>OY987214.1:7300787-7979605 GCA_963920805.1 Primula vulgaris | reverse complement strand
AAATTTTCATAATAGTATGTATGATTCTGGTTTTTAGGGGGAAACGTACTTACCTTATACATTACTAATATAAAAATAACGGATGTCGGTGTTTACACGTCAATAATCTAGCACACACCAAGCAATTAGCATCAATAGTAAATAAAGTATTGCTATAGTCACCTAAAAACATTACCCGCTTACGTGGTAAACTGGATGTATCAATTATAAATTAAATGAAAATATAATTTCAATATCGAAACAAAAATAATTGATATATATTTAAACCGTCATATTAGTGGATAATATTTTTTATAAGGTTTTTTGGGTGTATATATACATTCTCAACTATCACACACACAATGTTCCACTTTGTTGGCCAGTGTGGCTAAACCTTAGAAGAGGCTGAATAAGATTTTCAGCGTTTTTCGCGGAATTAAAAATTAGTGCAACTAACAACCCACCTAACGCAATTCTAAACTTAAGCGTTTAACAAAAGTTAATGAAATGCTAGAATTACTATACGCTAGCAAGAGAATAAACAATAATAATAAGGAATGCGTAAAGTAAAGATTAGAGAAAGAGATTGACACCACGATATAAAGAGGTTCGGCAAAACCCGCCTACGTCCTCTCCTCGGTATTCGTGCTACCGAGTGTTTCACTATAATGTTCTTTTCGATATTACAAATCCTACCGAGCTAATCAATTGATTTGCTCACCCTCTACCTGAGGTTCTTACTCTTGATACAAGTGCAAGCGAACACGTTTACAAGTCAGCGACTCCCCCTCAATCTATGAGTACCCAAGTGTTTAACCTAAAACTTTTAACCAACATTTTGGCTTAAAAGCTTATATCCAAACACTCACTCACAAATGAGCTTATAAATTGCTCTTTACAAAATTGTTGAAATTAAAACAACTCTCATAATTTGATTCCTTCTAAATAAGCTAATTTGTGATATTTGATGTTCTTCGATCTTGGTTTGAGCTTGTATAACTTTCTCTTCAATTTCCCTCTTTTTCGAGCTTTTATCTCAACAATGGAGATTTTGGGTGTTTTCAGATGAAGAGAGGTTGAAGGATTGATTGGGTGATAATTGATATGTGTTTTTGAGATGGATTGGGGGTTATGTAGGCCAAAAAGGTCTGTATGACCGTTGGTAGTGTGAGAGAGCTTTACCCAATGGTTTGAAGCCATTTCCCATTTTTTAGAATAAGTCGAAAAGCTATTTTTTGAATTCTGCAGAAAACGATCGGTCGTTTTCTGAAAAACGATCGGTCGTTTTTATCATGAACTCACTGGAACATTTTGGACAAAAAACGATCAGTCGTTTTGGTCATTTCAATCGATCGTTTTTCAGACGACCTTACTGGAACATTTTGGACCAAAAACGATCGATCGTTTTGTCCAAAACGATCGGTCGTTTGTCCTGGTAATTTCTCGGTTTTCCGCTATACTTCGAATGCTCGTAACTTCTTCGTGTTAGCTCCGATTCTAGTTCCGCTTGGAACGTTGGCTTCGTATTTGATTACTCTATCTTTCTAACGTACTGAAATTTACATTTTCTCTTTTTTTTGGAAAAGACAAAGCATTATATCATCGAATAGAGAAATCGTAAAATCATTAAAGCATAATCAAACTTATAATCAAAATCAATTATTGAACCCATGGTTCAACACACTTAAATATTGTGCTTAAGGCTGGGTCCGGTCAGGTCCGGTTTTTGGTTAAACCGGAATCGAAACCGAAATTAATTCCGGTCATGTTATTTTCGATTTTCGGTTTTCTGAAAATGTGAACCGAACCGGTTTGTTTGGTCCGGTTTCGGTTCTGGTTCAGTTTTTCGGTACCTGTTTTGGTTCAGGTTTATAGGTACACTTCAAACTTCTTTAGTTTATAACCTGTTCAAAAATGCTAAATAGCCAAAAATATACTCACACAGTCACAAACTCACAGACATTAGTTGAAATTCAACAAATAATGAAATAAGTCAATAACCATTGTGCAAAATAAGTAAATAACCTATGAAATTCTGCCAAAACATATTTCGAGACTTCGAGCCCCAAAATACAGAAACATTGCGGGTCTAAAACTCTAAATTGTTCAAGATTAAGCAAAGAAAAAAGAAACCGGTAACAAAGTCCAGTTCACTACATCATTAAATATAATAAGTTCAGAATTTTTAAAACACCATAATTATAAATTTATAATAGAAGCCGGGAGAATGCAGAAACATGCGATCAATGTCACCATCTTGAATAGTCCAGTTTACTATCACGTTTTCACCCTTCATCTCAAAAATGATCCAAAGGCCTACAAATAGATTGAACAAAATAACCGGAAGAGCATAAAAGCTAAGAGAGTGTATTCGAAGCGGTGCTCAAATTTCCGCCAAAACTTTCTGCAAAAAACAAACTGCATATGATTTGTTGAACATAGAGTTCAATAATGATTTTGATTATTACTTTGATTATGCGTTTAATGATTTTACGATTTCGATGATATAACTCTTGTCTTGTCCAAAAATAGAAAACGTATATTTCAGGTCTTTAAATGATAGAGCATTCGATAACGAAGCCATAGGTTCAAGCGGAACCAAAATCGGAGCTAAAACGAAGGAGTTATGAGCATTTGAAGATTTACGGGACCAGGATTACAGTCGACCGATCGACTGGACAAAAACGACCGATCGTTTTTGATCCAATTTCTTCCAGTGAGTCCAGTATAAAAACGACCGATCGTTTTCAGAAAACGACCGATCGTTTTCTGTAAAACGACCGATCGACTGTAGAAAACGACCGATCGTTTTCTGCAGTTTTCGAAAACAGCTTTTCAGCTTATTCTGGAAAATAGCTGTTAAAACCTTTCAACGGTCATAACCCAGAAAACAGACTTTGCTGTTATAAAAACCACCCCAATCTCTCTCCTAAACTCACCAATTACAATATCTATTAACATCCTTCAACCTATCTCATAAAAACCCAAAAATCACCATTTTTGGTGAATATATTCGAGAAAGAGGGAAATCAAAGAAAAGGAGATTCAAGCTCGATCATCATCAACAACTCACCAATTAGCTTTTTAAGAAGCAATTAGAATCGTGAGCGAAGTTACATTTTTGTAACTAAATTTGTATCGAGTGTTTTATAAACTCAATTGTGAGCGAGTGAACGGGTAGAGGCTTTGTAAGCAAGTGAAGCTTAAAAGCTCTAGGTTTTTCATTCGGGTACTCATAAATTGAGGGGGAGTCGTTGACTCATTAGACGTGTACGCTTGCACTTGTATCAAGAGTTAGGAACCTCGGGTAGAGGGTGAGCCAATCGATTGATTGAGCTAAATAGGATTTGTAATATCCGCAAGAAGATTTTTAGTGAAATACTCGGTAGTACCGAGGAGAGGACGTAGGCGCGTTTGCCGAACCTCTATAAATCGCGGTGTCAATTCCTTTCCCTTACTTTTACTTTACGCAACTTATTTTATTGCTTATTTTCTTGTTTGCGTTAAGTAATTCTAGCAATTCTTTAACTCTTGTTATAACGCTTAAGCTTAGAATTGCATTAGTTGGGTGGTTAGTTGCTTAGAATTTTTAATTAGGCGAAAATCGCCAAAACCTTATTCACCCCCCCTCTAAGGTTAGCCGCACTCGGGCCAACAATTGGTATCAGAGCCGAGGCTCTTGCATATAGGAATCTAACGATTTAGGAGTTAAGATCCCAATGGCTAACTTCCTTAATTTCACTTCCGCTATAGCTTCATCACCCAATACTCCACCATATTTTGATGGGGTAAATTATTCATATTGGAAGGATAGGATGAGTATGTTCCTACAAAGCTATAATGTTAAACTTTGGATGACCATTAAGGTAGGATATACCGCACCTACATCCGAGAATAGCGAGAACCCAATCCCCGTAGAGAACTTAGATAGCGCTCAACTAGAAGCCTACTCTACAAACGCCAAAGCGATGTATGCTATTGTTTGTGCCGTTTCTCCTAACGAGTACAACAAAATTTCCGCTTGTAAAACCGCTAAGGGTATGTGGGATAAGCTAGTAGTAATGCATGAAGGGACTAACCAAGTTAAGGAGTGCAAACTTCAAATTTTAGTTCATGACTACGAGCTTTTTAAAATGAGCGAGGGTGAAACTATTTCCGATATGCTTGCTAGATTTACTACTATTACTAACGGATTAACATCTCTTGGTAAGCATTTATCTTGTAAGGAAATGGTCTCAAAGGTGATTCGGAGCTTGCCGAAGGAATGGGAACCAAAGGTCACCGCAATTCAAGAGGCGCACGACATGAACACCTACTCTCTTGATGCTTTGACGGGTTCACTCATTACACACGAGATCACCCTAAATAGTCACAAGCCAATCTCAAAAAAGAGGGAGATAGCTTTCAAAGGAACGACTTGTGACGAAAGCAATGAGCTATCCGATGACGACAAAAATTCAATGCAAATCATTCGAATCGTCAAGGAAGTCCTAAAGCTAAAGGACCAACGCAAACACAAAGGTAAATCGTCAAATAATTCAATTTATTCTAACGATTTTGTTTGCTATACATGTGGCAAGGAAGGACACATGGCGAGAGATTGCGTCATGAATCGCAAGAGCAAAAGCAAGAAGAAGATATCCGCTTCAAGCTCTAGCGATAGCTCCGACCAAGATGAAGTCGCGCATCTTGGTTGCTATATGGCCATGGAAGACAACAATGAGCCTAACCAATCGTCTTCAAGCGAATGTGACCACTCAAGCGAAAGTGACAACGATGAGGTAAAAGAATTCTCTCATGATGAACTTATTCATATGTGTGGAATTTATTCCGAAAAATTTCCTAAGCTTGTAGAAAAGGTCAAATCTCTTAAAAAGATAAATTCTTCTCTCAATGAAGAAATAAGATCTTTAAAAAGAGATAAAATTGAAAATGAGTCTATTCCAACATCGTCATTTTCTTTAAGTGATATAGATGACGAAAAGGAAGACTTGAAAGAAAAAACCAATGATCTCGTCATTCATAATAAGTCTTTACAAACCGAGATCAATTTTCTTAAAAATGAAGTCTCTAGACTTACTAAAACTCTTTCAAAACCATCTTCTTTAGATTGTGATCTATTAGAAAATTTTGAAGAGTTAAAAGATGCTTTCGATAAAGTTAAAAGCAAAAACAAGGTTTTGAGTTCTCATGCTTTTAGCTTAAATGACAAGGTCAAGGTTTTAGAAACCGAGAATGAATCATTGAAAACTAAAAACAATGAGCTTGTCATTTCCATTGAAAAACTCGATTTAACAATTTCAAAGTTTTCTAAAGGTAAAACCGTTTTAGATAACATTTTGAGTTGTCAAAAAGATGTTAATGATAAGAGCGGTTTAGGTTTTGATTGCATTGGTTCTACTTCTAACAAACCCCGCTTCGTTAAATCCTCTAATATTTCTAAAACTTCTACTCCGCCTAAACTAGAGGTTGTTTTTACCAAAAGGAGCACTTCCAAGATTTTTCAAAAATCTTTTAATGATAGGAAAGGTGTAGGTTTTCAAACCAAATCGGATGCTCCGAAAAACCTTTCCAAAACTACGTATAACTATCGTTATACTAAAAAGTCTAAGCATTGTGTGCATTGTAGTAGAAATGAGCATATTTCTTCTAGATGCCCTTATCGTTTCCATGTTAGTAGAAGCGATTTGAAATGGGTAGTAAAGACCCAAGACACTAACAATGTCGGACCCAAAAGAAATTGGGTACAAAAAGACAAATCTTGTGTTGTAGGTATCTCCATCCAAAAGGAGAAAATCGACAAGTGGTTGGCAAAACCGACAAAAGGTATCTCCATCCAAAAGGAGAAAATCAACAAATGGTTGGCAACGCCGACAAAAGCCGTGGAAGTCAAGAAGATCGACTCCACCATCAAGGATGAAGTGCCGTTGATCGACAAAGGTGGAAGGCATACCAACAAGTGGTACCACCTATTAGGAATCGGCAACGCTCAATGCAAATGCCATTAGCGAGCGGACTCGACTCCACATCACATATTCGGTATACTCTAATCTATAATATCTACATATATGTGATTAGTTGGGTCGGGTATATGCATCATAATTACATTTTTCATGTTTTGGTTTTTCTTTAAAAACCCTTCACAAAACCCCATATTTTTTTTTTCTTGATTGCATTTTGATAATGCCAAAGGGGGAGAAAAATGATATATTTTGGTGTAAATGCGTTTTGTTAAAATGGAGGAGATATTTTTCTTGTATCTTGTAAAATCATCATTAGTTTGTCATAATCAAAATGGGGGAGATTGTTGAACATAGAGTTCAATAATGATTTTGATTATTACTTTGATTATGCGTTTAATGATTTTACGATTTCGATGATATAACTCTTGTCTTGTCCAAAAATAGAAAACGTATATTTCAGGTCTTTAAATGATAGAGCATTCGATAACGAAGCCATAGGTTCAAGCGGAACCAAAATCGGAGCTAAAACGAAGGAGTTATGAGCATTTGAAGATTTACGGGACCAGGATTACAGTCGACCGATCGACTGGACAAAAACGACCGATCGTTTTTGATCCAATTTCTTCCAGTGAGTCCAGTATAAAAACGACCGATCGTTTTCAGAAAACGACCGATCGTTTTCTGTAAAACGACCGATCGACTGTAGAAAACGACCGATCGTTTTCTGCAGTTTTCGAAAACAGCTTTTCAGCTTATTCTGGAAAATAGCTGTTAAAACCTTTCAACGGTCATAACCCAGAAAACAGACTTTGCTGTTATAAAAACCACCCCAATCTCTCTCCTAAACTCACCAATTACAATATCTATTAACATCCTTCAACCTATCTCATAAAAACTCAAAAATCACCATTTTTGGTGAATATATTCGAGAAAGAGGGAAATCAAAGAAAAGGAGATTCAAGCTCGATCATCATCAACAACTCACCAATTAGCTTTTTAAGAAGCAATTAGAATCGTGAGCGAAGTTACATTTTTGTAACTAAATTTGTATCGAGTGTTTTATAAACTCAATTGTGAGCGAGTGAACGGGTAGAGGCTTTGTAAGCAAGTGAAGCTTAAAAGCTCTAGGTTTTTCATTCGGGTACTCATAAATTGAGGGGGAGTCGTTGACTCATTAGACGTGTACGCTTGCACTTGTATCAAGAGTTAGGAACCTCGGGTAGAGGGTGAGCCAATCGATTGATTGAGCTAAATAGGATTTGTAATATCCGCAAGAAGATTTTTAGTGAAATACTCGGTAGTACCGAGAAGAGGACGTAGGCGCGTTTGCCGAACCTCTATAAATCGCGGTGTCAATTCCTTTCCCTTACTTTTACTTTACGCAACTTATTTTATTGCTTATTTTCTTGTTTGCGTTAAGTAATTCTAGCAATTCTTTAACTCTTGTTATAACGCTTAAGCTTAGAATTGCATTAGTTGGGTGGTTAGTTGCTTAGAATTTTTAATTAGGCGAAAATCGCCAAAACCTTATTCACCCCCCCCTCTAAGGTTAGCACGCGGGCCAACATGATTAATATCTAATACAAAATCTCATTAACTCATAAGTCGGACTCAAAAATCAACAAGATAAATTCTAGAAAGTTGACAGCCAAGTAAAAGATTTAGTCATTCAACAAGTATTAACTGAAGTCTTAAGTTAAAAAAAAAAACTTAAAAAACTCAATTGCTTGAAAGCAAAAACACAAGAACATAGTTGAAATTATTAAATATATGGGCATATATTACCGGACTCGCAAGTTTCATAGAACTCTTCAAGGCGAGGGCTCATTTTCTAAGGCCTCGGCTGTTCTTGAGTAAGCGAACTCCTTTTTGCATCGATTATCCTTCATCTAGTGCTAAAACAACTCTCCGATGCCACGGTAGAAACCTGAATTGCGAGTACGTCTTTTGCAATGACAGACAAAATGGGATACAAAGGCCCGTTAAGCTTCCACCAAAGTAGAATATCAAGGTCTACACCATGAATATATTTGTCGAACGGGTCACTTAGATACTTATCAACTTCATGCCACTTCACCATTTCATAACCCGTCTCATCCATCCAATTATCGAGTAAAGCTAAACCGAAATTAGATGATGCACTTAAAACCACCAACATAATTGTTTATGCCCCAATTATTTTGATGAGTAGCGTGGGAAAAAAGTGGATAATATTTTTTTATGAGGTTTTTGTTGTTGTTGTTGTATATGTACATTCTCAGGTCTCAACTATCACACACAGAGTGTTCCACTTAAATATTGTGCCAGCTAATAGCTATCGTGTTATATTCGTGTTACTACTTTATACATATAATATAAGCATGGATTTGGTATGCACCGACTCGTGATGCGATTTCTCTCTCTATAAATCTCTCTCTTTCTCTACTCCAAACACTTTCACCGTCCTCCGGCGAATCCGCCGGCGATGAACCCAATCCTCGCCGTCTCCGTCACCTCCGTCGATGATTACGTCACCGTCGACTCTCCTCCCCCCGACCTCACCAACCTCGTCCAGAGCATCAACTCCGAAATCAACGACGATGACGTGGCAGATGATGCTGATGACGTGGCGAAATATGAAGGAGTGAGAGGAGTTGATGACGTGGCAGAGGACGAGGGAGGGGGAGAGGTTGTTGATGATGTGGCATGTGATGCTGATGTGGCGGACGAGGGAGAGGGTGAGAGTGATGACGTGGCGGAGGTGGCAGAGGAGGAGGAGGGAGGGGAGCTACCGGAAGAGATGAGGGGGAATGTGGTGGAGCTGAGGTGTGATACGGAGGCCGAGGGTGGGGAGTGTAGGGTTTACTTAGTCGGGACCGCTCACGTTTCTAAGGTAACTTAATTGTTTAGTATTATTCTACTTGTATATCTTTTCTTGAAAAGATACATTATTATGGATATATTCATATATCCATGTTTGTTTAGGACCCGTCTTTTATCGTTTACATTATTTGTGATTGGTTTGTTACTAATTGTAATGCATTTTAGGCTAATAAGTGGGTAAAACTAACAATACTTATTTGTTGTTATACATAATACCTAGTTACAAATTGTACCACGTTATACTATACTACAAACAAACATCTGTTGCGCTTTGTTGCGCCTTAACGGTCCTAGTCATCATACTCACCCGCCATAACGAAAATATTGTGTCAAATTGACCGGTCAAGAACTTGCATCAAAATTTCAGAAAATACACTTTTTTCTGGATTTAATAACATGGTTTAACATTTTAACAGTATGGTTAACTTTTGATTAAATTTGTTTTCGACAATTTAAGAAAGATTTTTTGGTGGTCATAAAGTGCACGTAGTTTTATAGAGACAATTAGAAGGTAACGAAGAGAGTCCATAAGTAGTAAGTGTAATTGAATCAGAATCGCTCACGTTTCTCGGGTATTTGTTATGTACGTGTATCTTTCTTGGAAGGTAGTTGTTATACTTATATTCATATAATCCCCTAGTTCCAATTTAATGAATGGTCCTATACGAAATACTTGGTAATTTGACCGACTAAGAACCCTTGATCAAAATTCCCAAAATGAAAACTTTAAGATTTAATCACATAGTTTAAAATTTGACATGTATGATTAACTTTTAGAAAGTTTTTTTTCGACGATTTAACAAAGTTTTTTGCTGGTTAAAATTGTACTTCAAAGAGTACAATTAGATAGGAATAAAGGAATACATAAGTAGCAAGTGCACTTTAATCGGAACCTCTCATGTTTCTCTTTGTAATTATATTATAAGTGTATCCTCTCCGTTTAGGTTTGTTGTTCCTGTAAGGGGGCATAGGAGAAGTCAGTTTTAGTGTGTATGTTTTTGGATATTTGTTCGTTATAGCTAATTTGCCCTTTAGCGATAAGATTGATACGCATGTGATTTAAATGGTAAATTAGGAAGGTTGCAAAACGACGTTACTATTTTAGGAGGGTGGAACAACAAAATGGAACCTGCTCAAAAGGTTGCAAAATGATGTTACTATTTATCGTAATGTTTGTGCACGATAATACGGCAATTCTTGAATTTGGGGATAGTAGAAGTAATTATGCTTTGGACCTTTGGTTGGTTTGTGTTTATCTGGAGAAATATGTTTGGTGCAAATTGGAACTGTTCATGTTCGTCGGTTAAGTGCTAATATAGTATGTATGTAGTAAATGTATTTGTTTATTTTTATTTTTATTTGAAATTGATAATATAATAGAAGTTATTCTGTTTTGGATTTTGAGGCATCATTAAAATGTGTGTATGGAGGTATATATAACATTTCAAGTTTTTTGTTGTTGATGCATTTGGAAGTGTTCTGAAGTGTTAAGTGATTGGTTTATGAGATTGCAGAAGGAGTGAAGCAATTTTGATCTATGGTGTTTCAGTTATGTAGTTAGAACGGCTCATGTTTCTCAGGTAGCAAGTGTATCTGGTTTTAATTGAAATTGGGGATATAATAGAAGTAATATTGTTTTGGACTATATAGTAGTATTTGTTATGTGACATATTAGCTCTCATATATATGCATATAGATATAAAGAGAGAATATAGAGAGAGACAACAACAGGGTCTTTATTAATCAGAATGTATGAATACAAGGGGACCCTAACCTTCTTTATATAGAAGAGGTTAGGGTTATATAAGGTAGAAAGCTCAACTGAGGCCCACTATGAGTAAGGCCCAATAGTCCAATAATATACTACAACACTACCCCTTTGGACGTCTTGAATTCTTCGTCTTCATGCAGTCGATCTGAGTCGAGTTCATTCGCAGTGCTAAACACAAAAACTTAGGACCGGAAAACCCAGTGTGGGACAAAACCGGTACCTAGGAGAAACTGTGTAGCCGAATGATATAGGCCGAAATTCCATGTAATTAACTAACCACAAAACAGTGTGCCTCATCAAAACCTTGCCGGAGCAAACCCAATGGGAAAATCTCTGATCGAAGGAAAAAGAGTGCAACAGTGGTAGTAGTAGGAGATCAACCACAAAACAAGTGCCTCATCAAAATCTTGCTAGAGTAAATCTAATGGGAAAAATCTATAGTCGAAGGACAAAAGAGTACACAGTGGTAAGAAGTATACAACAAGATACTCTCCCTAATTTCGGCAATCTTAATTGAGATAAGATGGGAACGTGTCTCGCTAAAAACCTTGCCAAGGAAAACCTAGTGGGAAAAAACCTTGGTCTAATGACAAAAAGAGTACACGAGCATGCGACTGGATGCTCCCCTCACTTGTACACGACAGGGTGCAAGGATTTCATATTTCAATAAAGAGTACGAGCATTCGACTGGATACTTCATTTACTTGCACAGGATTGGATGCAAGAAAATCTAACGTGGAATAGAACGAACATTCAACTGGATGCTCTTAAACTTCATATGTGAAGATTTATTTCGGCGAAAAATGCTAAATAACATAATCTAGTCATGTCTCTCTTGATCGATAACAAGTTGTCCTCAAATAAGACAAGTGTTTTATCTGGATCGTGAGACAGAGCATATGTAGTTCAAATATGGCTAATACTAGCTCGAAGCCATATACACTCTCTAGTCGTCTCATAGAGCACGAGTAGATCATAGTGATTCGTTTGGAGTCATTCCAAGACCTTCAAGATATCGCCTTATTTCTAATGGTAAAGACATACCATGTTAGGAATATCTCTTATGCGGGGGTCTGATAAGTAACCAGCATCGGTATAACCGAAAAAGGGTTGCGTTAATTCGAGTACCGAAGGGGGTATGTACACTCGATGACGCAAAACGGGATAAGACAAGCCCTCATCCGCAGTTACCTTAAGGTAATGGGAAAATGTCTTTTATGCCATTTCGATGGCAGCGTGTTAGCGCGATGCTGTGTCGAGCTATACCATTCACAGTAGACGAGATGTTCGTCCTAACACATTTGACCAAGTATAATAATGCGTTTATTGTACTTAGATATGAACATCATGGTTCAATATCTCTTCATCGTCACATCAGGGACGGACTGGGTCTATACCAATGCCTAGTGATCGAACGATCATGAGAGAATTTGATAACTTAGCGTCATGGTGACTAAAAATAACACCTTCTGGGTGTAGTCTAAATCATGGACTTAGATTCAATCTTTACGGGACTCGATCATCAGGTCGAGTCACTACCGTGTCTTCCCAAGATCCTTCATCTCGAAGGCAAATCCAAAAATGGATCGCATAATAAAACACGCAAGGGCATAATACCTGTTCAAGTATCCCAAGCTGATCAACTCACTTAGGCGGGTATACCACATCCGCTCGGATTATATTAATCCATATAGTGAACGTCTCATTTAATTGAGATCGTGTTCCGTGGTCAGGAACTACTTGATTAAAGCATATGAAGTCACACAGGGACCTTCATCTATATTTCTCTGTCTAAATTCCCATAGAGATAAAACCGTGACCACATTCATGGCTGTATACTCGGTTTTTCGGAAACTACTAAACTGGTAAAGTAGGGGACTGTTATAATGTCCATTACGAAGAAATCAACCATCTCGTAATCAATTCCAAGGTGTGAGAGAAGCCTTGCGCTACTAGGTGAGCATTCTACATTGGTGGTGTTGGATCTACAGGTCCGAACACACTTTCGCTAAGGAGTCTACTTGGATTTCAAGTTTCCATTAGTACAGTCTATTCTCCGTTGACTTCAGGCAACGGTACATGGTTCCCTGTCATAATTTGTTCATATTATCAGTCGTCACCGAATATATGAACAAGTAATCAATGACCGTCTCGTTTCGCTTCAATATCGTCTAAAATATCATGATCGACAGATATTTCGAGATTCTTAGGATGAGGAGGAAATCACACATCTCATTGATCCTTTATAATCTCGTGCGACAAACAAGTTTCAGTTAACCACCTTTGGGGTTGAACGAATTAAGAACCGGTCAACTTCCTTATATCTTGGGAAGGACGACAGACTGACGGCCGACGACAGCGTCCTTTGCTTGGCGGGATCGGCCAAAGCAACGTGTTACGACAGGAACACGGCGTCCGACAGGGACGTCTATCCTTGCAAGCATTTTGCAGTAGGTATAAATGATCTCGTAACATCTCATAAAGTCATTAAATGCGCTTGGCATTTAGTTAGACTTGAGGGAGTCTATGCACTTACTTATCACTAAGTGTAGTTTTGGGGATCAAGCTAAGACTGAGTGGGTTATGCCACGTTACTTCACTTCGTTCCTTATCAATGGTTACGTGCAAATCTCCCCTAACGACGGGGAGAACAGTCTTAGCGATGTCACTTTCGCATATCATGCGGTAAAGAGATCGCTTGCCAAGGTTACTCTATCAAATGATAGGCATGAGATTCATAATCGACTTATATCCCCTTCAGAGGTCCATATTTTGAACGCTATAGCGGCTCAATCAAAATATTAAGCACTCAGAACACACGTTCATATGAGGTGTCTGGCTCATAACCAGTAACCAACTGGTACGCATTTAGTGTTTTGAGTGACTATGGGCCTCAGACGGACCAATGCAGCAAAATAGCATGACCCCACACGGAAATATAAATCTTGATGTGCAAGACCAAGAAGTGCGTGCAAACATTTGCAGTCGCATCATCAAACTTTCCGTGAGTCCATTTGGGTCTGAACATAATCGACAAGATGTTCAATTTCAATTTCCAAACTCAAGTAATTCAAATCGAAATTTCGATTCTTACTCTTCGGAATTATCAAGTCGACTAGACTTTTCAGGATAATCCGGATCATGAGCCATCAACTTAATGATAGGGCTAAAAGTTTGGGAAATGCTGCATTTCTGTGGACAACAATAATCATGTGACCTATTATCGATGCATCAACCATAACCATTTATATTTATGTTCCGTCTAATGGTTGGATAAGTCCACAATAACTCCTTTAATTCTTTATAAGAATTCTACGAGTACTTTTCGTGATCTTTACACATACTAGTCTTTCAAGGTGAGCATTAATGGCATGAATTTCGGATTAATCACGAAATATATCCTCAAAGAGAATCCAAATGCGATGCTATTATAAATCAAGCATCGTCTTTTGACCCGGGAATATCTCATCTGGTCAATTCCACAATATCAAAATGCTTTGATCAATCGACGACAGGCGAATGATAGTATAGACAATCATGTCTTAGCATCTAAATCATTTATCATTTCGACGACAGGCGAAATGATAAGGTAAATTTAAATGCTTTTAAAAATTGTGATAGAAACCACTTGAAAGACATTTCAACTCCTCTAAAATACGCTTTTGGGCGTATTGAATGGAGGCTATGTAAAGAAATTTTAATTCTTTCATGAGCTATTACCAGATAACACTGGTTTTCTCGAATATTTTATAACTCAACAAGGTACGACAGGATCTACATGAGTATAAGACCTCATATTTGACAGATCAATTTGGTTTTACCAAAGATTTTGATTTGGAACGACAGGTCCAAAATCGTTGTCACTGAGTACTCTTTTAGGCAAATAGTTGGTGAAATTATGTGGTACACTGTTACCCACTATTTCCAAAAAAATCAACTACCCCACAAGTATTGCCTAAAATTTCATAATTTAAAGTTTGGTCACATTTGTTAAAGAAATTTGCTCAAAGCACTTTAAATTATTTCGAGAAATTTCGTAACAGGCAAACCATAATCCAAAAGTATGTGCAAATGGAAAAATCATAATACAAATCGAAAAATATAATCCAGATGAGCGAAAAAATGGCTCAATGATTTATCAAAATCAATAAATAAAGGTACCAAACTTATTTGAGCCACAAAACCAGGAGTCTCAATAGTTTCCTTTCAGTTATCTCTAACCACATTAGCATCGGTTTTTTCACCTTTATAATAGTTTTGAACTATTTAAGGAGTAACCATGCATGACCTTTGTCTTTATAGCATAGAGTTGCCTCCTTGAGCATTATCTCTTGCTTTGTGACAACGGGCCATATTGTTCATTTCAATTACTGTCTTATAGCCACAAGTTTTCGATTTTGACGATTGTCTAAAATCTCTCTTGGCTAAGCGATTCATCGGGATCGCGACAGTTCGAGAGAAATAACACGTCTTGGTTCTTAATTCGTGGAAAAAAAATGTACACGAAGAGCATTAATATCGGGCAAACAATTCGCCATTCACCCAATAACAGATGGACGATAAAGGAACATGATGAATATAAATTCACGACACTGCTTATGAATACAATTTCCAAGCTAGTATTTTTGGTGATTGATTGCTCCAATGTCAATTTCAGACATTTTTTCACCATAGATGTCATCACGTCTCAAATGTGGCGGCGGAATAAAATCAACGCCTTAGCATTCATTCTGATGGCAACAACAAACTCGTGTTTTACTCATCAAAGATGGCATCCGAAAAAAATTTTAGGCATCACATTTTCACACATCAGGGTGAGTAACATGTGGTGACGGATTAAAATCCACGTTTAAACAGTTATTTCGCAAATATGTTTTTACGATTTTTCTCATCATAGATTTCATCCAACATGTGTTGGGAGTTCTGGATTATTTATCATATAAAACGACTGGTTTATATGTTTATGGTTTGCACAAGCATAAACTTTATTTCGAAACGACAGGTTCGAAAAATAGTTTTGCTTTTAATGTGAATAGGTTCTCATTGATCGAACGACAGGTCGATACAGAGACCAATTCGGCGAAACATACATTACTATATAAACACACTCGGGGAAATTATTATTTAGTCAACCCCTTTCGGTAGCTCTACTTGAAAAACGAACAGGAAAGATGGTGAGGGTGGAGGGCACGAATGCCACTTAAAACCCGACCTCATTAGGATATCGACTTCCGCCTATATCTTTCCTAGACATCGTATCAAAATAGGTGAGCCTATTTAGGGAAGGTTCATAATTTTTCCAACTTAAATGCGAAAATATATGATTTCGTAAATTACCATATTTTAAACAAGTGTACATGGCAGTAAATAAATACATAGATCGTATCTATCTAGATTAACCACATATATATATATAAACAGGCAGTAAATATATTTTTAGGATTTATCTGATCATGCAGTAGATTTGGTGTTATAAACAAATCAATTCAAGATTATCAATTAATTCATAAAGATTCTAACATACCAAATCAAATCAATTAGATCTAATCCAATAATTAACTGGCATATGTGATATTTATATATATGATAATAACAAAAGATATGATTATGCTAACAAGATATCAATAAATTATTTACTGTTTATTGCCATATGAATAATTCTATACATGGTAATTTTAACATGCAAGCAAGCAATATATTTTTAATTACCAATCAATTCTATATATGGTAATTTTTTTTTTATATAACATGCAAATAGGTTAAATTTACATGGAAACATATCAATTTATTCAATTAACATGTAATTTTTATTCACTTGCCTTTTAATAAAAAAAATTATATGCATGTGTGTATATTGACCGAATATCATATTTTATCAATCATATGTACTGTTTTCGTATAAGTATTATACTACAGGACCATGCATGTAATTTCAGCAAACTACATATCTATTTACAGCATTATTACATATACAGTCCAGAATTTCAGACAAGTTTCAGTTTAGTCCTTGAGTAATTTACAGAATAGTTTACAGCTTTCAGAGAATTACAAATCAGTACATACGTTTCAGTTTGTTGCAGATTTAATCCGACAGATTAATACATGTTTTACAATTACATGATTTTCGATTTACAAATCGATTATATGTGACGTTTCATAGTCTATTAATATATCAATCACATGGTTACATATCTATGTATTCTAGGTGATCATGTTATACAGTTGTAAACGATTTAGCATGCAGATAATACAATAACACTAGCATATCCATATTTTATATATAAATCATGGTGGTTCAATTTTATGTAGTACCAAATCTAATTACACATGCAATTTTCTACCATCACAGTGCTAAAAAAAATTATACCTTCCTTCTGTTATTTTGGTGAATGCCGATTGAACTAAAGAATTCAAAATTTCGCCGTATGTTTATAACCCAGTATTCGAGCTGTTCTTTGAACAAATATCACAATCTTCTATTCTCCGCGAGCAAAGTGCCGATAACGTGTTGTGTGACATATTAGCTCACATATATATGTATATAGATATAAAGAGAGAATATAGAGAGAGACAACAACATGGTCTTTATTAATCAGAATGTATGAATACAAGGGGACCCTAACCTTCTTTATATAGAAGAGGTTAGGGTTATATAAGGTAGAAAGCCCAACTTAGGCCCACTATGAGTAAGGCCCAATAGTCCAATAATATCCTACAACAGTATTAACTTTGTATTGAGGTTTTTGTAATATTTCAAGAAGTTTATTTGATGCAATTGGAACTGCTCATGTTTTTCTGGCAACTTTAGTGTTTAGGTTGTGACTAGTAAGTGTTATTCTTTTTCTTTTAGTTTGAAGTTGGGGATACTTGAAGTAAATTCGATATTGGATTGTTTGGGTATTATTAACTAGGTACTGTGGTATTTGCATTATGGTAAGAAATTTGTTTGATGCAAGGGACTACTCTGCAGATTACTGTAAATTTAGCCTTGTGTACTTAGTGTAACTGTTTTTTTTTTCCTTTTGTTGGAATAAGGGAGAATGGAGGTGTTCTGTTTTTGCCTTTTGGGCATTATTTATTGTATACTGGGGGATATGTAATATATTGAAGATTTTTGTTTGATGCAATTGGACTGTTGTAGTGTGATTTGGTTTTAATTAGAGTTTTCGGGAAAATGTGTAGTTCTGGGTTTAGGGTATTTTCAGTTATGCACTAATTTAGTTGGTACTGCTCATGTTTTTCAGGTAACTACTAATGAAAGGGTAGCAAGTATAATTGGTTTGAAACTTTAAACTGGAATTGGTGATAATACAAGTAATTCTGGTCTGGACCTTTGGGAAATACTATCGATTATGTATTGAGGTATATGGTAATACTGTATTGAAGAATTTTGTTTGATGCAATTAGATTTGTTGTAATGTGATTTGGTTTTAATATGAGATTAGGGGAAATAAAGTAATTCTGGTTTTGGGTATTCTCAGCTATGCATTTGAATAGTTTTCTCAAGTAATTTTTTGTTTTGTTTGAAGCTAGGGGTGATATAAGCAATTCTGTTTTATACTTCTGTGCTATATATATTGTGTATTGAGGTTTATGTTTGGGTTTTTTTGAAGAAATATGATTGATACCCTTGGAACTATTGTAATGTGATGGGGTTTGAAATGAAATTGGGGAAGATTATACGATTTTAGAATTAGATATTTATAGCTCTACATTTAAGTGCTTTTCTTACAGATTGTTTTGTGAGGAGAAATCCTCTTTATATATTCCAAGTGTTTGTAACTTTGTTTATATGAAATTGAGATATAGGGGTAGTTCTGTATTGGGTTTTCTTGGAATTAAAGGAAGTTGTTTAAGTGGTGGAAATCATTGCTTATTGCCTTATTGGTGACTACAGACTACAACAATACAGAGGGCTTGTTTGGCTGCAGCTTTTTAGCAAATATAAGCTGACATGTATGAAAATGAGAAAAAAGATGAGCTCATTGAGTTAAAAGTTTTAGCCTTTTCAGGTCAAAAAATGCAAAAAAAAAAAAAAAACCCGGCTTTTAGCTTACCAAGCAAATGTATTGCAGCTTACAAAGAAAATCTAATAAGATGAATATCCTGCTGGTTAATATGCTTCCTTTCTTTTGTAATAAATTTCAATAGTGTAGCATACAACACTGTATTGGAGGCATATGTTTGTTTTCCTTTCTTTTTTCAAGTCATCATCTATTTAAAGAAAAAAAAAATATCGACACCACACTCCCAAGCAAATCGGACAAACCGAGCGCCCCAATCTCACATGTCTTCTATCTGAATATAAAAGATTGAACGTGAATGAATCGAATGTGAAACTTGCCTGTGATTTAAGTGACCTTTGCGTAGTTCGATGTGATGCTTTACATCCTCAATTGTAGTGCCTTGAACCTTCCATATCCAAATAAATGAAGTTGCATATCAAATTTTTCCTGGAGAATTATTTGTCTTGGGAAATTTAACCAAATGTTAGGTTGAGTTGAAATTGTTAGGCACTAAAACTAACATTCCTTGTTGCGGTTGAACAGCTTCGTCTTTTTAATCCAAATTATGTGGTTAACCCTTCCGGATATCTGTTAACCCCCCCTTCTCTCTCCCTCTCTTCGAAATATTCAAATTCTTCTCTATTTGCCATCCTTTTTCCTTTACTTGATTGGTGTTGTTCCTATCTTTGTCATTCCTTGACGATGTCTCATGCTCTCCAATGTCAAAGCGAGCTGTTGCCGGTTTTCAACACCACTGCTATTGGAATTCGATAAACACTATTTGTTCTGTAACGGATGGCTCTGATGCGTTCGATTTAATGAAATTAAATTTGGGCCTATTGTGCTTCTAAAAATAGGCGAAATATAATAGTGATGGATGCTTAGTTTAAATTGAAATCAAAGGGTTATCTTCGCGACTTCAATTTTTGAAAGATGCATGAATTCACATTTAATTATTTCTAAAATTACTAATGTACCTTTGAATATGTATGGAATCATAACTAATTCTTTTCAAAAATACTAACTTATCTTCCAGTTATGATGAGTAATTTATATCACACGTGAATTAACACGTGCACACGACAAGACTCTACGGAAGCACCAGAGATCAAATCACACACTTGTATATATAAATGTATCAGTCTATATGTATCACTTTTTAATCGCTTTCTCCCCCTTCTCTCAACCAACATCAGATCTCACTCTGCGCGTAAATTCTCCGGCTACCTCCTCTGATGGGACCTGTCGCCGCCGATTATGTAAGCACCGACTCTTCCGTGTCCTCTCCGGGGCAAGAGCTAGGGCTGGAGCTAGAGAGCTTGGTGCAGCGCATCACTTCGAAGGCGGATGTGGAGAGAGAGGGGGACTACAGTAACCATGGGCAGGATGAGGAAGATGTGGCAGCCGATGAGGGGTACGATGATGATGTGGCGGATGATGAGGGGTATGATGATGACTTTGCCGATTATGACGTTACGGATGATGAGAGGTGTGATGATAACGTGGCGGATGAGGAGGAGAGGGAGGAGCTTCTGGAAGAGACGAGGCCGAGCATGGTCGAGATGATGTGTGATTCGGAAGGCGAGGAAGGGGTTTGCTGTGTTTATGTAATCGGAACTGATCGTGTTTCTCAGGTGATCTATATATGTAGGTAGTGAGTGTAATTGGTTGTGTCTGAAACATGGGATAACAGAAATAATCCTGTTCCGGACTATTGGATAAAATTAATTTTTTTATGGAGATGTGTGTCAAGAAATTTGTTTGATGAAAACCAGAATGCTCATGTTCCTCAGATGATTTATAATTAGGTATTAAGTGTAATTGGTTTTGTTTGAAATTGGTGATAATTCAAGTAAATTCTGTTTTGGACTTGTGTGCATTATCAATTGTGTAATTTGAAATATATCATGTTCTTTTTAAGAAGTATGTTAGATGCAATTGGAACTGTTGTATTGAGGTTGGTTTTCGTATAAGATTGGAAAACTATAGTAATTCTGGTTTTGGGTATTTTCAGGTAACTACTACTTTGTTTAGGTAATTACTGTATTTGTTTTATTTGAAATTGAGGATAATATGAGTATCTGTTTTGTAATTTTGTGCATTATTAATTGTGTATTTTAAGGTATATGTTTAGGGAGTTTTGGAGTTATATGTTAGATACCTTTGGAACTGTTGTAATGTGATGGGTTTTGAGAAGAGGTTGGGGAAAATTATGTAATTCTGGTTCTGAATATTTTCAGCTCTACATTCAAGTGATTTTCTTGAAAATTGTTACTTTTTAAATATACCCAGTGTTTGTATGAAAACGGGAAATGGGATCAAGTCTTTATTGGGGTTTGCTTGGAATTGGAGAATTTTGTTTAAACGGTGGAAATCATTGCTTATTGCTATGGTGACTACAATGATATCTAAGGCTGTTTGGCTGCAGCTTTATAGCAAATAAGCTCACCTGTATGAAAATGAGAAAAGAAGCTGCGCTCATTGAGTTAAAAGCTTTAGTCTTTTAAGGTAAAAATATGCAAATTAGTTGGCTTTTTGTTTACCAACCATATGTATCGCAGCTCACAAAGAAAAGTAATAAGATGAATATCCTGTTGGTTAATTTTTCTCTTTCTCCGTAAGATATTTAAATTCAGATCTAGCATACAACAGTTTAATTGGGGGTATATGTTAGTTCCGTCTATCTTTTTGAATCATCATCTAGTCAGAGAAGAATATTACGCATCTGCCATCTCAAAATGAAAGGCAAACAGTTTGATTGAATGAATCAAGCGTGAACCTTGTCTGTGGTTAAGCGACATTTGCATAATATAATACAATATTTTTATATTCTCAACTGTAATGCCTTAAACATTTTATATCCAAATAACTGAATTCATACCGAATATTGGCCTTTCAAATTATTTGTCTCGGAAGACTGAACCACTTGTTAGGTTCAGTGGAAATTTGTCTGTTAAGGCTAATGGAAGTATAGGAGGGATTTTTCAGGAAATAGATCTGAAATGATTCGTAATATGTTATTACGAGACAGAGTGACTGAAAATAAAGTAGGCATGGTTCCGATTTAACATTTGGTCAATGATTGGGTTTGATTTAAATATATTGCCATTACTTCTATTCGTCTCCCCTTAGTTATCTAAGTCCCAAACATTAAAGATTACTCGTTTGATTTGATACTTATGACGCTTCCTCCCTCGCTCTGGCCTTTGTTTAATACTCTCTTTTTACCGTTGTTAATTTTGTTTTCAGTGAATTGTTTGAAGTTCAGTATGAAGTGCCCAGTTTTTTTTTTTCACCTTTGAGTAAAATGATGAAATAGGTTCAGTAACAAAAACAATTAAGAGGTTCAGAAGGAAAACATGATGAGGCCAGCCTTTTATTCATTGATCATAAGACTCTAGAAAACATAAGACTCCAAGTCTTTATATACCACCTGACGGCTGACGGAAAGACTGAAAATAACCAACAAGCCTAATTAGAGAAGTAAATAAATAAGCAGTCGCCAAATGTCCATCCTATGGTGAAATAATGTCAGCTGGCCTATCCCATGAAATAGCTCACAACAGAATTTGTAATATGAATTAAAACCAATTGGAATCGTGTGATTTCTACAATGTAAAATGCTCCTTGTTTGATGTGATTATCTTTCCACCCTTTACTTTTTACTTTTTGTGCAGTGTTAGGCCCAATTTTTAATTTTGTAATGCCTAGTCGAGTAATATTCTATGAACTCTTTTCCTTTTTCATCACAATGTCCTTGTAACCGTCTCCCTGATGTGATATTTAACATTTCCAAGAATTTCCATTTTACTATTACCAAACTATGAAATTCTATTATGAGAATGCACTGTTTAGCTTGAACCGGAGAAAAGCAATAGTTGGAACAGGAAAATTGAAAATCTTTATATATGTCAGAACTAGCTCTTCTAAGATTTTTGGACTTTTGAATATATGAATGGTAAATAAAGTAGTTTGTCACCACTTCCCATTATCAGGGGATACCTTGTTGAGTTTTTCCAAAAGCTTTTTATTGCTGAACCTCAACAGTGAAGAATTACAAAACTGTTTTCACTACTCATTTTTGCCAAATAATAGGATTTACCTAGAACCTACGCTGATAAAAGATGAGATGAAAGTGAGAATAATTTTGGATGCCCCCATTGGGGGATTAATTTAGCATAATGCGGAGCACTCGGTGCTTTTTTGGTGGCATGAAAGACTTTAAGAATGTCTGGGTCTGTCTTTGGGAGTCTTTTCTTGATTAGCAGAAATATGATTTGGATTCCCTTTCAATTAATGCTCCCCAGTGTAGGATCAAGTTGATGTAGGTGATATGACTTTATTACTGCTTTACAGCTTTTAAACAGTTTTGAGAACATTAAGTTGAGGACATCCTAGCGCTGGTCATAAAATCATCTCTGTTTTTTTTGGTATCTGTGATTGCAGGAATCTTGTGACGAAGTTCAGGCTGTTATCAATTTTTTGAAACCAGAGGTGCTTTTTCCTTAAGACCCATTGACATTGATTAATTGCTACATAATTTTGCGTGTCGATTTTCCCTCAAATTTTCTCTCCTTTGCTAATGAAGCATTTGCCTTGTTTAACTAATTATTTCAGGCAGTTTTCTTGGAGTTGTGCTCAAGTCGAGTGAATCTACTTAAACCTCAGGATTTAAAGGTCTTATTTCTTTGTATTTTCTCTCTATTCTTGTTTGTTAATAAAACCCAAGTAGTTTCTGATGGTTCTCTTTTGTCACCTTGTCCTTCTATGAATTTTTTTATTTATGTAAGAGGTTTTGGATAGTACAAGCACGAGAAATTGTTGTCCATTTATGGAATTGTTAAGAATAGTCTGCCCAACTCCAACCTTTCTTATTCTGTTGGTTTAAATTAGTAGTGGGCCACATACCCGACACATGTTTCTGTAGCACGTGTCCATTCGTGAGGCACACTTTTTTTAGTGTTCTGGAAATGCACAAATAGAAAAAGTTACTTACTACACAAGAACTGAAACTTGTCATCTCGTATAATGTATTTTCTTCTTACCTAAACCAAGCACTACAGGGTAATTAGAAGTAGAAAACTCATAAAACTGGCTGCTCAGATTTTCTTCATCACAACTGTCTGTGGAATATGTTATGTCATTCTAGGTGTTAACTGCAGGATAAATTTTATAGGGAGACAGAACAAACAAAAAAGTTGGATTTTTATTTTCCTATTTTTTTGGTAATAGTTTACATCTTGCACCAGAAGATTAATTAGAGTATGAAAGAGTGACTCTTGGCTACTAGAATTTTTTGCTAGAAATGGAGTCGGTCATATATCTGAGTGGGAAGGAAGTTTTGAGCAATTAGCTATAGAAGCACTTAAAACAATAAAGTGATATGATTTTGCATCTTAAGAAAGAGGGAGAAAAAACTCTCCGTGTTCCGCCTAATAAACAGTTTCTCAAATTTATATTTTTGTGTTATCTTGCGATTGGGAGAAGCTATGAATTATCTTCTAATTGACAGAGCGTCTGATTTTAGTGTAACTTTGCTGCGGTTTGAGACCTTGAGAGAACAAGCATCAAATTAATTTAGTTTATTGTTTTTTGTCATTTTCTAGTTACTTTGCACATGTGCTACAAAATGTTATCTAGAGTTAAAGAATAAATAGCGTGCGTGCAGTATTTGTTTTCTAATAACTTCCTTTATAGTTTTATTTATGCAAATGGAGTTCTGTTGCCTTCCTGTTACAATCTCACTCTGTAACACTAGACACTAATAGACGAGAATGAGCCTAAAATCGTGTTTGTCTTTGCCAATTTACGTGGTTGCACACTTTTATGAAGATGTTTCTGTTAAGATGTTTTTTTTTTGTAAATCCCTCTTGCTAAACCTTTCAGTGGAAAGAAACTCATACCTTGTTTAACTCTACAGCATGTTGCTCTTATGTTGTTTCGGAAGGTTTGATCCTGAGATGTGTTTATTTTGTTTGCCAGGTACCAACCATGAAAGAAATGGTGGGCATGTGGAAGAAGCAACATAATTTGTTTGGAATACTCTACAGTTGGTTTCTTGCCAAGGCAAGACAACTCTCTAATTCTTGTTAATTAGTTGAACAAATAGTTTCCTCATCTTTTGAATTTATTAGGAGGGATTATTTTTACTTCTACGTTTTCCTCAGTATTATTTCATTTTATTTTTCCCATGCATCGTGTTTCCCCTCTCAACTTTTAGGTTGCTAGTCATCTTGACGTTTTTCCTGGTGCTGAGTTTCGGGTGGCATATGAGGAAGCAATGAAGTATGGGGGCAAGGTGATACTTGGTGATCGTCCTGTTCAAGTAAGATCTTTTTTTTCTCAAGTTTTATTTTTGTATTAGAAGGAGCTGTGGCCTATCTTCACCCAGACATCTCAGGATGTATTCATTACTTTTTAGGTAAATTTGAGAATTGAGATGCGTTGGGCCCAGATTATAAAAACAAACCTGGTTTTCTTTCCTTTGCATTTGTGAGATCCTCTTGAAACATGACAATATCTCAGGGTTTTTTGAGAAATGTTATTAGTTGTGGTTTTTTCTCAAAATGACAATGTTATCACTTAATCTGTTTCCCTGTATTTTCATGTATAATGTTACATTTGTCGAGCTCTATTGAATCCGCGCTGTAAATTATTGGATCTCTCTCTCTCTCTCATCCAGAGATACGGTTGCACTCATGTTCATCTTAAATGGAGACTTAAAACAGATACTTTTTGTACTTTGTCCGAGTTGTGTAATTTAACAACATAAAACTGATCAATACTAGTTTAGAAAAGCCTCGTGAAATAGCATTAATAGTCATTCTTCCCTGTCTGGCGATACCAGAGTTTATGCATCGATAGTTAGCTTCTGTCTGGTAGTATCTTTTGTTCTTTCTTTACCATCTTATTTATACATATAATTGTGGAAGATATTACAACCGTTGGCATGATGTGAATTGTTAAACTTTCTTTTTTCTTATCAGATAACCTTACGGAGGACATGGTTGAAATTGCCCCGCTGGCATAAAATAAAGTTAATTTCTTCTTTACTTTGCCAATCAGTCTTTCTACCCAGTCCTCAAGAGATGAATAAGATGGTAATATTCCTCTTATTTTTCAAGATTTTGCTAAGAAAATATATTTATCAAATCTGATCGATCTTCACTTGATATCACAGTTAAAGGAATTCGATGATGATGATATGCTGACTCTCGTGATAAAAGAAATGAGCAAAAAGTATCCAACCTTAATGGAGACCATCGTACATGAACGTGATCTGTAAGCCAATTTTCCTTGTCTCAGCTTTTTACTGTTTTGGGTAATTTCATCTTCTTTGTTATGACTATTATTTTTTACTGGTTATCGAGTTTAGCCTCTTCTTTTATTTGTATACAGATATATGTCATCGACATTATGGAGACTAGCTAGTGCACATAATACAGTTGTTGCAGTTGTAGGGAAAGGTCACTTGCAGGGGATCAAGAAAAACTGGATGAAGCCTGTTGAGGTATATACGCCTACTTATCTCTCCTTTTTTTCTCTTCAAGTGCAAAAGTCACTGACTCTTACATGGAAAGAAGCCTGAATATGTTTCCTTCTAATTCGAATTTGAAATTAATTTATTTAAAATACGGAGTACTAAGTATGAGCAATCGTACGCAACCTATGGGAAGTTCTATGAATACATACAGGAAGATCTAGGTTGTACCGTTGAGCAACATAGGTCACCGTAAATGCATCACTCTATCGCTAGAGCCATAGCTCTGTATTAAGGCACTTGAGGTTTCGCTGGATTGAGACGTGTGACTTATACCCGGAACCTTCAATTCCTAGTGACAATTATACCCGGAACCTTCAATTCCTAGTGACAATTATACCCTTAGTTCACTAGTGTGTTTTTAAGTGTTTTCTAGCAACGGGTGTGGCAGTTGATAGACATGACATTGATGTTGTTTTCTAGAAATCATTATTTGTTTGATAATATAATGAATCCATTTTCTTGGCTGTGTTGCAGTTGGAGGGTATCCTTGATGTAGATAATCTCTCAGCAAAGAAATCTGTTTCTGTTGTGAAGATACTAACCACTATTGGAGTTGTTGGTGTTGGTGCTGCCATAATCTCCGGAATCTACATCTCGAGTAAAAAATAGTCTATTTTCCAGACTGTTAACTTGGTTTCTCTCTAGAAATTGTGAAATGAGGCTAGCTAAAAACGTGCAGTATTTTCCATTTCCATTTTTACCTTTGTTTACAACCATTTTTTTTTTTAAAAGGTTTACAACCAACTTATAGAGGATAAAAGCGAGACTCTTGATGATGAAATAGTTGAAAAAATAATTTGCTTCAAAAAAGACAGTTTTTCCCACCTTTCTACTCGTGTTCTAGGCTTCTAGTTTTCCCCGTTGGGTCATGCTATGCATGTACACCAAACACATCGTTTGGGACTCCACAAGTAAATTCGGCATCTAGATCGATTTAATCTGATGACTATCATTTAAGAATGATTATCTATACTATTATAATAAGTCAACCCAAGATTTTTTGAGGCTGTCAAATTTTACCATTTTTTTTCAAAAATACCCTTACACTTTTTTATTAATTACCACAATACCATATTCTCATAAAAAATAGAGAAAAGGTAAAAACTAATAACACTTTCTATTCCTATTTAAGCTCTCAAAATTCTTTTGAGTCTTCTCATCTTATACTCTTATATTTTTTTTATTCTCTAAATATTTGTATCATAACTACACTTATTTTCTAAATTTTATCGCATTACGCGTCTCACACGCAAAGCGTGGGACACGATTACTAGTAGGATAATGTGAGAAGATAATTAGTGAAAATAAGGGGTTGAATTGGTAAGTAATACAGAAAAAACAAAAAAATTAAATATCCGAGATTCCGAATACTGCTCTTGCACTTATACAATTTTATCAAGAACTTTATCTTGGAAAGAACCAAATTGTAATTTGGCTAGTAACCTGCAAAATTTTAGCTCTCTATTTGGATCAGGCAGACCAGCATTCAAGAAACACTCGCTAGTATTTTTTTTTGAGAAAATTTCAAAAGTTTGTTTGGATGCTTTTCTAGCAGTATTATTCTTAGCGTTGTATGTAATCCTTCTTCTTTGAAAAGCAATATGCTTAATCCTTTTTAGATTAAGAAAATATGCATATATATATGTGTGTGTATTTTTAGCTTTATCTGTTTCTGTTTTTACGCAAGACAGCCTTACTTTTCTCCAAAAATCCTTGTCTTTTAGTTTTTCCTTTTTTCTCTCGTATTTTTATCCTCTGGGAATACTTGTTTCAATTTTGTGGTGAAAATTGTGAATCAGTTATTACTAAACAACTACACTAAAATTAGAGTGAGCTTACTAAAGAATAAGATCACAATTAGAATATGAAATAAAGCATCTGATGAGAGTTGAATTAGGAGTAAAATTAAACCAAAAAGAGCTAGATCAGAATCAATTTTTACCACCACAGTAAATTTGACTCTGACGAAGTGAGAGTAAGAGGTGTTGCCCGTGATGGAGATTGGTTGTGATTAAGGGTGGGCACGAGGCAGGTTGACGTGGGAATATTTTTATTGAATCCGACTCTGGGAATGCCAGTGATTAAGTGTCAAGCCTTGATTATAACATTATTGCTGAACTCAATTGCAGCCTCGATTTTTGTGAGGCTCCTAAGAAGGGAATAAGCATGCATACATGATAGCAAAGACTGCATTTGGCAGAGGAGAGTTAAGACGGATTTCGATCAACCACCCAACCTTATAAACAGCGGAATGTTCTCCTTCGGAGCGTATTAACTAGGCTTTGTAAAAATATCTTTATTCCTTTTTAGCATTATCATCCTCCTTTGTAAAAAAGAAAAGAAAAGTTCCCAGCTAAAACTTCATGAGAATGTATTATACTACTTTTTGGTATTTGCTTTGGAAATCCAAACGGACATAAAAGCTTGAACAAATCATTTTCTAGCGTAAGAAGAGCACATCATGAATATTGCTTGAGTAAATGTTTTTTCAATATATCAGAATTGAAACCTTTACCTATTTACTAAATATTGCTTTGTTTTATGGTTGGACAATCTTACCTCTTTTCCATTAATATTGTAGTTTGGGTATGTGTTTTAAGGGCTTTATTCGAGGAAGTAGTATCTATCAGCCGATAGTTTTTGATGAGAGGATGATATTATAAAATCGCACCTAGCAAAGTCTTGATTCAGTTCACAATGTCAGTAATACGAACAATTCCAAGGAGCAATATCAGGAGATCAGTTATAATTATATTTGAGTTTATGAAAGGTTTCCATAAGATCGATTAGAAACAAAGAAAATACGGTTCATATAAGTCGGAATATATCAGGATAAAGTTTACTAACAATCACAAATAAGAATTGCGTCAACATATTCACAACTTGTTCTCTCACGAAGCAAAAAAAAAGAGCTGTGTTTATATCATATCCGATTCGTATGCCCCAACTAAGTTGTTTTATATCGACGAAACATGTCATCACAATAACACATTTATAGAAACTACAAAACATCACAATTCGTTTTACATACTGTCTAAACAAAATTTGCCATCAAATCCTCATATACTAGTAGTTTTCAACTTCCCACTATTCTTTCACAGTACCTATTTTATTATTATAATTGATTTAGCAACTCATACGATCTACTTCAGTAAATGATTAATAGTAATGAATCATACCCATTGTGCTCAATTATTAAGCAAGCAAGTTCTGAACAAATGAAGAATATTATGTTTTTGTTCATATTTCATTCATTCATTTTTGGTTTGTTAAACAATAAAAACACAACAGGTGATATTAACAAGCCGGACAAGTTTAATTTTTCCCGGTTGGCTCATAATTCAATCACTACAACTTTTTCAATTGAGATTATGTAAAGATTAGTATCAAATAGTTTTGCTACCATCGATTGTTTCTCAATTTCTATTGGCTATTGTAAATTAAAAGAGCAAACTCAGTCATAATACACGTCAATTATATTATTTATTAATACTATACTAAAAAACGATTGTTAATAGTCTTATTGTCCACTAGAATATTATCAAAACCATCATTTATCGCTATCAATTTCAAGAACATGCATATGCTTGAAATGTTAGTAGCCTTTCCGGGATTTAATGGCACAAATATATAAGCCAGCAATCAGGATAAACTACTAAATAATTAATATAGCGCCCAAGCCATTATACCTAAAGGAACCAATTTTATCCTTCAGAATTGGTAAAAGGGAGCAACTTTTTCAATAAAATAAAACATCAAATAAAACATAAGAGTAAATATTATTATAAATAAACAGTGCTCAGTGGAAGGAGAAGTCGTTTTTATTGAAAATTGGGATCACGGAGAGGCTTTTTTTACACCTCTTAATTCCACTGCCCTTTCACACCCTTACGTGCTTTACCTCTTCATTGCACCGTTTTTTAATTTTATTTTATTCTTATTAAAACTTTTAACAGACAAAAAATACCATAAACCAGGGTTGTTGATGCTTTTGTACTTGAGATATGAAATTTAGTTCACATAAAAAAATTAGTTAGTATTTCCTGAAAAATAACTTATTTTTTGGAAAAGATAACGTGGCTCGCTATCATAAAAAATGCAGCCCTTGTCACAAATTTAATAGAAATAAATCAGCAAAGAATTAACAAAACTAATAAATACTATCATATAAAATGCTTCCCTAGTCACAACTATAATAGAAAATTAGTCAATAAAAGAAACACTAATTTTTTTGATCCAACTAAATACTAATAATAACTTACTAGCAAAGAATAAACAAAACCAAGGGAAATAATAATAATAAAAAAAAAGAGGCTTCAGTGTGTGTAACAAACAGATCATTGATTTAAAAAACCTCACTGAAATCCGCTAAGATTAATTAAAATTATCATCATTAGCCCATAAACTAATTTATTTATAGTACATGAAAATATAATTAACAAAAAAAACAAAAAATAATAAAGTGCTCAGACAGCCAAGGGTTAGTCGTCAAAACTGAGAGAAAAACTCAGATCAGAAACTCTAGTCCACATCTTTATATCTTCATCACACCAAATCATTTTACATATATTTAATTAATAAAATATAATGAATTATATAAGCTAATCTAAAATTTGATTTAAGAAAATAAGTAGGCAAAATAGAGATAAAAGATAATAGACAGTTAAGATTTAAGAGAGATGATCATATCATAAAAAAAGAGGCAAATTGAAATATATCGATATTGAAAGGAAAAGTTATAAACGTATGTATATATATAGATATATAGAAAGAGATTTGAGTTTTATGGTGAGTAGGGTTTTAGCTAAAGGCGGCTGAATAGTTGTGGACTTTTATTTGGACTCAAAATTTAAAATAAAAAGCATAATGGGCTTTTTGTAAAACCTTATGGACTTTTATGTTAATACAACTTGAGATAATTATGTCCCATTTATCTTTCATAATATTTTTTTAGTGAAGATTATAGACTCAATTTTTTTTAAGTTTCTAATCACCGGTCCTAATAAAAAACAAGCTGTTTTTAAGATTAAAAAATAACTTATAATCTTTTTTTAAAAGATATTAAAATGTAAAAGAGAGATTAAAAACTGTTTTTAAGCTAAAAAAAAGATATTATAATCTATTTTTAAAAGATACTAAAGTGTAAAAAAGACAACTTAAAAGCAGTTTTTTAGTTTTTTTTAGTATTTGTTTGAATTATTAAGTAAAAAAAAATATTAAAGTGTAAAAAAACAGCTTAAAAGCTGTTTTTTGAATTTTTAATATGATCTAAACGTAAAAATCTTATGAGAGTAGTGACATATGGACAAAAATCTTATTAAAAGGTGACCGACCACCAATGAGCCGTAAATTCTTACTAAATTACTAATCGGGTCCGGATTTTTAGCGGGTTTGAAATAACGGCCGGATTAGCAATCTATAGTAGATAAGATTGTACTAGTCTAATACCACGCCCATTATGGTATTGCAAAATAATGCAAAAATGGACCGGTCCGTCCTGATAATCCGGTGAGAATATTATGTAGAGGTCATATTTCATAAGATTTTTCGAGTTCAAGTGCTGGACCGATTTTTTTTTAAGTTTTAGTCGCTCGGCCCAATAAAATAGAGCTTCAAAGCTGTTTTTAAACTATTTTTAAGCTTAAAAAATAACTTAAATCTATACGGTAAGATATTAAAGTGTAGTAAAGAACTTAAAAGTTTTTTTTAAGCTAAAAAAAGATATTATAATCTCTTTTTGAAAGATAATAAAGTGTAAAAAAAAACAGCTTTTAGTTTTTTTTAGTGTTTGTTTGATATATTAAGTAAAATCAAGATATTAAAGTGTAAAATTTTTAAAAGTGAATTATTAAGGTGACATATACTTAAAATCCTTATAACAATAGTGACTTATGAACAAAAATCTTATTAAAAGATAACCAATCACAAATGAGTCGTAATCCGGTTGCACTTTACGTAAGTAAACACATCGTTTATGGGCTATTTAGGACTTGTAGACTAATCCTGACCTTCCAGTGATGTAACGAAACAAGACCTTGGAGTAATTATTCTAAGGTCCCGAATACGAATGTATTTGAATTGCAATCCTTTTTGTACAGTGTGTTTAAGTTGTAGTCCCATGTCAGAAACAAGATTGGAAAGGACTACAAGACAGAGACTAGCTAGGTCCGAAAAGAGAGAGGAACGTGTCCGAAAACCTTAAGAAACAGTGTTAGGATCTCATTAACGGATGTATTATTCCGATGCTTTCAACTCGTTCACAGTTAAAAATTAACAATAACATTTTCTTGAAGGACTTTAAACATTTTTTTTTTTTCTGAAAAACAAACTAGCTAAGATATATAAAAAAAAGATCAAAACACTAAAACCATGGCGCATCTCTCACTTAAGGCAAGTTCTGATTTGTTTAAGTTCATATTTGATATATTAATATTTTGTATAACTTCGATGACAAATGACAATCAATAACTAGGCAGAGTGGTTTGACGGCAGAGTTAAGCTTGTGGAGCTCCTTTACACCGAGATGTAGACCGCGGGTAATATTGTGAAGGCCACAGTGATTGGCGGTGTTGGAGATACGACGAAAGGAAACGAAAATAGAGGGGAAGAAAACGCATGGAGAGACATATGAGGAGAGGGAAATTCATGCAGCGGTATTGCAACTTAAATAAGTCGACTCCGGGTGAAGGCATGCCTAATAAATTAATAATTCCGGTGGACCAATCCATACATAAGAAGACATGTATACGACGCCTTACTCCATATCTTGATCTTCATTTTATATGTAATAGTTGCCATGCACATGTTTTTGTGCACGACTTGATCTACCGTGTTATTTAAAGAACGTGTTCACTAAAAAGTGACTCGATCATATAACATATAGTTGGCTTGAGAGACTCGTTTTGAGAGGATATGGGTCGTAAACTTAATAAAACCTGAATCCCACCTACAATCTTCGATGTCGAGTAAGGCCCAAAACTTGAAGTTGTGCTTGCCGTTATAGGTGCTCGTGATATGCCTTTTGAAGAAATGTATAAATTAGAGCTACTTTAAAATAATTGATTTTGCATGGTTTTGGTTTGGAGAAACTCAATAATCAATAATCTCTTTAGTTTGTTTATTGCAATGAAGAAAAAAAAAGGTGTGAATGTAATATGGATTATATGACTCTCACTAAACATTTTAGGTCACTGGAAACTGCAAAAAAAGGTGTGGTTTAAAAAATTGCTTGTGGGACTATCTTCAATTTCTTGACGTTTTTTCATCCTGAGGAATATTCATCGTCACAAATTTTGTAAATTCATACATCCACAATTTCTAAAAGAAGTGAGCACAAGATTTCTTTTTGCATTATTACTGATTAGCTTATTCAGTGTTTATGTCATATCTATTTGATTTACTAATTAGATATTTCTTTTGGCTATCATATTGTTCAAGCCGATCTCATGAATTGCTATTTCAAGTATGTGAAAGTTAAATTTAACATTCATATTAGTGTATTAACTTAATAAAGTTATATAATTTTAATTAAAATTAATTATTAATTGAAATCTCATTAATTAATTATTTTGTAAACCCCACTAAAATAGGAAATAAAATAGTAATAGTTGAAATAGAGTTCATGTTCAAATTAATGGTATTTTGCCACATCATCAATTAACAATATTAAAAACATTGTTATATTTAACAAATTTTTTAACATTTACAAAGATAGCAGATGATTTAACATAACTAATACAGACAAAAAAATATATTGTTAGCTAACTATTTTAGTTAACAATAGAGATAACAGTATTATTGTAGATGCTGTAACAAATTTAAACGAATTTTTTCAAATGAGAAAATATAAACTAGAAAAATAAAATCGTGAAATAATATTTTAAACTCTGCTAACTATTAGTCCAACATTTTGCTTTATCCTGGTATCATGACCTAACAGATATTCCTGCAGAAAATTGAGGAGATTGACATTTAAATTCAGGCATATATATATTGTCGAGTTCGGTACGATCCGGTTCGGTTTTTGGCAAAATCGAAACCGAAACCGAGCATATTTTTCGGTTCGATTTTTTTTTAGTTTCGGTCTTTTTATTTTTTGGACCGAACCGGACCGATTTTTTTGGTCCATTTTCGGTTATTTTTCGGTTTTATTTTTGATTTTTCGGTCTTTTTCGGTTTTTTTCGGTCTTTTTCGGATTCGGTTTTTTTGGTTCGGTTTTACTGAAAACCGAAACCGACCCGAATTTTTTTTGGTTTTTCGGTTTCGGTCTTTTTTGGTTTTTTTCGGTTCGGTTATCAGTTCGGTTCGGTTTTTCGCCCAGTCCTACATATACATATATATTGGACCATAAATATCAATTAAATATAGTTTTACAAAATTAGCAAAATCAATCGTGAACCCGGCTAAACATTTATCTATGTATATAAGTGTATATATATATATACCAGTAATCGGGCCACACGCGTTGCGTGTGCGGTGCGTAATACAATAAAAATATAGAAAATATATATAATTATTATATAAATACGTGGATAATAAAAAAAAATAGTTTAAGATTTAAAAGAATGTTTGATTGTTAAATATTGATAAATAGTTTTATTAGTTTTTACTTTTTTATATTTTTATGAAAGTATGATATTATTGTAATTAATATAAAAGTGTATGAGTATTTTTGAAAAAAAATTAATTAAATTAGACAGACTCTTGATTTGTTTTGATTTATTATAATATAATGATAATATATATGAAGGAATTAATTTGATATCAAGACAGTTTTGTTAGATATTCTGTGCTTCTTTGCATGGGCGAAGCCAGGATGTGTAAATGGGGGTGCCAAAATATATGTACAAGTAACATATTTTTATTGGGGGTGTCAAATCTACACCTAAAAAGAAATTGTACTAAAAAAAAATTACGTCACTTGAGATTTCTAAAATTATGGGGATGCCGTGGCACCCGATCGTTATCACTCTTGCTTCTTTGTACCAAAAAAGAAAGAAAGACATTCTGTGCTTCTCATTGATTTGACGTGTTAAGCAATCATTTCAACAAGTTGTGTTCGCGTGGCTAAAGTTTATTGAATTTTACTATTTTAGATAATTTTGCAAGAAGCGTTTTCAATTTGATTATGCATTAACATTGTTAAAAAACTTGCGTCAATATATGTTCTATTATAGCTAGCATATATTTTTTGGTGAACTTTTTTTAAGTATAACGCGATGGTTGACAATAGTCAAGTTTAAAAGGGACAAAAATATTCACGAAATCAAGATTATGCAAAAGACGTGTTTGGCGATAACATTTTGGTCCTTAGAATCACGTACAATATTATATTTCAGTATATCTTTAATAAGATATATCACTACGTCTTGCATTCACTATTATAAATTTATAATGCAAAGCCAACAGGTTGTGTAGAGCATGAGAACATTCATGTAGCAGAGTGGGAAAATATTATTTTCTATAGGTTTATTTGACATGGTATTTCATCGAAAAGAATACAACTTACTAATAATTATCATGTTTCTTCTATGCGATACATGCATTGATATTTCAGAATATTAGATCATTCAAGGATTAATTAAGTTTCATTGATTAGTATACTAATCTGTTAATGACTCACAGTCAGTCACTCACTTAACTTATATTTAGAGTTTATTCCTAGTGATTTTTCTTTAATTATGAAGTTTTATATTTTCTTGTATGTATCGGACTTATCCATATAAATTAATTCTTATTTTTTGTTACTTAACATTGTATAGTGATCTAATTCTTTGTGCTTTCGTTGCTTTTAAGAATTTCTGCTTCACCGCCTAGATTTATTTGGAATGATATATAATTTTTAAAGAAAATACATTTTTTAATAAAGAAAGTATATATGAGAAAATGAGTTACAGTAACACATCTCTGAAAATCAATCACCTTTTATATATTGACTCCCCCCAGGGAATATAAATTATTTTTACACAAAATGCATCTTTTATTAAGAGAGTACGAGAGAATGAGTTATAGTAGCATATGCCCTTAACCTCAAATCTCTCATGCACTCTTAAACATACAATTTATTACTTAATGAAACAAACAACCCAATAAATTCAACCAAACATGAAATCAAAGAAACACGACAACCGAAATTGAAAAGACTGGACAGAAAACTCAATTATTAGCTAAAAAACACTTCTTCCTGATTTCACCGGCTTTGCCAGTGAGAACTCCGACACGACCCAACTGAATCATGGATTCCCCGAAATCCTTATAGAAAGTAGACCCTGACGTCGAAGCTTGAAGTTTCACATACACTCTTGTCTCTGAATCATCTAGAAGAGCAGCGTCGGATCTGAACAAACCTCTCTTTTTAGCAACAAGACTATAGTAACTCGTATCAAATGATTTGAAGCTTCCAGGGTCCATTTCGACAAAGGTTTTCAAGTCTGGTACTGCCGTAGGTTTGCATTTATTCTTCAAGAAAGGGATGTATTTTGAGTCTAAGGAAGGGTCAGTATCGCCCTTTCCGGTGAAGTTGTACAACCGGTTGGTAAAGAGGAAGCAATGTCCAATCCCTATGGTGTGAGCTCCTATAAAAAAATTCAACAAATTTAAGTTAATGGTTAGTTATTTTGGATACTTATGATTGTTATTGAGAACAAAAAAAGTTGGATCAAATCAGTAAGGTTTGCACCGTTTTTTTTTATGCTAGCATATATATCGTGATATCGATCATTGTAGATGCCAAAACTTCCTAAATTTTTCAAGAACTACACATATTAACCAAAGAAAGTTATATGACAATTGCTAAATTATACCCTTGCATAATTATAATTTAGATTATAACTTTGTTTCTACCTGATAGAACTGCTAGGTCTTTTGAGGACAATCCTTTAGACTTCCACAAAGATTTGAGTGTACTGATGTCAGAATTAGAACCAGGAAGGTTAGCTAATGCCTGGGCTGCGCTTGAAACCTTTCCATCCCGACGACCCAATTCTACTTCCCAAAAGGGACCATGAATCTGCAATGTTAAAATCAAATTTGTCGAGAGTTATATACAAAATGTAGATTTAGAAATTGTATTTATTTTTACAAAGATTTGTATATATATGAAAATTGGGTTATAGTATTTACCAATGATATAGCGTCGCGAACCACCAAGGAGAGGATGTCAGCACAAGACACTAATCTCGGGCATGCCTTCTCGACGGCAGCTTTGGCAGCGTCGATTACTTGATATCCTCTTAGGAACAAGTTTGGTCCTGAATCTTTTTCTGCCACATTGTTCTTTGTCGAGTTTAGTAGTAAAGAAGCATCACATCCCTGCCGGAAAAATAGTGTCCACAGTTAGAATAGTTTGACATTTTTTTATATTTTTAAAAACCAAGTGCAATGCAATGCAATGAATTTTTATTTTTGTTTATGAAAATCCACGGCCTTCAAGGTGCAACTTAAAACACCTTAAAGTTTAAGAAGTAGGGTCCCCACCTCTCTAAAAATTCTCCAAATGTTTTTTTCAAGACTTACTATAGACCATTACCATAATTTCAGGAAAAAATTGTGCTCTATAGAAATTAAAGAGCATGTTTAAAATTCTCATTAAAATCCCAGAAAATGTAAATCACCGAACGACGCAATCTACTAGCTTCTGCAAAGTCGATCAAGTGAACACGAGAAAGTATCTATAAATAGTTTGTAAACTGTAATAACTACTTAACTAAGCAATACATGGCAAAAGGCACCAAGATGGACGAAAATGAGATACATAAATGAATAAAAATTTACGCGTGTGTGTAAGTAGTTACATACGTTAACAAAGCAGTCATGGAACTGCATACGGAGTAAAGGTGCAGCTAGAGTCGGAGTTGTATAAATGTATTTGGCAGTGGTTTGCCTAACAATGTGCTCAAGCGATGGACATTTTTCTTCATAATACCCAAACTTCAATTTTGTACAAGCCCCAAACGCAAGAGGAACAAGTAAAAATTGAAACATTAGAACTAAGAAAAGCTTTTGTGATGCCATTGCTTTTGTACTTTGGAGAACAATTGTTCCAGCTACTTATGCAATTTTACCACATAAAACATTGTATTTATAGTAACCTCAATCGTTGTTAAATTTGTCAACTCAAAGTTGGCATTTCTGTTTATCAAAAAAAAAGAGTGGGATAGCATAACCATAGTACATTTGTTGGTATGAATAATTATATAGTAATATATTACTCATCTTATTATATTGTAATGAATTACATGGCTTATAGAGTATTTTGTTCTTTTTTTATGAATGTCCCATTGACAAATTTGACGTGTTTGACAATCATGCATACATGACGTGACCTTTCCAATAGAGGATAGTTATTTGTACTCACTTTTGTTATTTGTAAACTGGGCTATTTATTTAAGCAGAAACGGCACAGAAACTTACACATACGAACCTTCCCAATTTTTTTTGATTTATCCTTAGGAAGTGGAATTATTTTTCTAGCTATATCTGGTCTCCATGTGCTAAATTGCTAATGTACACGAGTATTATGCACCATCCTCTCTGTGACTTTGTCACGTTTCCAAATCTATTTAATTTAGAGATAAAATTTTCTGTTTAAAGCAAGTTCAACGAAATTTCAATCCTTCTGTAAATCTCCCCGAGTTTTTATTTATTCTTTTTATATAATAGTTGTAAACATAAACATTTACGATTGCTATAAATTTTTATCACATAATGCGGAATAACATAGGTAAAGATTTTTAAAAACCATAGTTGAAAAACCTTTACAGTCACATGTAAAGAGTCACTATTACATGGGCTGTCACCAATTAATTGTCAAGGCGTGGAATTTTTATAAAAATTAGAGGGAGGCCACGAACTCATCAACCGGGGTATAAATAAAAAAATATCTAATGAGATAGTATACAACTTGTGGTTGGCACAAGGAAAATAAAAATATAGCTAGCTAATGAGACAGTATACATTGTACTACTTTTTTAATCTTTAACTTCAACTTTAATTCTCCATAATTATATATACCACATCATAATTAATATTTGAAAATTAAATATGTTTTATGTACTAATCAATGATTCTCTCATAAATAAAAAAATATTTATCTAATGAGATATAATATACAAACTTGTGGTTGGCACAAGGAAAATAAAATGCTTTCTTTGTATTTTCGTCAATAAGTTCACGTCTACATTTTCTTTTTAAGTATCTGCAGGTTCAAACCACGTTTTTGCTATTGTAAGTAATATTTTACTAAGAAATAAACAAGGTCAATAAGCTTGAAGCTTGCATGCTATATTATTAGCTCAAACCAAATTTTTTTTGCTTATAAGCTGAATAAATGTATGACAATGTAAATTTCTTCAAGATACTGATCACTGTTTGACAAGTAATGAGTAGGTTGAAATACAACAACTGAATGGGTTGACAAGTAATTTGGAAAAACATAAACAATAAGTGCATGACTTAATAATTGATATACTTAATAGTGTTGTACGAATTATGAGGATTAATTGTGATCTTCATTTTAACACCATTCTTTCGTTTCAGGTTATCATGTTTAAGGCCTTCAGTATAAATGTAAATTTGAAGGCATTTCCTTTTAGATCTTCAGACCTGTATGAAATGAGAAATTTATACGAATCAGGCACACCCCAGGTCTCATTCGAGACAAAATTACTTTCAATTGGATAAAATTAAATGACATACGAAATATTTTTACTCTAATTTATCTCATTTTCATCACAAAATTAATAGTTAAGTAAGCAGTTAGAAGAACTGCTAGAGAAGGAATTTATTAGGCGGAGTACGTCACCGTGGGCGGCACCGGCCTTATTTATGCAAAAGAAGGATGAATCGATGAGAATGTACATCGACTATCGAAAGCTAAATAGAGTGACTATTAAGAATAAGTACCCACTAACTTGAATTGACGATTTGTTTGACCAACTGAAGGGGGCGACGTTCTTTTCAAAAATCGACTTGCGATCAGACTATCACCAATTGAAGGTGAATGATGAGTATATTTCGAAAACGGCCTTTAGGACCCGGTATGGTCACTATGAGTTTGTGGTCATGCCATTCGGGTTAACTAATGCGCCGGCGACATTTATGGAGTTAATGAACCGGATCTTTAAGGAGTATCTCGACAAGTTCGTGGTGGTTTTCGTCGACGATATCTTGATTTACTCGAAGAGGAACACGAGGAGCATCTCCGTTTAGCGTTGCTCACGTTGAGGGAGCATCAACTTTACGGAAAGTTTAGCAAATGTGAGTTTTGGCTAAATGAGGTGAAATTTCTTGGACATGTGATCTCGGAAGAAGGGGTAAAGGTGGACGCGACGAAAATTGAGACGGTTTCGAATTGGACACAACCGAAAAATATGTTCGAGATTCGGAGTTTCTTGAGTTTAGCGGGATACTACCGACGGTTCGTCAAGGATTTCTCGAAGTTAGCGACTCCAATGACTCACCTTACCAAGAAAGGAGTGAAGTTCGTGTGGAGTGAGACTTGCGAGGAAGTATTCCTAGAGCTCAAGAAACGGTTGACTAGTTCCCCTATACTAGTTATTCCCGAGAAAGGGAATGGTTACCAATTGTATTGCGATGCTTCGAAGGAAGGTTTGGTTTGCGTCTTGATGCAAGACGGAAAGGTTATTGCATATGCTTCACGAGAACTAAAGGTTCACGAAAAGAACTATCCAACACATAACCTAGAGCTAGCGGCAATAGTTCATGCGTTGAAGATATGGAGGCATTATCTGTTCGGGGAAAAGTTCGAAGTGTTCTCGGATCACAAGAGCTTAGGGTATATTTTTACCCAACGGGATTTAAATATGCGACAACGACGATGGATGGAATATTTGGAGCAGTACGACTATGACTTGCACTATCATCCGGGAAAGGCCAATGTAGTGGCGGATGCTTTGAGTCGAAAGTCCCATGCGATCTTAGCGCATGTGGCGATCGAGGAATGGAGGATGATGGGAAAAGTGAATGAGTTCGACTTAGAGTTGGGGAATGCTAATGTGGGGACTTTGTACACAATAGTGGTACAACCGGAAGTTGTGAGTAGGGTTTTGGAAGCGCAAGAAGGGGACGAGAAAGTGGAGAACTATGAGAAATAGATGAGTTCGAGCGAAGGATTAGATGGTTGGACGAAAGGAACCAATGGAGGACTACGATTTAAGGGAAGTACTTATGTGACAGAAAACATGAGGAACGAGGTATTAAAAGAGTTTCACCACTCCCGATTAGCCGTTCATCCCGGCGGGACGAAAATGTATCACGATGCGAAGAGACAATTTTGGTGGCACGGAATGAAACGAGATGTAGCTTCATATGTTAGCAGGTGTCTAACTTGCCTGCAAGTGAAAGCGGAACACCAAAGGCCAGCGGGTATGCTCCAACCCTTACCGGTGGCGGAATGGAAGTGGGAAAGGATAACAATGGATTTTGTGACCAACTTACCTAAATCGGTAAGTGGGAATGACGCCGTGTGGGTTGTGGTCGACCGTTTGACCAAATCCGCACACTTCATTGCAATTAAGATGACGAATTCGGTGGAAATCTTGGGACGAAAGTATATTAAGGAAATTGTTAGACTTCATGGGGTACCGATTTCGATAGTATCAGATCGAGACGCGAGGTTTGTGTCGAGGTTCTGGGGCGCATTGCAAAATTCCTTAGGAACCAAGTTGACAATGAGTACGGCGTTCCATCCCCAAACGGATGGACAATCAGAACGGACTATCCAAGTGCTAGAGATATGTTACGCGCATGTGTGAATGACTTCAAGGGAGGCTGGGAGAGCCATCTACCCTTAGTGGAGTTTGCGTATAATAATAGCTTTCAAGCTAGTATTGGCATGACACCTTTCGAGGCTTTATACGGGCGGCCGTGTAGGTCTCCGGTGTGTTGGGCCGAGGTGGGAGAAGCGGAAATGTTAGGACCGCAATTGATTCAAGAGACGATAGAAAAGATTAAGTTATTCGACAAAGGCTTGGGATGGCTCGAAGTAGGCAAAAGAGTTATGCGGATAAGAGGAGGAGACCTTTGGAGTTCAAAAAGGGGGATCAAGTATTTTTGCGAGTTTCGCCAAGGAAGGGGATTATGAGGTTTGGCTCTAAAGGGAAGTTGAGCCCGAGATTTATCGGACCATTTAAGATCGTGGACCGAGTTGGAGAAGTTGCATATCGGTTGGACTTGCCACCAAAGTTGGTGGGGGTTCACCTCGTGTTCCATATGTCAATGTTGAAAAAGTACCATCATGACCCTTCACACGTGGTGGACTTTGAGGACATTGAGGTTAGTGCAGATGTGACCTACGAGGATTATCGACGTGCAAGAGAAGGAACTTCGAGGAAAAACAATTAGACTGGTAAAAGTGGTTTGGAAACACCACGGGGCCGAAGAAGAAACTTGGGAGCGCGAGGATGAGATGAAGAGGAAGTATCCTAATCTCGTCTTTTCTTTAGGTACTTTTCTTTAGATGCATTCTAATTTCGGGACGAAATTTCTTTATCGGGGAAGGGTTGTAACGCCTAGAGTTTGGAGTTTATTTTATTAGAGTTTAGTTTTACTAGAAAGACCGTATTTTGAGTTTTGTAGATGTTGCGGAGTTGTTGAGGTAGAAGCATGTCATCTTTGTTTACTTTATTGTCTTTTATTCAATTAGATATTGTATACAGCAGGTTACTTGATTTGATATTCTTACATGTTGGTCATTTTCTGAAGTTATGGATTGTGGAGTTGTTATGGGTTGTGAACCCTGTGTATTTTATTTCTTGAATTATGACACGAATTGTACGTTTAAATTCTTATGGTCTTATTTATACAAGTTTATCATTTATGGGTATAGTTCTTTAGAGAGGAAAATTTCGGGACGAAATTCTTTTAAGGAGGGTTAGTTGTAACATCTCGTATTTTTATAAATGGTTTTATTCATGATTTAATTTATCCAAAAACGTTTTATACAAATTTTACCAAAAACCGGTCACTCGACTAATTTTTTAGCCAAAAACCGAAACTCTTCCGAAAAACTTTATTTTAAAAACCTGTTACTGATTTTATAAATAAAAAGGACCCAATAGATTTGTTTCTAAAAACTTGTTATTTTTTAGCAAAATAATATTTTTGGATCATGAGTTAACTTTTAAAATTTTGGTGACCAAATAGTTCGCTTTCCCAAACTCTCTCAAAGCAGTTTGCTAAACTTCTTTTCAGCCCACTTTCAAAATAGAAAAATCAAAACAAGAGAGAAAAGAGAGAAAAGAGAGATTTCAAACCCTAGGAGGAGGAGGAGGAAGAAGAAGAAGAAGAAGAAGAAGAAGAAGAAGAAGAAGAAGAAGAAGAAGAAGAAGAAACCACCATTAACGAGTTCTTACCGGAAGCATCTTCTCTACGCTCTAAGGTAACGGGGGTTATCCATTGCGACTAAACGAGGGTGTATGTTAGGGTTAGGTCTTGCGTTTATTTTAAATTGGGGGGTTTTTCCTTTTATCTCAATTATGTTCTTAAATTGTTGATTGAGTTTTATTTGTTGCACTTTTAATTCACTTATTTGAATTGTAGAAGTTGAGAACTTAGACATATTAATTTCGAATTAATGAGATTATGGATGGGTTTGCGTGTTTTATGAGTTGATTATGTGATATTATTGTTGTTGATGAAATTGGGTAAAATTATGTTGAATAAAGATGAATTGTAGTTTATGCATACAAGGTGTTTGTTAAAATGACTGAATGAGATTTATGTTGTTGAACTTGTTTGGCTAGTTGTGAATCTAACACCTATGCTTATGGGTTTTGTTGAATTACGTTAAAGTGACGTATGAGAATGTGATAATTGAATAGTTTATATTATTGGCTGAGGCCTTGTGATTTATTTATTTGTTAGCAATGTTGAACTTGTTTGGCTAGTTGTGAATCTAGCACCTATGCTTATGTGTTTTGTTGAATTACGTTAAAATGACGTATGAGAATGTGATAATTGAATGATTTATATTATTGGCCGAGGCCTTGTGATTTATTTATTTGTTAGCAATGGTCTATGTCTCTTCCTATACCGGGGACATAAGACGACCGAGGGGTATAGGGAATGACTCGTCTTATGGACTGGGACGAGTGGCGTGAAGAGGTCCTAGTGTGCACTTTTATTTATTTGTTAGCAATGGTCTGTGTCTCTTCCTATACCGGGGAAATAAGACGACCGAGGGGTATAGAGAATGACTCGTCGTACGGACTGGGGCGAGTGGTATGAAGAGGTCCAAGTGCGCACCTTAAATCTTTATTTATTTGTTAGCAATGGTCTATGTCTCTTCTTATACCGGGGACATAAGACGGCCGAGGGGTATAGGGAATGACCTACCTTACGGACTGGGATAGGTGGCGTGAGAGGTTCATGTTTACTATAGATGTGTGTTGAAGTTATTTAATTTATTTCGTTGTACGATGTTATTTTATTCCTTTTTATACGCTGTTATTGTAGTTGTTGTTGTGAGTTCTTGCATTTATGGGATGGAGCGACGGTGTCTTGTGGTGCCGTCCCGTCTATGTATGTGCGTGGGACTCACCGTTACAATTTTTGTCTTTCAGGTACAACTTAGGTTGGCACACTCGGATAAAAGCATTAGCAATGTATCTCATGGGCTCGGGGCTTATTTCAGTTGCTTTCTTTTTACCTAGATTATATTTTTGAGGTTGTAGCCTACGGGCAAATTACATTCGTTTGTTATCCTTTTATAAATCTTTTCAAACCTTCTTGTCTTGTAGCCGCGTTTGGCAAACATTTTTATTTAATTGTTTAATTGTTCATTTAGCTCGCAAGTCTTTTTCTTTTAAAACTTAAATTTTGTACCAGCAGGTTCTTTTTCCTTTTGTTTAAAAAGGTCACGCCTCGATGTCCGTGTTTTCCGGATTTTGGGGCGTGACAGATATCATATTGTCCAATGCTTCTTTGTCCCTTATAACTGCTGTGAAGGTATTTCTGAATGAGAATTTCAATATAAAAGAGTTGGGAAAATTGAAATATTTTTTGGGTTTGGAAATAGCAAGGTCTGAAGATGAGATTTATCTATGTCAAAGGAAGTATGCTCTAGAATTACTAGAAGATACATGGCATTTGGGTTGTAAACATGTTGCATTCCCAATGGAGACTAACATAAAGCTTTCTAAGAATGATTCTGCACTTTTGGACAATGTTGGTGAATATAGAAGGCTAATAGGGAGGCTACTTTACCTCACTATAACTCGTCCTGACATAGCGTATGTGGTGACACATTGAGTCATTTTATTAGTGCTCCTTGTGTGAATCACTACAATGCTGCTCTAAGGGTACTTAGATATATTAAAAGCAACCCTTCTCAAGGTTTGTTATTCCCTTCTCAAATAATCTAATTTTAAAGGGATTTTGTGATGCTGATTGGGCCTATGTATAGAGACAAGAAGGTCCATTACAGGGTACTGCACTTACTAATTAGGAGATTCCTTGATCTCTTGAAAAAGTAAGAAGCAAGCTACAGTTTCTCGTAGCTCTGCAGAAGCAGAATATAGGGTAATGGCACAAGCTAATTGTGAAATGGTTTGGCTATTACAATTGATTAAGGATTTTGGTATAGTTCATCATGGATTTGTTCTGTTATATAGTGATAGCAAGGCAGCTCTATCACTAGCAGCAAACCCTGTGAATCATGAGAGAACCAAACATGTTGAAATTGATTGTCACTTTATCAGAGATAAAGTACAATCTGGTTTGATTCATCTCTTGCACGTTTATTCCTCTCATCAATTAGCTGATATAATGACCAAGCCACTCTCTTCAAAGGTGTTCCATTTTCTGCTATCCAAGATGTGAGTTTTGAATTTAGCCACTCAATCCTCTTCATCTTGAGGGGGCCTGTTAAGATAGATGTAACTAAGTTGTAGTTAGTTTATAGTTTTATCTGTTACTTTCTATAGTCAGTGGACTAATTTGTAATTAGACGTAAATATATTGATTGGCTGCTAATTGTGCTGACCTGGTAGTTAGTTAGAAGCAGTTACTTATACTGCGTGTAACAAGTTTTACTGGTTAATGAAAATATATCATTTCATTCTAAATTTTCGTTTTCTCTCTCTAGAATAGAGCTAGAATGGCGAATTTATCATTCATTTTCAAATACAGAAAGTATATATGAGAAAATGAGTTACAGTAACACATCTTTGAAAATCAAGCACCCTTTATATATTGACTTCCTACCAGGGAATATAAATTAATTTTACAGAAAATGCATCTTTTATTAAGAGAGTATGAGAGAATGAGTTACAGTAGCATATGACCTTAACTTCATATCTCTCATGCACTCTTAAACATACAATTTATTACTTAATGAAACAAACAACCCAATAAATGCAATCAAACATGAAATCAAAGAAACACGACAACCGAAATTGAAAAGACTGGACAGAAAACTCAATTATTAGCTAAAAAACACTTCTTCCTGATTTCACCGGCTTTGCCAGTGAGAACTCCGACACGACCCAACTGAATCATGGATTCCCCGAAATCCTTATAGAAAGTAGACCCTGACGTCGAAGCTTGAAGTTTCACATACACTCTTGTCTCTGAATCATCTAGAAGAGCAGCGTCGGATCTGAACAAACCTCTCCTTTTAGCAACAAGACTATAGTAACTCGTATCAAATGATTTGAAGCTTCCAGGGTCCATTTCGACAAAGGTTTTCAAGTCTGGTACTGCCGTAGGTTTGCATTTATTCTTCAAGAAAGGGATATATTTTGAGTCTAAGGAAGGGTCAGTATCGCCCTTTCCGGTGAAGTTGTACAACCGGTTGGTAAAGAGGAAGCAATGTCCAATGCCTATGGTGTGAGCTCCTATAAAAAAAATTCAACAAATTTAAGTTAATGGTTAGTTACTTTGGATACTTATGATTGTTATTGAGAACAAAAAAAGTTGGATCAAATCAGTAAGGTTTTCACCGTTTTTTTTTATGCTAGCATATCGTGATATCAATCATTGTAGATGCCAAAACGTCCTAAATTTTTCAAGAACTAGACATATTAAGTATTAACTGAGGAAAGTTATATGACAATTGTTAAATTATACCCTTGCATAATTGTAATTTAGATTATAACTTTGTTTCTACCTGATAGAACTGCTAGGTCTTTTGAAGACAATCCGTTAGACTTCCACAAAGATTTGAGTGTACCGATGTCAGAATTAGAACCAGGAAGGTTAGCTAAAGCCTGGGCTGCGCTTGAAACCTTTCCATCCCGACGACCCAGTTCTACTTCCCAAAAGGGACCATGAATCTGCAATGTTAAAATCAAATTTGTCGAGAGTCGTATACAAAATGTAAATTTAGAAATTGTATTTATATTTACAAAGATTCGTATATATATGAAAATTGGGTTATAGTATTTACCAATGATATAGCGTCGCGAACCACCAAGGAGAGGATGTCAGCACAAGACACTAATCTCGGACATGCCTTCTCAACGGCAGCTTTGGCAGCGTCGATTACTTGATATCCTCTTAGGAACAAGTTTGGTCCTGAATCCTTTTCTGCTACATTGTTCTTTGTCGAGTTTAGTAGTAAAGAAGCATCACATCCCTGCCGGAAAAAATAAAGTGTCCACAGTTAGAATAGTTTGACATTTTTTATATTTTTAAAAACCAAGTGCAATGCAATGAATTTTTATTTTTATTTTTAAAAACCAAGGTGCAACTTAAACACCTTAAAGTTTAAGAAGTAGGGTCTTCTCTCCCCCCCCCCCCCCCCCCCCTAAAAGTTCTCCAAATGTTTTTTTCAGGACTCGCTGTTGACTATTGTCATAATTTCAAGTGAAAGAACAAGTTTACAACACAAATAGGGAAAAAAATGTGCTCTATAGAAATTAAAGAGCATGTTTAAAATTCTCATTGTATCTAGTAATAAAATATATAATCTAGACAGGCATGAAAATCCCCAGAAAACACAACCTACCAGCTTCTGCAAAGTCGATCAAGTAAACACGAGAAAGTATCTATAAATAGTTTGTAAACTGTAATAACTACTTAACTAGTAATACATGGCAAAAGGCACCAAGATGGACGAAAATGAGATACATAAATGAATAAAAATGCACGCGTGTGTATAAATAGTTACATACGTTAACAAAGCAGTCATGGAACTGCATACGGAGTAAAGGTGCAGCTAGAGTCGGAGTTGTATAAATGTATTTGGCAGTGGTTTGCCTAACAATGTGCTCAAGCGATGGACATTTTTCTTCATAATACCCAAACTTCAATTTTGTATAATCCCCAAACGCAAGAGGAGCAAGTAACAATTGAAACATTAGAACTAAGAAAAGCTTTTGTGATGCCATTGCTTTTGTACTTTGGAGAACAATTGTTCCGGTTACTTATGCAATGTTACCACATAAAACATTGTATTTATAGTAACCTCAATCGTTGTTAAATTTGTCAACTCAAAGTTGGCATTTCTGTTTATCAATAATCAATGAGTGGTTGTTTCAGAAAAAAAAGAGTGGGATTGCATAATCAAAGTACATTTGTTGGTATGAATAATTATATAGTAATATATTACTCGTCTTATTATATTGTAATGAATTACACGGCTTCTATAGTATTTTGTTCTTTTTATATTGAATGTCCCATTGGCAAATTTAACGTGTTTGACAATCATGCATGCATGACGTGACCTTTCCAATAGAGGATAGTTATTTGTTCTCACTTTTGTTAGTTTCTATGAAAATAGACAAATATAGAAGACATGTACACACTTTTATTTAAGCAGAAACTATATATACGAACCTTCCCAATTTTTTTTGATTTATCCTTAGGAAGTGGAATTATTTTTCTAGCTAAATTGCTAATGTACACGAGTATATTATGCACCATCCTATCTGTGACTCTGAAATTCCTTTCCGTTGTTCTAGTTACAGTTTTACAGTTAGGTTACAAGTGAAGTTGCAACCACAGTTGGAACCTAAATATATTAATGGACAGAACAGTAAAGTTAAATGTGCTTGAATTAATTCACACGCACATTTAACAACGGAGTTCACCCAACTAGGCTACGTCTCCGGAACACTCACCCAGATTATGATATTATAAAAGCTTACAATATAGGATTCAATTCTTAATGAAAAACTCTCAGACTCGCTATATATTTTTCTGCCTATCTCTATATTGCTACTACCTTATAACTATCACTCAAAATATCAATGACATCCCACCATTGTTTTCTTTTAAAAGCTCACTGTGTATTCTCTCAAGAATGAGTTTTTTATAATTTAGAACACACACATTTTACAAGCATAGTTATCAACTATATAAAAAAGTAAAAACAATCTTCTTCTTCAAGATCTGTGATGATTGCTATTGATTCTTTTGATCGACTTCAATCCTTCCATATTGCACGTGATACTTCAGAGTAGGATTGACCTCAATCTTCATAAGATAGTACCTGTTAATAACTAGCTTGGAAATAGTAGTTAATCTATTCCTTAAACAAGGAACATATACGATAGTATCTTTCAGAGACAAAATCTTTCTAAATATACATATGAAACATTAACTCCATATTTCATTCAATCTTAAACGTATCATACTGATTTTGATAAAGATCATAGGTTGAAACAAGTGATAAAGATTTGCATTAGAATAGAGATATAGATTGTCTAGTTTAAAGTAAACACATCTTTAAAAACTAATCTCCTTATAAATTTTAGAAAACATCTTTCTTATCACTTTAATATTCTCAATATACATAAACTAAATCTTTAAGAACATATGAGAATATATCCTGCATACTTTAAAACAAATAATCATCATTAAAGAATAGTAATGCATAATTAAAGAACTGAATAGATTCCTGCAGAACTGCAGGTTGGAACTGTGGTTGCAACTGAGGTTGCAACCTTACTTGAAACCAAAAGGCTGTCTCAATTCTTATCATTCAACTAGACTTATTTAGTTCAAACCAATAGACAACAAATAGTATAAGGGCCAGAAATCTGGTCCTAACAATCTCCCCATTTGTCATTGGTTTTGACAAATAACCTAAGTTTATAAACAGACACTTCACCTGCAATTTTGTTAGCAAACACAGTTTTTAAAACTATGTAAATTTTCAATGCTTTTGTGTCACTTATTTGAGCTCCCCCTCCAAGTTAGAATAGCAGGCATCATTTAAGCATAGATAGATATCCATTCACCAGAGTTTCAGAACATATTCAAATTCAAAAACAAACAGAATTTAGAAATAAACTTCAGAAAACATAAGGCCAAAAATACTGGCACAAAATAGTCTGAACACAGAGTTTGCAGATAAAAAATTTGAAACTTAAACATAAAAATGGACACATAAACTTCTTTTCTCCCCCTATTTGGCAGAACCCAGACAAACTAGTAAAGGGGTCTTCTGGAGTGAGGAGCTCTTTCCCTTAGAGGTGTATCTCTGATAATTTCTTCTTCTTCTTCTTCACTGCTGAGTGAGTAGCCACTATCACTGTCACATTCAGAATCACTTTCTGTGAGATTTTCCAGTAGCTTCTTTATCTCATAATCATCAGTATCTATTTCAACCCTTCTCTCTTGATTGGTAGCTAGTTTCTATAGAAGATACCATCTGACACCTTTCTTCTTAGAAGGAGCACTTGTTGTCTCCTTTTCTTTCCCTTTCTCACCAGTGATGTCATTTACATGTCCTTCCTTCAGAAGTTTTCCAGAAATGTACAAGGCAGGAGGACAATTGGTAGACTTTTCAGATGAGATTCTGATAGGATGTGTGGAAGATATGGGTACAACTTGAGACAGAATTAGTGCAGTGATTAAGTAAGGAAAGGGTAGCAGAATGGAGTGTGATTTAATATCACTGAAATCTCTGATGAGATTAAACACATGATTACCAAAGTTAATTGGTAATTTGGACATGATTTTATAGAGAAAAACTACCATATCCTTGTTGACTCTAGAGGGTTGTTTGGTTGGAGTCCAATTAAACATAGCAATCTTATGGAGCACAGCTGCACTGAGAGTTAGTGAGGAAGTCTTAATTGAAGTGCCATCAAACATGTTATTCTTTCATGTGAGGACAAGAGCTACAACTTCCATGTCATAATCACTACTAGTCTCAGAAGGACTATGAGAACCTAGAAATTCATTGATTATCTTAGGGGTAAAATCTAAAGTGAGACCCCTCACAAATACTCTGCCATAGGCTGGATCACCTTCATCAAAGACACTAGCACTTAAATTGGCATAAAATTTCTTAACAACCTCAGGAAAGTAGGTGTCAGGATAGCTTATAGTTCTTTCCAAACCAACATCTGTAAGCAATTTCTCAACATGCACCTGAATGTGCTGATAGCTAGCTAAATTTAATTGCCTTTCAGCATGAATTTCCCTACTAGCAAGAGAACTGAACCTATCAGACATATTTTTATTCCAGAATCTAAGATCAATCTCATTGAATAGAGAATCATAAGCAAATTTAACAGAGATAGGATCATTTTATAGGTTTCTACGAGCACGTTTCTTAGACCTATGTTTCTTAGAAGAAGAAGACTCACTTAACTTGGCCTTAGAGCCTGTACTGGTTTGGGATTGATTCATGAAGTCTCTAAGAGTGCTATCATCTTCATAGTTGAGATTGGATTTATTAGGAGAATTTGAAGACATGGTTTCAAGTTAGGTTGCAACTGGACTTGGAACTTCGAAGAGTGGGTTTTACAGAGAACCTAGGGTTTTTAATAGAAAGAGAGAGAGAGAGTAATTCTGATTTTTTTAATGATTTGGGATAGTAAAAGTAATTAGTATAAATAGCAATTAAGCCCAAATCTTTTTACAATTAGAAAAAGATACACTCAAATCAACTATGAAACAGATTTTCTGAAAAATAGGAAGTTTCCTTGCAACATATATTTAAAGTTTGAATTTCAAGGAAATCATGAAGGATACTGTTTTTAGTATGATAAATTCAGCAAATAATTTAGATATACATTCCAAAAGTAAACAGATTTATCCAATTTCGAAATTTAAGGAGTTGAAGTTTTGAAGGAAATTTGACTTGTTTCAAGATAAAGAAATCAATAATATTAACATATAGAACTTTGAAAAAACAAGAGTCTAGCAATTTACTCAAGAAGATATATTTATCATAGAATAACTTTAATAAAAATTAAATCTTAGGAGCTTATATTGAGCAAATCCGTTTTTCCTCTTTGGAGATTTGATGACCTCAGCAACGAAAGAGTATAAGTGATGTCAAAAAAAATCACAAGACTTTTTGTCTTGCCTTTTTCATCTGAGTTGTTCACTATGATTTTTATCATAGGCAGCATGACAATCTTTGAACAATCACTGATCTGTTCTGTATTTTGAGAATGTGGTTTTAACTGGTGTTGCAACTGAGCTTGCAACCAGCTTGTAAAATATGCACTTTGTGCTTGCAGCTCTATTACCAGAGAGATTTTAAGACAAGTTATCCCACATCTGTTTTTGAGACACCAATTAGCGGCTTTTTCAAGACAAAAACCTCATAGCTCAATCAAGACTTACCTTAGAAATAAAATGTATTGAAAGTACTCAAAACAGACATACATTACAAGAGTATTCAATTAGATCTATAGTGACATACCCCTATATCACTCATTAAAGATTCAAATTTGTTTGTATCAAAAGGTTTTGTGAAAATATCAGCTAATTGTCTTTCAGTTGAAACAGGTTCTAAAATTAAACTCTTTTCTTCAACTAGTTCTCTGATAAAATGGTGTCTTAGATCAATATGTTTAGTTCTGGAATGTTGAATTGGATTCTTTGCCAAATTTATAGCACTTTTGTTATCACAAAACTGAGTTAACTCTTCTTGTTTAATATTATAATCATTTAACATTCGTTTCATCCAAATGAGTTGAGTGCATCCACTTCCAGCTGCAATATATTCTGCCTTAGCAGTAGATAAAGAAATGCAGTTTTGTTTTTTACTAAACCATGAAACAAGATTATTCCCAAAATAAAAACAACTACCAGAAGTGTCTTTTCTATCATCTATATTACCAGCCCAATCTGCATCACAGTAACCAACAAGAAAATGGTTTGTGTCTTGAGAATACCATAGACCAAGGTGAATGGTGCCTTTTACATATCTTAAAATCCTTTTGACAGCTGTAAGGTGAGATTCTAAAGGATTTGCCTGATACCTGGCACATACTCCTACACTTAAGCAAAGATCTGGTCTACTAGCAGTTAAATAAAGAAGACTTCCAATCATGGATCTGTAAAGACTAGGACAGACACTTTTTCCTTTATCATTCTTGGACAGTTTTAAAGTAGTACTCATAGGAGTTCTTTTCTCTTTGCTATCACTTAAACCAAATTTCTTGACAAGATTGTCAGCATACTTACTTTGGCATAGAAAAATGCCCTTTTCATTTTGTTTAACTTGCAATCCTAGGAACTAAGTTAATTCTCCTCCACCACTCATTTCAAATTCATTCTTCATATCATAAATAAATTCAAGTATTTTATTCTCAGATGTAGAGCAAAACACAATGTCATCAACATAAATTTAAGCAATGATGATATCCTTAGTAGTTTTCTTAGTGAACAGAGTTTTATCAATTCCTTCTCTGTGAAAGCCTTTTTCAATCAGAAACTTAGTTAACCTGTCATACCAAGCTCTGGGAGCTTGCTTTAATCCATACAAAGCCTTTTTCAGTAAATAAACATGTTCAGGGAATTTTGGATCTTCAAATCCTTTGGGTTGACTAACATACACTTCCTCTTTATTGTTATCATTTAAGAAGGCACTTTTAATATCAAGTTGAAACAGCTTAAAGTCATATAAGCAAGCAAGTGATAGGAGCATTCTAATATATTCTATTCTAGCTACAGGAGCAAAAGTTTCATCAATGTCTATTCCTTCTATCTGAGTGTATCCTTGTGCTATAAGTCTAGCTTTATTCCTAACAATAGTTCCCTCTTCATTACTTTTATTCCTGAAGATCCATTTTGTACCTATAATATTTTTACTCTTAGGTCTAGGTACTAAAGTCCAAACATCATTCCTCTCAAATTGAGACAATTCATCTTGCATAGCTAAAATCCACTCACTATCTTCCAATGCTTCTTTTATATTCTTAGGTTCTAACAGTGAAGTATAACAAGCAAAGTGAACAACATCATTCATTTTACCTCTGGTTTTCATATCTGATGTGACTTCTCCTATGACATTGTCAAGAGAGTGATTTTTCTGAGTCCTTACATAGCGAGGTTTGCTTGTAGTTTGAATGGGAGATCTTTCTTCTTCTTCTTCAGAATCTGTTGTATTCTGGGTTTCAACCTCAGTTGCAACTGGGCTTCTAACCACTACTGGACTGCCTGTTTGCTGAATTTCTCCTGTTTTTTTTCCTGTAATTCCTGACTCTTCATCATCACCTGTAGTCTCAACATCATCTTTTAAGTCATCAAATATCACATTATATGATCCCAGGACACAATTTGTTCTCAAATTAAAGACTCTAAAAGCTCTACTATTTTGAGCATAACCAAGGAAAACCTCTTTGTCACTCTTATAATCAAATTTTCCAAGATGTTCTATATCTTTAAGTATATAACAAACACATCCAAACACTTGAAAGTACTTGACATTAGGTTTTCTATCTTTCCATATTTCATAAGCAGTCATGGTAGTACCTTTTGTAATATAAACCCTATTAACAATATGGCATGCAGTGTTAACAGTTTCAGGCCAAAATCTTTTGGCAAGTTTCTTAGAGTTAAGCATGACTCTAGCCATTTTCTGAATGGTTCTATTCTTTCTTTCCACTATACCATTTTGTTGTGGGGTTTTTGGTGCAGAAAACTCATGACTTATACCCAGAGAGTTGTAAAAGTTGCTAAACTTGCTGTTTTCAAATTCAGTTCCATGATCACTTCTAACCCTAACAATTTTACCAATGGTGGAACCTTTTTCAAGTTGAAGTTTTAAGCAAAGGGTTTTAAACAGTTCAAAGATTTCAGTTTTATCCCTTAAAAACACCACCCAAGAATATCTAGAGAAATCATCTACAACTACCAAAATATACTTCTTACCACCAATACTTTCAGTTTGCATAGGACCCATTAAGTCAATATGCAGAAGTTTTAGGACTCTCTTAGTTTAGATTTGACTAGTACTCTTGTGAATACTTTTTGTTTGTTTACCTATTGCACAATTACCACAAACACCTAGAATTTTAGAACTGAGTTTAGGAATACCTCTTAGCAATTCTTCTTTAACAAGTTTATCCAAGGTTTTATAGTTTACATGACCAAGCCTTTTATGCCAAATATCAACATTGTTAGTAATAGCTTGATTGCACCTATTCTGAGGCAATTCTTTTTCAGATTTTTCAAAAATATAGCATCTATTTGCTGATCTAACTCCTGTCATGACCAAATCATTGTTAAAATCAGTAATAAGACACTTATCTTTTTTAAACTTAACAATCATCTTGTTGTCACACAGTTGACTAATGCTGATAAGATTAGCTTTTAGACCATCTATAAGAAACACACATTAATTTCAGGCATTCCAGGTTTGTTTAAGGTTCCTTTTCCAATAATTTTACCTGTATCTCCACCTCCAAACACAACAGTGTTTCCTGTAAAATTAATGACATTTTTTAGAGAACTTGCAGTACCTGTCATGTGCTTAGAACAACCACTGTCAAAATACCAATCATTAGAAGTAACAACATTTAAAGAAGTAATAACAGCTTTATTATTGGCAATTGAGGTAGATTTTCTTTTAACTTTCCAGACTCAGTTCATCTTTTGGTAGCAAGAGGCCAACCAGTTTTTCTGAGAAATCTACTTCATGTTCATTTTCAAATAGCACTTGATTTCTGAATGACCAGGTCTTTTGCAAAAGTTACACAGTTTTAACCTAAAAGTAGATTTCTCCTCAAAATTATTCAGTTTTTTCTTGGTTGCAACTGTACTTCTAACCTTATTGTCAAAAACATGAGTTTCAGCTTTAACTAGAGCTTTAACAAAGGTAGTTTTTCCAGTGCTTTCATAACCATAGTAACCTAAACCACCGTTGTCTTTAGAGCCTCTGGAATAGGACAGCATGTCATCTAACTTTTCAGAAGCAGACACATTTAACAGTTTTATTTTCTTCTTGTTTTCATTTAGCTCAACCAGTTGTGTGTTGAGTTGCTCAGTGAGATTTTTTACCTCATCCTTTAGATTAGCATTAAATTTGTTTATGATCAAGGATTGTTGACTCAGACATTGATATTTTTCATAAAGAACAAGATACTGGTGAGTAATATTATCATCAGAGGGCTCTTCCTCATCACTGCTATAGGTTTTAAGAGCAGTTGTAGCTGGGATTGAAACAGACTCACAGTCACTTTCATACATAGGTTCTTTTTCAATGATTCTTTCCATAAAATTAACAAAGTTAGATTCATTCTCTTCATCATTGTTGCTCTCAGATTCACTATCACTATGAGTGGTTATATAAGAATTTTTGTTCATTTTTAAAGTATTTGCACATTCAGACTGAATGTGACCATAACCTGTACATTCTTGGCATTGAATTTTTCTAGGCTGATACTCTCTGTCATCCTTCTCTTTACGATTCCACTTTCCTTTAGGATTATTGTTAAATCTAGATTCTGACTTAAATTGATTATCCCTTTTTCTGAAAGTTTTTGGATGTTCCAGTATCATCCTGTTTTTTCTTATAAAACTTTTTGTAAACCTTTTTAGCAAAGAAGGCCAGCTGTTCTTCATCACTCATTTTCTCACAGACCTTAGATTCAGATTTCTTAGCCTGAAAGGCTATTCCTTTTTCTAGTCTCTTTTGTTTGAAGAATTTTACCTCATGAGTGCTTAGATTTCCTATAAGTTCTTCAAGTTTTAGATTATCTAAGTCTGTTGATTCCTCAATAGCAGTAACCTTAATTTCAAACCTTTCTGAAAGTGACCTTAGAGTTTTCTTAACAAGTTTAGCATCACTGTATTTTTCACCTAAGGTTCCGGCTTGATGGTTAATATGACAAATTCTACCATTAAACTGTTCAATGGTTTCATCTTCCTCCATTCTTAAATTTTCAAATTGAGTGGTTAACTGTTGGAGTTTAAAAACTTTTACTTTAACAGTTCCTTCAAAGGTTACTTGTAAAATATCTCATGCCTCTTTGGCAGTTTCACAATGAGAGATATACCTGAACACACTGAGAGTTACACCAACAAAGATCAAGTTTATTGCTGTTGAGTTTGCACTTGATCTTCTGTCCTCATCAGCAGACCATCTGTCTTCAGGTACATAGACCAGTTCACCTTCTCCATCAGTACCAGTTGGAACCTCCCAACCATACAACACAGTTTTCCATGCTTGTTCATTTTGCTGTTTAATGAAAGATCTCATTCTGATTTTCCACACTCCATAATTGACTCCTCCTTCAAGGAATGGTGGTTTGTTGAACGCATTTCCTTCCCTCATTAAGTCCATCTTTATAAGAACACATGATCCACACTAAGTAAGATCTAGTGTGAAGCTCTGATACCAATTGAAATTCCTATCCGCTGTTCTAGTTGCAGTTTTGCAGTTAGTTTCCAAGTGAAGTTGCAACCACAGTTGGAACCTAAGTATATTAATGGACAGAACAGTAAAGTTAAATGTTCTTGAATTAATTCACACACACATTTAACAACGGAGTTCACCCAACTGGGCTACGTCTCCGGGACACTCACCCAGATTATGATATTATAAAAACTTACAATATAGGATTCAAGTGTTAATGAAAAACTCTCAGACTCACTCTAGGTTTTTCTGCCTATCTGTATATTGCTACTAGCTTATAACTATAACTCAAAATATCAATGACATCCTACCATTGTTTTCTTTTAAAATCTCACTGTGTATTCTCTCAAGAATGAGTTCTTTATAATTTAGAACACACACATTTTACATGCATAGTTATCAACTATATAAAGAGTAAAAACAATCTTCTTTCTTCAAAATCTTTGATGATTGCTATTGACTCTGTTGATTGACTTCAATTCTTCCATATTGCACGTGATACTTCAACGTAGGATTGACCTCAATCTTCATAAAATAGTACATGTTAATAACTAGCTTGGAAATATGAGTTAATCTATTCCTTAAACAACATATAAGATAGTATGTTTTAGAGACAAAATCTTTCTAAATATACATATGAAACATTAACTCCATATTTCATGCAATCTTAAACGTATCATACTGATTTTGATAAAGATCATAAATTGAAACAATTGATAAAGATTTGCATAAGAATAGAGATCTAGATTGTCTAGTTTAAAGTAAACATATCTTTAAAGAATAGTAATGCAGAATTAAAGAACTGAACAGATTTCTGCAGAACTGCAGGTTGGAACTGTGGTTGCAACTGAGGTTGCAGCCTTACTTGAAACCAAAAATCTGTCTCAATTCTTATCATTCAACTAGAGTTATTTGGTTCAAACCAATAGACAACAAATAGCACAAGGGGCAGAAATCTGGTCCTAACAGACTCTGTCACGTTTCCAAATCTATTTAATTTAGAGATAAAATTTTCTGTTTAAAGCAAGTTCAACGAAATTTCAATCCTTCTGTAAATCTCCCCGAGTTTTTATTTATTCTTTTTATATAATAGTTGTAAACATAAACATTTACGATTGCTATAAATTTTTATCACATAATGCGGAATAACATAGGTAAAGATTTTTAAAAACCATAGTTGAAAAACCTTTACAGTCACATGTAAAGAGTCACTATTACATGGGCTGTCACCAATTAATTGTCAAGGCGTGGAATTTTTATAAAAATTAGAGGGAGGCCACGAACTCATCAACCGGGGTATAAATAAAAAAATATCTAATGAGATAGTATACAACTTGTGGTTGGCACAAGGAAAATAAAAATATAGCTAGCTAATGAGACAGTATACATTGTACTACTTTTTTAATCTTTAACTTCAACTTTAATTCTCCATAATTATATATACCACATCATAATTAATATTTGAAAATTAAATATGTTTTATGTACTAATCAATGATTCTCTCATAAATAAAAAAATATTTATCTAATGAGATATAATATACAAACTTGTGGTTGGCACAAGGAAAATAAAAATATATCTAGCTAATGAGATAGCTTACATTATACTACACATTTTTAATCTTTAACTTCAACTTTAATGCTCTATAATGCTACATTATATATAACAAACCATAATTAATATTTAAAAATTAAATATATTTTATGTACTAATCAATGATTCTCTCATGAAAAAAATTTCTAATGAGATAGTATACAACTTGTGGTTGGCACAAGAAGAATAAAAATATATCCAGCTAATGAGATACACTAAAAAAAATACCCAAATAGTGACGGAATTAGTGACGGTATTTTTTGTTACGAGCTTATAAGCGACGGTTTTTGTGACGGTTTTGTGACAGTTTAGTCAATTTGTGACAGATTTGTGACAACTTTTTAAATTAGCGACAGGCTTGTGACAGCTTTTGATTCTCACTAAATCAAACATTATTTTGTAGTGATAGTTTACATTATACTACACATTTTTAATATTTAACTTCAACTTTAATGCTTCATAATGCTACATTATATATACCAAATCATAATTAATATTTGAAAATTAAATATGTTTTATGTACTAATCAATGATTCTCCGATTAAAAAAATATATATTTATCGAATGAGATATTTGTATTTTCGTCAGTAAGTTCACGTCTACATTTTCTTTTCAAGTATCTGCAGGTTCAAACCACGTTTTTGCTATTGTAAGTAATATTTTACTAAGAAATAAACAAGGTCAATAAGCTTGAAGCTTGCATGCTATATTATTAGCTCAAACCAAATTTTTTTTGCTTATAAGCTGAATAAATGTATGACAATGTAAATTTCTTCAAGATACTGATCACTGTTTGACAAGTAATGAGTAGGTTGAAATACAACAACTGAATGGGTTGACAAGTAATTTGGAAAAACATAAACAATAAGTGCATGACTTAATAATTGATATACTTAATAGTGTTGTACGAATTATGAGGATTAATTGTGATCTTCATTTTAACACCATTCTTTCGTTTCAGGTTATCATGTTTAAGGCCTTCAGTATAAATGTAAATTTGAAGGCATTTCCTTTTAGATCTTCAGACCTGTATGAAATGAGAAATTTATACGAATCAGGCACACCCCAGGTCTCATTCGAGACAAAATTACTTTCAATTGGATAAAATTAAATGACATACGAAATATTTTTACTCTATTTTATCTCATTTTCATCACAAAATTAACAGTTCCAACCGATTAAAAGAAAGTTTCAGGAATGAATAATTGAAGTCCATCTAGTTACAGTAACTTGAGAAAGATCCGTCGTATCACCAATCATGGGTAGTTTTATCTCAATTCCCACATCATGATCCTTATATATATATATTATTTTTTTATTTTATTTTATCAATTTGATTCTCCTCTACCTTGAGACAAAAAAGTTGACTAGCTTCTTTTAATTATGAGTGTTGTTTGGAAATACTTTTGCACATTATTTATCTTTTAGCATGGGATAGCCAATTTATGAAATCTTGTGTTTGATGTGAGTAAAGATTATAAGGTGTCTAATCTTACACAAAAACAAGGATTGAAGCGGAACTTTACCTCCACGACATTCCAGAGAGCTCATCATTAAGATCCTTGAACAACAACAAATTTTTGTCGGTCTTCAGATCTCTCAATTTCGCAACAAATTTGACATATTGCGAAATCGAGTTAGTAAGATCTACAAAAAATAAAAATAAAAATCTTAAAATCAAATTACAAGACATGATATTGAATTAAAAATGAAATGAAAATCAATTTCTCACAGACAGTGAAACAAAGAATGTCTCTGAAAAACATAATAAAAACTAGAAAAACTAAAGCTACACCAAATATGTGGTCATTTAGCCAGGGAAGAGGAGAACATTGAGGAGACACTAAAAGTATAAAGTAACTCGTAATATGCAAATGCATATATACTTTAAAATAAGCATCAAAGTAACATTTAAACCATATGAAGAAAATAATCAAACTTACAAATCCCCGTTGTCACAAGAATTGATGGATATTTTTGTGCTGAGATCTACAAAGATAAAGATCATGAAAGTTATTATTATCATCCAACTTAAATCCATGTAATGTAAATGTATGTTCACAAGTTGGAGTCAATTAAACATGATTGCCAGTGACTAAAAAGTAACTTATTATTCAAAAATTGAAAAAAAGCCAAGAAGAAAGTGATTTGGTGCTCACATTATCATATGGGGAATATGACTTCATGTAGTGGTAGAATTCTTCCTTATGAGGATCACCCCATTCCTGCAGCAACAAAATGACTAATATTATTTTGTAAAAATATTCAAACCATTATGTTTGCAAAACATAACTTTTTTAATTAAAATCAGTAGCTTAAGTTTGGTTGACCATCGACGCTAACTCGCTAAGACAAACCATCTCTATCCACTTCCAAGACAAGAAGTAGGCAAATGATAATTAAGGTGAAATTGTAACATTACAATTTAAGATATAAACTAATTTGTTCATCCATAACCACAAACTAAAAAACTACATGCTTCATATTCAGAAAGACGAAAATGTAAAAAAACAGTTAAGATTATAAAGAGGAACAAGTTAATTTCACCTCCCACACTGGCGAATTTCGAGGAATAGTTGGAGCAAGCATTCTTGTAACAACATCAACAAAAGGTGCCTCAGCAATAGCAACTCTGAATAGATCAGGACGCATATTAATAACAGCAGCTACAATCAAACCTCCTCCAAAAAGACCGTCAATTACGAGCTTCTCATTTGTGCAGTATTTCATCTCTATCAAATACTCGGCGCAGGCAATGAAATCCGCGAAAGTATTTTTCTTGTTAAGCAACTTTCCATCAATGTGCCACTGTGCCCCCATTTCACCGCCTCCACGCACATGAGCAATTACATAAATGAATCCTCTATCCAATAATGGAAGCAGTGATGCACTGAAATAGGGATCTGTCGAAATCTGGAATAATATAATATGCATTATTGTTTAAGAAATGTAAAAACACTAAGCATGATACATAGCTACAGAAAACGATAACTACTGTACGAGTTCATGGGCGTATTTGCAAAACTCTTGCATTCAAGAATGTTTACTGAATTACAACAGATGCTTTCGCATTTTATTAAATTATAATATTTCTTTCAATAATGTAATAAAGGAGGATATCTTGTGGTTCCCTAAAGTGTCTATGTGAATATGTAATTGTTTCGCAGTTACTAGAAAATCAAAACCACCCTTAAATTTGGAAAGTTTGACCTTTTAGCAGATGAGTGGAATATGAAGAATAACAAATAATATTTTTACAAACACTTTAAAGCAAGCATGGATAAAATCATGGGGAAGATACCAAAACAAGAAGATACGAAGAAAGAAATCGGACGAAACAGAAGATCAATTTTAGCTGTACATGACCATATAGTTCGAGCAATTCATCTTGAGTAAGTGTAATAAGAGATTAGTAACACAAACATAGCTATCAGAGATGGAAAATGACAAACAATATCAATCATACAAAATAGGTCCTTGTAATTTTTTGTAAAACCTTAGAGTTGATCAAAGCAATGAGAATAGTAGATATGACAGTACCCCCCATGTCGCGTAACCATACAATAGCAGCGGATTTGATCCATCAAGCTTCTTGAGATTCTTTTTGTAAACTATTGACATGGGAACTTGAATACCGTCTGAAGCAGTCGCCCATTTTCTTTCTGTTACATAGTTCGACGAATCAAAACCACCCAAAATCTGAGGCAAAGTGTTATAAACCATTACACATATATCTTAATTACCTGATAGCATATATACAAATTGAGTTGCCCCTGATCAAATTTTGGAACATAAAGTGGCACTTGATAAATACAAATAAACCAAAAAGTTAGTTTCTGATAACTTACTACATCTGTTTTCTTTATTGCTGATATTCCTTCGCTCATGTCATAATCGATCACAGTATCCGGTGTCCTCAATGTGCTGTAAAGAAACCGTAAAATGGTGGAAGAATAATCTGAATCTAATTGGTATACTGCATAATCAGGATCCATAAACTCGACAGCATTAGCTCTTTGAAGCATTTGAATATTCGGTTCATCAATAGGAGGAAGATTGAATATGATTATTTTTTTAAGGCCATTTTCACGCTCAAAAACTACCAGATGTTCGGGAAAAAGTTGCACAAACGTTATCCTTGCGCTGCAAAAATAATAAGATTGAAGCTAAGGATGAATGTGAATGGCAGTAAGAAAGACATCTTCTAGAAAAATAGCAAGTCTATTTTCTATTTCGTCGTCTCATTTTTTATTAATTAATACTAGTAACTGAAGTAGTATGTGCTACAAGGTTGTTTTACCAATTTTATTAATTATTTTCGAAACACCAAAATCAGCCCAACATCCATAGTTTATGTTAGTTGTAGTAAAGAAAGAATCATTCGATCAAAGAATAGAGTCATTTGTATGTTTTTTTACATTCGATAGTTTTTCATAGAAATATGTACTCGTATTTGTGAAAGCTTTCAAAGTGAAAAAAATATAAATGTACTTATAGACTGATGTAATCATAGTAAATTTTCTACCATGTGAAAGAGATCTGATGTGACCAGATCCTTTAAATTTAGAATTTTAGCAAAAAGGATCCAACAACTTGACTACGTCGGTTCCATTGAACATTTTACATCTGCATAACCATCTGTTCGGCATGTAATAACTTACTATAAGAACTAATTATACAAAGGCATGCTACCCGTGTCAATCCCGGTTACTGCTACTTTTTCATCCCATCACATTGTTTAACAAAAAACTAAGAGTAAGTGATGGTTGTTGATGGACATTCAAAGATATTTTTGTTAAAGAAATTGAAATTTGAATACCTTTCCCTGTGAGGCAGAATAACTGTAATTGCACTGACATTGTCAATTGGACATGCTAACAATTCGGAGTTGTATACGTCTTCACTCGTTCTCTTGATATAAAAATGACTACCACGATGGTTCACTGACGTATCAATACCTTCTATACGAGGTGTTAAAGGCATAAGCTCATATTTGGGGTTGGCAATGTCCAAATATAAGACAAACCTTGTTTTTATGCTGTTTGATGCTACAAACACGAATTTCTTGCTTTCGGATAACTCAATATCCACGGAAAATTTTTCATCCTTTTCATGGTAAAGGCACAGGTCATTTGATTGTTCTTCTCCAAGTTTGTGTAGCCACACCTATTAAACGTCAATGGGAAACGAAAGATACAGTTTAACATTCTAACACAGAAAAAACAAGTGATCCACATTCATCATGAAATCATGATGATGAATAACTTCAATCGTTTTTTAAACAGTGAGGGTCTAGCTTTTGATAACCATTTAATTAAAAATATTCGTTTACATTTCCTAGTATTTGGTTGTAAAAGGTCTTAATCTTTATCATGTTAAATTGGAGGGTGGAGCAATTTGATGTTGGAAAAGTTTGGTTCTCAGATATTCCCTTGTGAAAGGATTTCTGATTCCATTTTATAACTGGTTTTCAGGTTTATTTCATAAGTTTATCTTGAATAGTTTCTAGGGACTGGCATCCTACATCTACAACGAAGAACACGCCAAGCATATTATAATGTTGACAACGTGAGCTTGACGTATCCGAACATATTCATGTAAACATAATGTCAATCACAATTTTTTTTGTCATTTTAAGCTAATTAAAACTTAAAAGTAATGCTTTTAAAGTAAGTATTACTAAAAATTTGGTATATGTGCTGGCAACACAAAAATTGAGAAGATTTTCTAGCATATGTTGTTTTTGGAGGGAATTAGAAGATTGAGGCAAACACCATATATATGTAAAGAGGTTTACAAATTACAATAGTTTTGATCAACTAGGCAACAATCGAAAGGAATCATATATTCATTCTACGGTGTCACAGTTTATCTTAATACAATAGTTCATTGTTCAAGCACACAGTTTCATTTAAGAGATGGTGAGGTGATAGGGTTTATGAATGTGCAATTAAGCTTTAAGATTGTGCCAAAAACATAAGTCAACCAACAAACATAATGGAAGAAATGTCGCAAATTACATCACCATAAAGTCAAATATATTCAAGCATTGCAGAATCAAAGTTAACCAACAATACCTTATCTGCCCGATTGAAATCCTTTGTAACATAAAGTAAAACTTCATTTCCCGCCCAAACAACATTATATGTCAAGCCTACTAAAGAATTTCCCACTCGATTTCCAGTTTCAGCATCAATGACATAAGCAGTATAGTTCTGATTACCTTTTGTGTCTTCTGTAATTGCTACTAACTTGTGATCAGGACTAACCTGAAAATTCAGTAAGAAACAAAGGGGATACAAGATAGAATTAGCATTGGGAAAAAGTCACTAGAATATAGTGGTGAATTCCAATATATACCAATCACAAGGTAAGGCAAAAAAAGGTGTTGCCTCTACCTTAAAAGCACCAGTGCTATAATATGTTTGCCCACGAGCTCGTAAGCTCTCATCAAGCATAATATGCTCAGGAGGAGAATTTGGTCCAGTCGGCATGACATCATAAATTGAAGGTTGATCCCCAACATTACTGGTTATGAGGCGACGACAATACTGATAATAATCTGTTCCCGCCAAAGTCCTCTCGTAGTAATAGTAGGGGCCTCTACGTCTAGGTGCAGAGATGTCACCCTTCTTTATTTTCCCACTAATTTCAGCAAATATTTGTTCTTGCAACTTTTTGGTACCTAAAAGACAAAAGGAATTTTTAAAAAAAAAAATCAACATAAAAAATCTGGATAAGTTAGTCAAATTCCATATTAAAGTCGAACCATTTACAGGTAGTATTTTAAATTTGCCAGCTTTTTTGAATCTAGAAAGTTATCAAGTAAATATGTTTCTCATACTCACTTGAATCACTTCTAACTTTGTGAGTCTATTTTGTATTAGCACTTCGAATTCGAGGAGTACCCATTAAGTGTCCATGACTTAGGTCAATCCCCAAAAATGTAGAGTTGCTTATCCAAACCTTATCCAGCGATTTTACACTAGTGTTAAAAAATATTGTAATATCCTTACTTGAATCAACAAAATGTGGTTTTTCCATTTCAGTAAGATCTAAGGTCATTTTTGCATCTTTTAAATTATCCTTTGCATGAATACAGTTTGCCAGTTTAGTGACTCGACATCGGATTAAAACATCTTAGGCAAACAAATGAAGCCTACCAGACATTATAAGGTTAGTGTAATTTTTTTCCTCGTTGATATAAGCAGTGACTTCAGGGTTGATGCCGTTATCATTTCCGAGCCAGAAGTAGTTGTCGCTCCTGACATCACCAAACATCTCCATCACATGATTCACCTTCTTTGCCTTTGGTGGTCCTTTTGTTATGTTTACATCGTTTAGTAGACGACGATTAAGCTGATGGCAATGGAGGGTGTTCGGAAATGAAACCACAGTGCCAACCAAGAAAATCAAAATAACTAAAAATACTTTCATATTTACTCTTTAGACAATTGAACTTTTCTTGGATAAGTAAACGTTCCTTGGGTAAGTTGTACACTGAAACTCAATGCAGACTGTTTTAGGTTATATACTAGTTTTAAGATCCAGTTTAAACTGCCAGGTTAATAAGCTTCATTGAAAGATGACAATTTTGCAATCCATTTGAATGGTATGCCTCGTTCTTTTCTTAGTATTAACTTGTCCACTTCCTTGGAGGGTATTCCAAATAGTACAATAGACAATTACAAACAAACAAACAGAGTGTAATAAAACAAAATGAAAGGAAAAAATACATTAAGATACTACCAAGACTAACAACAAAATATATGTAATCTTTTTAGCTGAAAACTAGGTTATAAGAACACAAAATGAAGGAGCACCAGACCAGGGTACTAAGGAAGAGAACACAAAAGTTAAAAGGATCCACATAGTTTGGACAAAATAAAGGGACAAAAAACCAAAATACTACTAATATTTTGTTCAAAGCATGAGCTTCACTATGACGTAAGTATCATCTTAACAATCGTAAGCGTAGCTAATATATATAAACTTCACTAAAACGTAAGGACCCTCGTTCGAAGCGTAAGCGTCTAAGCATTGCTACAATAATTGTATATGCATATGTATAGAAGTTTCTTTTAGTCAGTTCCTAGTGGAAACCTAGCTTGTAATTCCGTTTCATTTAACGTAAACTTTTGCAGTTTTTCATTAAGGATATGAAAACAAATTGCAATCATTATCAATCCTCCAATTCAATTCAAACGAACAGACCAAGCAAGTATGGCAACAACTTTTTTTTTCTTAGCTTTTTTAGCTCTTTGATTAAAAGAAGGAAGAAAATATATGTTTAGTATATTCAAGTATCATGCTTTTTCGATTTCTTATACTGTACTACCAATATTCTTGATTAGTTTAATGAACTTTTGAGTTTTTTCAAATTAGTATACTTTCGTCCAATTAATATAACAAAAATAGGTGAAGTTACTAAACTAACCTCATGCAACTTAGTCTATTTTTCAGTTTAGTATATTGAACTTTCGTTTTATTTTTCTTTTCTACACTATTCTTTATACAAATAATACCCAATAGGTAGCACTTTTGAAATTATATTACTCATAGCTACCTCCATAATTTCATATTTCCTATAAGTACCACTTTTTAATTATCTATTTTATTTACCAAAACGCCATACACATATTTCATAAAAAATGGAAAAAAAACACATAAAATTATATAAAATGCAAAAAATCTCAAAATAAATGAAAAAAATGAAAAAATTGTAAAAATGAAAAAAAAATCACAAAAAAAAAAAATGAAAAAATATAATAAAAAATGAAAAAAATCACATAAAATTATAAAAAATCACAAAAATCACAAAATATTATAAAAAAATAAAAAAATCACAAAAAATCACAAAATTTTAAAAGAATTACAAAAAAAAATAAAAAAATGAAAAAAAATGAAAAAAAATGAAAAAAAATCACAAAATATTATAAAAAATGAAAAAAATCACATAAAATTATAAAAAATGAAAAAAATCACAAATAAATCGATTTTATTGAATTTTATGCAATTTCGACTGTAATAGATGCACTTTCGACTGAACCAGATTAGCTGAACTATATGCACTTTCAGCTGAACCAGATGCACTTATAGTTGAACCAGATGCAGGTTTTACAGAACGATATGCACTTTTATTGAACTAGATGCACTTTTGTCTGAACCATATGCACTTTTATTGAACTAGATACACTTTTAACTGAACCATATGCACTTTTAGTTGAACCAGATGCAGGTTTTACAGAACGATATACACTTTTAACTGAACCATATGCACTTTTAGCTGAACCATATGCACTTTCAGTTGTACCAGATGCACTTTTAGTTGAATCAGATGCATTTTTAACAGAACTATATGTACTTTCGACTATACTATATTCATTTTCGACTACACTATATGCACTTTTGACTTAACTATATGTACTTTCCACTAAATTCGATACACTTTAAACTGAACCAGATGTACTTTCAGCTGAAACAGATGCACTTTTAGCTGAACTATATGCATACTCACTTTTATTGAACTATATTTACTTTCGACTGAATTGTATGCACTTTCAACGGAACTAGATGTACTTTTAGCTGAATTGAATGCAATTTTGACTCAATTTTATGCATTTTTGACTAACTATATACACTTTCGACTGAACTATATGCACTTTTATTGAACTATATACGCTTTTGACTGAATTATATGTATTTTTGACTGAACTAGATGCACTTTCAGCTTATTTAGATTAAAAAAATGCACATTTATCATGGAAAAAACCATTTTTTTGTATAAAAAAAATCACTTTTCGGTATAAAAAGTGTTATATAGACAAAAAAAAAACTATATATTTTTTGTAATTTTTTAAAAAGTTTATGATTTTTTTATTTTTTTATAATTCTTTTTTATTTTTGTGATTTTTGTGATTTTTATAATTTTTTGTGATTTTTGTTATTTTTTTTATAATTTTTTGTGATTTTTTGTTATTTTTGTGATTTTTTTTTGATTTTTTTAAATAATTTTTTATAATTTTTTGTGATTTTTTATAAGTTTTTATGATTATTTATATTTTTTTTTATTTTTCGATATAAAAAGTGTTATATTGACAAAAAAAATTATATATTTTTTTTGTAATTTTTTAAAAAGTTTGTGATTTGTTTTTCATTTGTTGTGATTTTTTGTAATTTTTTAAATTTTTTATAATATTTATAAATTTTTTGTGATTTTTGTATTTTTTGTATTTTTTTTAATAATTTTTTGTGATTTTTGGTGATTTTTTTTTATTTTTTATAATTTTTTGTGATTGTTTTCATTTTTTTTATAATTTTTTTGTTATTTTTTATATTTTTTGTGATTTTTATAATTTTTTGTGTTTTTTTTTTATTTTGTTATAATTTAAAACTATTTTTTTGGGTTTGTAGAAAGAAAATATATCTATATTATATTTTGGTTTGTATGATAATTTAGTAAATAAACTAAATATTTAAAAAGTGATATGAAATTATCAAGATATGTGGAAGTAATATAAGTTGCTATGAGTTAATTATAGGGAATTACCCCTTCTTTCTATTAACTCCAATTTTTTTAATTTTACTGAAGTAGTCCGTATAGTTTCAGAATGTAATCAATTTTGCCCTTTTAATTAATCTCAAATGCACCAAAAATTAAGGAAAACGTAAAAGAATTAATATGTACGAAAAAACTTACAAATAATAATACTTTTAGCTCTTACATCTGGTCATGCATGGGCTATAAAAACAATAACCCAATTTTTTCTCTTTTAAAAATAAAATGTATATAAAAGTGTTTGTTTAGAAATTAATTTGTTTTCTATTTCATACAAATCTATAAATTGGTATATAAAAGAAAAAAATAAACAAGAGAGAAATATTAGTGAAACTTTACCAAATGTACAAATGATTAAGCTTCACCTCTTCTTAATTTTATATTATAAATTATAAAAAATAATTCTCATTATAAGAGATAACAAAACCGTTCATAGGTAGATTTTTTTTAATGTCGAGTCCTTACTGGACAAGATGGCACCAAATCTGCTCAGGCACGGCCTCGATGTCGGGTTAAAATATGTGACTTTTTTCGTCTGTTGATGGGGCTGTGTGATTTATTTTTATCAGTTTTCACACATAGGAGGAGATTTCTTGAATGTTTTAAAATTAATGGGTAGTGACATTCATTTATGAAAATTCTGTCCTTATAAAAATAAAAATAAAAAGATTCATATGTCTTCCCAATCTGAGCTTCGCACCAGGTAAGTCTAATCTTTATATTTAACCTTTGATCTAATCCAACAGTCTTAGATTTAGATCATTTAATAGTGAAATAACCAATATAGACTTGATGATAGCCTTTTTTTTTCCTGTTAATTTGGACAGAAGTATACTGATCTGAAAAAAATTAAAAATTAATTATATTAATCTAGAGTATTGATAGTACAGTATATAAAAGTTGAGTATGTAAACTTTTTTAGCTTTTAAAAAGTTAGTTTCCGGATTAAAAAGCTGAAAAAGCTTAAACGCATAGAAGCAAGTATGGATTTGTTTTTTAACATTAGATTCTAAAAAAATAGTATTTTTTTAATAGAATGTGTTTCTATACTTACAAATCTCAAATAAGTTAAGACCAATGCCTTAACTTGATTATTCGAATTTCCATGCTCGGATTTTGGGTTACAGAGAGATTAGTTGAACTTTTCTTAACAAATTTAATTGCAAATGAAGCAAAACGCAGGCCTAATCTGAGGCCACAAATCCGTGTATTTATAAAAGGGAAGCCTTTTAACGTATGATTAATGCTTAAACTGATCACGTTATTTTAGAGTATGGGACTTCGGAATTAATTTGACAACCTAAAATTACTTCAAGAATAATTTTTTTTTTTTTTTGAAATAAGTACTTCAAGAATTTATATTTTTAAGATAATGCATATATCTGTTTTTTCTAAAATATTAAACTGAGTGGTCAGAAATCCATTTACCCCTTGATGGTCTAAGTGGCTAGCCAAGTCACTATTTCAAAATAAATACCATATGTGGAGTCATTTTCTCATTTAATGAGATGATTAAAAGTGCAAGTGATAGCACTAGCTACCATCAAACGTAAATCCAAATAAACAAGACCACAAATTAAAGATAAAGGTAAAAATAAATAACATAGATTTTGCGACCAAATAAAAGCTTAATTTTCCTAATACCACAACATTTTTATTCCTCAACGATATAACGTTTATTTCCAAAACTAGATTAGCAAGTTTTGAGCTTGGATTGCTGCATATTGGTAGTACTTTCAAGAAACCAACACAATTTAACTGTCATCAAAGTAATCACTATATATAATTGGAAACTCATACAAATTTCTCCTCATTCTTCTTATAAATAAAAGCTCGGTGCAACATAACTTTAAACACACATTTTCCCCCTTTCTATCAACAATTTTCATTATTTAGAACGATTAGAAGAACACTGTACCAAAATCTTAATCCTTTTTGGTATAACCCAAGCTAAAAGTCTTGGTGTTGAAACTTGAAAGCTTTTGCAAGATTAGTGTAGCTAAATACACTGCCGGTCCGGTAAATATGCATGCCCAAGACTTCAATATTTTTGGTTGTCTATTATTGATAAAAAATAATAAAAATATTGTAGACTGTGGGTATGAAACCCATGAAGGATGCATTTTTGCTGCCCTGAAAAATTCAGGACAGTCTGTCTTGAATTTTTCAGACAGCAAAATGTATTTTTTTTTTTGAAATAATATAATTTAGACTGTGTCACATACTAAAACCTAACACATACTAAAACTCTAACACAAACCCAAAAATATAACATATAAAATTACATTATTTCAACAAAAAAAAAATTGTTGCCTGAAAAATTCAAGGCTACATTGAATTTTTCATGACAGCCAAATTCTTTCCACCCATGACAACCAATGTAAATATAATACAACATAACCACTAGCTAGGGTAATATAATACAATGTAAATATACAGTGATTAAATAGCTCATATATAATTACAAAATAAATTTAAAAAATAGTTGAAGTGTAGCCCGTTAAAAAATACTAGGGTCAGGGCCGATCCTGACTAAATATCAGTAACATCTCCCTATATATATATATCAACCACAGTCTTGAATGAATCATGTTTAAAATCAATCATGAGTTATGCTAAACTTCTTATTTCACTTTGCTTTTGTTTTTTTGCCATCACCACATTCCACTGTTGCTCGTCTACTGCAAGTAGTGATAGATTCGGTACTCGTTGCTTTGAAACTGAGAGGCAAGCTCTTCTTAAGTTCAAGCAAGATCTATACGACCCTACAAACCGCCTATCTTCATGGGTCGGCAATGACTGTTGTGGATGGGATGGAATCGTATGCAGCAACTTCACTGGCCACGTCACTAAAATTGGTCTTTCTGGTAATATGTTGGAAGGTGTCATAGCAAATGAAATAGGGAACTTGACTTCTCTAACAAGTCTCGATTTGAGTCGCAATAAACTGGAGGGGTCGGTGCCAGTATCCTTGGGTAAGCTCCGCAACTTGAAGGGTATTATGTTGTCTTATAACAATCTCTATATGTTGGACATGGGAAATTTCCTTAAGAGTTTCATGTTTAAGAAATTGGAAGTACTAGAGTTGAGTGGAGCTAATGTCACTGGTCACTTGCCAGATGAGATTGGTAATTTCACAAATCTTGTCTACGTTAGTCTTCATGGTAACTCCATCTCAGGTACAATTCCATCTTCAATAGCAAGATTATCAAACTTGAACTATTTAGATATTTCTTTCAATCTATTGAATGGAACCCTACCTGAAGTTATAGGGCAACTTACAATGTTAGAAATATTTAGCTTTGATGGGAACTCGATGGAAGGTGTCATTACAGACCTTCATTTTGTAAATCTTAAGAGATTAAGGTACCTAACTGCATCTGGAAATAAGCTAACCTGGAAATCGCGTGATGTCTGGATTCCTCCCTTCCAACTTGAAGCTTTGGATTTGAGAAATTGGTATCTTGGATCTCGATTCCCTTTTTGGCTGCAATCCCAAAAACAACTAAAATACTTAAAAATTTCAAACGCAGGAATATCGGATTTTATTCCCACCACGTTCTGGGATAAGACCCATGCAGGTTTTACATACCTAAATTTATCATCTAATGGATTTTATGGTGATATTCCTAATGATGGAAGAAGGTTTACTGGTTTTTCAACAATAGCCGATCTGAGTTCAAACCATTTCACTGGCCCATTACCACCGTTCATGTCTAACGTGGAATGGCTAGATCTTTCGAACAATTCTTTCTCTAAATCTATTCACCAATTCTTTTGTAATCAGACGAACTTAAATAGTTTCTTCATAAATTTTCGAAAAAATCTTTTGTCGGGAAGTATTCCTGACTGCTTCGAGAATTGGAAAGGCCTACAAATTCTAAAATTAGACAACAATTATCTGAATGGTCCCATAACAAACTCAATTAGCTATATATATCATCTTAGATACCTACACTTGAATAATAACAATCTCTCGGGAAAGTTGCCTCAGACTCTACAAAATTGTAGGCGATTGCAGACAATTGACCTTGGTCCGAAATCAATTTTCAGGAAATATACCTACTTGGGTGGGTAAGTCATTTCCAGGGTTGGTCAATTTGAATTTTCACTCTAATAGGTTTTATGGAAAGATTCCAAATGAACTATGTTATCTTCAGTCTCTTCAGATTTTGGACCTTTCACACAATTCTCTCTCCGGATTAGTGCCAAAGTGCTTCACCAATTTCAGTGCTCTCATAAACACGGAACGAAATATGAATTATGGAACTAAAATGTACTGGACAGACATAGTTCTCCCTAATGTCTTTTCATCCGATAACGCGGTTTTGGTGACAAAAGGAAGTGCAAACGAATATTGTTCAATAATCGTGCTCGTGAAGTTTATGGATCTTTCATCGAATAACTTATCAGGTTGGATTCCAGAGGGATTAACAAGACTTGCGGGTTTGATGTTCCTAAATTTGTCGCGGAATCACTTTTCAGGTTTAATTCCAGTCAACATCGGTGAAATGCGATTACTAGAAAGCTTAGATCTTTCTCTAAATCAACTTTCAGGTGAACTTCCGCTGAGCATGTCGAAATTGAATTTCTTGAGTTACTTGCACTTGTCCAATAACAGCTTGACGGGACAAATTCCTTCAAGTACTCAACTCCAAGGCTTTGATGAATCCAGCTTTGCCGGTAACAAGCTCTGTGGTCCACCTCTTGGCAAATGCAATGAGAACACGATAATACCGAAAGTTGTGCTTGGAGTTGAAGAAGAAAGTGATAAATATGTAGACTTGTGGTTTATTGGCAGCATTGCAATCGGATTCATAGTTGGTTTCTGGGTAAAGACATATAGAGATATAAAGACATTCGTGAACATCTTTAATTGAAGGGGTAAACTGTTTTCTCAACAAGGATCAAAATTGATTATAACTCAGGAACAGATCTGAGAAAGTAAATGCCTCGTGTTTACAAATAAACTTGCATTTAGCACAAATAGTAGTCATCATATCATAGCTAATAGTGGATTAAGAAACATTAGTGTCGAGTTGATTCAAGTATTTTGCATCGTTTTGAAGTGAGATGTCAGGTATATTAAGGGGTCTCGTCTCCAAAATATTCATTGTGAAAACGAGTACAAATTTTTTAACTCATATTCTCTACTCACTTCCGTGACCCCTTACTTATTTTATGAAAAAATTTGTTATAAAAAACTTGAAAAAAATTATACAATTACTATAACACATGAATCAATACATTCCAATAATTATTTTTAAAATAAAACACACATAATTTATTTTGGAATAAATGTATAAATTAGTGTAAATTAAACATTAAATTTAAAAAAAATTGTTGTGTAGACCTAATTTAAGGTTTCTATTTTTTTATGCTTAAAAAAATTATAATCTATTTGACAACTAGGAGAATCTAAAGTTCGAAACCCACAATCTATACATTTTTGTAAACTAGAGACTTTACCATTTTGCCATAATTTCTTTGTTTATATCACAGGGAGTACTTAATAAATTAGTTCACTAACTTCTTAAAAAACAGTCCAATTAATCGGAAAAAAAAAAGGAGTCAAGACCTTAATCAGCAATTTCCGAGTTTTACAACCTTACTTACAATTGATCACCATTGAATCCTAGTTAACTACATTGGATACAATTAGAAAATAAGATATCAATTATCTGTTTAGAATTTTAAATTGAGGTCCAGCACCATTTATCATAAAGGTTTTTATATCTACTGATTAAATTTCATGTTGCTATTGGACAGTTTTTCTCTATAAAAAAATAAGCTGTTAGTTTAATTTGCATCTCAAATAAGAAAAACTCTACAAGGCTAAAAAATGATATAAAAATTGTGTCAACAAAAAATAATGTTAGTAGCCTTTCCGGGATTTAATGGCACAAATATATAAGCCAGCAATCAGGATAAACTACTAAATAATTAATATAGCGCCCAAGCCATTATACCTAAAGGAACCAATTTTATCCTTCAGAATTGGTAAAAGGGAGCAACTTTTTCAATAAAATACAACATCAAATAAAACATAAGAGTAAATATTATTATAAATAAATAGTGCTCAGTGGAAGGAGAAGTCGTTTTTATTGAAAATTGGGATCACGGAGAGGCTTTTTTTACACCTCTTAATTCCACTGCCCTTTCACACCCTTACGTGCTTTACCTCTTCATTGCACCATTTTTTATTTATTGAATTGTAATATTGATCTTATTAAAACTTCAACAGACAACGATTATGTTGGTTCACCTTAATAATGAAGATTTTTTATTTAAGAAAATAAATTTAAATCTAGTTCAAAACTAATACAAGTTTATATCACTATCATAAAAATTGATGCCCTGTTACAACTTTAAATAAAAGTTTAAAATTTATTCAATAAATAAGAATTTCCAATCTAACTCAAAACTAATACTAACAACAAAGTACTAATACTAGCAAAGAATAAACAAAACTAAGGGAAATAATAATAAAAAAAAAGAGAGGCTTCAGTGTGTGTAACAAACAGATCATTGATTTAAAAAACCTCACTGAAATCCGCTAAGATTATTTAAAATTATCATCATTAGCCCATAAACTAATTTATTTATAGTACATGAAAATATAATTAACAAAAAACAAAAAATAATAAAAGTGCTCAGACAGCCAAGGGTTAGTCGTCAGAACTGAGAGAAGAACTCAGATCAGAAACTCTAGTCCACATCTTTATATCTTCATCACACCAAAACATTTTACATATATATATATTGAAAAATATATAAGTTACACAATCTAAATATACTGAAAATATAAGATTTTTAATAAAAAAGGATATTGACCCAGATGTGATTTTGAGAAATACTAGCAACTGATGGATAGAATGAAATGATAAGAAAGATTAATATTTATGTATGTATTTATAGTGGTTGAATTTTGTGGGGATGTATTGTTATTAGGGTTTTTGGAGTGTTATTATATTTAGTTTTGGGTTCATTTAGATGATGGGCTTGTTAATATTGGTAGAAAGTTGGTTTTGACAAAATTGGGCTTTCTTAAGATGAAACATTTAGCCCAATGTGGCTTGTTCTCATTACTTTTCTTCTTCTTTCTTTTTGTGAAATTAGTGTGTTATTAGGGGAGAATATTAGTCATATGTTACGTTTTATAAATATTTTTATTTATAGGTCACTATTTTCATAAGAATTTTAAGAATAAGTCATCTTACAAGTGATAAAAAATATATATTATTTTCGTATCTTTTTGATTTTTTTTTTACTTAATAATTCAAAAAAAAAAAACAGTTTTTAATTTATTTTATTACACTTTGATATATCTCTAATAATTTAAATATTTCACGACAGCTTGCTTATACGTTTTGTGCAGCTGGAATCTGGAAGAATAAGAAAAGATGAGGAAGACCGGGGAATTGTACGTATTAAAAATTTAAAATGTTAATGAATCGGCTAAGTTGGTTAATACAAAATTTGTGAAATACAAAATTTGTGAATTACTAATTCTCGTTTATTTATTTATTAATATTGTTCTAAACTTTGCGTCCAACTAGCAACTTATCATTTTAGCCATTGATATACAGTAGAAACTCGATAAATTAATACTCGATTATTTAATAAACTCTCTAAGATAATATTTTTGGCCGGTCCCGACTCGGGGATAGGGTGCTAAATTAATAATTCGCTAAAATTATAAGATAACACATTTTTGATAATTTCTTTAGACCCCATATAAAATATAAATTAATAATTCCTTATATATAGCATATTACATGAATGATTTACGAAGGTTTCTTGAAAAATGACTCAATTGTCTTTTGTTTTTTGTTGAAATCAATTTCCCCTTGAATCTCGTCTCTAATTTTCCTTAGCATGGTAATAACTTCTGGTGTTGTTTTCTCATAGCTCAAGAAGCATTGAACACAAGAAGCATAATAAGGTGGGAGATTGAAGGTTTCTTTCAAATTGGGCCCTTCATTTGATATACATGCATTGTATACAATAATTAAGTGTAAGCCTGAAAGGTGTTTGTAAACTAAGTATTTTACTATAAATTAATAAAATATTAATTAATATATAAATTAATAATTATTAATTTATCGATTAATTAATAACTCTTTTAATTAATAAATTTTGGTGGTTCCAAGTGTATTATTTTATAGAGTTTCTACTGTACTAGTGTAATAGAGACAGAGTATTACATTTTGTAGGTTTATTTGACAAGGGAGTACTTAAAAATATATAACGTCGCAGGAATTCTTACCTTAAAAGGTTCAATAGAGAATGGCTTAAAATTAGATAAGTTCATATCGTATGTACAACGAGAAAAAAAATACTGTTAGGATCAGATTTCTGGTCTAAATACTATTTGTTGTCTATTGGTTTGCACTAAATAATCCTATCTGTTTGTTAAGAACTAAGACAGTGTTGTTAGGTTTCAAGCAATGTTGCAACTTCAGTTACAACCTACATAAGACAGTGTTGTTAGGTTTCAAGCAATGTTGCAACCTCAGTTACAACCTGCTAAGACAGCGTTGGTGGTTTCAAGTAATGTTGCAACCTCAGTTGCAACCACAGTTCCAACCTGCTGTTCTGCAGGATTCTGTCTAGTTCTGTAATTCTGCATTACTATTCTTTAATGATAATTATTTGTTTTAAAGTATGCAGGATATATCTCATATGCTCTTAAAGATGTAATTCGTTTATAGTGAGAATATTAAAGTGGTAAGTAAATATGTTTCCTAAAAGGTATAAGGAGATTAGTTTATAAAGATGTGTTTCCTTTAGATGGATAAATCTATATCTCTATTCTTATGCAAATCTTTATCACTTATTTCAATCTTTGTTCCTTATCAAATTCGGTATGATTTGTTTAAGATTAAATGTAATTTGGAGTTAAATGTTTCATATGTATATGAAAAGATATTATTTCTAAAAGATATTATCTTTATATGTTTTCCTGTTATAGGAAAAGACTAACTCCTATTTTCAAGCTAGTTATTAAACAGGTATTAACTTATGAAGATTGGAGTCAATCCCACACTGAAGAGTCTTATGCTAGATGGAAAAATTGAAGCCAATCAAAAGAGTCAAAGCAATCATAAAAGATCTTGAAGAAAGAAGATTGTTTTACTTGGATAAATAGTTGATAACTTAGCTTGTAAAAAGTGTGTGTTCTAAATTATAAAGAACTCATTCTTGAGAGAATACACAGAGACCTTTAAAAGAAAACAATGGTGGGAAGCCATTGATTTTTAAGTGATGGTTATAGAGTAGGAGCAATATAGAGATAGGCAGAAAAACCTAGAGGGAGTCTGAGAGTTTTTCATTAAGACTTGAATCCTATATTGTAAGCTTTTTATAATATCATAATCTGGGTAAGTGCCCCGGAGACGTAGCCTAGTTGGGTGAACTCCGTTGTTAAATGTACGTGTGATTTACTTCAAGTACATGTAAATAAACTGTTCTGTCTATTAATACACTTGGTGCCAACTGTGGTTGCAACATCACTTGGAACCTAACTGCAAAACTGCAACTAGAACAGCGGATAAGAATTTCAATTGGTATCAGAGCTTCACACTAGACCTTACTTAGTGTGGATCCTGTGTTCTGGTAAAAATGGACTTAATGAGGGAAGGAAACGGATTCAACAAACCACCATTGCTTGAAGGAGGAGTTAACTATGGAGTGTGGAAAATAAGAATGAGATATTTTATCAAACAACAAAATGAACAAGCATGAAAAACAGTGTTGTATGGTTGGGAGCTTCCAACTGCCATTGATGGTGAAGGTGAACTGGTTTATGTACCTGAAGACAGATGGTCTGCTGATGAGGACAGAAAATCAAGTGCAAACTCCACAGCAATAAACTTAATCTTTGCTGGTGTAACTCTCAATGTGTTTAGGTATATCTCTCATTGTGAAACTGCCAAAGAGGCATGGGACATTTTACAAATAACTTTTGAAGGAACTGTTAAAGTTAAAGCTTTTAAACTCCAACAGTTAACCACTCAATTTGAAAACTTAAGAATGGAGGAAGATGAAACCATTGAATAGTTTAATGGTAGAATTTGTCATATTGCCCATCAAGCTGGAACCTTAGGTGAAAAATACAGTGATGCCAAACTTGTTAAGAAAACTCTAAGGTCACTTCCAGAAAGGTTTGAGATTAAGGTTACTGCTATTGAAGAATCAACAGACTTAGATAATCTTAAACTTGAAGAACTTATAGGAAATCTGAGTACTCATGAACTTAAATTCTTCAAACAGAAGAGACCAGAAAAAGGAATAGTCTTTCAAGCTAAAAAATCTGAATCTAAGGTCTATGAGAAAGTGAGTGATGAAGAACAGCTAGCCTTCTTTGCTAAAAAGGTTTACAAAAAGTTTTATAAGAAAAAATAGGATGATACTGGAACATCCAAAAACTTTCAGAAAAGGGATAATCAATTTAAGTCAGAATCCAGGTTTAACAATAATTCTACAGGGAAGTGGAATCCTAAAGAGAAGTATAACAAAAATTACAAGCCTATAGAAATTCAATGCAGAGAATGTAGAGGTTTTGGTCACATTCAGTCTGAGTGTGCAAATACTTTAAAAAGGAACAAAAATTCTTATATAACCACTCACAGTGATAGTGATTCTGAGAGCAACAGTGATGAAGAGGATGATTCTAACTTTGTTAATTTGATGGGAATAATCACTGAAAAAGAACCTACTTATGAAAGTGACTGTGAGTCTGTTTCAACCATAGTTACAACTGCTCTTAAACCCTATAGCAGTGATGAGGAAGAACCTTCTGATGAAAACATTACTCAGCAATATCTTGTCCTTTATGAAAAGTATCAATGCCTGAGTAAGCAATACTTGATCTTGAACAAACTTAATGTTAATCTTAAGGATGAAGTTAAAAGTCTCACTGAGCAACTTAACAAACAACTAGTTGAACTTACTGAAACTAAAAAGAAAATAAAACTGCTGAATGTTTCTGTCTCAGAAAAATTAGATGACATGCTGTTCTATTCTAGAGGCTCTAAAGATAACCGTGGCTTAGGTTATTATGGCTATGAAAACACTGGAAAAACCACCTTTGTTAAAGCTCTGGTTAAAGCTGAAACTCATGTTATTGACAATAAGGTTAGAAGTACAGTTGCAACCAGAGATGTTAGAAGTACAGTTGCAACCAGAGATGCAACCACAGTGTTGCAACCAAGAAAAAACTGAATAGCTTTGAGGTTAAATCCACTTTTAGAACTAAACTGTGTAACTTCTGTAAAAGATCTGGTCATTTAGAAATCCAGTGTTATTTAAAGAGGAACAGAAAGTATATTTCTCAGAAAAACTGTTTGGCTTCTGTCAATAAAAAATTGAACTGGGTCTGGAAAGTTAAGAAAAAATCTACCTTAATTGCTAATAACAAAGCTGTTATTACTTCTTTAAATGCTGTTACTTCTAATGATTGGTATTTTGACAGTGGCTGCTCTAAGCACATGACAGGTACTGCAAGTTTCCTAAAAAATGTCATTAGTCTTACAGGAAACACTGTTGTGTTTGGAGGTGGAGATACAGGTAAAATTGTTGGTAAAGGTACCTTAAACAAACCTGGAATGCCTGATATTGATGATGTTTTTCTTGTAGATGGTCTAAAAGCTAATCTTATTAGTATTAGTCAACTATGTGACAACAAGATGATTGTTAAGTTTAACAAAAGATAGGTGTCTAATTACTGATCTTAACAATGATTTGGTCGTGACTGGAGTTAGATCAACAAACAGCTGCTATGTTTTTGAAAAAGATGAAAAAGAATTGTCTCAGAATAGGTGTAATCAAGCTATTACAAATAATGTTGATATTTGGCATAAAAGACTTGGTCATGTGAATTACAAAACCTTAGATAAGCTTGCTAAAGAAGAATTGATAAGAGGTATTCCTAAACTTAGTGCTAAAACTCAAAGTGTCTGTGGTGATTGTGCAGTTGGCAAACAAACAAAGAGTATTCACAAAAGTACAAGTCAAATCTACACTAAGAGAGTCCTAGAACTTCTTCATATTGACTTAATGGGTCTTATGCAAACTGCCAGTATAGGTGGCAAGAAGTACATTTTGGTAGTTGTAGATGATTTCTCTAGATACTTTTGGGTAGTATTTTTAAAAGATAAGTCTGAAACTTTTGATCTCTTTAAAACTCTGTGCTTAAAACTGAAACTTGAAAAAGGTTCCATCAGTGGTAATATTGTTAGGGTCAGAAGTGATCATGGAACATAATTTGAAAACAGTAAGTTTAGAGAGTTTTGCAACTCCTTAGGTATTAGTCATGAGTTCTCTGCACCAAAGACTCCACAGCAAAATGGCATAGTTGAAAGAAAGAATAGAACCATTCAGGAAATGGCTAGAGTCATGCTTAATTCTAAGAAACTTGCCAACAGATTTTGGGCTGAAGCTGTTAACACTGCTTGTCATATAGTTAATAGAGTATACATTACTAAAGGCACTACCATGACAGCTTATGAAATATGGAAAGGAAGAAAATCCAATGTTAAGTATTTTCAAGTTTTTGGGTGTGTTTGTTACATTCTTAGAGATAGAGAACATCTTGGTAAATTTGACTCTAAGAGTGATAAAGGGATCTTTCTTGCTTATGCTCAGAATAGTAGAGCCTTTAGAGTCTTTAATCAAAGAACAAACTGTGTTATGGAATCTTATAATGTATTATTTGATGACTTAAAAGATGTGGATGAGACTACATGTGATGATGAAGAGTCAGAAATGACAGGAAAAGAAACTGGAGAAAGTCAGCAAACAAGCAGTCCAACAGTGGTTGGAAGTCCAGTTGCAACTGAGGTTGAAACCGAGGTTGAAACCCATAATACTACTGAGTCTGAAGAAGAAGAAAAAAGTTCTCATATTCAATCAACTAGCAAGCCTCGCTATGTAAGGACTCAGAAAAATCATTCTCTTGACAATGTCATACGAGAAGTTGCTTCAGGTATGAAAACCAGAGGTAAAAGAAATAATGTTGTTCACTTTGCTTGTTATATTTCTCAGTTAGAACCTAAGAATATAAAAGAAGCTTTAGAAGATAGTGAATGGATTTTAGCTATGCAAGATGAACTGTCTCAATTTGAGAGAAATGATGTATGAACTTTAGCACCCAGACCTTCTAATAAAAATGTTATAGGGACTAAATGGATTTTTAGAAATAAAAGTAATGAAGATGGAGTGATTATCAGGAATAAAGCCAGGTTGGTAGCTCAGGGTTATACACAAATTGATGGAATTGATTTTGATGAAACCTTTGCTCATGTAGCTAGAATTGAATCTATTAGAATGCTACTCTCTCTTGCATGTCTGTATGATTTTAAATTGTTTCAACTTGACATTAAGAGTGCTTTTCTGAATGGTGTGATTAATGAAGAAGTTTATGTTTGTCAACCTAAGGGATTTGAAGATCCTAAATTTCCTGAACATGTTTATTTGCTGAAGAAGGCCTTGTATGGTATAAAGCAAGCTCCTAGAGCTTGGTATGATAGATTAACCAAGTTATTGATTGAAAAAGGTTTTAATAGAGGGGGAGTTGATAAAACTCTGTTTACTAAGAAAACTACAAAGGATATAATCATTGCTCAAATCTATGTTGATGACATTGTGTTTGGCTCCACTTCTAATAATAGAATTGTTGAATTTATTTTTGATATGAAGAATGAATTTGAAATGAGTGGTGGAGGTGAATTAACTTACTTTCTAGGATTGCAAGTTAAACAGAATGAAAAAGGCATTTTTCTATGTCAGAGTAAGTATGCTGATAATCTTGTTAAGAAGTTTGGTCTGAGTGATAGTAAAGAGAAAAGAACCCCTATGAGTACCACTTTAAAATTATCCAAAAATGATAAGGGTAAGAATGTATGTCCTAGTCTATACAGATCCATGATTGGGAGTCTTCTTTATTTAACTGCTAGTAGACCAGATCTTTGCTTAACTGTAGAAGTATGTGCCATGTATCAGGCAAACCCTTTAAAACCTCACATTCTAGCTGTCAAAAGGATTTTAAGGTATGTAAAAGGCACAATTCACCTAGGTTTATGGTATTCTAAAGACACAAACCATTTTCTTGTTGGCTACTGTGATGCAGATTGGGCAGGAAATATAGATGATAGAAAGAGTACTTCTGGTGGTTGTTTTTATTTTGGGAACAAGCTTGTTTCATGGTTTAGTAAAAAGCAAAACTGCATTTCTTTATCTACTGCTGAGGCAGAATATATTGCAGCTGGAAGTGGATGCACTCAACTTATTTGGATGAAACAGATGTTAAATGACTATAATGTTAAGCAAGAAATATTAACTTTGTTTTGTGATAACAAAAGTGATATAGATTTAGCAAAGAATCCAGTTCAACATTCCAAAACTAAACATATTGATCTAAGGCATCATTTTATCAGAGAACTAGTTGAAGGAAAAAGCTTAATTTTAGAACATGTTTCAACTGAAAGACAATTAGCTGATATTTTCACAAAGCCCCTTGATACTAATAAATTTGAATCTTTAAGAAGTGATATAGGGGTATGTCACTATGGATCTAATTGAATACTCCTGCTATGTATGTCTGTTTTGAGTACCTTTAATACTTTTTATTTCTAGAGGTAAGTCTTGATTGAGCTTTGAAGTTTTTATCTTGAAAAAGCCACTTTTTGGTGTCTCAAAAACAGATGTGAGGTAACTTGTCTGAAAAACCTCTATGGTAATAGAGTTGCAAGCACAAAGTGCACATTTTACATAGTGGTTGCAAGCTCAGTTGCAACACCAGTTGAAACCTCATACTCATAATACTGAAAAATTCAGTGATTGATCAAAGGTTGTTGTACCATCTATGATTCACATAATAGTGAACTACTAAAATGAAAAAGCCAAGACAAAGTCTTGTTATTTTTGACATCACTTATACTCTTTCCTTGCTGAGATCATCAAACTAGTTTTTGTGTAGAGATGAAAACGAATTTGCTCAATTTAAGCTCTTAAAATCTAATTTCTATTAAAATTACTCTATGATAAACATATCTTCTTGAGTAAGTTGCTAGATTCTTTTTTTTTAATAGTTTAAATATCTTGCTTTATTGCTATCTTCTCTTGAATCAAGTCAAAATTTCCTTAAAATGTTCAACTACTTAGAATTTAAAATTTTGGGTAAATCTGTTTACAAGGAATGTTTATCTATATTAATTGCTGGATTTATCTTTTTGAAAACAGTTTCCTTCGTGATTTCATTGTGTTTAAGTTTTTAAATTTCTGTTGGTAAGAAATTTCCATAATTCTAGCAAAATCTGTTTCTAAATTGATTTGAGTGTATCTTTTTCTAATTGTAAAAAGATTTAGACTTTATTGCTATTTATACAAACCCCTTTTAATATCCCAAATCAGTAACAATTTCATAATTACTCTCTCTCTCTCTTTCTATTAAACAAAATCCTAAGTTCTCTGAAAACCCACTGCGTAGTTCCAAGTTCAGTTGCAACCCTAGGTGAAACTATGTCTTCCAACTCTCCTAATAACCCTAATCTCAACATTGATGATGACTGTACTCTTAGGGATTTCTTGACTAAATCTACAACCAGTCCAGGCTCTAAGGCCAAGGTAAGTGAGTCTTCCTCTTCTAAGAAACATAGGACTAAAAAACGTGCTAGGAGAAGTCTAGATGATGATCGTATATATGTTGGTTTTTCTTATAAACCCATATTCAATGAGGTTGATTCTCATTTCTGGAATAGGAAAATGTTTAGGAGGTTTAGATCTTTTGCTAATAGGGAAATTAACTGTGAAAGGAGACTAAATTTGGTTAGTTATCAGCACATACAGGTGCATGTTGAGAAATTGCTGTCTGATGTTGGCTTAGATAGAACTATTTGCTATGCTGATTCTTATTACCCTGCTGTTGTTAAGGAGTTTTATGCTAATTTAAGTAGTAATGTCTTTGATGAGGGTAACCCTGCATATGAAAGAGTATTTTTGAGGGGTCTAACTTTAGATTTTACCCCTAAGTTGATCAATGAATTTCTGAGTACTCCTAATCCTTCTGTGAATAATGTTGATTACGACATGGAAGTCATTGCTCTTGTCCTCACTGGAAAGAATAACAGATTTGATGGCACTTCCATCAAGACATCCTCTCTCACATTGTGTGCTGTTGTGCTACACAAAATTGCTAGGTTTAATTGGACTCCTACTAAACAACCCTCTAAAGTGAACAAAGAAATGGCCATTTTTCTCTATAAGATCATGTCTTCATTGCCAATTAACTTTGGTAATCATGTTTTCAATCTCATAAGAGATTTCAGTGATACTAATTCACCCTCCATTCTGCTACCTTTTCCTTGCCTAATCACTGGGATAATTCTGTCTCAAACCTGTCAAATATCTGATACACATCCTATTAGAATCTCCTCTGAACCATCTGAAAGATGTCCTCCAGCCCTGTATATTTCTGCAAAACTACTAAAGGAGGGGCATGTCAATGACATCTCTGGAGAAAAGGGAAAAGAAAAGGAGACATCTAGTGCTCCTTCAAAGAAGAAAGGTGTGAGGTGGTATCTGCAACAAAAGCTGGCTTACAATCAAGAAAGAATAGTTGAACTAGATGCTGATGATTATCAGATCAAAAAGCTACTGGTGAATCTCACAGAAAGTGAGGATGATGGTGACAGTGATGCAAGTCATAGTGATGATGACTTCTCAATAAGCAGTGAAGAAGAACAGGAGGATATTGTCAAAGATGAACCTCTAAGGGAAAAGACACCTTATTCAGACATACCTCGTGACTAGTTTGTCTGGATTATGACAAATAGGGGGAGATGGAGATAGAGAAGTTTATTTTATGCTTTGAGTTACAATTTCAATTTCTGTAATAAGACTTCATGTTTGGATTCATGCTCATGTTCTCAAGTTTTTGTTTCAATTACAATTGCTGTGTTAAGACTATGTTGTGCCAGTATTTTTGACCTTAAAATTTCTGAAATTTCTTTTTGAAATTTCTTTTTGAAGTATGACTGTCTTTAAAATTGAATCTGTTCTGAAACTCTGTGAATGGATATATTTTGTGCTTATATGATGCTTTCTATTCTAACTTGCAGGGGGAGCTTAAATAGTTGTCACAAAAGCATTGATAAAAGATACACAGTAAAAGACTGTGTTGAATTGTATTTGCAGATGGATTGATGTTTTTATAAACTTAGATGATTTGTCAAAACCAACGACAAAGGGGGAGATTGTTAGGACCAGATTTCTGTTCTAAATACTATTTGTTGTCTATTGGTTTGCACTAAATAATCCTATCTGTTTGTTAAGAACTAAGACAGTGTTGTTAGGTTTCAAGCAATGTTGCAACCTCAGTTACAACCTGCTAAGACAGCGTTGGTGGTTTCAAGTAATGTTGCAACCACAGTTCTAACCTGCTGTTCTGCAGGATTCTGTCTAGTTCTGTAATTCTGCATTACTATTCTTTAATGATAATTATTTGTTTTAAAGTATGCAGGATATATTCTCATATGTTCTTAAAGGTGTAATTCGTTTATAGTGAGAATATTAAAGTGGTAAGGAAAGATGTTTCCTAAAAGGTATAAGGAGATTAGTTTATAAATATGTGTTTCCTTTAGATGGATAAATCTATATCTCTATTCTTATGCAAATCTTTATCACTTATTTCAATATTTGTTCCTTATCAAATTCGGTATGATTTGTTTAAGATTGAATGTAATTTGGAGTTAAGTGTTTCATATGTATATGAAAAGATATTATCTCTAAAAGATATTATCTTTATATGCTTCCTTATTATAGGAAAAGACTAACTCCTATTTTCAAGCTAGTTATTAAACAGGTATTAACTTATGAAGATTGGAGTCAATCCCACGCTGAAGAGTCTTATGCTACATGGAAAGATTGAAGCCAATCAAAAGAGTCAAAGCAATCATAAAAGATCTTGAAGAAAGAAGACTCTTTTACTTGGGTAAATAGTTGATAACTTAGCTTGTAAAAAGTGTGTGTTCTAAATTATAAAAAAGTCATTCTTGAGAGAATACACAGAGAGCTTTAAAAGAAAACAATGGTGGGAAGCCATTGATTTTTAAGTGATAGTTATAGAGTAGGAGCAATATAGAGATAGGCAGAAAAATCTAGAGAGAGTCTGAGAGTTTTTCATTAAGACTGAATCCTATATTGTAAGTTTTTTATAATATCATAATCTGGGTAACTGCCCCGGAGACGTAGCCCAGTTGGGTGAACTCCGTTGTTAAATGTACGTGTGATTTACTTCAAGTACATTTAAATAAACTGTTCTATTCATTAATACACTTGGTTCCAACTGTGGTTGCAACATCACTTGGAACCTAACTGCAAAACTGCAACTAGAACAGCGGATAGGAATTTCAAATACTCCCTCTGTTCCCAATTAAATTATATGATTTAGTTTTAAAACTTTTCATGTCGATAATTTTGATCCATGTTATAAGTCGGTTAAAATTGCATATAATTTCGTAAAGGACAATTAATTATGAACGGAGGGAGTACTCTTTTGTTGATTATTTATTTAATATTTGGGAATAGAATTGGGCCGAGGTTGAATTTAGTTGCCATTATTAATATTAAAAGAAAATAACATTTTTTGTTCGGAAAGCTACATTTTACGCGAAAGTCGCAATGCCTTCAGAACATGTTTTGTAAGTGAGATAAACTACTGACCGATTCTTATGATTACCCTGATATGTTAAAATTATTTGACCGTTTCAACAGGTCTAGATCATTAGTTCACTTTTCAACCTGGCCGTCACACATGATTATTTTTTCAACTTGGACAGATTTCCTATTGTTTTGAATAATGTATTTGATGTTTTTCTGGTGCATTTAGTTGTATGAGACCTGCTTAAGCTACAAATTATAAATTTTATGGACTATTCTCACTTAACTCCTTGCAAATAGGACCATCAAATTTGTGAACAAACTCTAATTAGTGGCAAGATATAGTGTTTAACAGCGGAATGGGAATAAAAATACATACTTAAAGCGTAATTGTTATGGTCCTATATGCATGGAGACCACTTTTTGATAAGGAGATTTGTTCAGGAAAAAAAGATCTATCATACAATATAAATGAAAAAGTAGAGAAATATACAAGACTTTGAAGATTAAGACACAAGAGCTAAGAAAGAAAAGCATTATTAAATATACTATTAATTACTAGTACATGAAAATAAATAACAAAACATCATAAAAATAACAACTACATATGCTCTCTCAAATAAATAAACGAAATAATAGAAAACTATCTCAAGTGATGAATTTCGAGACGGATGGAGTCAAGTGTGCCTACGAGACAACCAAGCCTGCAGTGCAGCAGACCCGATCCTCCTCAATGCAGAAGACCTCAACCAATCAATGATGTGGTTTAATGGTTCCCTTTAGGACTGATTATTGTGTACATTTTAGAGAGCTACACACATGAACTTAATTTAATCAAGTGTAAAAATTGAAATGAAAATCTTTATGCCTATAACAATTTATCAACCCATCTAAAAATTAAATTTCTGTGAAAAAAAGATCAATAAATTTTTCTTATTAATTGATCTGTACTCAAATTATCATAATAACATACTTTACAGAAATCAATTACAAAAGAACTGGACTTCCAAGCTCAAAGAGTCGCTCATAAACATACACTTATTGACGTCACTTATTACAAACAAATCACCCAAGAAATACAATTAAACGTCAAAAAGATTGGACAACAAAACCTTCAAAAACAAAAGAAAAAACTCAATTAATTAATAACAGCACAATGCTTTCTGATTTCTCCAGCCTTGCCTGTGAGGACTCCGATGCGACTCATACGAACCATAGACTCTCCAAAATCCTTATAGAAAGTAGATCCATACATGGAAGCTTGTTGTTTAACATATGTTTTCGTCTCGGCGTCATCTAGAAGAGCGGCGTCTGAATTAAACAAACCCCTTTTTTTAGAAACAAGACTGAAGTAACTTGTATCGAAGGTTTTGAAACTCCCAGGATCCATTTCGACAAAAGTTTTCAAATCGGGTACTGGCGTAGGTTTGCATTTGCTTTTTAAGTAAGTAATGTACACCGAGTCCAATGTAGGATCGGTATCGCCCTTTCCGGTGAAGTTGTACAAACGGCTGGTGAAGAGGAAGCAATGTCCGATACCTATGGTGTGAGCCCCTAAAAGAAAGAAATTTATGTACTTTGAAATTTATGTAAAAGAAAGAAAGAAAGTTGTATAACTCATTGATGAAGTGATTCTTAATATATTATTTCATAACATGGCGTGCACCATATATTATGAAAAGCTAGACACATCAATCAATTGAATAGAAGTTTCTTTTAGTTTAGGTTTTAAGTTTTGTAGCCATTTAGGTTGATTTTTTTTTTCCGTTCAAGTTTTTTAAATATACAATGTTAAGTTTTCTCCTTCTAAGGAGACAACCTCAATTTTAAAAGTACAATTGTTCTGATATTCTATTTTTTAAAACGTTGCACCCCTTTGCGTCATGATTTGTCATATTTAACTTGGCTCTCTCTTTATGAAAAGAGTCTTTCAAAAGCCTAATATTTACGACTTATTTAGTTTAGTCATTGAAGTTAGTAGTTTAATTTTATATGTACCTGACAGTACTGCAAGGTCCTTCGATGTCAAGCCATTAGACGTGAATATCGATTTGAGTGTAGTGATGTTGAAGTTAGCACCGGGAAGAGTAGCAAGGGCCTGAGCTGAGTTCGAAACTCTTCCATCTCTACGTCCCAATTCTACTTCCCAAAATGGTCCGTGAATCTGCCATTGTAAAATCAGTTTTGTAGTGAGCCATAATACAAAACGTATATATAATAATTAAGTATTTGTAGTTTCAGCTATTTAAGTACTTACCAACGAGACGGCATCACGAACCACTAAGGCGAGGATGTCAGCACAAGACACGAGTTGGGGGCAAGCCTTCTCGATGGCAGCTTTGGCGGCATCGATGATTTGAAATCCTCTAAGAAAAACATTTGCCGGAGAATCTTTCTCTGCTACGTTGTTCTTTGTGGAGTTAATTAGTAGAGAAGCATCACATCCCTGCGAAAAAGGAGGAAAAAAACAAGTTAAAATTATGATTTTAAAAATAAATCCACATTTGTTTAGGTTTTCTACGAACAAAAGTAAACAATATAACATTCAAGAAAAAAAAAGCATACATTCACGAAGCAATCATGGTACGACATTCTAAGTATAGGAGCAGCCAGAGTCGGAGCTTTATTAATATACTTGGCAGTGGTTTGCCTAACAATGTGTTCTAGCGATGGGCATGTTTTCTTATAGAACCCAAGCTTCAATTGTGCATATGCAAGGTTAAACACAAGAGGACCAAGCAACATTTGTAACATGAAAAATGCGAAAAGCTTTTGAGATGCCATTGTGTTTAGTACTCTTGATAACAATTGATACTTTTACTTGTGGATTGTAACCAAATAAAACTCTGTATTTATAGTGAACTATAGATTTTAGTTCGTCAGCTTAGAGTTGGCATTGCAGTTTATTTTATTATTACAGACTGGGATTTCACAACTAATTGGCTGACTTAGCCCAATGTGGCTTGTTCTCATTACTTTTCTTCTTCTTTCTTTTTGTAAAATTAGTGTGTTATTAGGGGAGAATATTAGTCATATCTTACGTTTTATAAATATTTTTGTTTATAAATCACTATTTTTATAAGAATTTTAAGTGTAGGTCATCTTACAAGTGATAAAAAAAAAAATTATTTTCGTAACTTTTTGATATTTTTTTTTACTTAATAATTCAAACAAACACTAAAAAAACTAAAAAAAAACAGTTTTTAATTTATTTTATTACACTTTGATATATCTCTCGGGTAGATTATAATATTATTTTTAGCTTAAAAACAAATTTTAACCTCTTTTTTATATTTTAATATCTTTCCCATATAGATTATAAGTTATTTTATAAGCTTAAAAACAGATTTTAAGCTCTTTTTTATTGGACCGGTTGACTGAAACTTAAAAAAATTTCGGCTTAGGACCTCCATTTAAATTTTTTTGTTAAAGGTGACTTATGACTAATATTCTCGTATTATTATTACTTCGAGCCGAGTCGCTGAATTTTTTTTTCACAGACAGAGGATTCGAACTCATAATATCTCATTTGATTCTAGCCAGTTGTATCCATTAGACCAAATCCTATTGGGTTTGCAACTTGGATGTCAGTTCGAAGAGAAGCCGGGTTGCTTTTTACGAAAAACTTTTCTTCACAGACCGAGGATTCGAACTCATAATATCTGATTTGGTTCTAGCCAGTAGTATCCATTAGGCCAAATTCTATTGGGTTTGCAATTTGGATGTCGGTCCGAGGAGAAATTTTAAATGGTTAAGAAAACTTCATTGTCATATGTTTATTATCATTAATTGTGTATGCCCGAAAAACCCTATAGATGTAGAGGAAGGAAGGCATCTTAGAGCAAGTACTATAAGTTCACTTATATATTCCTTATAATTTGAATAAAACATGTATTTTTTTTCATATTACATGACTAGTTTACATTTATATAATTCTTAAGTTGCTTTATTCACTTCCTTACTTTCATTTTATATTAGTTTTTTATATACATTTTGTTATTTAATATATATACATGTGAGAGAAAAGTGAAAAAGATAAGTAAACAAATTGGTTTCTTTGTATGAGAAAGAATTTGGTTTTTTAAAATTTAAGTAAAGAAACAAGAAAGTTGTTAAATAAAGAAAATTAAACACTTTTTTAGTAAATTTCTTTTAAGGAAAAGAATGGTTTGAGTAACCTACAATACTTGCTCTAGAGCTCCAAGTAATTTCTAGCAAGAAGTGGAATTTTCTTTTGTGAACTCGCCTAGTAAAAAAAGCATGCAAAGTCCAATACAAAGGAAAGGTTTGTGAGGCTTAATGATTTAGAATGTAGTTATCGAGGTGACACTCGTTCCGTTAGGCAGGGGTAAATCCCCGTTGCTTTCTTTTGTCACTTCTTTTCTGATCAATGATATTGAAATGTTACAGAGTAAAAGTGCAGAAAGTTGTCACTCTAATAACTCGAAGTCAAGTATCTTCGGGAATATCAATATTAGTCTTCAACAATATAAAGTATTGGAGAGTTTTCTTCTAGGCAAGCATCAGTCCCTTGGTTGGCAAGCATCAGTCCCTTGGTTGATGAGTCGTAGCGGAGCATGCACGTATAAGAGAAGCCCCGGTTGGCTTAGTAAATACCTTCAAATGTTCCACTTGGTGAATAGTGCCTCATCTCGGTCAAGTAATCTGAAATGCTTGTTCTAGTGGAGGTGTGGAACAACATTTTTCTCTAGAAAAAGACGCACGATTTGTTCGCAAGATTTCATCACTGAAGAATAGTGGCTTGGCTTTTGGGAATTATAGAAAAACTTTTTCACATGGGTGGCGTATGTACGAGGCTATTCGGAACGACAGAGAGCACTTTTAAAAGAAATATCACTACATAGTGACACTTTTAAAAATGAATTACCATTGAATGAACTAAATATCTACGTATTCTTGTCGCCTATTTTGTGATATCTAGTTCACCATGAATACTGGCGGTGGCGCCATTCTCTCCAAACTCACTTTCTATTCATGCATGTTGTTGGGTTCCGACGAGATCCCCTAGTTGCCAACACCAATGACAAATAAAGTTAGGGTTGTTACACACAACACGATGAAAATACCGTAAAAGCGAGGACGTCCACAACTTAGAGCACGACAATTATAGAGAACCTCTAAATAAGCATGTGTGTCCTCAAACGAAAATAACTAATTTAGCCTTAATTAATAACTAATCAGTAATCACAAAGTAAACATGACTTTCTGTTAACCAACCACTTTGAATTAATTTATATCCTGTTGCAATCTAATATATAAGACCAAAGAAAGTTGATACACACATACACCAACTCCCACCCATTACAATGCATGTTGTGATGGTCAGGGGGAAGCTAAGTGGGGACGATCGGATGCCACGACACCTCCCATAATTTTAGAAATCCCAACTGACGCAATTTTTTTTTTAGTACAATTTCTTTTTAGGTGTAGATTTGGCACCCCCATAAAAATATGTTACTTGTACATATATTTTGGCACCCCCCATTTACACATGCTGGCTTCGCCCCTGGTGATCGCCACTGGTGATGGTTGACCACATAATATAACAAACATGGCCAATCATGCAAATATAGAGCCTTATTCTATAAGTTCTTTTTTAACTAATCACATATCTCTAATAATTTAAATATTTGACGACAGCTTGCTTATACGTTTTGTGCAGCTGGAATCTGGAAGAATAAGAAAAGATGAAGAAGACCGGGGAATTGTATGTATTAAAAATTTAAAATGTTAATGAATCGGCTAAGTTGGTTAATACAAAATTTGTGAAATACTAATTCTCGTTTTTTTATTTATTAATATTGTTCTAAACTTTGCGTCCAACTAGCAACTTATCATTTTAGCCATTGATATATACTAGTGTAATAGAGACAGAGTATTACAGTTCATAGGTTTATTTGACAAGGAGTACTTAAAAATATATAACGTTGCAGGAATTCTTACCTTAAAAGGTTCAATAGAGAATGGCTTAAAATTAGATAAGTTCATATCGTATGTACAACGAGAAAAATAATACTTCCTCCATTCTCAATTAATTGTACACTACGAAACTACGTGCAATTTTGACCGATCAATAACTTGTATCAAAATTGTCGGAATGAATTTTTTTAAAAGTTAATCATATAGTTCAAATATTAAATTATATGATTTAGTTTTAAAACTTTTCATGCCGACAATTTTGATCTATATTATAAGTCGATTAAAATTGCACGTAATTTCGTAGAAAACAATTAATTATGAACGGAGGGAGTACTCCTTTGTTGATTATTTACTTACTATTTGTGAGTAGAATTGGGCCGAGGTTGAATTTAGTTGCCATTATTAATATTAAAAGAAAATAACATTTTTGTTCGGAAAGCTACATTTTACGCGTAAGTCGCAATGCCTTCAGAATATGTTTTGTAAGTGAGATAAACTACTGACCGATTCTTATCATTACCCTGATATGTTAAAATTATTTGGCCGTTTCAACAGGTCTAGATCATTAGTTCACTTTTCAACCTGGCCGTCACACACGATTAATTTTTTTGGTTCAAGGAAGTCTACATGCATGAGTTGAATGGAAACGAAATTAATAAGATTTAAACTCAACTTATAAGAAATGTGGACACTGGACAGATTTCCTATTGTTTTGAATAATGTATTTGATGTTTTTCTGGTGCATTTAGTTGTATGAGACCCGCTTAAGCTACAAATTATAAATTTTATGGACTATTCTCACTTAACTCCTTGCAAATAGGACCATCAAATTTGTGAACAAACTCTAATTAGTGGCAAGATATAGTGTTTAACAGCGGAATGGGAATAAAAATACATACTTAAAGCGTAATTGTTATGGTCCTATATGCATGGAGACCACTTTTTGATAAGGAGATTTGTTCAGGAAAAAAAGATCTATCATACAATATAAATGAAAAAGTAGAGAAATATACAAGACTTTGAAGATTAAGACACAAGAGCTAAGAAAGAAAAGCATTATTAAATATACTATTAATTACTAGTACATGAAAATAAATAACAAAACATCATAAAAATAACAACTACATATGCTCTCTCAAATAAATAAACGAAATAATAGAAAACTATCTCAAGTGATGAATTTCGAGTCGGATGGAGTCAAGTGTGCCTACGAGACAACCAAGCCTGCAGTGCAGCAGACCCGGTCCTCCTCAATGCAGCAGAACTCAACCAATCAATGATGTGGTTTAATGGTTCACTTTAGGACTGATTATTGTGTACATTTTAGAGAGCTACACACATGAACTTAATTTAATCAAGTGCAAAAATTGAAATGAAAATCTTTATGCCTATAACAATTTATCAACCCATCTAAAAATTAAATTTCTGTGAAAAAAAGATCAATAAAATTTTCTTATTAATTGATCTGTATTCAAATTATCATAATAACATACTTTACAGAAATCAATTACAAAAGAACTGGACTTCCAAGCTCAAAGAGTCGCTCATAAACATACACTTATTGACGTCACTTATTACAAACAAATCACCCAAGAAATACAATTAAACGTCAAAAAGATTGGACAACAAAACCTTCAAAAACAAAAGGAAAAACTCAATTAATTAATAACAGCACAATGCTTTCTGATTTCTCCAGCCTTGCCTGTGAGGACTCCGATGCGACTCATACGAACCATAGACTCTCCGAAATCCTTATAGAAAGTAGATCCATACTTGGAAGCTTGTTGTTTAACATATGCTTTCGTCTCGGCGTCATCTAGAAGAGCGGCGTCTGAATTAAACAAACCCCTTCTTTTAGAAACAAGACTGAAGTAACTTGTATCGAAGGTTTTGAAACTCCCCGGATCCATTTCGACAAAAGTTTTCAAATCGGGTACTGGCGTAGGTTTGCATTTGCTTTTTAAGCGAGGAATGTACTCCGAGTCCAATGTAGGATCGGTGTCGCCCTTTCCGGTGAAGTTGTACAAACGGCTGGTGAAGAGGAAGCAATGTCCGATACCTATGGTGTGAGCTCCTAAAAGAAAGAAATTTATGTACTTTGAGATGCTATAACTCATTCATGACGTGATTCTTAATATATTATTTCATAATATGGCGTGCACCATATATTATGAAAAGCTAGACACATCAATCATTTGAATAGAAGTTGCTTTTAGTTTAGGTTTTAAGTTTTTTAGCCATTTAGGTTAGTTTTTTTTTTTCCCGTTTAGTTTTTTAAACAGTCAATGTTAAGTTTTCTCCGTTTAAGGAGACAACCTCAATTTTAAAAGTACAATTGTTCTGATCGATATTGTATTTTTTAAAACGTTGCACCCCTTTGCGTCATGATTTGTTATATTTAACTTGGCTCTCTCTTTATGAAAAGAGTCTTTCAAAATCCTAATCTTTATGACTCATTTAGTTTAGTCATTGAAGTTAGTAGTTTAATTTTGTTTGTACCTGACAGTACTGCAAGGTCCTTCGATGTCAAGCCATTAGACGTGAATATCGATTTGAGTGTAGTGATGTTGAAGTTAGCACCGGGAAGAGTAGCAAGGGCCTGAGCTGAGTTCGAAACTCTTCCATCTCTACGTCCCAATTCTACTTCCCAAAATGGTCCATGAATCTGCCATTGTAAAATCAGTTTTGTAGTGAGCCATAATACAAAACGTATATATGATAATTAAGTATTTGTAGTTTCAGCTATTTAAGTACTTACCAACGAGACGGCGTCACGAACCACTAAGGCGAGGATGTCAGCACAAGACACGAGTTGGGGGCAAGCCTTCTCGATGGCAGCTTTGGCGGCATCGATGATTTGAAATCCTCTAAGAAAAACATTTGGTGGAGAATCTTTCTCTGCTACGTTGTTCTTTGTGGAGTTAATTAGCAGAGAAGCATCACATCCCTGCGAAAAAGGAGGAAAAAAACAAGTTAAAATTATGATTTTAAAAATAAATCCACGTTTGTTTAGGTTTTCTACGAACAAAAGTAAACAATATAACATTCGAGAAAAAAAAAACATACATTCACGAAGCAATCATGGTACGACATTCGAAGTATAGGAGCAGCCAGAGTCGGAGCTATATTAATATACTTGGCAGTGGTTTGCCTAACAATGTGTTCTAGCGATGGGCATGTTTCCTTATAGAACCCAAGCTTCAATTGTGCATAAGCAAGGTTAAACACAAGAGGACCAAGCAACATTTGAAACATGAAAAATGCGAAAAGCTTTTGAGATGCCATTGTGTTTAGTAGTCTTGATAACAATTGATACTTTTACTTGTGGATTGTAACCAAATAAAACTCTGTATTTATAGTGAACTATAGATTTTAGTTCGTCAGCTTAGAGTTGGCATTGCAGTTTATTTTATTATTACCGACTGGGATTTCACAACTAATTGGCTGACTTTTGGCTAATTAAATTTTGCAAATGGATAAAAATGTGATGAATTAGTTGGCAAATAGTGGTTATATATATGATGCTCCGTTGGATGTGTGTATATATGCGACTGGGTAATTACCTAGAGACACCTTGTCTTAATTAAGGATTAATTATTTTACTTATTTAATAAATTTTAACTCAACTCATCATACATAAGAAAAGAGTATATATCTAATATCAACAAACATAAAAAACATGGCACAAAAATGACAAGCAAGCAAAAATAAAATAAAATCAACCCTAAGTACTACCTTAACAAAAATAAAATATCCACCCTACATACTAACTTCAATATTACGGTTTTTTTTTTTATATGTTTTCCTACTTAGACTTCATTCGGTTTAGTGTCATCTATTACAAAATATTTTGTTTAGTAATCTGAATATTATCACGGTCTTGTATTCTTGCTTTAATTGTTGGATGGGATGATAACGTGACGGTGAAGAAAAGGACTAAAATACCCCTCTAAGATATCGGCTGTCAGAACTATTGTGAGTTCTCCTAAATGGTAAATGAAAATAAGCATATCGGTATATATGTTAATGTATACTAGCGGACCTATCCAGTCGAGGTGTGTGAATAAAAAAAAAATATATGTAACCCGTTATGGTAGAACCTTTGATGAAGGGAGAACAATTATGGTTGAGAGAGAGGAGATGAATTTGATGGAGAAGTTAATAATTAGATGACAATATATTTTTTTTAATTCTCCTGTAAAAGTTGTTACTACTATTTTGTAATTTTGTAAATTAATAGGATTTTTTTATAAATAATTCATAAGCCATATTCACATAAAATTAATAGTATAGATATACATTAGTTTTCAAAGACGTGCTTGTTTAGACTCCACATGTATATTTGTACAAAAAGATTAAAAATTCTTATGCATAGTCGGTATATCGTATAGTTTATCTCAGGTCAAAGACCTTCGCAGATGCATGATGATTGGTATGTAATTTTTCAAAATTTAATAATTGTAAGGTTAATTTACAGTCACGAAAGACTATGATTTGAAGTTAATAATCAATAGAGACAATAGATTAGTATTCTTTTCCATATGCCAGCCACAAGCCCACAAGTTTGCACGATTAAATTTTAGTTTTATTCCCAGCGCAAGAGTTTACGGCCTTTTTATTCTTTTTGTTTATGTGGATGCATGCTTTTTTTTAGTCTTAACATCTAACGTTTGATTACTTTCAGTTTCCCGATCTAGCACATGTAATCTAGGCATCTCAACATTAATTAATTGCTCAGTATGTAACACTATAATAAAATGTCATCATAATAGCACACACTTATTTGAAAACTGTATCGTTAATCTAATTTTATCAATATAATAAGTTGTTATTATTTTGCTAAAATGTAGCGACGTTCAGCTTACCAACATTTTTAAACAGTTTAACGTTGTTATACGGCTTATGCCGATATTTTTTTGCAGTGTAATTACATGGAAAAACGAGTTTATAGCTCACAAATTTGGTGTCAAAAACTTGGAGGGGAATTTGGATGGATATGAAAGTAAAAACATAGCGTTAAAAGAAACTTGGGTGGGCATTTGGTCTTAACATCTAACGTGTGATTACTTTAAGTTTCCCGAGCACATGTAATCTAGGCATGTGGACATTAATTGCTCGATATGTAACACTATAATAAAATGTAAGCGTAACAACACACAACTATTTGAAAATTGTGGTTAACGCTAAATTATACCAATATAATAAGTTAAGTCATATGTTGCTAAAATAAAATTTATCGACATTCACCTTATCCACAATTTTAAAACAATTTTTTGTTGGTATACAGATATTTTCTTGCAGCGTAATTACATGGAAAAATGAGTTTATAAAACACAAATTTGGTATCAAAAATTGGATACGCATGTCTACTCAAATTTCAGTTTCATAAATCTATTTTCCTATAAAAAACTTCGACAAAAACTGTTTATATCCTAAAAACCCAAAATATATAATTATTTACATACATCTCTTACAATTCTTCGTATATTGATTGTGAGAGTAGTGCATACAAAAACGAAGTTTGTTTTACATGTATCAGAGATCAAGCGTGGACTATTAGGGTATCAATCACTTATATAAAACCAGCAGGATATATAAAACCAAACCCTACTAGCTACTAGTATTTTAATAGAATGACACTTTTGAGTACATTTTTGACGAGAATAACAAAAAGAAGTTTTCAAGCTCGTTACTTGTTCCAAAAATGTATAGTAATATACTACTGATATACTAGCTAGCTAGTAGTGGTACAAATGAGTATGCGTTGTTTGTAGACGTGACAAGATTAGGTACAAATATCAAATACTTTTATATATATTTTTAATTTATGTAGCATGGTTAAGGCGGGTCATTGAAGTTTCACATTGCCAAGTAATTAGTAACATGTACATCGTATGCTTGCTTGTAGTAAAGATTATCTAAACCTACGGTATCATAATAGTTGTGTTAATTTTAATATTATTAACTTTGACATATCATCATTTAATTGTATATTAAGTATCACATGTGTATATTAAATTTAACATTCATATTAGTGTATTAAATTAACAAAGTTATCTTATTTTAGTTAAAAATAATAATTAATTAAAGTCTCATTATATAGTATTTTTGTATGCCACGGAAATAGGAGAACATGTGATAATACACGTTGAAACTTGAAATAGTAATCCAATTGGAAATATATGTTTAATTGTGAGGTTTATTTGTCAAATCATCAATTAACAACATTAAAAACATTGTTATATTTAACAACTTTTTTAATATCTATAAAGATAACACATGATTTAACACAACTAATTGAGACAAAAAAATACATTGTTAGCTAACTATTTTAGTTAACAATAGAGATAACAACACTATATTGCAATATGCTTTTAGCAAATACTAATTTTAGTTTCTTAATTTTATCTGCTCTAACGACTGCTCTTAAAGGTCAACTAATTAAGTTAATCCATATCAACTCCCGATAATGATAATGTTTTGAACTAGATATACAAACTGGCAATTTAACAACTATGAGTTCTACCTATAAGATTTAATTCGAATGATAATGTAAGTTAATGGTGTATTCCTTGTCACCACCACTGAAATCCATCTCATAGTTTTGTTTTTGATAGATGATGATAATAGAAGAGTAAGGTAGTGTTCTAAAATACCTTTTAAAATTTGTATTTCAGTTATTTTCAAACTCAGGTTTCTGAGTTGTACTATTATTATGTTTATATATTTTTTTCCTGTTTTTTATTTTCTCCCATCAATTAATAAAGTAACATAAAGAAAAATTCTAGTGTTCTGTAATGCCTTTTCACTTTGTGTACTTCAAACAAGGACCTGCAAAAATGACATGAAGTTATGAAATATTGGGGAGAAAAGTCCGACTTAAGTACGTTAAAGGTAGAAGTATATACATTTTTTCGTACTTTTTATCGGACATAAGGACGTAATTAGGACGCGATGTACTTCAAGACTAACCAATGATTTTTAGTGTATTTTCATACATTTTTTTTCTAAAAAAATCAGTGTTTTAAAAGCGTGCTTCCAAAGCTTATTATCCGGATAGTGGTTAGTGATTTTTTTTTACATACGCTATTCCGCTATATTGTTGGTAAAACGCTATTAGTGTTTTTTTTTGCGCTTATATTACGTCTTTTGCACTATTTAGACTAAAAAGTACGTATTTCGGGACTTTTAGTGTAATTTTTGTTTTAATTTTACAAAAAGCTATGAAACGACACCACTACAGAGTTGACAATTTTACAAAAACCATTATTCCAAACAAACTCTATTACCTTTGTTAACGATTCTTAATCGCTTATTTTGACAAACTATAAAAATTGAAATTTTTTAGTAGTAGAAGACATGAAATTAGTTTGTGTTTTTCTATTTATGAAACATCTCAATTTTTCTTATATAGAAAATCATAAAATAATGTTTTAAAAATATATTCCAAACATATTTTATATCTATATATTTCAATCATGTATATTTTCAAATTGTAAAAATTTTACGCTTTACGCTTCAAACCTATACTATTAGCGCTTTTAGCGCTGCTCTCGTAAAAATGACTCGATCAACTTAATGCTTTTTAAAACACTGAAAAAAATATACGTCCTTGGTTTACAACTCTTTCTTTCGAATATTGCACATGTCAATGAGTGAACTGATCTTAGTAAACTAATAGTTAGAATCTACAACCAAACTTATGGAAAAAATTTGGAGGCCGTTACCATTTTAAGATTTTTTTTTAGATTTTAGGATCACTAATCTTCTTTAGTAGCATAAGCTACCCTTTAAAAAAACTTTGTTGGCCTGTGCGGCTAAAGTTTAGAGGGGATGAATAAGATTTTAGGTGCTTTTTACGGAATTAAAATTCTAAGCATAATTAACAAACCAACTAACTCGATATCTACTTGCGATATTAAGTATGCGAAGATAAACGATAAATAAGTGTAAGCATGCGCATAATTACAAATAAATAAGTTGCGGAAAGTAAAGAGTAAGGGAATAAATTGACAACATGATATATAGAGGTTCAGTAAATCCGCCTAGTCCTCTACTCGGTATTCACACTACCGAATATTTCACTATAATTTTCTTCACAAGATTAGAAATCCTACTGAGCTGGTCAACCAATTTGCTCACCCTCTACCCGAGGTTTTTACTCTTTATACAAGTGCAAGGGAACACGTCGACAAGTCAACGACTCCCCCTCAATCTATGAGTAACCGAGTGTTTAAGCTAGAACTTTTAACCAACACTTTTGTAAAATCCCGTATTTTACATTTATTTTATTCTGGCAGGACGTGTTAATTTTATAAACTTATGGATCAAGATTAGTTTTTTGTAAAAAAATAGAGGACCGAGAAGGTTGTTTACTAAGTGCTAGTAATGACATAAGAACACTCTTAATTAACTTGGATATACACATTGATTTGTATGTAGTCACGTTTTCATTTATTTCTCCCTCCATGTTATATGTATTAGTCAGAAATATATGATTATGTAATTTAATTCCCGAAGGAATAGGTTATTAGTATTAATCAGTTTTAGGAGTTTTGAAATTTAATATTCGTTGTAATATTTATGATGTAAGTTACGGAATTTTAAGTTATGATTAATAAGTGGCCTTGATTTTGTTTAAATGTGAATTTTATGTCATTGTCAATAAATTGTGAAAACAATACTATCCGTATGTTTCATATGAATTAATACTTGTTAATGAATTAGTACTGTTAAGTTTTATATGAATAGTTAATTGTATCAGTTATGAATATTTTACTAAGCAGATAGTTGGTTTTGTAACATAAACATATAATTGGTAATAATTATGAATGTTGATTTAACTAGGAGTTATGTTTTTATTACATTTATATGGAAGAGTTTTATTGCTTTACTACAAATACACACATACATATTAGATAACAGAGAGTTTGAAACGGAAATAATAAATTTCCATAGTATAAATGTGAATTGCTAGTCATATTTAAGTCTCTGCTAAGTCACTTCCAACCCCATTTTTTTTAATGTTACATTTTTTGGTATCAGACCTGAAGGTCCTAGCCTTGTATCGGTAGTTCACTTACGCTAGATGAGGTCTGGTCTCCAATGTAGTCCTAAGTTAAAAGCTTTATTCTGTTTGGTCGGATATTGTTGAGAGTTGGAGTACTTTATTTGGTAAATTGTTATTGAGTAGGAAGTTAGAATTTGGTATTTGTTTTATTGGTTAAAAGTGAATTGCATGGTCGTAGTGATAATTTATAGTTTTTGGACATGCATTGAATGTAATTTTGGAGACTCTCGTTATTTACGTTACTATTAGTATACATGTTAACATTAACTAGTATTGTATGTTTCTTAGACAATTGAAATCATGGCATAAGTATTTGGATAATGAGATTTGTAAAATTGAATTCAGAAAATGTCGGTTTACTTATTTGAGTTGGGTTATTTGTTTTTGGTTGTGGCTGGAATTTCTATATCGTTATCCATTGGTTAGCTTAGTTGTAATACAATATTCGTCAGCTAGGTTATATGGTTGTAGCTACTGTTGTTCTTTCGTATTGCAGATGCATTGTATCTCTCCGATTTGAATTTTGAAAGGTTGGAATTAAAGTTGACTCAGTTAGAAGAACATATAAGTATATGATTTCCTAACTTCTTATAGGAATAATAAGGAATCAAAGTTAAGGATTACTTATTCATTTTATTTATATAGTTGGAGATGGACTTTAAGGTTTCGTCAGTAATGGAGTATGACAGTTTGAGCAGTTAACGAAGTTATATAATCGGCACTTGGCAGTGATGGAAAGATATTGTTATGTACTATGTAAGGTGTTTTGTAGTGTTGATGGTGTAATCTAAGAGATGTTTTTATTTATATTATATTTTTGGTGATGTATCTGAAAATTCCTATACGAGGCTTTATATAGTTTACTATCAGTACCCTTGCGAGATCTTAGTTTACTGAGTAAGGAATCTTCGTGTGGATTTTTAACTTGAAGGACCGGGAATTATGATAACTTGCACCTGACCTAAATTCTTTCATTGTAGCTGAGTACTAACTTGTATTATTATTTATTGGGTACACTATCAATTGAGATAATCAGGTTGTGTTTTTAGTTTAGAAATTCGAATTTTGAAGCAATAATTGGCAGGTGATGTGTGCAAGAGTTGGTATTTAGGAATTGAGTTGGTTTAACAAGTTGTGGATATGGTATTGACTAATGAGGAAAATAGTTTTGATGATTAGTATTCCAAGGAAAGAGAAAGGGTTGGTGTTTTAGTGTAGTTGCACTTAGTAGCTTTACTCTCTGGATTGCTAGCTTCATATATGGAATGGGAAATTTTTTGTGGAAGTTCCGGCGTTCATATTCTTTTAGATTTTGAGAACAGTTCAGAAGATCTTGGTTAGGTTTAGTACTAGACATGATAAGAAATTGTAGTTCTTGAAACTGATTAGGTAAACTTATGGAGGATAAGCATGATGTGTTTGAGAATGAGAATAAGCAGTGATATTATGGGCTAGCTAAATTGGTTCTATGGGATTCTTATATGTTAAATTTTGCAGCCATATAGTTTTTCCATTTATGACGATTATTTTACGATTTCCGCTAGTACTTATGACTTTTGGTAATGATAGTTTGGATTTATTTTACTATTAAGTAGCATCTAAACCAGAGCGGTCCGAACCCTTAGCTAACAATTTTAGCTGTTACTTTCGGTTAGTCTAGTCCTGTGCATTATTTATAAAATTTGTTAACTTGTGTTTTAGAGGATAGAAATACACAGAAGTCTAAATGTACAAAATTAAATAAGGTTGGATTATGCGATACTAAGTAGTATCTTTTGTTTGAGATTGTGTATGCTAGTCATGAACTTGTTTTGTAAAGATATTGTTCTAGGAGGTGATTAGTTAGAGAAAATTCCGCTAGCTTATTTAGTTGGTAGAAACGAATTTAAAAATTATTTTTAGTTAAAGTTAGTTCCGTGTTCAGTGTTAAGTCCTCGTGATTTTGGAAGAGCTTTTGGGTGGTTCTTGTTGAGTGATTTGATGGCGTGCTTACATTTCTCTATCATTAGAAGATATGTTGTGAAAGAGAGTAAAATATTATAAGTTCCTTGCATGGTCAATTTGAGAAAATCGTATTCAGTTGTAACTTTAGACTTTATGCTCGTGTCTTCAAGCAGTCGGAAATAAGTAAAAGTGTAGGTTTGCTAGAATTAAAAGCAAAGGGCGATAACAAGTGATTTTTATTTTGACTGATGTTAGAATGTAAGTTGTTGGAGACAAGTTGGAAGTAAAAGACCTGATTTATTTGGTTGTTAATTGGTTATGAGAAATTTTGCACGTATAGAAGATTCTCTTGAGCGAAAGGATGCCAGCTCGGAGCAGTTATAGGAGATGTAAGATTGGTGATAACGAGGTTCAGATGTATTAATTTACGGTATGAGCTATCTTCAGTTAATATCAGTACTTGTGGCTGTATAGTTTTTTTTTTCCCCTCCAGATTTGGTAAATATGGAAGTGTATACACGAGTTGGAATCTAAATCAGATATTTATAATTAGCAATGGCGTTTGGATATTTTCTTTGGGTGTTTAGGAATAGCAAATATAAAGGCTAATTGTTGATGGTTGTGCCGGGTATATTGTTACATTGTTAGTTTTAGATATGAAGCTGTTGTCTTTAAGTTATTATGGTAAGTAAAGAGTTTAAATTTTATTAGTTTGTTTGTCTAATGATATAGGAATGAGATTATGTAAATGGCAAAGTTACCTTCTAAGCATGATGGAGAATTGATAGGCGAAACTATCGATGAAGTGGACATTAATAATGTTAGCTTGTTAGTTAATCTGAGGCGGGTCATAACTACATTTTCTTTTCCTTCATTTTATATCATGGTGTAATTTAAAGTAAGACTTTATGATTTCTTCAGGTTTAAAGTATGGTAGTTTTTACCGGTTAATGAAGTTGTATGCTTAACAGTGAGAGAAACATATTGGTGTGTCACTACATTTGTTTGGCTGAAATTTTAGCTAGCAGACGTATCTATCTTACTTCAGGTATTACAAGCAAAATTTAGGATTTGTTACGAATAGTGTATCTCTCAAATTGGTTATTCCCTCCACATATTTATTGTTTGAATATGGATGTTAGCAACTCTGGGATTAGTTTCCAGTTGAATATTGATTGTTAGAAAGATTTTTGGTTTGACGGTTAAGATGACAAGTATTGGTTGGGTGATGGAGAAACAAGGAAGAGAAGATCCTAACAGTTTTAATGGCCTATCTAATTTGGGACAATTATTAAGATTTAAAGCCAGATAAGTATTATCGGTTGGATCATTACGATCGTTACTTTAGCTATTTTGGTATTTAAGTTTATAGTCCGTGGTAACAACTACAAATATATTATTTGGTATTCTACAGAGTTCTTCTAGCAATGGTATAGGTTCACATTGAGGATGGGAAAATGACAAGTCGATAGAACTATTTTGGGTTTTCTTGTAGAGGTTAAAATGGGTTGCTGATGAAATTAAAAACCAAACACAAACTTAGCACCAGTATTTTTATTTTATTTTATCAGGGCGTGCAACGGAAGCACGCGAAATAGAAATAGATGAGTTATTTCGTTCTTGATGGAACTTCCTGACGGAGATAGTGTGAAAACTGAGAACTACTATTATTTTTGTAAATTCACTCGTGTTAGGTAAGCAGGAGTTATTATGCTAGGGAAATAAAAGCAGGGGTTAGCAAGTAATGACTTTGAAGATAAGTTCTGGTGGGGAAGAATGAGACAACCATAGTTGTTAGAACTAGTTAGTTATTTTTGGTACCTCAGTTATGAATTTTTTAGCACATCACTGATATTGGAAATTATTTGTTAACCAACATTTTTGAGTAAACATTTAGCATATTTAAGGAGTGACATCTTTATCGAGATAGATCGATAACATAGACCGAGTTATATAAGGAGTTGCCATCCTAATGTCAATGACAATTTTGAATCTGGTATGTTCAGCAGGACTTGATCAAGGTTAAGTTTCGGGACGAAACTTCTTTAAGTGGGAAAGAGTGTAAAATCCCGTATTTTACATTTATTTTATTCTGGCAGGACGTGTTAATTTTATAAACTTATGGATCAAGATTAGTTTTTTGTAAAAAATAGAGGACCGAGAAGGTTGTTTACTAAGTGCTAGTAATGACATAAGAACACTCTTAATTAACTTGGATATACACATTGATTTGTATGTAGTCACGTTTTCATTTATTTTCTCCCTCCATGTTATATGTATTAGTCAGAAATATATGATTATGTAATTTAATTTCCGAAGGAATAGGTTATTAGTATTAATCAGTTTTAGGAGTTTTGAAATTTAATATTCGTTGTAATATTTATGATGTAAGTTACGGAATTTTAAGTTATGATTAATAAGTGGCCTTGATTTTGTTTAAATGTGAATTTTATGTCATTGTCAATAAATTGTGAAAACAATACTATCCGTATGTTTCATATGAATTAATACTTGTTAATGAATTAGTACTGTTAAGTTTTATATGAATAGTTAATTGTATCAGTTATGAATATTTTACTAAGCAGATAGTTGGTTTTGTAACATAAACATATAATTGGTAATAATTATGAATGTTGATTTAACTAGGAGTTATGTTTTTATTACATTTATATGGAAGAGTTTTATTGCTTTACTACAAATACACACATACATATTAGATAACAGAGAGTTTGAAACGGAAATAATAAATTTCCATAGTATAAATGTGAATTGCTAGTCATATTTAAGTCTCTGCTAAGTCACTTCCAACCCCATTTTTTTAATGTTAATTCATACATATGATACATTCATGTATACAGAGATAGAAACCTAATGAGACTATATTAGAATATATATATATATATATATATATATATATATATATATATATATATATATATATATATATATATATAAACGTTAGGAGATGCCTACTGAAACGAGGGACGCCAAGGAAGGATTTAATGAGAAGTCGGGTTGTAAGTCTTGTTAACAGCTTTCCAGTAGCGTATCCGTAGTAGTAAAGTTTTTCGGTTATTCCGGGTCCGGATCAGGTGAGTGTGTTTTGTCTTTCTACTACAAGTATCCCAATGCATTTTTGCGACAAATTATTTGTAGATTTTCAGTGATTATTCACAAAACAGTATTATTATATAATTATATTTATATTAAATGTTTAAAGAAAGAAAGAAAGAAAGAAAGGAAATTTTATGAAGTGAAAGTTTATATTAAAGACAGTTTTATTTTTGGTGCGCTTATGATTTTGTATTTGGTATCATGAGAGAGAAGTCCAACGGAGATTCCTCCAAGCCCATCAGTGGGGTGACGTTGGCAACTAAACAAATGAGTTTAGTTCTCAACGGTTGACTTAGCGATTGTACATAGCTTCGTCAACCGGAACGTTTTAAGGAATAGACTCAGCCGTCATGCTGTGTTGACCTTAATTACGTAGTGCACGTATGGTTTATACACCTGAGAAAAAGATCGACGATAAAGAGATTGAGTAAGTCAATCGAGCTCGTTACCGTAACATAATACTTTCATATTTACGAACACCGGAATAAGAAAGAAGAAAGAAATTATTTATATTTCATTCAATTTGTTCAAGTGATTTCTAAAGAATTGCATTGAGAATTTTACTTAAAATAAAGCTTTTAATTTGAAAGAAAAGATAAGGAAAATCTTATTTATGTCCCTTATATTATAATGTAAGACATTCTCTCTCATTGAGCTCGTTAAGCTCACCCCTCCCTTTTAAAATGTTTTTCAGGTAAGCGATCGGCTATTTAGATTTGAAGTCGATTAGTTGGGACCAGACAGACCTTATAGAAGTTTAAGTTAGATTTTCCGCTGCGATGTAATTTTTCTTTTGCTTATATGATGTTTAATTACTTGGTAAGTACCGTAGTTAAAATTGTTATTTATGAAGGTACAAAATTTTGGGTATATTTCATTATTCTACTATTTCTGAATGTTGTAAATTAGGCTTTGTCTAGCACGTGTCGTCACACGTGTTATTCGGCCGTGTGACTCCCAAATTAGGTCAGGGATGTTACAACTTTAACTTAAAAGTTTCTACCCAAACACTCACTCATAAATGAGCTTATAATTTGCTCTTTATAAATTTATCGAAAAGAAAACAACACTCATAATTTAATTGCTTCTAAATAAACTAATTTGTGAGATTTGAGAATGTTTGATCTTGATTTGAACTTGTTTCGCTTTCTCCTCAATTCTCCTATTTTTGAATTTTTTTCTCAACAATGATGATTTTAAGTGTTTGTAATTGAGGGAGGTTAAGTGAGATGTATTTGTTGATGACGTATATGTTTAGGAGATGGATTGGGGGGTTTTGTAGACCCAAAATATTCATTGGTCCATAAGTTACCGTTTTTAGTGGTTGAGTGGTTTATCCATTGGTTAAAAGTCATACTTAGATAAAGTAAAAGTGGTTTAATTCAAAACAAGTAGATTTTTCGATCGGTCGAACTCCATTTTCGACATGTCGGAAAATATGGAGAGTTTACTGCCCAAATTTTACACTTTCCGATTGGTACTTCGACCTGTCGGATATTTTTTGGCGTGTCTAAAAATATGATAATTTGATTTCTTGAAACTCTTGTATCTTCTTGGTTCGGACTTCAAAATGAGTTCCGTTTGATCCGTTAACTTCGATATTGAATGATCTATCATTTTAAAGCCTGAAATATACATTTTATATTTTTGGAAAAAATCAATCATTATATCATCGGATTGTAAAATCATGAAATTATAATTACACTTATAATCAAAATCAAGTATATATTGAACTCATGGTTCAACAAACTTAATTGGGAATTGGTACCACCTAGATAAATATATAAAGTCCACAAAACCCCCCACACACTCTCTCATCAGATGTGTGAAAAACAGTCTCTCTACTCTCTCTCTATATACTTCTCCTGTACGACCCGAATTTTTGTAGAAAAATACTGTGGTAAAAAGATTGAGAACTATCCCACATCACCTAGATATGAAAATACCTATATGGTATATAAGTTGGTAGTATATTTATTTTTATCACCAAAACCTTTTAAAGCCCACGCCCAAGAAGTGATGATAGAATTGGACAAAAATGGACAGTAATGGTGGTAAGAAGCAGATGATGGCGGTTTAGTTAGAGTATTGAGTCGTTACAATTGGTATCAGAACTGATATCTGGGGGTATGAACTTGAAAAATAATGATATTAACTTTAAAAATTGACGTATGAACTTTAAAAATAGTGATATGAACTTGAAAAATAATGGTATGAACGCTAAAAAATGGGGTATGAACTTAAAAAAAAAGGAATGAATTTTAAAAATTGTGATATGAAATTAAAAAATAAGTGTATTAATTTTAAAGTCCGTGATAAGAAATTTAAAAAAAAGGGTATAAAATTTAAAAACAAGGGTATAAAATTTAAAAAATTGACATGAACTTGAAAAATAAGAGCATAAAATATAAAAATTGGGATATAAACTTTAAAAATTATGATATGAACTTAAAAAATAAGGGTATAAACTTTAAAAATAAATGTATTAACTTTAAAAATTGGGATATGAATTTGAAAAAATAAGGGTATGAATTTAAAATTTGGGATATGAATTTTAAAAATAAAGATACAAAGATCAAAGTTTGGAGTAAGAACTTCTAAAATAACCGTATTAACTTTAAAAATCATGATATAAACTTGAAAAATAAGAGTATTAACTTTAAATATAAGGGTATGAACTTTAAATATAAGGATATTCACTTAAAAAATAAATGTATGAACTTTAAATATAAGAGTATATGAACTTGAAAAATAAGGCTATTAATTTTAAAAATTGAGGTATAAAATTTAAAAATTAAAGGTGTGAACTTTAAAAATTGGGGTATGAACTTGAAAAATAAGGATATGAATTTGAAAAATAAGGATATAACTTTATAAATGGGGTATGAACTTGAAAAAAATAAAGGTATTAACTTTAAAAATTTGGATATGGATTTAAAAAATAATGGTATAAACTTTAAAGTTTTGGGGTATGAACTTTAAAAAATAAGGGTTGAACTTTAAAAAATTGGGGCATTAGCTTTAAAAATAAGAGTATTAAGTTTAAAAATTGAGATGTAAACTTGAAAAATAAGTGTATTAACTTGAAGTTTATACCTATTAATTAATCCAAGATGATACATATTTTCAAAACTTCATACCCTCGTTTTTTGAATTCATACCATCTTTTTTGGAGTTCCCTGTTTTTTCAAGTTTATAATTTTATTTTTGAAGTTTATACCTTTTTTTTCCGAGTTAGTACATTTTTTTTCAAGTTCATATAGCCTCTTTCGGAGTTCATATTCTCTATTTTCAATTTCATGCTTTCTTTTTTCATAAAAATATGTATTAGTCTGTAAACAAAAATTGCATTAGTCTGTCAAAAAAAATGTATTAGTCTATCCAAAAAAATTTTATTAGTCTGTAAAAAAAATTGTATTAGTATGTTAAATTTTTTATATTAGTCTTTCAGAAAAAATTCCATTGGTCTGCTTATAAAACTATCTATTTTTCTTTCAAAAAAAAATGTACTAGTCTGTCAAAAAATTATATTAGTCTGTCTATTAGATTGTCTATTTGCCTGTCTATTAGCCTGTCAATTTTTTTAAAAAAAAATCATTTTTTTTTAGTTTTTGTTATAATTTTTAAATATTCTAGATTTAAAAAAAAAATCTAGTTTTATTTTTATTTTTTTGTCAATGCCGATCAACGGTGGTCAAGGCCGAAAACCGGCAGTCAATATTCGGGGGTCCAACGATCAACGCCGAAGAGCGGTCAATAATCTTGATCAAATTTTGTTGGACTAAATGTGTTAAACATATGTATTTTACAAGCTGTACTAATTTGGAATAATTATCTTGTAAGTGGTACTATTTATTAAATAAGAATGTTAGAGTGGTAACGGACCAAAATTAGCCCGGTATGTAGATAAGTCCTTTTAAAAAAAATATATATATATTTATAATGTGTAGCAGGCCATGTTAATTGTTATGAGAATTTGAATTTGTCGTTAACATAAACGATTGTAATTTAATTTACTCGCGTGAGGAGAAATGGAGAATAAATAATATCTGAATAAGAATAGAAACTAACTAAAAGCTCCCATGAATAATGAACACATCACACACACAAAATGATGCTACCTCATATACCAAACATGATCTTTCGTATTAAATTTTCACCACTTTCGATTAATATTAGGCTTTCATTTGAAGAGCTTAAAATTTCTTCTCATAAAAAGAGAACTCCTGATATTGATTTTCTACACCGATGAGGGTCACGATTGTAACCCGAGCGTGTGAGTTTACTATAATAGTAACTCCCCAAGAATCAATTCTTGAAATCAAACACAAAATCAAACAATTTTTAGGTGTTCCTATCACAACACAAACCCTCACAGTATCAGGTTGGGAACTTGTTGATGGGCTCGACTTAGAAGATTATCCCATTATCAACGAAGGCACAAGAATCGATCTCGTTGTGAGATCAACACATATTTCTTTAGAACAACAGCATGACAAGATAAAAATCATCATAAAGTTTTCTTCACGTAAACTAAACATTGAAGTTGACACCACAGAAACAGTTCGTAGCTTAAAAGAAAAAATTCACATCATCGATGGAACTCCCATTAAGAGAATGTGTCTATTCTTTTCAGGGACAGAATTGGAAGAGGATTATCGAAATTTAAGTGAGTATGGGATTTGCGAGTTTTCGGAAATCATTGTATTTCTTAAAACGATGAGTCGTCATATGGCTGAGCCTCCTTCAAAGAGGCTCAGTTTAACTGTGCAAACGGCGTCTTGTTTGCTTAATGGGGCAAGAATTCCGGTAGAAATGAGGGATATAAATACAGTTAACGATTTGAGGCAGTTTATGCTGATTCGAAAGATGTTGCCTATGGATGATTACATATTCATTCAAAAGCAAAGGATTATGAGAGACAGTTGTAGTCTTCGTTGGCACGGTGTTGAGGATGGTGAATGCCTTCATGTTTTTAAAGGGACTGTTAGTCGTGGCGAATTTTAATAAAAACATAGAGCTGATTGTGCGTACCCTATATTTCAGGACTCATGAGAATAAGAAAACAGATAGACATCAAATAAACGAGGATAGTCTCTATTATGCATAGACGTTAAATTTGTGTGTTTAATTACTTTTTACTCATTTTTTAAGCTGGATTCTTGCACATACATCAAAAGTACTTGAAATTTAAAAAGCTATTCTAATGTATAACTGTAATGAAGAAGGAGAGCATAAAGCGAAAAACAGACCAAATTCACCTTTAAACTCAATTTAAGGAGTATCGCTTTCCTAACTAGCCAGTGATGTGAGATAACGCCAATCGACTATCTCTAATGAACCTTGCACCGTTGCACATGCCTCCACATATATAAAATTTCATCAGTAACCAAAAAACATATGGTTATAATTTTAGTTTGTTCTACTACTAACATGTTTTCATATCTAAAGTTGTTTCATCTGATTCATTTGGCGAGCTATCTTCGGCAAGTGGAAGAGAAACAGAAAAGAGGTACACATGAGAACCATCTCGAACACCATGATCAAAAAGACTAGTTTCATCCACATCTATTATTAAATTAGAAACCTCGTCCTTGTTGAAGACGAAGATAAGTCGATCATGTGAGATATTTTCTTGCACTTCAATCGCTCTTTTCAGCTCACTGGCTGTTGCATTATCACTCACTTCAACATAGAAGAGTGCCCCTGTCAATATCTCTACTATAAGCTTCATTTTATTTTCTATAAATATGATAAAATAATTATTTGGCTTTCGATTTCCATTTTAAAAGAGATGGGTGAGGAATTTACCATGAAAAGCGGACATGCTTGTTGTATGTTATTCTGTTAAGTTGTTGTATACAAGCATGAATTGAACCCAAAGTAGAGTCTACCAGTCTAATCTAATAGAACACTGAAAAATATCTTGCCTGATTTTACTGGAGGAGCTTGAGGGAAATGCAAAATGCATTGAAATAACATGGAAATACAAATTTCCTAAAAAGAAATTGGATATAATTTTTAAGTTATATGTGTCATTCCGTTTACTGATTTTCTATCAAGTTCGTGCACTAACGGTAATATAACGAGTCATACACAACATTAGTCATTTTTTAAGGATTTTAAAAAAAGAAAAGAAATGCATTGAGAAATATTACATTACATTTTTTTAGCTACTCATACCCTTATTATCAACTTTCAAATACTTGCATGTGCGAGAGGTTACAAAAATCAGAAAAAATAAGTGGTGAACCAAATTATAAAACCAAATGTTCTTGTTCAAAAGATTAATTATAGCTAGAGGATTGTGAGTTTGGTGGAGTACCAAGAAGCGGGAGGAGATTAATCTTTTGACCGCGCATTCAAGCAGTTCATGGTGTTGAACAAAGTGGCGGAACTTGTATATGGGTGGGGTTATAATTATACGTGGTGCTAAAAGTTTATAATCATCAACTTTTCAATAAAATACATAAATAACATATGAGTTTCTTCAATATGGGATATCGTCTCTGAAAGGGGATGTAGTCTCTTTCAGCATAGTCCTAGTTACTCCCTAGTTGAACATGAATGGGATATTCGAAATGATAATCAGCAGTAATTGTAAAGAAATGAGCAGTACATTTTGGAAAATTGGGATAAAGGGAAATGGAAGATCTTGCAACCCTTTAGGTACAATGATTCCTAGTTACTCTCTATGATGGACGTTAAAAACTAGGATTAGCACCCCGCAACGATTGTAACACACACGGTATGAAACCTATGAATAAATGCTAAGTTAATAAGCATTTAATGGCCCCATCAAGGGAAGCAGATAGGGTTCTGAACCCGCTTCACTCGCCGAGTAGCTTATCAGCGAGATAATCTCTATAAGATATTAATATATCTAAGATAATCAATCATATATTCCACGAAAGAAAGAAGACACCAAATCTATACAGACATATCTTATAAATATATGCTCAAACCCTTAAATATACGTTCGTTAAGTGTAGTAAAGCATATCGGGCAACAAGACTAAAAGATAGGCAAGAAGCCCACGTCAGGGTCTACTCGTCAATTGATATTTGATTATCCGAAGGGATAAAACTATAAGATCAATGCCTGCGAAAGCTAACAAAAGAGATATAGTCCCCCGGGAGAGCTCCACTTGCCAGCGAGGAGAAATGGCTTCGCCTCTTCGGGCTAGCCAAGTCGATGGAAAGATACAGGAGATATAGCAGAATATATCTCAGCATGACATTAGAGAAATACAAAAATATGAAGAAAATGTGATTGATATAACCATATCAATCACAAAAGATACACCCTAAATCGCTTACACCACCTATACATGGGTCTCACAATCCAAGAATGAGAGGATCTGAACTCATACTAACTCAGAAATACAATTAATTATCAGGTATCATTAACCCTATTTATATTCAATACACATTCATTTTTATTATCTAAACCCTAGAGGTTTAACCTTCCCAATTCTTCGTTAGGCGAAAGAGGTTAAACGGTGGTTAAACCACCAAGTCACCCTTGATATTAACTGTTTATGTTAGGACCATAGTTTTGGCCTATTAACTCTTGTTGTCAAATCCAATGACAAAGGGGAAGATTGTTAGGACCATATTTCTGGCCTATTAACTCTTGTTGTCAATTGGTTTGAACAAAATAACTCAAATTGGTTTTTATGAATTAAAACAGTTTAAAGTTTACAGGTGAGGTTGCAAACTCAGTTGCAACTACAGTTTCAACCTACTAATACGCATGATTCTGTTTTATTCTCTCTAACTGCATCACTTAATCTTTAAAGTCTTTTATGTGAATGAAAGTATGCAGAATATATTCTCATTGGTTTAACAATATTCAGTTAGCTCTTATTGAGAATATTTAAGTGATAAAAAATGGAAAGAGTTTAAATGGAATATGGAGATTAGTTTGAAAAGATAATGTTTATTTAATTGTGGAAACTTGATATCTTTTATTATACAATGTCTTTATCTTTTCATTCAATCTATGTGTTTACAAATCAGCAATGATCTAATTAGATTGAATATATGTAGTTATGGTTTCACGTTTTATTAAGATTGTGTCTCTAATAAGATATTGTTTTATATGTTTCTTATTTAAGGAAATAGTAACTCCTATTGTCAAGCTAGTCTATTAACATGTATTAATAAGAAAATTGGGTCAATCAATTACAGCATTATCTCATTCAAGATATGGGAAGGTTGATCAATAAGAAGAGTCCAAATCAATCAACAAGTTCTTGAAGAAAGAAGATTGTTTTTACTCTTTATATAAGTTAATAGCTTTGCTTGTAAAAAATGTGTGTTCTAAATTATAAATAACTCAATTTTGAGAGAATACACAATAAGATTTAAAAACGAAAAATAATGGTGGGATGCCATTGATTTTTTGAGTGATAGTTATAAGGTAGGAGCAATATAGAGATAGGTAGAAAAATCTAGAGGGAGTCTGAGAGTTTTTCATTAAGATTTGAATCCTATATTGTAAGCCATTATAATATCATCAATCTGGGTAAGTGCCCCGGAGACGTAGTCTAGTTGGGTGAACTCCGTTGTTAAATGTGCGTGTGGTTTAATTCAAGTATATTTAATCATTCCAGTTCTGTCCATCATTATACTTAGTTTCCAACCTCAGTTGCAACTGCACTTGAAACCTAACTGCATAACTGCAACTAGAACAGCGGATAGGAATTTCAGCGCAGGTCATAAAAAGTTAGCAAGAAGTCCGGACCAAGCCCTAGAAATGAGCTTTCACATTGGCTCACAACCTGTTAATGAAGTTCACACACTATATCTAAAATTTAAGGTCTATCACCCTAGTTGAACATAAATGAGATATTCAAAATGATAATCGACAGTAATTGTAGTGAAATGAGCAATACATTCTGGAAAATTGGGATAAAGGAAAATGGAAGGTGGTGCAACCTTAATTTAGGTACAATGATGATGTGAATGGAAAAGGCAATGGTGAATATAATAAAGTAGAGCGAATCATCATTGTGTATCTTTGCACTTGGGGCAACGACGCAACTAGCGAGGTACTTGTCACGCCCCGAAATCCACAAAACGCGAACATCAAGGCGTGACCTTTTAAACAAAAGGAAAAAGAACCTGTTGGTACAAAATTTAACTTTTAAAAGAAAATAACTTGCGAGCTAAAGGAACAATTAAATGAATAAATAAAAATGTTTGCCAAACGCGGCTACAAGACGAGATGGTTTTAACAAAGTTATATAAAAAGAAAACAAACGAATGTAATTTGCCCGTAGGCTACAACCTCAAAAATAGTCTAAGTAAAAGAAAACGATTCAAAGAAGTCCCGAACCCATGCGATACCTTGCTAATGCTCCTAACCAAACGCCTCAACATATGATGTACCTTAAAGACAAAACTGTAACGGTGAGTCCCACGCACATACATAGACGGGACGGCACCACACAAGATACTGTCACTCCATCCCATAAATGCAAGAACTCACAAACAACAACTACAATAATAACGTATAAAAAGAAATATAATAACATCCTACTACAAAATAAAATTAAACAACTCCAACACACATCTATAACAAACATGGACCTCTCACGCCACTCGTCCCAGTCCGTAAGACGAGTCATTCCATATACCCCTCGGCTCGTCTTATGTCCCCGGTATAGGAAGAGACATAGACCATTGCTAACAAATAAAATAACACACATGGACCTCTCACGCCACCTATCCCAATCCGTAAGGTAGGTTATTCCCTATACCCCTCTGCTCGTCTTATGCCCCCGGTATAGGAAGAGCCATAGACCATTGCCAACAAATAAATATTTAAAGTGCGCACTTGGACCTCTTCACGCCACTCGCCCCAGTACGTAAGACGAGTCATTCCCTATACCCCTCGACTCGTCTTATGTCCCCGGTATAGCAAGAGACATAGACCATTGCCAACATATAAAATAACACACATGGACCTCTCACGCCACCTATCCCAGTCCGTAAGGTAGGTCATTCCCTATACCCTTATGCTCGTCTTATGCCCCAGGTATAGGAAGAGGCATAGACCATTGCCAACAAATAAATATTTAAAGTGCGCACTTGGACCTCTTCACGCCACTCCACCTAGTCCGTAAGACGAGTCATTTCCTATACCCCTCGGCTCGTCTTATGTCCCCCGTATAGGAAGAGACATAGACCATTGCCAATAAATAAATCACAAGGCCTCGACCAATAATATTAAACCATTCAATTATCACATTCTCAACAAAATCACATTCTCAAATACTAGCATTCCCAAACGTCACTTTAACGCAATACAACAAAACACATAAGCATAGGTGCTAGATTCACAACTAGCCAAACAACTCCAACAACATAAAATCTCATTTAGGCATTTTAACAAATATCTTGTATGCGTAAACTACAACTCATCTTTATTCAACAATAATTTACTCAATTTCATCAACAACTATAATATCACATAATAAACTCATAAAAACACGCAAACTCGTCCATATTCTCATTAATTCGAAATTAATGTGTCTAAATTCTCAACTTCTCCAATTCAAATAAGTGAATTAAAATTGCAACAAATAAAACTCAATTAACAATTTAATGGAATATATATGAGATAAAATGAAAAACCCCCCAATTTAAAATAAACGCAAGACCTAACCCTAACATACACTCTCGTCTAGTCGCAATGGATAACCCCCGTTACCTTAATTAGTCCGTAGAGGAGATACTTCCGATAAAAACTCGCTAATGGTGGTTTCTTTTTCTTCTTCTTAAAATTTGGAACCTCTCTTCTCTCTCTTTTCTCTCTTTGTTTTTGGTGGTTTTAGGTTTACTGTTTTAAAAAGTGGACTGGAAAGAGGTTTAGCAAACTGTTTTGAGAGAGTTTGGGGAAGCGAACTATTTGGTATCCAAAGTTCTAAAAGTTAACTAAAGATCAAAACTATTATTTTACTGCTCAAAAATAACAAATGTTTAGAAACAAAACTATTGGGTCCTTTTTATTTATAAAATTAGTAATGAGTTTTAAAAATAAAGTTTTTCGGAAGAGTTTCGGTTTTTGGCTAAAAATTAGTATAAAACGTTTTTGTATTAATTTAATCGTAAATAAAACCATTTATAAAAATCCGGGATGTTACAGGAAAGTCAAGTGTTTATTGGAAACTATTTCCAAACCCCCTCTTAGGCCTTAGGTTCCGCTCTTTGGCCTCAGAGGATATCTTGAAGTGCTCCCTTCAGGGTAAAGCTGTATAAAAAAGAACAAAAATGATCATTAGCAATGCACTTTTATATGCCCATGGTGCTATGCTTATGGTTATGGTAATGAAGATTGTCTCTGATAGTTTAGGCCTCTCCTTTTACTTCGTATATACGGTTTATAGAGCTATTGCGACAGTCTCAAGTTTTGTATAATTTCACTTCAGGTTCCTAGTTTTCCTGTATAGTATGAACTGTTGTAGTACTTTTTGTGTGTGGGGGGTGGGGTGTGTCATTTGTATGTGTGTGTGTTAAAATAATAAAAATATAGAGAAGATTTCTCCCACCATTAACTTTAAAAAATAGTGACAAGATTTTATGTCGATTTTGATAATTTCGAGTATGAGAGTTATAAGGAGTGGCTACAACCATCCTAAAAAAAACTGAAAACACTTCCGGTGAATATTTTACATATAAATTTATTAAAATAATGAATTAACAATTGTCATATATTTTGTTGGAATTCTGGCACCCCATTTTTGTTTGTTAGCTCTAATGATGAGCATGATTAACCCTACCCTTCACTTCCCAATTTTGTTTTCGACTTCAACGTTTTGGCTTGACTTTAGGCTCGAGACCATCTTTTATTTAAAGTGGTAGCTAAACCATTTAGGTCAAATATACTTATATACCTCTTTAGCTTTGTTATTTTAGGACACCTTTTTTGCCTTCCTGGCTATGTTCCAATAAGCCTTATGCCCTAGTTTATTTGGTCTTGATTATATTTAACCATGTTTGATCATATGCTTGAAGGTGATTGTTATTTGTATGGACATTTTCTCATATGATGTGGTTGATCTGTGTTTGGTAGATTTGGGATGTATTATGATCTAAATATATTTGTTGTGCGTTGCATACTTCAAGAAATTTTTTTGGTCACTAACATGGTTTTTGAAATAGAAAACGTGTTTTCTGATTTTTTTTAACCAGTACTGGTACTAGTACTAGTCTTATTTCCTTTTTCTTTGTTGTCTTGTCAATTACTTCAAATTATTTTCAATGTCGCGTAACTAATTTTCCGGAAGTGCTACCTATCAATTCTATCACCTAAATTGTAGATAAAAATGTCAATCAACATAAACACCTGAAACATGAGAGTTATTGTTAAAAATTGCACACATTATGATTTAACAATATTATTCGTTTTGTGAGAAAGCAAATGTGGACCAATGTGATTTATTAACTCTTTAGGTCCAACTACCAATCAAACCTTGATTCCCAACATTTGCTTTACAAATAAGGACAATTATATGTGATTTCTTTTAGTTTTGTACTTTTTTTTCATACTACTGTGTTTTGTTAACTTTTATTATGTTGTCTTATCTTCTATTCAAAATTTCTTCTATTATTTGCACGAATATATCATGAAAAGGAACATGAAATGCAGAAAACAAAATAAAAAATGCGTCACCATATAATGCTAGCTTATTATATCATTTCATAATTAAGTCATCAAATCATATGAGAGTCGATTACAAAATTTCCGAAAGTAGTCAATTAATATGATTAAAAAAATGATTAGATACGCAACAACTCTACTTTACATATCACCCGGCGACGTTAACCAACAAAAACATGTGAAGACACGTTACTATTACTGGTAAGTTTAGTTATAGGTCATGTTATCGTTTTTTCATATGTATTCTAAAAAATCTGTAAAATTTGACTTTTTATATTTTTTTTCTATTCATAGTTTGTTTTGGAAATTTATAATGTTGTAATATTGATAAATACCCTAAATATATATTAAAAGTCAAATTTTACAGGTTTTTTTTGAACAAACTCTGTAGAAATAAAATAGTACGTTAATTTACAAAATAAAAATCGAAAAAACAACTAATACATATGAAAAAAACGATAGCATCACCTATTTACCATGACCAAACGTTGTCCCATAGTATACTTGACATCCAGTCTTTGTTAATTTCATTTGGTAAGCCAGATTAAAAAAGTTGAATTCTTGTCATTTCTAGGCTATCAAATAAATCGGCTTAACCTATTTGCTTGCAAAGTAGAAAACGAATCCTAGCTAATTAATTATACGAGAAAGCAAATATGGAAAACATAAGATCTTATCTTATCCCAACAAATTGTTTAGAAGCTCCAACTACCAATCAAGGTTTGACTTTCAACTTACATTGCAGCTAACTACCATTCTTCAATCTATATACCAATTTGCTTGTATTATTACTTACATAATAGTAACTATAAAGGCACCCCAATTAAGAGGCCACCCATAACTATTTTAGTACTAAAAAATAGAATAAAATTAACTGCTTCTCTCATAACCTTCATATGGCCGAGTCTCAAAATATCACCCTCAGCTCTACAGGTAAGCTCCCCACTACAAGGTTTCCTACTTTTATATGATCTGCTTCTTGTTTATTTTGGAATTAATGGGTTTTCATCAAAAGGTTTTGTTGGACAAAACTAGAGTATTTGTATCATGTACATTCTTACTATACCTCCTTCCAAAAATTGGTACACTACACACAAGAGTTCTCGTCTAGGTCCCCCTTATTCATCTAGGCTGCATGCCACATCTCCCGCCTTTAGTTAGCTTAACGACTTTTAAAACATTGACACTACTTGTATGCTGGGCCGGTCCGACACTTTTTCACACCTAAGGCGCATGAAATTTTCGGCGCCTTTTCAAATGATTTTTTCACATCACAAGAGAAAAAAATTCTTAAAAATACCATAAAATCTCTTACAAGATTATATTTAGGACAAGCTGGTTTCAAGTCATGCCAAAAGTGATAATATTTCCTTGTCGAGTTAAGTTTTAATCAGGATAAGTAAAAATACATTTTATTAAAACATGAGTCGAATTTAAGATATTTTGTCACAAGATAAATAACAATTATTATGAAACGATAAATATTGGATAATAGGGGAAAATTTTGGTCTTAGAATTTATATTTCTTAAAAGAAGAAAGACCAAAACCTATTGTATTCGAAACATTCAGTAGGAAATTAGAATGTTCTAATAATTATAAAGACCAAATAGAAGTATAAAATTGTAACAATAGTGAAATCATGAAAAGCCAAATGAAACTACAATATAACTAAAAGGGCTTTTCTGTAATTTTTATAAAAAAGAACTCTTGGCTTTAGTCTCTCTTTTCTGGTTCGTTTTAAAAAACCCCACTACATCTTACAACCAAAATCGCAAAAACTGAATGATTTAACTATCAAATTCGATCTAATAACAACCAATATATGCTTTTCGACCAATTTATTCAAGTTTTTTGCTGGTAAAAAAACTTAGTTTTTTTGCCCCTATTCGTCGGTCGCGGCGCCTAAGATGGTTGCCTGTTTTGTTTTGACGCCGGCCCTGCTTGTACGAAACCCAAGATGTCACGCAATTTTCCAAAGCTAAGGCCACATAAATTTCTTATAGGATAAATTAATAAAAATATACCCAAAAATTTCTAATTAATAAAAACATAACGAAAATTTCATACCCTAATTTGTATATTTCATACCATTATTTTAAAAGTTCATATCCTTATTTCAAAGGTTTATACCCTAATTTGTATATTTTATACTCTTATTCCAAAAGTTTATACTCTTATTTCAAAAGTTCATATCCTAATTTGTATATTTCATACCCTTATTTCAAAAGTTTATACCCTTATTTTAAAAATTTATACCCTAATTTGTATATTTCATACACTTATTCCAAAAGTTGATACATTAATTTATATTTTTCATAGCCTTATTAGAAAAGGTCATACACTTATTTCAAAAGTTCATATCCTAAATTTGTAGAGTTCACCTATATTTTTAAAATTCATACCCCAATTTAAATAATTCATATCCTTACTTACATAATTCATATACATAATTTTCAACTTCATAACCTTAATTCACCTAATTCATACAATTATTTTTCAACAGTATATACTAATTAACAAATACAACTCTTACCCGTTCTCCGATCTCGAACTACCACGTCGTCGTCGTGGGCCTCTCATTCGACGATCGCATCTCCGTCGACATCAAACTCAAGTTTTCGATCTCGCTCTATACCCTCGCCACCAATTGCTATAGATGTGTCCGTCTCAATCTTCACGAAAGAAAGAGAGATGGAGGAGAAGAAAAAGATCGAAAAAATAGAGATAGAATGGAGAGATGGATCGGAAAGAGAAAGTAAGCATAAGAGATCGGAGAGAGTGAGAAGGAGAATGAGAGATATTGGAGGGAGAGAGAAGAATGAGAGAGATATTGAAGAGAGTGTGAAAAGAGGAGAGAGTGAAAAGATGAGAGAGGGGAAATAGGTTGGGAGAGATGAATCAGATTTTATTTATTTATTAATTATTAATTGAAGTTATGTTTTTGGTAATTTAACGTTTGATGATATGTTTTTGTTAATATAATAACTGTAATGTATGTTTATGTTAATTGCCTTTTTTTATACGAATAAGTAAATTAGTTAGTAAATTTTGGGGTGACTTGTGTTAATTAATTGATGGAACTTAATACAGCTGATGATACTGAAGATGCAAAGCTAGAATTTTCCGAGGATGAGGACACCTTGATTACTTTGATGTTTAATCTTGTTGGAGAAAGGTAGCACATCACATCTTTAACCTTCATTTTAGTAAAAAAAAAATATATTCTTTTCCTGGGTAAAGTTACAAAATTTTGGACCATTCTTACACCTTTTCTAATTTCAAACAGTTCAAAAGTTACTTCCTTCCCTTTTCAATTAATTGTTCTACACGAAATTACATGTAATTTTGACTGTCTTATAACATGTATCAAAATTGTTGAAACGAAAATTTTTAAAACTAAATCGTGTTTGAAGTATATGATTAACTTTTGAGTGAACGATTAATTGGAAACGGAGGAAGTAATAAACATGCTAACAGTCCATAGCAACCCCCTTCTAATCTTACAAAACAAAAGTAAAAGAACAAGAAAGCCATTAGGCCAAAAAATGTAAACTTTTCTTTATTGAACAAAAAACAAATGTTTTTCTTACTGTGTTACTGGATTATTACGGCAATTGTCTCTGTAGTTTCAAGATAATCTATGTGATCCTACAATTTTAGTTGGAGATATAAATACATATATAATGGTATTAATATCATCATGATTCATGACACCAAGAAAGAAAAAAAGGACCAATTTTATATTTGAGAACAAAATATATCTGTCACTTCTCATAAACTGGGGACTGTTTTTGTCCGGATAGAAAACTATGTGAATCAACACGATAGCCCCGTTGCACTGAGTGAATATATAACATGTTTTTACCAATTTGATTAATATTATGTAAACATTTGTAAATTGTGGGGTGGTGACGGAAACCGCAGCTTCACACATTGTTCCACCCATGGGCTATGAGTGTCGTACTCGTAACTTTAGCCCTTTGGGGCCATTATTTTCATGTTTACCACTATCGACTTGGGAAAACGTAAATTATTTATAAACACTTTGTTGCTAGGTGGTCTCTCATTGCCGGGAGGATCCCAGGAAGAACTGCTGAGGAAATTGAAAAGTATTGGACTTCAAGATATTATTCCACTAGTGATGAATAAAACAAAAGCAAAAAAGATTGTTGTCTTCGATTTTTATTTATTTTATTTTTCTTTCTTTGGCTTTTTTGCGAGACAACTGCGTTGTGGTTTTTGGGGTAACAATATATTGGTTGAGTATGCTGTTTTTTTCCCACTACTATTTGTATTCTTTGTTTTTTATTTTATCTCCCTTTCCCCTTTCATATTCCTAAACTAAAGGTTGTCTTCTTCTTTTTTTGTTGTATAAATTTGAATATGTAGTTTGCTATTTTTGAGTTCCGTGGACCGTATCTATTAACATCAATACTATAAATCAAAATCTGGAAACGTGATGTATTCTTATTTGAACTATAAATTTAGCATTAGCAGATCACCAACCTTTTTTCAAGGTGATGCCTTGTTTTGTTGCATTTTTGTGAGGTGTTATTCGGTATGTAGTCTAGTGGATCACACAAAGGATATGTTTGGCTGGGTCTTGTGTCCGGAATGTATATCATGACTATATAAATGACCCGAACTGGGCGTATTTCGAAAGTTATGTGATGGTGTTATTGATTGTCACAGGATTGTCAGTGCAAAGATATTTTGTAATGACATTATAATCTCATTTGGACTCAATGTCATGTTTGTTTACGGCATAAGAGCTGATATAGTATTATTATACCTTGTTCGCTTTCAAAATCAGTAGAAACTTGATTTGATCAACAAAATGAATTATGGATATTATACACTTCTTTCTTGAATGGTTTGGACCACGATCTAAAGAAACTTCTCACCTTGGATTGCTAATTATTCGTTACTTGAGTATTCCATACTCTAGAAGAACACATGACTACAAGTTACCCACGACACAAGTTCACAATCCCATACCCAATCAAGCCCACTTGCTATACAACATCCAATAAATCCTTTTATCTTGCTCCCCCAATCTCTTCTCACTAGTCACTGCCAATCAATTATTTTTTCTAGAAACTGCACTGTTTATCAAAATTCCTTATAGACAGTAAACTAGGCGAATCGTCTTCAGAGTTTGACACAAATTCTATTTGCTTCTCATATTTCCAAGCACTACAAGAAAAGAAAAGGACGGGATAGTAAGAAACATTTTGTTGCAATTCTGATGGTAAAATGAATGTCACTAAATTTAGTATTTTTTTTTTGTTTAAGTGTTTTTTATAACAGTACACATGTACACATTCTTCTCTAAAAGTTAACTCTATTTTCTCCCTAGCGCTTTGGAGATTGGAGAACAATAGTGAATGAATGAAGAAATCAAAAATCAAACAGAATTAACATATATATGTATTTGAGATTCTCCGATGGAAGTGGCTCTTAAGAGTTCAAATTTAACAACAATGTAATAAGATAGTATGTTGTTGTTTTGTTGCAATATTTAGATACACTCACTTCACCAACGATGGTATCCTGACATTATTTTATAGTGAATGTTTTTGCCTTCATAGTCTAAATAATATGCAGTGGGAATGCTTAAATTTAAAACCCTTCAAATTGGAGTTTTTTCTTTTCTTTTAAGCATGCGTAAATTTTATTTAATAAAAGGTACAGAGCATGGGCCAGGGCCCCATGGTGGCCGGAGAATGAGAATACATCGGAAATTGGAGTATTAGCTGCACCAATGTGTGCAAAGTTTGAACAACAGTTCTATTTGATTCCTGTGGTATGAGCGAAAGTATTATTTTGTCTCCGACTCTCTGAATGGCGATTTACATGTTGCAATAGCTAAACGCCTATTCGAGTATTGCGTAGTAATTTATTAGTAATTACTTAACGCATTATCCACCAATTATTTAAGTGTGCCAACAAAGATGTTATCATAGAAACTATGTGGTGCCATATAGAATTGCTACTTAAAGAGGACTGTTGGTGTATTTTACCCTGTACAAAACTACAAATTACTAGCAATACAGACACATATAGTCCAAAACTAGAGTCATAATGCCATCCACATTAACCATCCCAATCTATCCATTAGTGCCATACCTATGACGTTTTTCGCACATTTATCTTGCCATGTTCGATACATGATAAAATTTCACTTATCTTGCATTCATATCTTTCTGCGGAAAAGGGATGATCAATCACCAATAATCATTTATCAGAATTTCAAATCTTCCAATGATTTTGTGGAAAAGTATGACAAGTTAACGATTTAAAATTTTCTTTTTTCTTTTTTCTATTTGCAGAAATATGCTGATTATTTGTCATAACAAATTTCATGATCGTAACAATTTCAATTTACACTACTCAAAAAGTATTGCATGTTTATGGACTCTAGAAAATTGCATTGTGTGTAAGGTATGGACTGGATACACCCGTTGGACATATTCAGCCAATCTTTGGTCTTGATGAACAAGTTTTTCTTACTCAATGGTGTTCTTTGTGAGCCCGGGAAGGCAAACTTTCTAATGATAATCTCCACCTAGATCCCTCGAGCTATAAAGTACAATTTTTAAGTAACAATTGTCGGGATTTAGTTGTCTAGGACTACTATGAGAGTTTAAGAGAGAGTAAAAGCAAAAGAGCTTGTATCAAAACCTCCGACGGTATTGGTTATATATGTATAGAAAGGAGTTATACGTACATTGTTTGAGAGAAAATTTAGTATGTATATATTGGGAAATTTAGTAATTCCTGTACCGTAGATCGATTAAGGACTAAGGAGATCAAATCCCAAACCTAGTATTAATTTCTTAATCTTAGTCTTTTGCCTCTTTATTTTTCTTGATGGTAATTAATAGTTAAGGTTTAGTCTTGTAATAAACTTATGAATTTTGATATTATACCAAACTGTTACGACAGAATGATGACAGTTTTACTGTATGTCCAAATAGAACACAACTTTTTCGCCCATTTTGTCTACGGCTTTGATAATGGTATCTAGTGACGACTTATTAATATAATTTTGCTTGCGTTAATGTTTAGGATGCTCCAAGGACCGCTTTGCATCGGTCCGTCCATCGCTGACTGTTAATAACAACCGTCAATATAGCGTTATGCAGCTTTTCATTAGGCCATCGGCCTTTTATCTTTGGCACAAAATATCCGTGTCACTTGAAGAAAAAATCTGGATAGCAAGAAACACTATGTTGTTATTCTGATAGTAAAGTGAGTGTTGGTTTAGCAAAAGTGTAGCAACAGAAACTACTATATTATGTTGTTCTTTTGTTGGTTAATTTAGCGATACTCACTTTAGTAACAATACTAACTTGTTGTAGTGTGTTTGAATCTGTACTTGTCATCATGAAATTAAGGCAGAAAACAGAAAGGAAAAAAAAAACCTTAGGCAGTAATAGGAATAATATATCATGAAAATAAAAACTGAAAACAGATTCAGTTAGTTATAATGATAATTAGGAAAATGGTGAGGTGATCAAATTGAAACAAGCTAGACAATCTTGACGGTCATGAAAGCTGGCGCACATTAGTTGGAACACCGCTTTTGATGACGTGCCTCTAACCGCATAGGAGAAGATAAAAATGTTGATAAAACTAATAAATAGATATACATTGAATGTAAATAAGGGAGTATATTGCAGAGGATAGAAAATTTATTGGCCTTTCTCTTGTTTTTTTCCCTTTTTGTAACCTTATCTTGCATAGGCAATTTGTGTCTTTTAATTTATTTATATATTTAAATGTTTATAGATGAGTTTCCTATATTTTGTTATAAATAAGAGGTGCTTGGCACTTGGCAACTTCATTACTTGAGCTTCTTACAGTTGTATTGCATGTATTCAAATTGAGACTTCTGAGTCATATATAGATTTTACAAAAAAGGGTTAGCCATGGCTGCATCTAATTTTTCAGTCCCTTCAATGGTATATCAAACATTACTTTCCAAAATTTTCAAAATTTTGTACTCTTCCTTTATTTTGAGGTTTTGAACGTAACCTTTTGTAGTACTTGATCCAATATCAGTTTAACATGCAGCTCCAAGCCAACTTCTATAATTTTAGTTCTGTAATGTGCAATGTATTTGGTTTCTCAGCTTACAAGATGAGATTTTCTTGTTTTGGTTTTAAAGTGTTATAATTTTGAGTTAGGATAAATATGAGATTATTGGCTTAAATACTACCACCAAGCAAGCCGTTTTTCCTCTTTCAGTTCTCTTATATTTTTGTAGACTTCAAATGGAAAAGATAGTTTTAGCTCAGCCTAATCTAGTGTACTCAATTTGAGGACTCCATTTAGGAAATATAATGTTGACAAATTTGAGTACTTTATTGAGTATGGTAGTTGAAAAACAATACTGGTTTTGTTACAAAAACTATAGCTTCTCTTGAATAGTCGTTTGATCGAATATAGGAAAACAACTCACCCAAAAATGATTTTGGAAATCGAGTAGAAAAATAAATTAGTTCTCAAGTTTCCGCATTAAATTGTATAAAAGAAGTAAACAATAAAATTCTAGGAAAATGTCATCATTTTTAGACCAAGCCAAATAGTAACATGATATGAAACTTTTCCATGACAGATCATGGAGGAAGAGGGAAGATTCGAATCGGAAGTAGCGGAGGTGCAAGCATGGTGGGGCTCAGAGAGGTTCAAGCTAACGACTCGCCCCTACTCCGCCAGGGACGTGGTGTCCCTAAGGGGACATCTCCGCCAGAGCTACGCCAGCAACGAGCTGGCGAAGAAGCTCTGGCGGACCTTGAAGGCTCATCAGGCTGCTGGGACCGCTTCAAGGACCTTCGGGGCCCTTGACCCGGTCCAGGTCACCATGATGGCCAAATACCTCGACACGATTTATGTGTCTGGGTGGCAATGCTCGTCCACACACACCTCGACTAATGAGCCTGGGCCTGATTTGGCGGATTACCCTTACGACACGGTTCCTAATAAGGTCGAGCATTTGTTTTGTGCGCAACAGTATCATGATAGGAAGCAAAGAGAGGCGAGAATGAGCATGGGACGAGAAGAGAGGGCTAGGACTCCCTTTATTGATTACTTGAAGCCCATCATAGCTGACGGTAATATCTTCGACTTTTAAAAAAATTCTAATTTCAAGCTTCTCTAATGCAGAATTTGTAGCATTAATTTATAGAAACTTTTACGATTGACTTGTCTTGAATGGTTCACTTGATTCTAAACAATGCACCAAGAAGTCTAGAACTCGAATAATTTCTCTTCTAGACCATTTATTTCTAAAGCATTTACATGAAATCTGTTTCTTACAGATTGTAATATAAATGTATGTTAATTTTAGCAGTCTTAACTTATTTTAGCATTCGAATAATGCCGCATTATTTAAACAACCATCAATTAGTTTTCGTAGTTTCTTTACGTATACTGATGTGGCACTAATCTTCTTAGGAGATCGAAACATAACAGAATAAGAGTAGTTTTTCAAGTTTCTGTACTTACACTGACTGATGTAGCACTTGCATTCTTAGGAGATCGAAACTAATAGTACGAACTTTTAATAACAAAATCTCGACTAAGATGAGTACTTTTTGTTTACAGCCTCGACTCTCGAGTAACTGTAAGACAACTACTTATTTTTTTACAGCAAGCTAGTGCTAACAAGATAGAAAAGGATTGCCGGTTTCTGGACAACCAGTGTGTGTTATTACTATCCTAGCTAAAACAAAACAAATTACTAATTATTCTACTTAGTATAAGTTAGTATTAGTTATTTCTTCAAGTTAAAAATAGGAATAGTTTCCTATATACGTATACAAAGCTTTACTTTCTAGTTTACATGCTTCCCACAACTTTTTATCAAAATTGTGAGGAAAAATTGGTAATTAAGAAGTCTTCTTGATAATATTATCATCCATGTTTATGCCATAATTACCCGGAAACTCTGTTTAGCCTACGTATCACGTTTTTCCGAAAACATGTGTGGTACTCTTTCAACTTGTAAGACACTTATTTTTGAATAAAAGTGAAAAAATGCATTTAAAATATAATGAAATCAAATTAATAAAAGAGTATACCTAAGTTATTTTGATAAATTATCTCTTAAATCATAAAAATTTAACAAGTTGTTGACTATATTATTGTATTATTCATAAAGTTGAACGTATTTCATAAATATTTGCAATATGTTATATTTTAATTTTTTTTATTATATCGGCGTTTCCCATTTCCCATTAAAAATTGGCATGCATTTCTCGTTTCCGTTTCCCATATCGTATCCAGTTTCCGCTTCCCGACTTGGTAACTATGATTTATGCTATTTTTTGTCCCAAACAGGTGATACCGGCTTCGGTGGAGCAACTGCGACCGTCAAGCTTTGCAAGCTCTTCGTGGAGCGAGGCGCAGCCGGTGTCCACATCGAGGACCAATCCTCCGTCACTAAGAAATGCGGCCACATGGCCGGAAAAGTCCTTGTTGCCGTCAGCGAACACATCAACCGCCTAGTCGCCGCCAGGCTCCAGTTCGACATCATGGGCACCGAGACTGTCCTTGTCGCACGCACAGATGCCGTGGCCGCAACCCTTATACAAACCAATATAGATACGCGCGATCACCAGTTCATTCTTGGGTGCTCAAATCCGAACTTGAAAGGAAAAGGTTTAGCCACTCTATTGTCCGAGGCTATGGCCTTGGGCCAGAATGGTCCTGCGCTACAATCCATCGAGGACAATTGGCTAGCCACAGCTCAGCTGAAGACGTTTTCCGAGTGTGTGGTGGATGCTATAAAGGCGTTGAATGTGGGCGAGGCCGAGAAGAGGCGGAGGTTGACTGAGTGGGCGAGGCACTCGAGTTATGATAAGTGCTTGTCGAATGAGCAAGGGCGTGAGATAGCAGAGAAGCTCGGGATTAACAACCTCTTCTGGGATTGGGACTTGCCTAGGACTCGGGAAGGGTTCTACAGATTCCAGGTACAGATGGATCCCTCGCTAAAAGTATTTTGACAAAATAAAGACAATTTTTTCTATGCATTTTGATTATAATCACTACAAATTAATGTTTCAAGTCCTCCCATGGTATGATTTTTTTTATATAAAGAACTATGCCCCTCCCATTTGATTTTCCTGGTTCCCTCTGTGCTCCCTAGGAAACTTAAGGTTATATACATATTCTATATTATATATTCGACTTCTTTGGTTGCGTTTTTAGAGAAAATAAGCTAATTTTCTTGAGGTTAAGAGGAAAAACTAGGTTCATCTAGCTTAAAGCTTTCACCTTATTCATGCGAAAGAACCAGAAAAGTTTGTTTTTTTGAGCTGGTTAACCTGATGTAGTCCAGCTTTTAAGCAAAAAAATACCAAGCTTTGAAACTGCAACCAAAGAATGCCATTGTTTTATTAAACTAGGTACTTCTGAATTTATTTGAAATATTTGTTTGCGATTTTAAAGCAAAATGGTTGTTTTATAAGGTATAGAAAACTAGGTTCATCCAGTATAAAGCTTTCGATATTCAAGCGAAAGAACTAGAAAAGTTATAATTTAAGCATGTCAACCTGATGTGGCCCAGCTTTTAAGAAAAAAATTGAGCTTATAAAGCTGCTGACTAGCGAGGCCAAAATTTTAATCGTCTTCTATGCCTAACAACTTTAGCTTTTTATGGAATCTCATACAAAAACATTCAAGTACGTACACCATCGCGTTTGAAACATTGATTATATCTCAAGCCCAAATCACTCCCATCCGTCTCTAAATTCAGGGGTCTGTGGAAGCGGCTGTCATCCGTGGGTGGGCCTTTGCTCGCCATGCAGACGTCATTTGGATGGAGACCGGAAGCCCAGACATGGTCGAATGCACAAAGTTCTCCGAGGGGGTGAGATCCGTCACACCAGAAACCATGTTGGCATACAATCTCTCGCCATCTTTTAACTGGGACGCCTCAGGTATGACTGACCAGCAAATGATGGATTTCATCCCAAGGATAGCAAGGCTCGGATACGTATGGCAGTTTATTACACTGGCAGGGTTCCATGCAGACGCGCTGGTCGTGGATACATTCGCGAAGGACTACGCTAGGAGGGGAATGTTGGCATATGTAGAGAGGATACAAAGAGAGGAGAGGACTCATGGGGTTGATACTTTGGCTCATCAGAAATGGTCTGGTGCTAATTACTATGATAGGGTTCTGAGGACTGTTCAGGGAGGTATCACTTCCACTGCTGCTATGGGAAAAGGCAAGTTTGTTTATCTAATTATTGATTTTTTTTTGGTTTTATTGTATTTATTATGTAAAAAAGTTGATTTGATCGAGGAGATATTGCATTAATTGTAGTGTTAATTGTTAAACAAGCAAAATAAATTGAGCTAAGAACCGACTGAATAGTCCCGATGAATAGTCATGAGACTGAATTATGTGACATTGTAGTGCTTAAATGACACTTTTCATTAAAATATTTGAGATCAGTATATAAATGACACTCACATTAAGTACATTTCTTGTGTTTTTTGCCGATTTTATAAAGTTTTGCAATTTGCTATGTATCTAACTTACAAATGTTACTACATTTTATGATGTATCTAAATTAGGCATTTCATGTCTATTACCAAGTTTTGGTTTGGTGAGAGTCGTTCTCATGATCTGTGGTAAAACCGTAAAACATAGAAAGGCGTGCCTAAGTTTAGATCTATGCATTTAAAATCTACTTCCAAGTTCAACCATTTCATGAGTTATTTAGAATTTAAAAAACCTATGACTTTGTGATGGTTAATTAGGTGTGACCGAGGACCAGTTTAAGGAGACATGGACTCGTCCAGGGGCCACGGACATGGGAGATAACACTTCTGTCGTTATTGCCAAGTCGAGGATGTAGCACAACTATCTTTTCACCAAGGATAAAGATGGGGTGACCTATCGAACTTTCTTGTTTCAGTTTGGGAAATATTCAAGTCAAATAATCTCTAATTTAAATAAATCCATTGGTGATTGTAATTTGGGCACTTTTAGGCCCGGGTATTTGATGTTGCTTCTTTTTCGTCTTTGAGAACTTCTGTGAACAAAGATTCTGTGTTTTTGCTTCAGACCAAGTTATGTTTTTTTTAATTGTATACTAAGTTGTGTTTGATATCTTAAATCTTACAGCCCTTGTACTAAGTTTACCTTGGATTCTTTATATTTTGGTTGTCTTGTTTTAGTGTTTAGAAGCTTACAATGCTACTTAAATAGTAGTACAGAAAATGTCATCTTTGTTAACTATTCAATTTAGAAATAGCCAAAAGAAATGCAGCGTATACTGTAATATGATATCTGAACTCTATTTCACAAGAAGGAAACTGGAATCTATCAGATTCTGTGATGATAAGAATAAGTTGATTAAAGTTTCCTCATCTCTTGATCATTGACATTGTAAACCTGGGATTTCAAAATTCAAAGCCGTCTGTACTACAGTCTCTCGGTTCACTAGCAAGCTTTATCACAATATTAGGGAAGCTCAAGGCTAAATCAACATTGTACATATTAACATTTAATAGTCGGATCTGCTTTATCTGAAAGAATAAGAGGTCTTCCTCGCATCATTCGTGTCGTACGCCTGTTGGATCTAATCATTCTCATTCAAGTATTCCAGTAACTGTTGCTTAACTAATTCTTTATTATGCCTTATATTTATTTTTAGTACATACAGAAAAGAATTCCATATATAGATGGGAAAAAAACTTGTACCCAAACCTGTGTCTCCCTGTATTGTTGTATATCACTTTTTCCATGGTTTGATGACAGTGAGCACAATAATTATTGCAATAATCAGGAGCAAACCGATGGAAATCATCATGCATTTTCTTGATTTCTTCTGTAAACTCTTTGCAACTTGGAGAGATTCGGTTCCCATGTTTACATGATCAACTGCATTTGTCACCTGAAAAGGAAAAGAACAAAAGGTAATCAATATCACTTAATTTTAAGATATATAATTATACTAGACATGGCATAAACTAATTTCTGCGACAGTTTTAACTATTTTGAAGTCTAGGCTCTAGCCTCTGTATATCATTCTGCTTCAGGTGATCATCTTGTTGCAACAGTTTTTTCGTTAATCAGGAGTAAAAAGGGTCGACAAAAGAAGCTTTTTAGTTTTTCGGAAAATTTAGGCTATTGCTATGATCATAAGAACGAAATAAACGAGTTAATAGTTGTAAGCAAGCAGTTCCTGCGACTACTGAATTGTCAGGCCTTCTAATTTTTATTTGACAAATGCATACATGGCAGCTCTTTCTATGATTTCGGCGATTGTGTGATGAGACACAAATGTTTAGAAAATTTTATAAGCAAGCCAGCAAAAATACATTCAAGTAGCACAAAATATTCAGTATGCTGGGTATTCGGTTTCAGGTAGACCAGTTTTGGAATAAAGTCAATAAAGTGATCCGAAAAAATCAAAATGAAATTGGTAACTCACTTACTAGTCAGGAAAGAGTACGTAGAATAAGTTGTTCTAAAAAACTTCTCTAGCTAACTAGTTAGTTTTTTCCGACTTGATTCGTTTCCATGATAAGTAGAGCTGCAAGCAAATTCTTCGGGATCAATGAGCTGAACTAGTTCTTTTCGAGGTTTCTTGCTAATAAAGTTCAGTTGTTTTCAGTTTATTTCCTATACTAGCCAACCTCTGCTATACGGAAGGAGTATTATATATGTATCTATTAATAACTTCTACGCGGCTGTTGTATGTCATATGTCGTAAAATAAACTCATTCAACTTAAAACTTCTAGTTTCCAAAATAAAAAATCTAAAAAAGCTCGAGCATAAGCCTGCAATTTAAGAAGTGCAACCAAATATCAAGTAGTGTGAGATGCCTTACCCATGCATGTACTAAATTATTTCTTTTACTTTTTTACCTAAGACTAATGGTAGAAAAATTTTAATCGAGCAAAAGAACTCAATTCAAAAGAAAAGAATCTTGAATGTAGGAATATTGCATTATTTTGTACAGCTTGCAAGAGAAATCTTTGCATTAAACGTGCAACAAATTAAAACACATGTGGGATATAAAGTTTGACAATAGTACCACCCAGTGTAATTAAAAGAACTCTTGTTTTACAAAATTAAAGTTGTTTATTGGAAAAGGTACCTGTTGGTAGGATGATTTATTAATACAAAAGGCTAAAATTTGCTCTAAAGTTTCACCAAGTTGATTAACGCATGAACTGTCACCTTTTATTATAAAAAAAAAATAAAAAAAAATTATCACTTTTTACAATGAACACACAATATAATAGTTCTGCATAAACTAAAGCAGCTCATAATAATGCATGGAGCTTTTTAAGCAAATTGTAAAATTGACTCAATACTCTTTGGCATGTTGAAGAATAAATATGAAAATGATCAAGTAACAAAGACTTGAAACTCCATATAAACTGTATAAATACAAAAAGGAGAGGCAAAAGTCTAAAAATAATTATAAATAAGGGTCTTTTTGTAAAAACTGTCCGCCCAAAAAAGTAGTACTGACTAATGAATTCAAACATTAAAGATACTTGCAAAATAATTACGTACAGATATTATAGCTACGGCTAATTGATCTTTTTAAATTTGGACTTTACACTTAATATGCTTAATATGAAATGAATAGAAGTTCTATATATACAGTCGTTGATTTTGTTCCTTTTCACCAATAGTATGTTGAGTAGTGTCCCACTTGTTTCTAGTCTAGTTTAAATTACTTTGTCATGCACCGTAGTATATATATATATGACTCACAAAAAATGGTGTAATGAGTAACGGCCGGGTAACTTTGATGATACGTACTCTTAACACACATACTCCTACATCTTAGTTAGGGCTAGCTGCAAAGGTGTCGTACTGTTCATAAATATATCGTGTTTGACTCGTTAACCCACTATAAAATAATGTTTGATTTATTGAGAGTCAAAACCTGTCACAAGTCTATCACTAATTTACAAATCTGTCACAAATTGATTAAACTGTCACAAAACCGTCACAAAAACAGTAGATAATAAGCTCGTAACAAAAAATACCGTTACTAATTCTATAGCTATTTGAGTATTTTTTGTAGTGATAGCCAACATGGAAAATAAATAAAATGTTAGTTAATTAAGTAAAATAACTGAACATGAACAATTGAACATGACAACACACACAGCTGTTTCGTAAGAACTCAGTTCGTTATAACTTCAAAAAAATAAGTTTGACTCAACATTATTATGGATCATAGCATGTGCTAATAAATAGATAAGTATACATGATATGACATATGTTTTACAAGACGTCAAAAATCTTGAAAATTCAAATATATGTAGTGTCATTTAGGCAACAATGAAGTTTAAAACTTGACAAATTAAATCTTATACATATTAGGTACATCTGTATATTAATGTTTTGACAATAGTATTTTATAATTTTGTGTCAAGTTTAAATTCAATTATTTGCTATATTAAAGAGCTGAACAAATTTTGTTACAATTAAACAAGCATTCGGAGGATCTAATGAGTAATGAACATCAAATTTTGTTATAATTAAACAAGCATAGATCAGACCATCCGTATCTGGTTTCTCAAAACGTATTTTTTCTTAAAATTTGATGATTATGTAATAAAAAGTGACATACATCAGTAACCCTATAAATTACTAAATTTAAGAAAACACAAAATTCATTTTGTATATAAGCAATGTATATAATTTCCTAGATTAATATAATAGTAATAAACTATCATGAAGTCCATATTTTTATGGTTGTAATATTGTTATGATTATTAAATGATATAGTGAGAGAATATAGAGAGAGACAACAACATGGTTTTATTAATCAGAATGTATAAATACAAGTGGACCCTAACCTTGTTTATATAGTAGAGAATAGAGTTATATAAGGTAAAAATTCCAACTTACGCCCACTATGAGTAAAACTCAATAGTCCAATAATATACTACAACAATAACCAAATAAAAAGAAACAATGTAGGGTTATTATAAAGAAATTAATAAGGTTTTGAAATTTTGTATAAATGTAAACGGGTTATTAAAATATATTTATAAAATGTGTTAAATTTAAGAAAATGATTGAAGTCGGCTCTCATAACTTCTCAGTTACATCATATTGGACCATATCTACAAGAATATAAGTAGGTAGGTAAGTAGGCGGTTTTGGCAAAGAATAGTGGAGTATTTGTTTAGGCACATAAATTAGTCTTCAACAACCAATAATTTTGAAGTTAATTAAGTGGTTAAGTACTTGAAACAAATCATTTTCCCATTAAACATTTCTCCTGATCAGAGGATCAAGACTTAAAAGTTAAAACCAACAGTAGAAAAGTAAAACGAACTTGGCTTGATTAGAATGAACCACTAAAATGTACTCCTAATAGAATTGTAAATATTGGTTTTGAGATTTTTAGGAAAAAGAATAGATTAATAAAAATTGGTTTTGAGATTTTTCGGAAGCCATCTGGAATTCTGGATCTTGTTAACCGTAGCCAAATTGAACGATCTGGTCGGAAACAAAAATTTGAAAATGCAACTTTTTGAAGCATATGAAATTTCATTCTGGTATATTCAATCCATTGTGGAAAGAATATATATCTGTTAAAATTTGAAATTTTTTCTTAATAGCAAGTGTTTTTGAGGAACAATTCCTTTTGGTATTAAAAAATAAAAATTAATATCAGTTAGTGATTGTGCAAAAAATGATCAGACTAAGGGGTAAAACTTTACTCAGAACGACCATTAAAATAAATTCACAAACAAAAACTAATGTGTCGAATAAAATAAAGTGATGTCTGATTGTCATCATTGTATCAAAACTGAATTTTGGACCTTTGGTTATCATTTTTTTTTTTAAAATTGTTATTTGGTTTGTCACTAAGTTCAAAATCAGTTCATCTCTTACCGAGTACCAAAAATAGTTGGGATAAAAAAATAATAATTTAGGTCATGATCAATTCACTCTTCAAAAGAAATAGATAAGAGCCTTTGACTAAGTTACACCATTTTATTTATGGATCTTTACTTAACAACAATACTAAACACCCACCCAGCGAAATAGACAAAACAAGAGAAGAAAAAAGTCATTTTCACAATCAAGTATTGTATATTACAACAAAGATATCATAACAAACCAAAATGAGAAAAATGTGCACAGACCTCTTGTGAATAAAATTATCCGTGAGAAATTTACACACAATTGTAGAATAAATAAATAAAATAATCAGGCAATCCAGCAAACCACACGAGAAGCACATTCATACACAAATGCGGAAGTTAGTATGATAACACTAACGAATAACCTTTAACTATTGCCATTTTTATAAATAAGGGCATGAAACAAAGACTCTATAAACCCCTCAACCACTTTTCCAAGGTTTGAGAACACCGACAACTACGACTGCTATTACTATTAATAGAATTATAATAGCAATGCACATCCACTTTCGCGAATTCTTCTGGAGTTTCTTTGCTTTTTGAAGTGCAGTAGAACCCGATTGAACATGATCAACAGCATTTGAAACCTGACACAGACTCTACGATTAACACACTACATAACGAAAACTATTTCCTATTTTACACCTCATCGTAACAAGGTGCACACGCAACACACAATTAATATAAAAAGAGAAAACAAACCTGGGTCTCGATGTTATCTAGTATATCTCCTTGCGCTTCGACCAGAACTGCCATATCGAGGTAAATCTGAAATAGACATTCAGAGGTTAAACATGATACAGTGATCTCGTTAAATCGAGTGAAAGAATCTTCAGTTTTAGTGAAAATATATACTTGATGCAAATCTAGAAGCTTTTTCTCTAGCTCTTTCACGGCATCATGTCTCTCTTGAATTTCTTCCAATGTGTTCATTACCTGCAACGGTATTGCTGATTAAAGAACCTCTAAGTTGGTAAAAAAGAAACGGTTAAATGAAACAACAAAAAGATATAAATTAACTTTACACAACAATGTCCAACAAAAGGAGCCAGGGTACGTGACATACTGTACTTTATTTAGGTATAACTTTTACTCATGAAATCCATTATTGTATCATATAAAGAAATCCAAATAATCTGCGCATGTATGTTTGTCTTTTGGTAATTCAATGGTAGATTCTTTTACTATTAAATAAGAGACGTTATACTACCAAATTCTCTATGAATAGCCTACACAATTGACTTATGACTAGCTCGCAGACTATCTAGTTCAATCATTTACTGTATGGATGACCAAATAATTAAAAGCTTTACAACTAGTGTATGCATCATCACAATAATTAATTGATGAAAACACACGCTCCCATACTACAGAATGTTATATCATATTACTTATGATTCTCCATGAGATAAAGAAATTCTTCTAGGAACTTCAAAATACCCAACCTGATCCGAAGCCTGGTTAGGTCTCCTGTGTAACGGGTAGGATTGACACACCTACTTATGTCCAAGTTCTAAATATGTATCTAAATATCCCCTAGGACCTAAACTGAAGTTTCAGAAAGCCTAGCACTTAACACGCAACCAATCAGATTTATATCTAATGTACCACTTCATTTATAAAATCTTGAATAATTAAAAAGATTCCACCATGATAGTGTATGCCATTGATGTGTTGTCTATCTTTGGTTCCTTCCACTCGATAGCTAGCATTTGGAGGTGAGTTTTTCTAAGGTATCAGAGCCATACACCTTCACTCCAATATCTGCCTCATGTGATACGCAGAAAAGGAGACACATGTATTACAAATATCAAACTAGAATTGATCAGTATAACCTAAGAAAAAGAACCTAAAATGTCACTGAAGTGGTGAAAATTGACCAGCTACTTTTATTCTCCCCCATTACCTCTCACTTTCTTCTTCCAATTATTATCAGCACAGGATTAATATTGACACAAGGATCAAATTATTACAAAGTGCACTATATTCCTTCCAAATATCCAACAGATGAGTAGATGAGCATACGGAAAAGCTCTTTTTTTCCCTATGTCTAAATAGAATTTTCAGCAATGCCCATTCTTCATACATTTGTTATAGATAGATCTCAAATAACCCTAAATACAGAACCCATCATATATCAAGCCTTTAGACACTTCTCAGATCCCTACCTTGTATATAAAAAGGAGATGGGAACAACTGGAAGCCTAGATATTAGAGAACAACGAGGGACAGATATCCATACTTCATGATAATCGTAACAAGAACCTTCCAGAATCAAATTCTTCATATCATAGCTCACTAATTGTCCTAATAGCACAACATTATTAGGAATGAATACGTCATTGTGCAACATGCTCTTCAACAGAAAATTTCTTGCTTCTATCAATCTTACTTCACCCAAGAGAAGAGGATAGGGGAAGGATATATAAGTTTCCCATCGTGTAATTATAAAACAAAAAACTTATTTCTGTCGATACTGATTCAACAATGGTGGATTCAAGCCTTAACACTACCCATCTAAATGAGGAAAGTAACATTTCTCCATGAGATTATCGAGTGAGGAGAATTTATTTCCCGCAGACTATCCTCTGATGAGCTAAAAAAAGAGAAAGAACTTCAAAAACCATTTGTCTATAACTTGCATATTCGGCACTTCAGCAGTGTCTCTCAAATTGATTTCACTACAAAATAAACAAACTCCCTGGATGTGTGGAAATGATACCACTTGGTGAAAGTACAAGTCCATCATAAGGACAAGGACTTTTTATTGGGATGACTTAGGACGTATAGACACATATAATCAAGCTCCATATATATATATATATATATATATATATATATAGAGAGAGAGAGAGAGAGAGAGAGAGAAAGTTTACGAAGTTAAAGGTCAGTGGCCAAATAACATACGCTAGTTAGTTTTACTTTTGTGCCATGTGTTTGCCATTATATTTGTTCGTTCTTATAAAAGAAATCTTACTAAGATAGCAAATAAACTACACTTATCCACACCAAACTTGTCACCACATTCATATTTTCGACCCACTACAAGCGTGCAAAAAGTCAACAACAAAAAACAGAAATGATCTAATTTTTAGAACGACTGCAGACAAAAACTAATGAAGTACCTGGCCTCGACCCATCTCTTGCATAGCATTCTGGAATATCTGTTCACTGTTTCCTGTCTCTATCAAGTCGTCGATTGTCTGACATTGCCATAAAAAGTTGTCAGTTAATAAAAATAAAATACGTATTCTTTTTCCTTGCTTTTTATGACTCAAATGACAAATACATTATATCGACTCACCGCTTCATCTGGTCTGGTTCCCGTGACTGCTCAGTTTCAATAACACCACATGAATGTGTTGAACAAAACTAAAGTCAATCACTTATACCAATAATCAAAGTTGAAGTAAAAAATAATTTAATTAATTCAAGGTTGCAAAAAAGCAGTAGCACGGACCTGTTATCACTCTTCTTTCCACCACCTCACGATATTCATCTTGGATTTTTTGTCTTAGAGTCTGATACAGAAAAGATCTTGGTAAGAATATAAAAAGCGGTAAATATTAGTAGAAGCCACTCAATGATATTTGAAACATACCTGAAATTCAATCATTAGATCTCTAAACTTCTTGGTTAAGGAACTGCAGTTCAATAAATACTAGCATGTAAGTTTTTCAGAAAATAAATGTGCCAAAGGCCAAGATAAAAATAGATGTAATGCAGAGGCTAACACACTTTGTCATGTTTGTCCTTGATCGATCAACAGCGGTTCCCTTTCCACACCCAGGCTTCTGACGATTGACCAAGTTCTAAAAGAGAAAAAATTGGTTATAACTTGAAAGAAATACTGTCTGATCCATCATAACTTGCTGATATACAAAGAAATAGGTGAATTAAGGAAATACTTCTTTATTTATTGCTTCAATTTTTGCTTTGACGTTTCGTGCAATTTTTCCCACTTCGTCAACGTCTTTCTCCATTCGCTTTTTAATTGCTGAAAGTCAGAAGATAACTGGTTGAAGACTTAACCATACGAAGAAATAAGGTAGATAACCCTGAGGTTTTTCATTTAAATTGAACAAATAAATCATACCGAATCAAGAATAGGGGCTTTTATATAACTAGCAAGTACCAAAGCAAAAAAAAACATAAATAGTTATTCAGCATGTGCTTGATGTACAAAAAGATACCCCGGGGGAAAACAACAAGACAAATCAATTCAACACGAACAGCTTAGGAAAAAAAAAATGCTAGACACAAAGCACTCACCTTTCATGGCAGCTGCCTTCGTCACTGATTTTGATTCCTCGTTTGCATCCTGTGCGACAAAGGCTCATATTTTAAGTTTACAGAGATGATGTACAGAGTCAGAGATATATGATCTTGCTTATTTTACTTATTTCGGGAAGTTATAATACCAAATATTTTGCTCATATCATCTTATATTCTATATATTTATTTTATTCTCCACATATTTGTATCATAACTACACTTATTTTCTAAATTTTATCGCATTACGCATCGCACATGCAACGCGTGGGGCACGATTACTAGTATTTCAATATGACTAAGCACATCTATATCCCTGCTAAAATATAGAAAAAAAACGAAAAAAAAACACCACATCAAGCTATCAAAAGACAATCTCAGATTGTACCTTGAGCTTTTGAAGCAACGCCACCACCTTCTCTACTTGTTTATCAATATCTTGAATCTACAATACGGCGGCACAAACAACCAAACTTGAAAAATGTGAAGAAGAAAAAAACTTATATATACATAACCTGAAAAGGCTGTGAAAAAAAAAACACTTCCCACTTTTTGAACTCAAAGCATGATTTTACCCAATTGTAAAACTAGTTCATACACCACAAACTGGTAAAAAAAAAATACTCAGTAAAGATTGTGGCATACCTGCTTATTAAAACCATCCATTCCCATATCTGGATTACTCCTGGGAGTGGTGACATGAGTTCCCATCTCAATATCCGGTTCCCGAGACTTGGCATCACCAACAAACGAATCCTTGCAAATATTATTAATACAAGCTTCAATCTTGAGAACCAACTGACTAAAAAGAACTAAAAAAAAGCTAACCATTGAAATATATATATTCAAAAGAGGGGCATCTACAAAATCGTTATACATGAGTACAAGGGAAAAGCAATATATTTTCACATAACTGCAAGTTTCCATGCATGAAAAGTTTATTTTGCCAAATAAGCTTCAAAGCACCACGTGCATAAAGCTATTAAAACACACAGGTCATAAATTAAGTAGAATTGTGCCATCCATCCTCGTAAAAAAAAAGTCCTTTACCAGAATGCGAGAATTTATATCATTTTCAGATTGTATAACACCTATCAACCAACGGGAGAGCCAATGGTTTTGTATTGTTCAATGAAAGTTCTATACTGTTTACAAAATGAAACATTCATACAACCATTGACACTGGCTGCAACTTTTAAATTAAGCTTATCTGAGACTACGCCAGGCTAGAAATGCAAAATTAAAATAAAATTCAATTTCCAAGCTAATGAACTAAATACATTACAATTCATAAATTTTATTAAAATATGAGACCTAAGTAGTCTTAACTCAAACCAATTACGTGACTTTGGCCATACACCAACAATTTTCTATAAGAAATTTGTAAGAACGAGATTACCCATGAGTCATGATAGATCTGACCATAAAAGTACAATTAAGAAATGGCATACGATCGACAAACCTCCCACCTTTCGGATCAAGCTATCACAAAGCCTTTTATTTTCTATTAAAATTTTCCATGTTTCATGCTTTCATAAAACTGACGTACAACCAAAAAATAATAGCTCAATTAACAGAAATAGAAATTCAGAAGAAGCCCTAACTCTCTATTTTCTCATAAAAATTCAAAATTTGTTATTCAACAAACATACTTACACAGTACACACAAAATAAAAGCTCGATTAGCTGATGATACTTTTCAATCTCAACAGGCCCGATTAAAATGATCCAATTCTAAGTTCAAAACTGAGCAGCCAATACATTGCTACTGACATTAGGGTCTTTTTAAAATAATCAAGAACTAAGAAATAGAAAGATGTAAAAAAAGATAAAAGCAAACTGAAACTAATAAAAAATGAAGAAAACAAAAAAAATTGCTAAATAAAATTAAGCTGTGCAAATAAATTCAGTAGAAGTTTTAAAAAACTGAAGAAAAAAACTCCGATACTGTAAGCTCTAATTAAAAAGTTAAATTAGAAGAAGCCCACTATAGATCAAGCTTTGATCAAAGCTCTTATTTCCTAACAGAAGATTCAACCTTTCTTTTCTCAAATTTCTGATATACATTTTAATACTAAAAGCTATATAATCTTGTAACTAGTGGATTATTGTAAATCCAAACAGACCCAATTAAGATAAAGTAATTCCAAATTCAACAGTACCATCAAACAAATAAAAACTGAAAAATCCCACTTCAGATCAAGCTTTGATCAGAGCTATCAATTTCTAACAAAAGACTCGACCTTTCTTTCATTTTTAAAATTTCTGATAAACATACTTAGGCTATGTTTGGCAACAGATTTTTTGGTCCAAATTCAGATTAAAAAAAAAATCCACTGAAAATCCATCTTTTTTATTTTTAGATTTTTTAGCCTAACAATCTGCTTTTTAAAAGTTAAATAATTTGACTGTCCAAACACCAACACATTTTTAAAATAAAAAATCCAAAAACCAGCTAAGAAAATCAGTAACCAAATCAATACTAGAACCTATTAGATTGATTAGAAATAAAAAATTGTGAATCCAAACATACCCAATTCAGATAATCTAATTCCAAACTCAACAGTAGCAATCAAATAAAAATAAAATGTACTAATTATTAAAATATGAAGAATATAGATGTAATTCAGATAAAGTAATTCCAAATTCAACATTACCCATCAAATAAATAAAAAACTGAAGAAACCCACTTTAGATCAAACTTTGATCAAAGCTCTCTATTTCCAACAATAGACTCCAACTTAATTTAATTTTTTAAAAAAAATTTGTAATAAAAATACTTAATCCTAAAACCTATAATATTAATTAGTACTAAATAACTGTGAATCCAAACATACCCTATTGAGATAATCTAATTCCAAACTCAAAAGTAGCCATTAAATAAAAAATAATAAGTAGTATGTACTAATTATTCAAATAGATGTACAATAAATAGAGTGAGTAATAAAAATAAAAACAGAATAAAAAGATGAATAAAAATTACCGTAAGCAAGTCGTTCATTCTGAGAGAGAGAGAGAGAGAGAGAGAGGTGAATATTAGCAGATTTGGTCTGTAAACTTAATTCTGACTTTCTTTTTTTTGTTAAATTTTGTATTTTGGTTAATTACATTTTTAGTGGTTAGTTTGATGAAAATTGTGAACACATCTTGAGATTTTGGAAACTATTCAAATGTGTTCGAAAGTCGAAAACTATCTTTTAGTAGATAAATAGCTTCTAGTTTTAGGGCCCGTTTGATATCAGATGTTTTGATTAAAAAGTTGTTTTTAAAAAACAATGAGAAAAATGTTTGCATAGAAAAAGTTGCAATGTAGTGTTGGGTAATTTTTTTTTAATACTTATAAGCCTCTTATAACTTGTTTTTTTTTATTAAAAATTGATTGTTGACGTATTTAATTTATAAGTGAGTTCAAGATATACAAGCACATTATAGAAAGGGTTAGAAATTTTAATGTGACAAAGCTAAAAAAATTCCAAAATTCCTAACTATTCTGCTTTTGAATTTTCTTTTTTTAATCCAAAATATAGCCATGTATTTAGCCCAGATTAGTATTATTTTTATGTGATTTTTGACACCCTTAATTTAGTTTCTCGTCACCTCTGATTTATGATTTATGAATTCGCTCGTCAAATGGGTATTAAATATAGTTTATAAATTCATCCATTTAGGAAGATCGGACTAGCTAGTTTTGTAAAATAAAATCAAACTATCCAAAATGAGACAAGGTTTTGAGTTCAAGTGGATTAATAATCGTTGTGAAGAGCTTTGTCTCCCTTTTGGTCATATCCGGCTCTAATATGGAAATAGTCGGGGCCAAATGTGGTTTACGGATGCCAGATACTTTAAAAGATAAAAGTCAATTTTTTTTATATAAATGATTATAAGAGGTGAGATTATTTAGCCTAATTGAAATGAATTATGAAAAAAATCTAACAATATTATTATCACTTTATAATTCTTAAAGGCTAGTGAGTACCCTTTTGTGTTATATTGGGCAACGTTTCATAATTTATAAAGGTGCTGACCAATTCTGATTTGGATATAGAAATTATCAAAATAATCTTCATCAATATTAAGAGATTTGGATATTATTGTGAAATACAATTCTTTCATTTTCAAAGGCTTCCTTTTTTAAAGATTTTGGGACTAATGTTAGGCCGGCAACTAAAGACGCCTAAATGAAAACAAAGAAAAGGTGACAGCAAATTCGCTCTATTTATTATAGTAATTGTTTTAGGCGTTGAAAACAGAAATTATCTGTCACTGCATTTTTGTAATTATGCTTTTAAAAATAACGACAACACTGATCATATTTGAGCCCATCTGGCCGTGTTGGCACCGTAAAAAAATACTCAAATAGCAACGGGATTAGTGATGATATTTTTTGTTACGAGCATATTTGGTGACGGATTTGTGACAGTTTAGTCAATTTGCGACAGATTTGTGACAACTTTTTAAATTAGCGACAGACTTATGACAATTTTTGACTCTCATTAAATCAAATATTATTTTGTAGTTGAGATTTGATGCACCAAGTCAATAACAGTACTATACAATATTATTCCACAAACTTAGACACGATAACTGGAGAATAATTAGAAATTGCCGGTCAAATATGAATGAAATACTGTACCCAGATGGTTTTTTCAGTCGACGATATCGGACAATCCTCTATTTCGACAAAAAATGAATCATTTTAATCATCTACTATTTTGTGAAAAGTGTGCCAGTACTCTCCCCTTCTCGTAATTACTTCTCACTGTAAAATAATGTTTGATTTAGTGAGAATCAAAATATGTTACAAGTAAAAAACTACCACAAATCTGTCGCAAATTGACTAAACTGTCACAAAGCCGTCACAAAAACCGTCGTTAATAAGCTCGTAACAAAAAATACTGTCACTAATACCGTCGCTGTTTGAGTATTTTTTTGTAGTGTCTGTTTGTATGAATTCATGTTTATCTCGAAATTATACGCTAAATAGCTAGCATTTTGTTTCCGGAAATTGCTTACTGACATGTAAAAGTTTTTGTGGAAGTGCGAAAAATTGTGAATTCTATATGCGACTTAATTTTGTAAATAATGCGCCTTCTTAGCACCTATTTCAGAACATTAGATAAATTTCACGATGATGGAAAGTTGATAAGTTCACTCAAGCAAGCCATATATCTTCAAACTCATCTTTGGAGCTTTGTGTTTTCTCCAATGCAGATCAAGAATATACTACTAGCTTTTGTATATTTTGGAGAGGTTCTCTTATTTATTATAAGAGTATAAACCGAGCCCAATCGAATACATTTTCGGACACTGAGTATCGATTTGTTTAAAAAAACTTTTAGCTTTAATTAAAATTTATGTTAAGATAATATTTAATAATACAAATAAGTATTATGAGTTTTCACACAAACTTACTTAGATTTTAAAAAACAAATTTATTATATAAAATGAAAAGTATTTATCGTGGGATATTGGCAGAATGTTTAGAATTATTTTACAGGATCAGAAGAGTCAATTAGGGAAATTATGGTGGTTTATCGGTCGAATGTCCCAATTCTGTGTCTTTGTTCACCTGCCTTAGTTTCATTGCACATGGAGGGGTCTTAATTTACAACCTCTTTGTGATTATTTAAACGAGGCGCTTGCAAAGTGTTTGGCATGTTCAAATAATTATGCCTTTTGATCTCTACTTAATTTTTTTTTTATTTTTGTGTTTTTGTGTTTTTGTGGTGTTGAAAATTGAGTGTGCAAGGAACTTACCATTTCTTCAGGTTGTAGATAGTACATATTTGTAAATAAATAATAAACTAATGTAATGGCATATTTTCTTTGGGCCGGGACGTTTGACTATCAATTCTATAAATCTATCAATGTACCTAACAAATCGTATTCTAGGATTTTGTTTTTGTATATACATAATTTCTTGCATTATTTAAATCAAACATTAAGTAAGCAAGAGTCCATGTATTTGATTCCCCATCACCTAAAAAATTAATGGAAGCAGTCAAACATAATCGTGATCAACAAGATTAATTATGTTGTGCAGTCCCATATATTGATAAGAGTAAAATAATTTGGGTTTTGAGAAGAATTATTCAGTTTTTTCCTCCCTTTCAATTGTCAATTCTCATGATCATCTGCTATCTCTTTTGGGATGATACGTGTCTAAATAATATAATGACCATACTGATTTCTCTTTTGGGATGAGCTGTTTATCGACGTTATCGTTAGCGGCGGTTTCTGCACATTTATGGTGATGTTTTTTGACGTCATTTAAGCTAGTGATCAATATTCGACTCTTCACTATTACAAAATCAATTTTATTTTACAGTGATTGTTAGACGTCCCCCATGTTAGCATTGTTTTTATTAACGACTTTTGTGATGTAACAATTGTGGTGAAACATTTTCGTGATGTAACATCAGTGGAAAAACGCTTTCAGAAGTAAATTTACTAAAAGTGTTGACCGTTAATTTGCACAACTTAGACAAAATCAATTCAGTACCAATATTAATTAAAGGACCGTTAGCAATAGTATGTCAACTACAACGACCATATATATATATAATGCATAGATAGTGAAAAAAATGTCTCATACCAAAGCGTTCTTATCGATTTTATATCCGCCAAAATCATTTAATATAAAACAGTGTTACGTACCTCTTTGGCCACTTTTTATGACTTCTGGCTACTACACTACACGCATCACCTCTTTCTATCATGAATTTCAAGTTTTTTACTCAAATAAATAGTAAATACTATCAGATCCATAACCTTAATAATCACTTCTTACTTGAAAGGCTGTCCTTGTAATTAGGTTTTACGATGTACTTTTTTGTTAATGTCTGTATGCTAATTTATTTTCCGAGCCAAAGAAAACAGCAATTTGAATTACAGGAAAAGAACAGTGCAAAAAACACTTAATTAAAGCATTAAAATCAGATTAGTAAATCAATCACTTCCATGAATAATATATGGTCCTCTCTTCTTGTTTTAGTATCAGTACTCTTTATGAAAGTCTACATGCTAAGTTATTTTACAAACTAGAAAAGAATATAGCAAATTAAAAAGGAACAAAACAATGCATGTAGACTTAAAGCATTGAACTAGGTTAGTTGATCAATCAATTCCTTGAATAATTAAATCCTCACTTATGAAGGCTAATTTGTGAAGTTTCCAAGATACGTGTATATCTGGTTGTTGCTAGTACTACTTAATAGAAAATTAAGAAAACCTTCAATGGACGTCATAGTGATTACCCTCTAATTACATCCAGAAATTGTAGAGTAACTGTAATTAATTGCGTAAAAAAGTCCAGCATCCAAAACAAAAACTACAGAATACATGAATTTTTTTTGGTATTAATTTACTTCAAATTACACCATTAGTATGCATCTGATCTGTACATGTTTTACAGGTCTTGACTCTTGAGATAGTGAGAGATTAACCAATATAAGAGTAGTTGATTAACATGGACATGGGAACTAAACACAACCCTTTGTTCTTCAATTCTGAATATTCGGTATCAATAGTCTTTTCAATATTCATTTGGACTGTTTCATTTGTTTTAGTCTCTGAAGTGATATTAAAGTCATCACTTCCGACCTGCAAATAATGTAATCAGAATTTGTAAAGAAGTCCTTAAGTAGATATTTTATTAATTACAATTTACAAAACGTTTTTTTTAATATCTAAAAAGTCGAAATTTTTGAATAAATTAGCGAACTAAGATAATTTTGTTTCTCAAAATATTTGCACAAAAAAAAAACTTGCATATAAGAGGCCGATCATGCCAAGAATTTTGTAAACAAACAAAAAAGTATGTTCAGGCACTATATTCATCACTTTAACCAGGGTATAAATTTTATGTGTGCTTTAAATGTAATCCTTTTTAAGGCCAACAATTTCGATTTGCTGCATCACAGTAAACATTTTAAAGAAATGAAATAGAAATTATTTCAGGAAAGATAAGTGTTTTCCCGAAATTAGTCTGGAATCATCCAATATTTAACTAATTAATTACATTTATATAGTAATTAGGTACGGTAAAATTACTTAGATATTTCCCAATCCCTAAAATAATTAAGCTTAAAAATAATTAATAATTATATGCCACAATAAATAAAAAAAATAGCTCACTTACCATAGAAAAATCACAACTGTCCTCTCCCTTTCCAGGGTTTATATTCTCCTGTTTCAAGCTGCCAATCTATAATATAACAAAGTGCATATTCATAATATAGCTCACCATGTTACTTATAGTTGAGATAAATTACAAAGACAACAAATTAAAGAAAACATAATAAAAGACAAATGGTTACTAACCTTAGGGCTGTTAACAGGAGAGCTAGCAGTGTCTTCTAAAGAATCATCATGATGAGAAATCTCTTTAGCCCTAGCCCTTGTTTTCTTGAAACTTAATTTCTTATGAGTTACGATCACAACCGTTGACTGATCATCGACCGGAGCACAAGTTCCCATCGGATGATTGTGATTATCCTTCTTCCACGGAACCGTAGAAGCAGCATCAGAAACCAAAGAAGGGGTACAAAAGCTAGTATCTGAGATACACGTATCGCTTTTGGGATGATCATTTGCTTGTTGTTCTACAAAGTCGTCGAAATAAGCAGTCCATCCACTCTCCTCCTCTACTGCGGGATTGGATGATGAGTCATCCATTCACCAATCCTTGAGAGAGATAGAGAGTGTTGTAGTTGAAGAAGTTAGGTTGGCTTTATTTTTCAAGAGAATAGAGTATATAATAGGAGAAGGTGAGTATATAATAGAGTATATAATAGGTTGGCTTTATTTTGCGATATGATGTATCGTTGGTGTGTAAGAAAAGTATCATTGTTTTAAGAAATGTCTATATGATGCAAGTATTTTTAGTTATAGTAGTAATGGTCTTAAAGTTTTCACAAGCGATACCTGTTTAGCAATGTTAAATAAATCAAGATACTGAACTCTTTATAATTCAAACATAAATACCAAAAAGTAGCTTTTTTTAACATCATAGTCCAACATTGAACATTTCAAAAAAGTTTTTTTGTTTTAATTAAGAAAGTGGTATTTTATCGTTAACTCAAAGTGCATTTTCCGAAGATGTTATCTCAAAAAATCAAAACTATATATGATTAGGAATATTTTTGATGATGATGAGTTATGGCAATGAAACTTTGGAAACCAAAGAGAGTTTTAGTCCAAACTATGAAGGCGTGAGTGTATATATATATATATATATATATAGGAAATGTTATGCGAACATCAATTTAATTTAGACATCAACTTGAATATTTTTTTGTAAAAACGTTCCAAATTAAAAATTGATTAATACAAATCTGCACGGTTTCACGACGGGAACACAAATATGCGTATTGTTTTTTTTACCAGATGTATAATGACATGTTTTGAAAACTATTTTATTTTCTTTTCTAGATACGTATAAGATGAAGCGAAGTGCAGACCATCCGGAGCGACGACATCGCCCATAATACCGATTTTTTATATTTTTTTAGTTTTAACCATATATTTTTACTAAAATATGTTAAAAACAATGATACGACACCCTTCGGTTTTTTTACTTGCGTCAAGGTTTTGATTAAAATGGAATAGAAAAAAAAAGCATGATTTAAAATATGATGGGGTCTTGTGAGTTGAAGAAGTTGGAGTTAGCGGTTGCAACAGAAAAAGAGGTTTGTGTGAGCGAGAGAACGTGCAGGAAAGGTAACAAGTTGACAAATAGAAGTATGGGTTGACCTTTGTGCTTTAGTGTTTAATTTCAAATTGCATAACCGATTTTTTTAATATTGTTATAGCCAACTGAAAAATTTACCAAAAAAATGAAAATATGATTTAAATATCGAAACAAAAATGATTGGTACACTTAAACCGTCACACTAGCGGGTAAGATTTTTGGTCAAATTTTTTTGGATGTCTATATCATTTTTTTTCCTTGTCATTCAAGAGCACAATAATTGGTTTCAATATATTGATGCATAATTTGTCTCGGAACTGGAATTATAAAATAGGGGGCTGATTTTCTAAAAAAATATATATTTATTTTATATGAAGTTATTTTACAAAATGTGAAGGCACTGAAACACTAAAATTTAAAGATTTTGATGAAAATATATAGCAAAAATATATTTTTTCATCATTTTTTTTTTCAAAATGAGGGGCCCCGACTGTTCCTAACTAGTTCCTTCCTGATTGGTCTCGATATATTTTATACGGGAAATTATTTAAAATTTCATTTATATGCGTACGTCTAACAACTAACAAGAAAAACATAACAGTACTGAAATCTTGTAGAGTATGTTACTTTTAATTGTTTATAGAATATTAGTGTCAGATACCAAGTTAAAATGAGTTCTAAGCATTCCATCTCATTAATCAAATGCCTTATTTTCCTTATTTCTTAGAGAATTGTGCTAAAAAATGGTCTACATCGCTTTTTCTTTCATTCCCTAAAATTAACGTAAGGCCAAACCATTCTTTGTATTTGAGTAATGCAGATGATTTTCTTAGTAACTATAGTAGTATAAAACTATAATTGGACCAATAATTTTGTGGTTGGTAAATTATTATGAATAAAAAATGATACTTCATCCGTTTTCAATTAATTGTTCTTTACGAAATTACGTGCAATTTTAACCGTTTTATAACATGTATTAAAATTGTCAAAATAAAAGATTTCAAAAGTAAATCACATAATTTAATATTTGAACTATATGATTAACTTTTGAAAATTTACATTCCGACAATTCTGATACAAGCGGTCAAAATTGCACGTAGTTTTATAGTATATAATTAATTGGGAACAGAGTGAGTAATAAACAAATGAAAATAAATGGTGTATTGTTATGATAATAAAATTGATAAAAAAAAATGCTAAAAATTTATGCAGATGTAAATAGTTTTTTTAAATCTGTAAAAAATATTAAATTTGAGTAAATGGTTAGGGTTGGTGAACAGTTGCTCTTAGCTCCATTCACTAGTGTCAAGACTTTAAATTCAGCCCTAACTGTAACATGTGATTTAGCAAGCTGATGTGGCAAATATATTGCCCAAAAGGGCCAAAAGTGAAAGCAGACTTAAAAATGTAGTCCCATTTCAACTAACGAAACGTTTTGTAAGCTTAATATACTTTTTTTTTTTTTTTAATCTTTCTCTGTTGCACAAACAAATAAAAAATGGATGAGGGGTCCAATAATTATTTTTATTGGAGCCTCCCATAAAAAAATTGTGGACCGTTGGATCTAGATCCAATGGTTCATATCTAACCACAATACCACTAAAAACCCAATACATATTAATAAAACCAAAACAAACTATCCTAAATTTATGTTTGTGAACCGTTGGATCTAGATCCAACGGTCCAAATTCTTTTATGGGAGCCTCCAATAAAATAAATTATTAAAGTCCCCCCTTTTCCATAAAAAATACTAATGAATTATCTTTTGCAGAAATATTGTATACACAACCCAACTTATTATGCATTATGACAGCCTAGGTGGTAAGACATATATCATTTACTATATCTCCAATTAATGAAAAGCAACCCATTTTATACTCAAAAGTTTTTTCATGTAATTTTATTGGACTGCATATTAAATGCATAATAAATTGATCTCTAATAGTATAGTAAAAACAGGTTTAACCTTTCTAATATAAATATGAAAAGATTTCCATTATTACAGAATACCAAAGAGTTTTTCGCTAATTTACCAATAGTATAGTATCACAAACACACTTAATTGCTTATCTGGTATTTTAAAATTAACTTAAAACTAACAAAAATAATAAAAATAACTTGCAATATAGGAATACATAATTGTGATTAGAAAAACAGTAAAGTATTCTTATAGTAAAAACTAAAGAGACCAATATAGCATCTAAATTCAACAGAAAGTATTAACAAGTAAATGTGCAAGTTAAATGTCACTTTATTTCTTATGCGACATCTTAAAATGAACAAAAACTAACACTACCAATGTAGATGCTCTAATATATACTACTAGTAATGAACAAAAACTAACACTACCAATGTAGATGCTCTAATATATACTACTAGTTAAGAGAACGATGTTAGGTATGGTAAATAAAGACGACCTAGAGTAAATCATTAATGAAACACTGCAGGAAAATAAGTCAATTAAAACGCTTTTTTGTGAGGCTGTTACAAAACCGCCTCTAAAAATGAATAGTAGAGATGATTTGCTTAAGTGACTTTAATGATGGTCTATTAGAGGCGGTTTTAATTAAACGTATTAGAGACACTAATTTTACTAACCGTCTTAAATACTCAAATATTTAAATAAAATAGTAATATGATTATGATTAAAGATAACTGCTAAGTTTAATACTATCTAAACAAAATATTTTTGTCTTCTGTATCATAATAGTGCGACCCCCCCCCCCTCTCTCCCTCTCTCATTTCCTTCCTTCCTCCCTCCCTGTTTGAAGAGATAAAAAGGTAATTTTATAGCCATTTTTGATCTTTTGGTGTTGTTTCTTACTTGTTTAATTTTCTACTACAATTGATTTATATGTCTACAACTATCTTTTTTTGACATAATTTTGGTTTCAAATCTTTGTTTTTTCTTTATTTTAACTTCAAGTCGTTCTAGCCCTTTTGTTTCTTATAGTACGTGTATGCTTTTAAGATAGAAAATACATCAATTAACATACATACTTATTGATCAAACGTATTGCTATTTTTAGCCATCTAAATTTGTTGACTAGAGTATCAATATAATGTATAAAAATTTAAACTTCAGTCTAATAATCGTATAGAAGAAAATAAAAAACCAGTGTAGAAGTGTTAAATCCCCCCTTTTCTTATTTATTTAACTGGCTACCAGAATTGATTTCTATTATTGGCCTAGCACTATCTTTCCTTGATAGTACATAATTTAGTTTCTAGGTTTTTCTTCTTTATTGTAACCTTGAAAAACTTTAAAACAACGGTTTAATTGGTTGTTTTTAATTACTAAATCTGAAGTGTACAATTGCTAATAAAGACTAGTTCTAATTTTAAGATCAATGCGTATTAGTTAATATGAATATCATTGTTCCTGAACTAAAACATAACTCCACTTTTTGTTGTGCAATATACTCATATAATTGTTACTTGTTACTTTGTCGAATTTCGTTTTCGTTGAGAAACTAGTGCCAACCTTACAATATTTTAAGAGATGAACCGATAAGTTACAATATTTTTGTTGGTTATTTTAGAACATTCTCAACAATGTATTTAAATTGGGTCTTTATCTCTACATGTAGATAGTTGAAGATATTTAGTTACCCATCAATCTATTTTATTGAAGAGTGGATTATCAAAATTGCGATTTATTTTTATTAGTGAGCTTCTGTATATTTTCAAATTTTTGAGGATGGTTAGTAACAATCATCCTGAGCTCCTATAATCCCCCCTCCATAATTTTCTGTATTATTTTGAGTATGTCACTAATAATTATGTAAAAAGTTATTTACTATAAAAAAGCTAAAGGTTAGCATTTTTGTTTTACTTTGTAGCAAATAAGAAATAGTTTTGAACGAACTTAGCCCAATATTTATGAGCTTTTTTTAGTGTAGAAGAGTAAGAGAAAAAAGATGGATTTTAATCATGTCTGTATAAGGTACTCAAATACAACTAGTTTAGAAATTTGAGTTATTGGATCTTCATAGATAAGGTATTCTTAAAAGGAAAATTTACTTATTACATGATTCTTTGTATCAATATTGTTTTGTTTTCGACGTTGAAGAACCCATATTAGGAATTTTTTAGTTTTCAAAACTTTGCTTAGATTAGTAGACACGGTTGAGACTAAATTAGCTAGGATTGACATCACTGGTTAATACTTGTAATGCTAGTTTGATTTGATGCATACAAATACACAGATTTTTCTTTTTTACACCACATTAAAAAGTTCTAAGGTAAACCACTTAAAAGTAATTTTAAATTATCAAAATGTAAGTCTCATTTTATGACATTGTTAAATATTTACACGTTCACTTCATCATGTTTTTGTGGGTCTGTTCTCTTTTTCTAATAATCTTGATATTTACATATATTATAGTACTAAATTTTTTTGCTAATCATTATTTCAGTGTTTTCTATAATTACGTAAGAATCTAAAATATATTTGTAATGGATAAGAGTTGGACACATATATAAGGAATAGAATGGATCTCGTCTATATTAAAGGAGTAGGAGACTTTATTGAGTTTGCTTATGTTAACCAAAATCATGAGTCAAAGATATATTTTCCGTGTAAGAGTTGTAGAAATCTTATATTTCAAACAAACAAAGAAGTGGTAGCTCATCTTTTCAAGAACCGTTTTTTAACCCGGTACAGAATATGGACAAGTCATGGGAAGTCTTATCTTGATGTGGGTGGACTCCAAAATAATCCAGGTAATGATATGCTTGGTATGCTTCATGATACCTTTGCAACTCATCGAATGGATCAAGACTTCATCCAAAGTTCGAGGCAAGAAAGTACACATTTAGGGCCTGATATTTGAAACTCTTTGAAGATGCTGAGTAAAAGTTGTATCCGGTTGTGATTCATTTACAATATTATCTTTTACAGTTAAACTTATGCAATTAAAAGAACTAAAGGGATGGAGTGATAAATCGTTCAACATGTTAGTTGATTTGTTGAAAAAAGCATTCCCTGAAGGAGAAACTTTGCCTAAGTCATATTATGAAGCGAAAAAGTAAATGAAGCCTTATGTTTTATCTATAAAAAGATTGATGTATGCCCACAAGATTGTACGCCATATTGGAAAGACAAAGGATGGCTTGATAAATGTGACTTTTGTCACAGGTCTAGATATAAAGAACGTAAAAGAAAAACAGATGACCAACCTAAATTTTTTACAAATATCCCTGCGAAACAAATTCGATAGTTCCCTTTGAAACCGCGCCTGTAAAAATTATTCATCTCATCGAAAACCGCATTACTAATGAGGTGGCATGCTGAAGAACGAACCAAAGATGGTGAGATTAGACATCATGCCGATTCACTTGCATGGAAGAACTTTGATGAAAAACACCCAGAGTTTGCTAGTGATTTCCGAAATGTTCGACTTGGTCTAGCATCTGACGGGTTTAGCCCCTTTAAGTCGTTAAATAATCCTCATAGCACTTGGCCCGTTGTGTTAATGCCTTACAATGTGCCACCTTGATTATGCATGAAACAACCCTTTTTTTATCTTGGCTTTGCTTATTGATGGTCCTCGTTCACCAAGAAATGATATTGACGTGCTTTTGTAACCTTTAATTGAGGAGTTGGGTTATTTATGGAGTAATGGTTCACTTACTTATGATGCAGCAACCAATGAAATGTTTCGCATGCGCGTAGCTTTAATGTGGACAATAAGTGATTTTCCTGCTTATGCTAATTTATCCGGTTGGAGCATAAAAGGAGCCTTGGCTTGCCCTTGCTATAACAAAGATACATCTTCAAGATGGTTAAAACATGGCGGAAAGTTCTATTATTTGGGTCATCGAAGGTTTTTAGAACAAGGACATAAATTTCGAAAGGATAAAACAAGCTTTGATGGAACTGTATAAGAAGGTTCTGCTCCACCTCAATTATCTGGTGCTGACATCTTTAGACAAGTAAAGTTTATAAAGGATAAATTTGGAAAATTTGCGAAAAAAGAGCAACGACACCGTAAACGAAAAAGAGGTAATGGGTATGAGGTAACAAACGAAACAGATGCTAATATTAGGCCAAAACTCGGTTGGAAAAAGAAGAGTATTTTTTTTTCAATTGCCTTATTGGAAGGATAATCTAATTCGTCACAATCTTGATGTGATGCATATTGAGAAAAATGTGTGAAAATGTTATAAACATGCTTTTAAATATTAAAGGAAAGACGAAGGATAATCTGAAAGCTCGATATGACCTTCAAGCTATGGGCCTTCGTAGAAAACTTCATCCAAAAAACAGAATAATGGAAAAGTAATTTTGCCAGATGGTGTGCATATAATGAGCAAAGAGAAAATAAGATTATTTCTTAATGTACTCAAGAATGTTAAAGGACATGATGGTTATTATTCAAATATCCATCGCCGTGTACAGTTGCAAGATAGAACCATCTCAAGGCTCAAGAGCCATGATTGCCACATTTTACAAGAACACTGGTTGCTACTTGCGGTAAGAAAAGTGTTACCAGATAATCCGGTTCATGCTTTAACTGAACATAGCTATTTTTTTAGGAAGTTGTGCTCAAAAGTTTTGGATGTCGACGAACTCGAACATCTTGAAAAAAAAATTGCATTGATACTTTGCAACCTTGAGAAGATCTTCCCATTATCCTTTTTCGGTGTAATGGAGCACTTGCCAATACATTTAGCATATGAGGCAAGAATTGCTGGTCATGTCCATTATCGATGGATGTACCCTATTGAGAGGTAAATTTATAATTATCATAGTTGAGTTGTATTGCATTTAATTTTTATATTAATACTTCTTCCAACAAATTGATATTGTTCTTTCTCTACATACTTGCTTACGTTAAAAAACTACATGCAGAATCGGAGATATCCGGAAGGCTCTATTGTCGAGGGTTATCTAGTAGAAGAGTGCTTAACCTTTTGTAGCAGGTATCTGGATGATATTGAGACAAAACTAAACAGACCAGTGAGAAACTATGAGGGTAAACAAGGGGGTGTTCTTTCAAAACAGGAAAAATTGTTTCTTCTTGATGATATTACACTAGAGCAAACACATAGATATGTCCTATCGAATTCTAATGAGGTGTCCCATTTATGCGGTAACGAAGTTACATAATAAGAGTTTTTAAAACTGCAAAGTATATTTATTGATTGGATAGCAACTCCATTTGAATGTGCATGAAGCATATTGATATAATCACAAACATGTTTTGATTCGTTGCTTTCACGATGAACATTTTACCAGAATTTGGTTGAAGCAAATTTGGTATATAGAAGAATTTCCTATGAGAGTTTTTAAGTGGACTTATAACTTTGATCCAGAAGTAGAATCGTCCTTAGCTCCTGTGTGGATAAATTTACCAAAATTGCCTATTCTTTTTTATAATACTTACAGTATATATTCTATAGCAAGTGCTTTTGGGAAGCCTCGAAGGGTAGATGAGCCTACTTCTAAACTAACTAGACCTAGTCTAGCCCGTATTTGTGTTGAAATTGATTTTAAAAACTGAGCTGTAAGACGGCCGAGGGGATAGGGAATGACTCGTCTTACGGACTGGGACGAGTGGCGTGAGAGGTCCAAGTGCACACTTTAAATCTATATTTATTTGTTAGCAATGGTCTGTGTCTTTTCCTATACCGGGGACACAAGACGTCCGAGGGGTATAGGGAATGACCTACCTTACGGACTGGGGTAGGTGGCGTGAGAGGTCCATGTTTGCTATAAATGTGTGTTGGAGCTATTTAATTTATTTCGTTGTACGATGTTATTTTATTTCTGTTTATACGTTGTTATTGTAGTGGTTGTTATGAGTTCTTGCATTTATGGGATGGAGCGACGGTATCTTGTGGTGCCGTCCCGTCTATGTATGTGTGTGGGACTCACCGTTACAGTTTTGTCTTTCGGGTACAACTTAGGTTGTGACGTTTGGATAGTCTACGAGCTTCACTTTCAGGTTGTAGTCTACGGGCAAATTACATTTGTTTGGTAATTTTTATAAATTGTCAAAACCATCTGGTCATGTAGCCGCGTTTGGCAAACAGTTTTATTTATCCGTTTAATTGTTCCTTTAGCTCGCAAATTATTTCTTTTAAAATTTATATTTTGTACCAACAGGTTTCTCTTTTTCCTTTTGTTTAAAAAAGTCACGCTTTGATGTTCGGGTTTTGCGGATTTTGGGGCGTGACAATCTACATTGTTTTCTTCGAGCTCATCTTAAAGTTTTGTGTGTTTTTCCAATGCAGATTGGACTAGTAACTTTACAGATCAAGAATATAAAATGAGTCCAGTTGATTACATTTGCGGACACGTTTAGTATCATTTGCTTAAAAAAATCATTTTCACTTAACTAAAATTTATGCTAAGATAATTAATAATACAAATAAGTATGGTGACTTTTAACACAAACTTATTTAGTTTTAAAAAAAACAAATTTATTATATAAAATGAAGAGTATTTATCATGGAATATTGACCAAATTTTTAGAATTATGTTACATGAGAAGAGTCAACTAGCGAGGGGAATTATGGTGGTGTATATCGGCCGAATGTCCCAACTGAGTTGTGTCTTTGTTCACCTGCCTTAATTTCTTTGCACATGGAGCTAGGGGGAGTAATTATATGCACACGGGCTCTGCAGTCCCGACCACAGTAATATAGTCAGCAAGCTGATGTGGCAGGACCTCTCTGTAATTACCATAAACTCTAAAACCATAGTAGTATTTTCTTTAAAAAAACATAAAATTCAGCCCCTTCTTCTCTCTCTTCTCTGCATCTCTCTAGCGCATGTGTGTCTATTGGGAAAATATGACTATATATCTCTCTCCTTGGTTTGTGTGTGTGAATGTGTTACAAACCTCTGGTCAAATTTGCTCTTAATTTCATTTGGTCAATGAATTATTTTCTTGATCCCTTTATTATTTATGTATGCATCGAAATTCGATTGCTGATTTTGAAAATTTATATATCTTATAATACGAGTTTCTAACATAAGGTTTTGATTTGGTGTTTTTATAATTTAGGGTTCTTATGATTCGATTTTTATTTGGTTTATCTTTCGTGTTGCATATAAGTGATTGTTATAAGAAGAAAAAAACGACACATAGTTGTATTTTAGGATTCGCATAATTCGGGTTTTTTATTTAGGGTTTTTTTATACAAATTTGTGTAAAGATTCTCATAAAGCATATTGTCTTTTATTCAGTTTAGTTTTATATTGCCTTATACCTTTGAAATTGTGACTTTTGATGTACATGCAGTTGGAGATTTTGGTACGTCTGGGTTTGAACTTTAGTCTTGTACATTAGTTTCAAAACCTAAAAAACAAAGTACTTAAAAAATCACTCCTTTAAGTTTTCTGTTATTATTTGCTTTTTAGCTATTATGATAGGTTCTCTTGTATTAATCAGTTTACATTTTTGGCTTAAAAATCCTAAATCATTTAAGCTTGTTTCATTGAGGTAGTGTTTGATTGATAAAATGGGTGATAATAAATGCAAAAACTACGATTTTATTGGCTAAATTGAAAGAGGCCTTCGATATGATTGATAAAATGGGTGATGATGAATGCATAAGTAGTGGGCCGATTATTAGTAAGGAAATTAGTTGTCATAAGGTCTTTGGCGACCCGGCTAAAGCTCCTCGTCCGGGAAAACCGAGGGAAAAGAGACTTAAGCCACAAAGCAAAAAAATTAGTGAGAAAATGAGTAAAAAGAGGAGTAAAAGTGGCAAACCTGGAAATTACATTGAGAATGATATATCTGAATGCTATCGTCCAATTTTAACTCAAGAGAGTTCGAATCATGTAAGTATAAATATCCTATTATTTTATTGTTTCTTTTATGAGATAACAATTATTATAAAATTTTCTTATTTTCTTTTATTTTTTTTAGCAATGGGAAATGAGCATGATGCCGAATTTCACTCCAGATTTTATCACCGACACATTCCTAAGCAATCAATATAGCTCCAGGTCTTGTTAGCTGTAACTTTTAAGTAAATATGATTTCGCTATGTTTTAAGTGCAAATGGGGTTTGTAAAATGTCACTTGGCATACAGAAAATATACATATGCATATAGTGACGGAATCAAGACCAAATGTTTGGGATTGACAAAATAAAAAACATAATTATTTAAATTATAAAGGACGGATGTATTTTCAAAGAGACGGGAATGTTCATGTAAAATCCGAAAAATCTTTTGTTACCTAAAACAAAAATCTGTTACAAAAGATTTAAACTACTCATATAACATAATAATCTTATGTTGTTTCTTTAGAATTGTTTATTTGCATGCACCCACTTATTTTATATCATATTATATTATATTAATTTATCCCTCACACACTAAGCCATCACATGCAAATTGTAATATATATATTACTATGTCAATGTATGAAAATTTGTAGTAAAATATTACAAAAACAATATATAATTTTGAAAATGGTTGCCAAAAAAAATATTAATGAATTGCCAGTTGAATAACTAATTTATAAATTACTCTGAAAAACACTACTAAAAAAATTATTTTTTTAAAATTGTGTGGTTGCGATGACAACCCCCTATCTTACAAGAGTGCCGCCCCCGGCCCTGTATGCATGCGTGTCTGAAACTTTTATCAAACGGTAGATGTTAGAAAAAATTATCAAAACATACAACTGCATGAGAAAGCAAGCTCATGTTTCTTTTATAAACATAATGAACTCCTCCTATTGAATTAAAGAGCGGATATTTGTTCGTTATGAGTAAGGAAATATTTCCACGTCTTTTAATATACGGTTGAGATACTGAATCATGGAGTTCTATTGTAAATTTACTATATATTAATGTTGACAAAGTCATTATCAAAGCTACTTAAGATACACTATACACACAAGTATACACGAGCTAGTTAACTGTAACTTTTATTTCTCCATAATATTTTCTCTATTTCAGACATATTCTTACTTGAACGTCAAATGGTGATAGGTTGGCCGACAACATTCCGCTAAGTTGTTTCTTTCGCAACATATCATGAGAAACCCTAGACAGCAAAAACATTTATTCAAGTTTCTGTTCGGAATTTATAACAAGTCTAGAGGTGTGGAAAGAAATTTGAGTTAGTTAACCCAATTTACACATTTTTTTTAATATTTTACACCAACTCAGCATGTATTTTTTAACTAACACACCAAACTAAAGTAATTTATCTTTGCACTTTCATTAGTTACAAAGGTAAAAAGTGGCATGAACTATGGTATTATAACTTTCATCCGTACTAAAAACATTCACAACTGTGCATATAGTATTTCTCATCTCACTTCATTCTTGATTTTCACTCACTTTCGATTGGATACTCACTATCCTCCACTTCGATTTAGGATTTAGCTAGATATGTTATTTTTCATACTTGCATATGTATTTGCATATAAATTTGTATGTATGATATATAGAGAAGGAGGCATTGGAGTATGAATATCAGAAAACTCAGATGAAAAAAGAGCGCGATAGAACGATGGTGGTTAAAATTATAGAGAGGAGAAAGAAGGGCGTGCATGTGAGGGAAAGTCATCATACAAGGAAAAAGCTAGGTTTTTAGATGGAGGAAAGTGAAAAGTGAGTAGTTGATTAGTGGTCACTTTATTTGAGGAAAAAATAATAAGGATCGCATAATTTTATTGAAATTTTTTCCAAATGGGTAGTCCCATATAATTTTTATAGAATTATTGAAATTATAGATGCATTGATGTGTAGCATTTCGTAAGAATATTTTTATAAATGTATATTTATGGAGGATCTCAATGGGGTCGTTGAGAATGCTCTAACAATATTGGAATGCATTGGTGAGTGTACACTAACCTCATTTTCGGTTTATCATTTGAATTAATTGGAGTTCGCAAAATTGTCAAGTTTCAATAAATAATGACGACCCTAGTCATTTGACACCTAATTCGACTCGAAATTTGCGACCTATTTTAATTCTTCCATAAACAAATAACATAGAAATTATACGATGACGATTGATGTAATTGAAAGTGTATCAACTAAACTGAATTGATCTTTTTCGTTTAAAAACCTTCTAGTCATGGAGTTCGAGTGTCGAAATTCGAGGTCGCTAAAACAAAACAGTGTTGTCTCATCTGTCGATTGATGTAATTGAGAGTGTGTCAACTAAACAAATCAATTTTTCCTTTCGTTTTTGTTTCCGTTCCTACCAACCTCATAAAAGTTGTTTGATACTTGAACATATTGTTGCATAATAGCCGTCTCGCGGTCTTCAACTCCATTAAATTCCAAATACAAGTACATATCAATACACTTATATCCAGAAATGGAATAAATGTTCACGTGACGGTCCGCAAACAATGAATAATTTTTTCAAGAAAACGACTCACCCCTTTTCAAATAGTAGTTAGGTCGACCAAACTTGTTTATGATTTAAACCATATCATGATGGTAAAGGGAACGGGGAAGAAAAACATGAAACAGCCGAAAATAAATAAAAATCTAAATTTTACACATGAAATATAGGAAGCGGAAAACGAGAATCAGAAAACGGGATTTTCGAATCGGAAACGAGTTTTCCCGTAGTTATGAATTAAATCTATTTTTTTTTATATTAATGATTAAATTGACATAAATATATATTTTTTATTTTTTGGAAATCAAATTACATAATTGTTATACTCCTAAATAATTTTATATTGCGCCGCAAGCACTTCTCTCTCTCTCTCTCTCTCTCTCCGGTTGCTTATCTCTCATCTCAGGTATCATATGCATCATTTTTTAATTTATTTGTATTAATAATTGTTGCTTCATATTTATTTAGGATATTTGAACCTTAAAGATTAGTGCTTTTCACTATTGAATCGATTAGATACATAAAAAATCTGCCTAGATTAAAACATATTTTAGGGTTTTTCACAAAATTTAGTCTTTTCAAATCTTTACTACTTTTCACAAAGAGGGTATTTTTAGATGTCCTTTTTCTATTTTTTTTAATTTCTTTTTTGGATTTTTTTTCAAGTGTTGGTCAGACCATTTTGAACCTAGATTTTAATGTTTTTTATGCTGTTTTTGAATTTATGCTGCAATACTATTGTGATTTCTTTATTTATAAATTTCGCGTTGTTCTCGATTTAGGATTTTTTGAATTTCCAGTCCTTCCCCACTTCATCTTTAAGTACCCATACGTTTTTGTTTATTTCTATCAAAGTCGCCGTTACATTAGCTGAACAGTCTTGGATTGTTGTTATACATATCAATATTATTACAGGAAATAAGAGCGTTATATATGTATTCTAAATGCAGGGAAGGAGATTGATGGCAAACAGAGGAAAAGTAGGCGGTGTTAATCCTACTACTCCTATAAACGGTGGTAGTGTTTACGTGTGTAACCTTCCGTTTGGGACTGATGAAACCATGCTAGCTGACTACTTTGCCACTATTGGATTGCTAAAGGTAGCAGTTGAATTTAAGATTTAGGATCTTCACATCTCCACTTTCTTAAAACACCATTTATCATTATTTCATATCCTTGATATAATGATGTTTGCCTTTCTCATCCATCATCCTATACGGTCTTATAATCAATTTTTTGTTTCTAATGGGAATATAAAACAATATACTCATATGTTAACTTGTTCTTAGTTTTTATGCATTTTGTGAAATAATTTTAGTTGAATAGTGAGATTTCAAGTAACCCAGAGTATTATTTACAATATTTTCCACTATTTAGAACATTGAATGAGAAATTGTTTTCTAAGAGTGCGCTTAAAAGAAAACTTAGTTATGAGTTTCTCATTAGTATGGAATGCAATTCTAAAAGGCCTCTTCAAATCTTGAAAAATAATTAATTGCTTTTTGTTCTTTCTTTTGTTTTGCGTTGCAGTGCATTTCCTTTTCCTCTTTCTACTTTCATTTTAATGCCTTTTTCTGAATGTAATAATTATTAGACGAGTTATATCTTCATTAGAAAACATTTAGCTATTAGAGTTATAGATTTATTATAATGGGGGTTAAATGTACTTTTATACATCCAGTTATCTAAAAGTTTTGATTTTGCACACCTTCCTAATTACCATTTCTTTTAATTAGTGTGCTCAACCATCGGATTAGTGTATTTTAGTACACCCTCATCACATTTTCTGTTAACTTGGATATTAATAACGCTTTTTTACTAATTATCCCTTCAACTGTATCCGTATTTACAGTCCCAAAAATTTGTCTCTGGCTGCTTCTTCCCCAAATTGACAGCCAAAACCTAACCGTGTCTCCCTTACACACAAACATAATCTACATACACGAATATACAACTTTTCATCACCTAACACAACTTTAATATCTTTCTCTACATACATACATATGGATTTATATCAAAAAGAATTCCCATTCCTCAATCTAAAATTTGGGACAGAAAATCCCATGAATAAAAAAGTTTCTTGTAGAGTCAAGTTATGGGTTGAAATCTTAGTTGCAGGAAGCTTCCGAACTGCCGACGCTTCCGCCTCGGAAGCTCGCTCCCACGCTTCGGATGCTCGCAGAAACTTCCACATCCATATATAACCCAACCCTAACACATCGGCTCATATTTCTATGCTAACCGAAGGAGTACTACATTTTACTTTTATTTTTTCAAGTATTGGGAGAATTATTATTGTTTAATAGTATTTTATTACATAAAATTATAGAAATAAAAATGAAAATTCTCCTAGACGCTTCCGACCATGCTTCCTCACTTCTACAGCATCCTCTTCCTCGCTCACGCTTCCTTACACGCTCCCGCTTCGTGCAACTTTGGTTGAAATTGGTTGGATTGATTTGGGGGTTTCGTTAAATGTGATATTTGTTAATTCAAATTAATGTCTTCTAAAGAGAGAATTAAATGAGACGAAGGTATAAGGACGTGTACTGTTACATGCGGCTACGTGGAGCCAGTGGGGTGGGGGTTTATGAGGCAGCAATGGTGAGGTCCTGGTGCTACGGTGTGGCGCCCTGGCGGTGATGATCCTGTAGTTACGTTCATGTTGATGGAGTATGTATATGTTACAAATATAAAAATATAATCAATATTATTTTAAAGGTTTTCTACAGTGACAAAAATTGATGTGTTAAATTACGAAACCAACCTTGAGCCCAAACGTGCAGCATTCACGTGACATCCAATTTGACAGAAAGTGTTACAGGAGCGAGCGAAACCAAAATAAAATAAAAGTTTAGCATATGAATTAATAAAAAAATGGTAGTTGGGTGTACAAAATCGAAAAATAAGATAGTTCGGTACTTGGTTGCACAAAATTACATTTAACCCTTATAAAGGAGATTGATTATAATGATCAGTAAAACTGTAAGATTCTATAAGTGGTAGTTAAGGGAATTAGTCTTTTGTAACTCAGAGAGTAATTTGTATGCAGATTTATCTGCATAGTTTTTACTCGTAGTCTTATTTCATGTTTATCAAATGATACTTCATTACTGATAACTTTACTTAAAAATGTACTTTTACATCCTTATGAACTGAGCAAAACATTTTACTTATAAGATACAACCAATAATCAGAGATTGCTAACTATTCTTTTCTACCGGTACATTGTTGATGGGGGTGCATTGTGAAAATAGAAAGACAAGAAGACTGGTCGACCTAAAATATGGTTATATCGGGACAAGGAGACAAACGAGCCTAAGGGAGATGCTACCGTGACCTATGAGGATCCACATGCAGCCGTTGCTGCTGTGGAATGGTTCAACAACAAAGAATTTCACGGATCAGTTATTGGTGTTTTTATAGCAGAGTCGAAGAACAAAGATGAACTGTCGTATAACGTTGGATTGAATCTCGATATAGAAGATCCTGGTGTGGGTAATAATGAAATTGCTATTCTGGATACGAGTGGAAGTTGCGGTGATTCAGCTCCTCCACAAGGGAAAGCTTGGCAACAAGATGGGGATTGGTCGTGTACAAATCCAAGGTCTGTGCTATGATATTGGTGAGCTGCTCTTGCTTGTCCTTCTTTGTTGCGACTTGGTTAAATCACCATTTACTAATCTTAACCTTATCATTAATATTTGTCAACAGCTGTGATAATGTGAACTTTGCGTTTCGTGGTGTCTGCAATCGATGTGGTAGTGCTCGGCCTGCGGGAGGTAGTAGTGCTGCCGGGGGCGGGAGAGGGAGGGGACGTGGTAATAACGAGTCTTCAGGGGGACCAGGTCGAGCAGTTGGGGGACCACCTAACCTTTTTGGTCCTAATGACTGGTCTTGTCCTATGTAAGTCAACCACTCTATGCGTAAAGATGTTTTGTCTGTGGTTCTGTTTTTTTCCTCAACTTCTCTTGTAAGCATTACGTACTTGCGTGGTTTTTTATGTTTATCTTTGCAACTTTTTAAGAGAGGAAGAAAGCATGGAGTCAAGTTATGAACATATGATTGCAATTGTGGGCAATTCAGAACCTTATTAAGTTTAGTGAAAAGTAGGACCTCTCGCTTTTTGTGCAATATCTAGATACTCATATAACTAGCAGTGTAAAGAAAAGAATCAAGAGATGATTATGGCATGATGAAGATTTAACTTTTTTATCTAAATTTAGCTAGTCTTATTGCTGTTTGTAGTTTTTATTTCAAAAGATGCTACAAACACAACTTTGCTGCTCCTTTAGTCACTTCCTGTAGAAAGATGTAGGGAAGTCTAGGGGTCTTTTGCAGAAACGGTCATGCATCCTCTTGTTAAGGAAATTAAAATGGTTACGACACAAGTTCTGTTTTCTGTTTTTTTTATTTCTCCATTTTTGTTTTGCTGTTAGCATGTGTCTTCATGCGCCTAGTCTTATTTGCTTTTAAAATTATGTTTGGCCGGCTATTGATTATTGTTATGTCCAAAGAGATATACTGCTTGACATGAAATTGTCGTCTATGTTGCCATTAGACACATTTGTGATACTATCTACATTTCATTTCAAAGCTGTTGTCTTACTTCATAAGTACAATAAAAAAATAGAAAAGATTTCAATGGTTAGATGCTGGTCTTGTCGGAGATAGATATCTGGTTCTGAAAATCTATGAAGATGTGATAATGACATTACTTTCTGTTTTATTGACATTGCCTCCTTTTTTAATTCCTTTGCCTTCTTGATGTAGGTGTGCCAATATCAATTGGGCAAAACGCTTGAAGTGCAATGTATGCAATACAAACAAACCTGGCCATAACGAGGGTGGCGTGAGGTACCACTGATGAATCTTTCATTTGTAGTTTTTCTTGGTTGGATAATGATCATTTATAGTGGAATTCTGATGTTCGTTATGATTTATGCTATTTTAGTTTATGTTTTCAGGCTTTTGCTATTTGCCCTTATCAAATTTTACAAGTTGACACGCTCTAACTTTTGACACTTCTAATGCATTAGCTGTTCTAACTTTTAATCCCACAGGGTCCTACTTTTAAATAAAAAGAAAACATAATTGCATAAGATCTTTGTATGCAAAAAGTCAATAAGGACTGATTTTTTCTACTTGCTTAACAGGGACAGCATACTTCTCCAATTATTTGACAAAATATAACTTCTAATATTTTTATTATAGTTATGTACACCTTAGATTGCTTAGATGTGGGAAAGAATATAATAATAATATAACAGTTTGATGTCAATGCATAGAGAAAGCATAAAATTGTCTCTTATTATATCCTTGGGAATCAGTTTGGAAAATGCCACCCCACCCACCTAAAAATATTTTCTTCACTCGAAAGTAAAAAATAAATAAATAGAATCTACACTTTGTTCTACCTGATTACATGCTTTTTCGTGTCTAAAACAATGAGCTATTCGAGCTGATAGTCATGTAGTAGATGGCCAGCTCAAGTTATCTCATTCAATTACGTTTAATTAATCGATTTGTGGTGCGTAATTTCAAAGATAGTGGTCGACATTTTTCACCCCAGAATGAGCTCCAGCTTAGTGGGATGTAATTATTTTTATACTCACTAATAAGAAAAATGTTTTGGTGAAGTTATATTTTTTGTCAAAACTATCTGTTCGTCATCCCATTAGCATAGTGAATCTTCACAAATTTCAGCCCGTAATTTTTATAAATAATGAACTAACGTGAAGGCTTTTTGTAAGGTGATGGTTTTGGTTGTACAGTTGGTATTAATATTTTATGCCAAGGTCAATTGATGCAGAACATGAAGGGCTCCCACATGCATATTTGTAAAAGATGTGGAAGAAGGGGAAGGACTATTTTTTTAAAAATGCATATACTTTTGTTCATCAATCAAAACCTCAATTTACTACCTGAAACGCGTATTTACTGGTCGCATATTTTTTTTTGCTTTTTAGGGCTGCATCTCTTCAAACCCTACAGTGGCATCCCTTGTTTATCTGATAGTTGCATCCCTTTTGATTAAATAGAAAATGGAACAATCCAAGTGGTTATAACCATTGTTGTATGTGATACAGAAATTAATACGAATATTTTCAGTTCATTCAATTTTCATATATCATCATCTCCGAAATTATTTTGATCCCTTCATGATTGTCATTGCTAACCCACACTACGTAGTAAGATGAAACTAGTTGACCAAGCTACAGACACTGGGCAAATTGCATACAAGTTAGTGCTTAACAAGTTTCAAAACATCTCTTATGATCATCGGTTAGAAAGTGAGTGGACTTTGTCAGCATTACAATTGTTACATGTTGATAAGGTGGAAAACTGTTCATGGTGGCAATGACAGTGACTAACGGGTTTGAATGAAGTCATAAGAAACCAACGATGGAAGTTTAGGAAGAAATATTTGAGTAATTGGCTAGAAAGTGTGTTGTGACTTGTGAGTAATAAGAATAGCTACCGACCAACCTTCTAAAAATTGTAGCTACTGATTTATATGCTGCGACAAAGAGCAGATTGTGAGATTGGGCTTGTAGATTTAAGTGCCTTTTTCCAGAAGCACTATCAAAGGTTTTCCCTGATATTTGCTACAGAAAAATGTTGGCATCTAAACATTAAAAGTTTGGGAATACTTTTCAGAACACTATAACCCCAAAGAGTTTTTGTTTTGTTTTTATGCTTGAAAACTTTTAGTTTTTGACAAGTGATTAAACTCCAGATGCAGACTTTTTGTGATGGTTTTGAGAACACAGAAAAAAACTTGGTGCATGGTGCCCACTTGTTCATTGAACTGCATACTCTTTTTCCTGATTTTATGACTGTAGTCTTTTTGCGCATGATTTCATGAATTAACTTGGTTTTGTTTTGTTTTGGACTATAAACTTTTCTTTTGAAAGAATTTTATACCATATAAGAGCATCTGGACGGTATATAGAAACATAAATGAAACTTTTATATCTATTGCTCAGGCTGGATTTATTGTAGAACATTTTTTAATATTATAGGACTTCATTTGACAAAATCCATTATAAGTTTCAAGTCTTTTAGATCTTGGTTGCTAACTTAATTATTCACAGACACATTATTGAGCTGAGAATTGAAGATAAATGCCTCTTTCTGTATTTTCTTATTTGTATTGGTCATGTTATAATTATAGACGAATGTTTCATGGAGTAAAGCAAGCATCACTTTGTCTCTCCCTGCTCATAAAATGAATGTATTTGGGGTGGGATTATACTGGGTAAGGGATTAGGTATATCTGAATGCCTAACTTTGATTTCACTAACTATTTTCCTTTGCTTTTCCTTACACTGATATGAACTTGTACCAAACCCACCTATTGTCATTCCCAATCACATTTATCGACTGTTGGTATTTTATTTTCATTGACCATCATAAAAAGATGAAGTTTTCGCGAAAACCTTTGTGTTTATTCATTAGGGGGGCAAATAGCGATGGAAAAAATGCCCATTCCAATTGGTCATTATTTTTTCATAATTTTAAATCAATGTATACTTTGCTTTATGCTGCTATTTTTACCATGATTTGCATTTTCTGTTGCCCTTGCATCGTTGTTATTATTTCTTAGGGGCACAGTTGCACAGTCTGAAGAACTTTTGGTATACCACATATACATTTTCCTAACTCTAATATCATTTTCGAAATTCAGTAAAGCTAAAGTTGAAAATCCGATTTTGATGCTTCATACAATACACATTGGATTTTTGAAAGATTTTGTGGGTGCAACAAGTGTGTTTCGGCATTGAGCCTCATATTTCAACAGTTGTTTCTTTGATTCTATCATTGGATTGAACTAGTATAGTACTAAACCCGAGTGTATGTTTTCCTTGCATTTTACATTAAAGTATATATTTAGTTTTCTTAAAATTCTCCATGTTCCTATGTTTTTCTAGATTTACCTAGATGATAACTACTTTACTTTCTGTTATGTGAGACTAGTAACAGTTATAAAGGTATCCCGTGTAGTCTATTTTAATCTCTTCTTATTGATTGTAATCTTGAAAATATGTCAAAAGATATAATTTACATTAAGTAATTGACACTTTGGATAAACACCAGTGTTTAACCAATGTTTATATGCTATCTAGAGGAGGTCGTGGTGGTGGCTACAAAGAACTCGATGAAGAAGAGATAGAGGAAACAAGACGGCGCAGACGAGAAGCGGAAGAAGTAAGATAGATCTGAAATAATTTTTGTGCTAATTTTTTTTTTCTTTTCTATTCATAAGTCTGGCATAAAAATAATTGCAGGATGATGGTGAACTTTATGATGAGTTTGGCAATCTCAAGAAAAAGTTCCGTACGAAGAAGCAACAAGATGAAGATAGACAGACGCTTCCGGGTGCTGGACGCTCAGGATGGGAGGTTGAGGAACTGGGTAAGTTTCTATTATTCCCAATTTAACCTCATATGAGGGGCAACATAAAAAAGATATCTTACTGGTTACTACATAAGATTAAGAAGCTGAAATTTTCATTGTTGTAATTCTAAAAGCAGTTAAAAGTAAGGCAGACGACAGAATTTCAAAAATCATGAGGGCAAACTAAATGTCACTTTGGCTGTTTTTTTAAATTGTTTTAAAGTACTATAACCTCATTTGCAAGAGCACATAAAAAGTTAATTTTACTGGTTCCACAGAAGACAAACGAGTTCCTTTATTTTTTTGTTAATTCCGAGAGTAGTAAAAAAGCTGAAAAGCCAGAAGGAATTCAAAATTTCGAAAATATTAAGAAAAACAAAGTAAGCTGATGTTTTCGTGTGTATGCAAATCATGTATGGCACTATATGGATATGCGACACCTACATAAAAAGAATATGAAAACACATGTTTGTTGGTACATAATATATGGTATGACGGCCATGTATATATAGTTATGCGCTAGAAATGTTGACACTGACTTAGCCTTGTCAGCATGTCCAGCTTTCTGTAACTCAAATAGAAGTTGGAAGTTCTGAACAGAACTCTTGTGAAACATGATTATCCAGTATATTCATATAGTCATATAGATAAAGATCATTCCATTTACATAGCAGTAGGCAGGAAATTAATCAGTGTACCTCGCATACAAATTGTCGAGTCAAAGTTTGTGTTGGTTGGATTGAGTTCGATATCTTTATTAAAGTGTTATTGATTATATGATCCTATGTCCTCTTGTATTGTTCTGTATTCTTCCTTTCATGTCAATGTACGATGTCGTTAGCTGCTGAACTGAATTAAATATTGGTCTTCATACTTTTGTTAAGCTGTAGTTTAGTTTCTATAATTTAATTTTTGGCTCATAATTTGTAGCTTTCTCTTATTTAGGAAATACTGGCAAAACTCTTTTGTATCTTGTAAGCGTTGTTTGATTAGGAAGTCGCATTATCAGTTTTACCTGCTTGATGCTTTCACAAAATTGTGTCGTAGTGGGTTATAGAGAGTTTTGAAGAACGGTAGACTCATTCATGTTTTTCATTCTGTGTTTCTTTTACCAAATGCCAATGTGGATTTTTTTTTAATGTTCTCAGCTACTGTATAAAAGATTTTAAGCCCCTTGATTGTTATACTTGTTTTCCAATAGACCCAATACTTGAACAGTTAGTAATTGATATGTATTTACGATGATCTGTATGGAACAGGTATGAATGAGAGAGAAGGAAGGGAGAAAAGCAGGGACAGGGGGCGTGAAAAAGATGAAAACAAGTATCGAGATGATAGAGATAGGAGAGGGAGCAGAAGTCAAGAAAGAGAGAGGGGAAGAGATCGAGAACGAGATTATTACAATAATGATAGGAAAAGAGATTTTGGCCGGGAGAAAGAGCGTGACCGTGACAGGAACACACATCGTTATTGATAACTGTTTTGACATTCCTTGGAGACATCAGAAAGGGTCTCATCTTGTTTTTATTTTCTGGTTTTAACTTTTAATGGCTATGCTCATAATGTCTGGATTGTTGAACTTCATGTGTTATTGTTCACCCTGAATTTACGGATGGAATGTAGAGTTACTTCGTTTTTTGACAGTAGTTGAATTACTGTTAATTCTTTTTTGATAGAATTGTGTATCCTATGAAAGATGATATTGAGGATTGTTAAAATTGTTGGGTTCGTTGGCATCTGGCAACTAAATGTGATGTAAGAATGACAAATATCTTCGTAATACTAGACCCTCAATTTTTTGTAACAATATTTAACAATATGTGCGTAACTAAAGATTTTAGTAAAAGTTACATTAACTACTTTGAAGTCGTAATCAAAAGGGTACTCAGACTTCCCCCTATAATTTGCCTTCTTAGTTTATCTTCAGAGCAAGTCTTCAAGTTCATCAGAAAAATAATTTATTAAGATTCCTTTTATTATTATCTAAATGTGTTTAGAGATTTTTTAGTATTTGATTGCATAACCAATTCCAATCATACTATATTTAGGTGTGAGCATGTCTTATGTGTTGAGGCTTCTGGGTTTTATAATCAAAATTTTAGAAATTTAGTGTTCGCCCTTCCCTAATTTTATGTAAAAAATAGTTGTAAGATATGAAATTTTTTATATAGAATATATTGATCCCTCCCATATTCAATTTCTGGTTCCGTCACTATCTATCCACTACAAGAAAGTCTAAGCATTGAGATAGCTTCTGTTGCTATTGTGTGCTCGTGACTTATTTAGTGACGAGAATAGCAACGGTTTCTTTTGCTAATTTTGTCACCAAATTAGCAAGAAACACTTTGGTATCATATTAGTAACAGAATATTGAGAAATTTTCTTATAGTGATCGAAATCAGGTTAAATTTGCTAATAATTTTTAAAATCTCTGCTTTTGCATTTTCACTAGAAAATTTCATATAAAACACACGCGCGCGCACACACACATATAAGACACAAATAATAACCCATATTTAGTTGGGCATTAATTTTCACGTACTTAGTCATGTAAATGTTTAGAGACTTCGGCCGAGCTGAGCCGTTTTGTGCTTATATTTATAATAATCACGTACAAGTTTGTAATGTCAATATAGATTATTCACCAACCATAAAAATAAAATGATATTAGAAAATTTTAAGCCTTACATGATAAATAGAAAATTATAATCTGAATATCTTTTCTTCCATTTCATTTAAATGACAATACTTGCATATTAGTATTATATACTCGATCGTAAGATATTTATAACAAATGCCTAATATATTTAACTTAAACATCTTACCTAGCTCTTGATATCATTTTAAAGAGTTTTTTGCTAAAGATAATAAATTAATATTCAAGAGTGAATAGTAATTTTAAATATACATCATTCTGACAATAGGATAAATGAGTCTTTGTGATGATAATGGTTCTCCATATATCCAATAGGATAAATGCCAATCATAAATTTGAACATAAGGAAGGAAAATGAAAGGAAATTTTCCAAAAAGAAAAATATGAAATCAAATTTTTGTTTCTTTTTAGTCGATATCTTCTATAGGCTATCTGAGATGTAACAGCGACTAAAGAAATGACCAAAAAGTGTCGTATTTGAAATTTATTTTCAAAAAGTATCATGTAAACCTTCCTTCCTAATTTATTTTTCAACTCTCTCAATACCAATTTCAAATCATATACTCCAGTAGAAAAAAAACAGAAGTTTCTTTTAGGGCCTTATTTTAGGATTAAAATCAACTAATAATCTCCTTTTATAAATATAAAGAAGCTATGGCTAGTCTAGAATAAGCTGCTAATCCTGTATTTAAACTCCTCATCAAATATATTCTACAACAATCACATAATGTATCAAGGTGCAATTATTGCTCTCAAGTAACCTCTCAATATGTTCAGCCATATAATAAATTTTTAAGCATTTTCATTCAAAGAACGAAAAAACCTTTCATCCAGTGAAGATCAAGCCATCCAATTGCGATGATGTGACTCAAATTGTATATATTTTATGATGTTATATAAGGATCAAATATATTATGATAAATTCTTCAAGTGATCAACTTAAACCCTAGAATGACAAACTCTTAATTTCATTCCAGATCACTTGTGAAGTGTGATTCATATATACTGTATTAAGTAAAATAAAACAAAATGCCTGGTAACAGTCACTTCTAGACGAAACCGTCTTTACGCAAGTTTTTCGATAATTTGGGAATCATACTAAAGTTGCACATTTGCGCCCCACATAGTTACTTCTGGATGGCATTTTAGTAGAAAGGTCCTTTAGAATGTGTTTGGATTTTTGGAACTTCGAAAATGTCAAGGGAAAAAAACAGAAAACAAAGAACGACAAAAAGAAAAGTAAAATGAAATCATTTTTCGCTCTTGTGTTTGAAAGTGTTAAAGTATATTATTTCACATTGACTAGATAATGATCGAGCCTGCGTTTTATAAAAAGTTACTCATCTTTACTATTACGATACATTTTAATGATAACATATGTGTTCAATAAAAAGTTTGGAAAAATGAGAGGATGAAAAATAAAAGAAAGGGAAAGAGAGCTAGTCCCTTTTTTTATAGTCTGTTTTTTATTTCCTTCCATTTGTGAAACAAAAGTGGTTAATTTCACTCAATCTACACATAAAAAAAAAATCCGTACTTTTTATCGTTTTGTATTCCATTAGTTTTCTCATGTAACCAAATATAAGAAATTGTTTAATCTGGAAATTAGTTTTCTCATCTATTTTTTGGATTCCAAACACACATGACACACCATTAACCGGTGATATCGGATTTTAACCGAAAATTAACAATCACTAAAGCAAATGAAGAGACGCTTAAAAGAAAACATAGCGGCTTTGGTGATCCCCAAAAATTGCTCCAACAATTGGAAGTTTTTTGTTCCATGAAATTGAAATTTGAATCTTCTCTTTCAAGAGTTGTCTACCAATATCCCCTTCATCCCAAATTACAAATATTTGTTGAGAATACAACTATTAAAAAAAAAAACGAGTCTACTTGTAATTTTCTAAACATTTTAATTTAGTCAAATGAAAATATTTTATTCGTACAGAAAATCCAAAATCCAAGTAAGGGTAATAATAAACATAAACTAACTTCGTCCATTCTGAGTTTTCGTTTTTGTAAAAGTTCATTTAAATTGGGACGTGATGATATAGAATAATTATCAATTAAATTGGGATGGATGGGGTATAGAATATAAGAAGCAATTAACCAAACTAAGTACATTTTTCTTTGTAAAACTTCACGTACCATAACTGTTCTATTATCTAAATACTCTTTTTATGATTTTATCGATGGTAATTTACCATTTTATTTTGTTTTTTAATTGTGTAAGTTCAAACGCTGTCGACCACAATCTTGGTAATAAAAAAAAATGCTTTTTAAGGTATTTTTTTTTTGTTTTTAAATACAAGAATCAACTTATTGCAAAGTAACCTCAAAAAAGTAAAGTAATTGCACTTGCACAACGAAAAAGCTAGTACATAACTTTATTTTAATGTTAAAATGGCAAGATACTAACAACCGCAGTTAAAAAGAGGACTTGATTAACAAAACGGATTAGTGCTATACATGTTCCTATGAACAAAAATATGGGAGAGTCTTTGAATCACCGGTATAATTCACTTGCTACATTTGGCTAGCATGTGAATCTTTTTAATATAGTTGCGATAATTGCATTTTTGATTCATGAGAAGCAGTGCCGGTTTCAGAGTTTTAGTGGCTATATACAGCTAAAAATATAGGGTTTTTTTTTTGAAATATTTTTCAAACTATTTAACTAAAGTTCAAATCTGATATCTTTAATAGAGCCATGTATTTTGTGATATATGTAATATATGTGACCAGAAAGTACTTTATTCGAAACTATGAGGTTTCTCAGTCTAATAAATAAAAAATTTCTCAGTCTAATAAATAAAAAATTTAAGGAAAAAACGCTGCAGGAAGAAGGGGTACCGTACATAAGACGAAGAAAATAGTAAAAGTAGTCTGTAGTTTTTTTTATTAGCACCTTTTTTGTATAACCTTAGTGTATAAGGAAAGGATATCGTGCTAGCTCTTGTTTGTTGCTGCTTTTGTTGGCTTAAAAGTTGAATTCTGGATGTAACACTGAGTTAGGTTCCCTGTTTATAAAATCCAATCAATTTTCTTTGCAAAAAAAAAAAAAAAAACGCTGCAGGAAGGATTCGAACATACGTCAGTGCAGGTCAGAAAAAGATATGACTGGGACGCTAACCACTTGTTAAAATATTTAGTACGACTAGTGTACACTAAATTAGCTAGGGTTTGCCCCACCGATAAATTTGCAAGGATTCAAACTAACTCTAAGACTCAGGGTTTCGTCCATTTTTTAGAGTTTTAATTAGAGGCAACATACAGTGGCAGATGCATAAGATTCATGGTTCCCTCCATTTTTTAGAGTTTTATATTAAATCTAAGTCATCGTACACGGAAGCGTAAAATAAATAAAAAAGATCTTGTTCGTAACATACGAACGGGTGTTTATTCGAAAACGCTCGCTCGAACGGACGTTAAATCGTTGGATTCCACCAACACAACTTATAATTCACCATATATATAAATTAGAAAGAGAAAAACTCTATTGTTTATTTAATAACTGAATTCCCAAAACACTACTCCTATAGGAGTATTTATAACTTGTCCTACAAATCCTAATTAAACTAGAAATAGTAATAACTAAATATTTTGATTGCCTAGCAATCCTAATTAAAGTAGGAATAATAATAATTAAATATCCTAAATAAAATAGGAAAGTAAATACTGCTGGTCCCGTGCGGCTAAACCTTAGAGGGGGTGAATAAGGTTTTTAGCGGTTTTCGCCTAATTAAAATCTAAACAACACCCACAATTTGATTGCTTATAAATAAGCTAATTTAACCTAGAACTTTTAACCAACACTTTGGCTTAAAATCTTCTACCCAAACACTCACTCACAAATGAGCTTATAAAATGCTCTTTACAATTCATTGAAATTTAAACAACACCCACAATTTGATTTCTTCTAAATAAGCTAATTTGTGGTTTTGATGATGTTTGATCTTTGGTTGAGCTCGAATTGCTTTTTCTTCAATTTCCCTCTTTTTTCTAATTATTTCACCAAAATGGTAATTTTTAGGGTTTTAATTTAGAGAGGTTGAAGGATGATGAATTGGTATGAATGGATGATTTTGGAGAGTGATTTGGGTTGGTTTATATGGTCAGCAAAGTCTGTTTTTCTGTATATGACCGTTGGAACTGGTTGAGTGTTTTAACCATTGGTTTTAAGAACTTTCCAGAATAAGCTGAAAAGCTGTTTTCGAAATCTGTAGAAAACGATCGGTCGTTTTCTACAGTCGATCGGTCGTTTTCAGAAAATGATCGGTCGTTTTTATACTGAATTCTCTGGAAGAATTTGGACCAAAAACGATCGGTCGTTTTCGATCGGTCGTTCTTCAGTTTTCTCTGTTTTCTCGTTGTTCTTCGAAGGCTCGTAACTCCTTCGTTTTAGCTCCGATTCTGGTTCCGCTTGAACCGTTGGCTTCGTTTTTCTGTGCTCTATCTTTCTGGCATGCTGAAATTTACAAATTCTGTTTTTTGGAAAAGACAAAGCGTTATATCAACGAAATAGAGAAATCGTAAAATCATTAAAACTTAATCAAAGTTATAATCAAAATCTATTATTGAACTCTAACTTCAACAAATACTAATAAATAATATTCTCTAAAAGGAAACTCTATTGCTCTTTTAGAACTTAATATTGCTTGGTGTTCATCCGTTCCTCATCATTCTCTTCCATTTAAAAACAAATCATCCTGATTTGTACTTTGTAAGCGAAATTTTTTATCAAACCAATTGTTATCTTTTTGTTGGCGCATTATTTTCCTCTTGTCCCACGGATCTCCAATTAATGTATCAAAATCCATATATAAATACTCACGAACAAAATCTATCAAGTGCTGAATATCAAGCATGAAAGCTAGCTGATTCGACTCGAGCGTTATACCTCGAAACCACTTTAATAATTCTTTTATTAACTCACTTATTCCGATCCCTTCATATTCCGTGTTAATTCCCAAAGTTAAAACTCCATAAAAATCATTGATATTAAAAGAAAAATCGTTGACAACATTAGAGATAGCCAATAAACTTTTCTCTTCCACTTTAGAAACCTTTGATATACTTTCTGTTAGAACTAGCATAAATTTTTCTCCTTGCCACTCAATATAATATGTATCATCTTTTCCTTTATAGATAGAACCAACGTCAAATTTCCATGGTCTACCTATTAATACATTACATGCATCCATCTCATCTGTTGGCCCGTGCGGTTAAACCTTAGAGGGGAGGTGAATAAGGTTTTAGGCATTTTTTGCGGAATTAAAATTCTAAGCGCAACTAACAACCCAACTAGCTCGATATCTATTTGCGACAATAAATATGCGATGATAATCTATGAATAAATTGAAACATGCTCACAATCACAAATAATATAAGTTGCGGAAATAAATAGTAAGGAAAGAAGTTGACACCACGATATATAGACGTTCGGCAAACCCGCCTAGTCCTCTCCTCGGTATTCACGCTACCAAATATTTCACTATAATCTTCTTTCCAAGATTACAAATCCTAACGAGCTAATTAACCGATTTGCTCACCCTCTACCCGAGGATACAATCTTGATACAAGTGCAAGAGTACACAAAAGACGAGTCAACGACTCACCCTCAATCTATGAGTAACCAAGTGTTTAACCTAGAACTTTTAACCAACACTTTGGCTTAAAAGTTTCTACCCAAACACCCACTCACAAATGAGCTTATAATTTTCTCTTTACAATTTTGTTACAACAATGTAACTAAACTCACTATTTTATTGCTTCTAAATAAGCTAATTGGTGAGTTTTTTATGTTGTTTGAGCTTGATCAATTTTCTTCTTATTTTTCCCTTTTTGAGCTTTTTTTTTTTGTTTAACAATGGAGTTTTTTGTGTTTCTGATAGAGAGAGATTAAGGGATGTTGATTAGTGTATTTTGAAGAGGGATTATGGTATATTTGAAGAGCTAAAATGTCCATTGGTCCATAGATGACCGTTTGGAGTTGTTGGGTGTATTATCCAATGGATAATGACTTGTTTTCAAAAAGGCAAAAAACAATTTTTTTGAATCGGACTGAATCTCGATCGATCAGACTGATTTCGATCGATCAAGATTTCTGGAGAAAAATTATACTGCTATAATTTCGATCGATCGGACTGCATTTCGATCGATCGAGATTCACTGGAACTTTTTGGATCATTTTTTTATCAATCGGACTATATCTCGATCGATCGAGATTTCTGGACTGATTTTTTTACTTTTTAAAACACTCGTAATTTACTCGTTCGGACTCCGAATCAACTTCCGTTTGAACCGTTGGCTTCATTATTGAGTGATCTATCATTTTAAGTCCTGAAATATACATTTTCTATTTGTGAAAAAGATCAAACATTATATCATCGAATTATAAAATCATTAAATCATAATCACACTTATAATCAAAATCAATTATTGAACCCATGGTTCAACAAAATTCTTAATTTCTCGAATTCAATATCGCTTTTCGACTTAAAGTTTACTTGAGCAACAATTTAAAATCATTAATATCAACGCTTTGCTCTAATTTTGAAACACCTTCGAGAAAAAGTTTGTTTCTTTCTTTTAGCGAGATTGTTGTAGAATCCAACTGAACTATATCAATCATTTGTGAATCTTGCGTTGAATTATAGTTTTCTAGGATTATGTCGTTTTTATCCTTGAGGTCATCAGTTAAAACATGGTTTTGAATAGAGGGAAAAAATTTGATCATCATAAAAAATTTCCTCGTTTTGAAGAGACTCCGGTACTTCAATCCGAATTCCTTTTCCTTGCCATTTAGATGTAAATCCATGGTGTTTGTCATCGTAAATAGATTTCACTTCATCTTGCCATGATTTTCACAACAAAATATGACAAATATGCATATCAATAACTTCACAACTGACTAAAGACTTATATATTTTTCTCATGGCTAAAGGAACCAAACAAATACGAGTTACCTGAACCGGGAGTCCATCTTGATCTCACCCGATTTGATAAGGTGTGGGGTGCGACATTATGTTCAAGTTCAAGTAGTTCACAGCCTTTAATGATACTAAATTTGACAAACAGTTGTTCTCTATTACCATATTGCAAACAACTCCTCCTAATCGGCATTGAGCTTGAAATATTTTTTTTCGATATGTGAGTTTTTCGTTATAGATAGAGCTTTCCATAATATGCATTTTGTATTTGACAAAGATCGTAGGCTTGCTCTGGTACCACATGACACAGGACGGAAGCGTAAAATAAAATAAAAAGATCTTGTTCGTAACACATGAACGGGTATTTGCTCGAAAACGCCCGAACGGACGTTAAATCGTTGGAATCCACCAACACAACTTATAACTTACTAGAGATATAAATTAGAAAGAGAAAAACTCTATTGCTTATTTAATAACTAAATTCCTAAAACAGTACTACTATAGGAATATTTATAACATTGTCTAACAATCATAATTAAACTAGAAATAGTAATAACCACTACAAGAAATTACATCTTAATGCTCCGTTTGTTTCATAGTAAAAGTTTTACATGGGAAAAATATTTCAATGGGAAAGTTTTACACTGAAAACTTTTATTTGATTTTCATTTACACGTGGTTGGTGCATAAAAAGTTTTCCAGCTAAAATTTTATACAAATTCAAGTTTTTTTTACAAATTATTTTTTTAACAAATAATTGGTAAAAATCTCAACATGTATATGAAACTTAACATAAACACATATTTTATTTCATATACGTCACTTATAATAACTTATAAATTTTCAACATATAAACTCATAAAATTATAAGTATAGAAGATATTATTGGCTTTTTTTAGCCTTTTCAAATTTTCTTGGGTTTTTTAGATTTTTCAGAATTTTTTGTTTTATTTTTTCCATTTTTTGTTATTTTTTAGATTTTTTCCTATTTTTTCCTATTTTTATTGGTTAATTAGATTTTTGTTTTTTCAAATTTTCTTGGGTTTTTTAGATTTTTCGGATTTGTTTTTTTTTTATTTTCCATTTTTGTTATTTTTTTGAATTTTTCGTGTTTTTTCCTTTTTTTTATTGGTTAGCAGATAGAATTGGACTATTTATTAAATAATTTTGAAGGAATAGACCTATAATTAATAATAGTTATAATTAATATTAGTATTAGAAAGAATATAGAGAGAGGCTCCGTAAACCGTTTACAACTTTGTTTGTGGGGTAATCGTTTCCCCCAATTTTACTGAATATGTGGGAAAAATTTTCCCACAAAAAATGTTTTACGTTAAACCAATCACCCAGAAAATCTATTTTACCCGTAAATGTTTGTTTACCCCCATTTTACAACAAAACAAACAGGGCATTAAGTAACAAAAGACTTTGTTGCTAAAAAAATTTGCAACAGAAAAAAGTTTGTTGCCGTGATGTTGGTAAAGCCTTGTTGCGGAAAGTTTCGGCAACAAATTCAGATCACATCTTTGGCAATGAAGAATTCTGTTGCCAAATTAAATCTTTTTGTTATTAAAGTAAACACTTTTTTTTGCTATTTTGTAATAATTTCTTTTCAATAATTATTTTTGTAATACTGGAATTATAGAATAATTGTTGCATTTGAACTGATTTTTCTCGTTGATCCAAAGCCTGTATCTTTTCAATTTTATTTAATTTTTTATTAGTTGTGACATTTCTAAATATATTTTGTTAAAATTAACAAATATTTAATTACTAGTCATGTAATTTTTTTCATTGTCATTTCATTTTGTTTTTGCTCCCCCAGATGCTCTTGATATATGATGGCCCGTATTTTGACTTAATTGGATCGTTCTAGATATTTGCAAGCAATTTTATACAAGTAAATAAGAAAAGCTTAAAAATACAAAAACTCAAAGGCAGTATTAGACTAATAAGTAAAAGCAGTATTAGACTTATAAGCAAAAGCAGTATTAGACTTAAAAGCATGGACTATTGTTTGTAAAGGTAAGAAGTCTAAAGAGAAAAAAACTATTGGCAAATCGTTTTATTATTATAGAAGAAGGTGAATGATTTTGCAGAGAGTTAATTAAATGCACAAAATTAACAAGAACTAACAGTATTAGATAATGAAAGTTACCATGTATCAGGAGAGAGATACACTGATGAAATTACAATGGTCATTAGAAAAACATGAAATAAGATAATTAATCTAAAAAAATACTATAGGCTAAATTACCATACCTCCATACCTGTGGTAGGAAAGATAGAGAGAGAACATTTAAAAAAATGATGGTGAAGCCCAAGTGGTCTAACTTTTAAGAGAGTGGGATGGAAATGTGGAATTTATATAATAGGAAGAGATTTTTTAAAATTTTATTTTCCAAAACTTTTGGCACTTACCAAAAATTTAAATATTTCGTTTAACTTCTAGTTTTTTGGAATGCCTTTGAAAAATATTAAAGCAATATATATTTTTTGAAAAATTCTTTAAAAAGTTCTCTAGTGGTTGATGAATTAATGACGTAATTCTATATTGGCTAGTGTTCAAAGATGAATCTGTATGGCTAACTAATATAGTAATATTTCTACTATTTATTAACAATAAACAGTAACGAATCATAATTTTCTTTCGTTAAGTGTCAAAAATATTGCAACAACGAACTACTCAACTGTTATGGAATCATTTGTTCTCTCAATTTTAATTTCCATTAAATAAGTTTTAAAATATATTTAAGTAAATTTTAAAATATACAATGCCGTAGTAAGAGTTACATATGTATAATTTAAAATAATTTATACGCCAAAACTTATTGTGATCTCTAAAATTAAATTTATGGTATATTAATTTAATCCTAAGTGTTGAATAAGTAATGTTAGTTTTGTAATAAATTAATAAACTACCATCTATAATTTGATGCAAAATGTCATTATGTTGTTGTTGATGATTTCTCTGTGCAACAAACTGCAACTCGTTGCCGATTAGCTAGTTTTATTGCTAAAAAGTCATTCACCTGCAACTAAATTTTGCTTTGTTGCCGATATTATCAATCAACAACGAAGCAACAAAACGTTGCCAAAAAGCACCTATTTAGCAACATGATAATTATTTGTTGTTATATTTTGTTGTTGAAAATGTAATTTCTTGTAGCTAAATATTCTGATTGCCTAGCAATAGTAATTAAAGTAGAAATAGTAATAACTAAATATCCTAAAAAGAAAAGAAAAGTAAATACTAATAAATAATATTGTCTAAAATGAAACTCCATTGCTCTTCTTGAATTTGATATTTGCTTGATCTTCATCCGTTGCTCATCATATATATATATATATATGGCCTATTTATACTACTATCTTTCCGGTTTAGCAATTAGACGTCTTCTTCTATTTTATTGGCTGTTGTGAATCAGACTATTTATTTGTTCATTTGTTCTATTTCATTGTTATTTCGCCAACTATTTATTGTTACATTTGTTTTATTTTATTGTTACTTAGCCAATTTTTTTTTAATCGTCATGGACTCATGTGCGTTGTTAACTAAAACTATGAATTTAGTTATAGTTTCTTTCTCCATTTAATTATTTAAAAATATCCTTGTACTTAACACAATCATATAACATTGTCACTATTTTAATATCATGAAAATCAAAATTTTGCCCTCAAAATAAAATTTCTAGATCCGCCCCTCAACACCCACATGATTTTAACAAGAAATGATTTCTTAAATATATAATCTATTTTTTATAAAATCAGGGGCCAAAAAAGTAAGTTTTTTCGAGGGGCATACGTACACATTATGATATAGTGAAATAAAGACAAAGGCATACACATTACAAATGAATAATTAAAAATACCAATCGTAAAACTTTTGGTATAATATATAGCTCTCACAATGGGGCCGGGGTATCAAACGTACAACAAAAAAACTACATTAACCACAGACTAATTAACTGCTATAAAAAATTATCCCCCACATGAATGGGTAAAAGAAAGTTTAGATACAAAATAATGGTCCGCAAAAGACTATCACAATTGTAAGATTTCTTAGTACTAACAATATCTTCACGATTTATTTTTGTTAAATTCTTTTCCACAGTAAATGTAATCACTATCACAATTGTAAGATTTCTTAGTACTAACAATATCTTCTCGATTTATTTTTATTAAATTCTTTTCCACAGTAAATGTGATTGCATTGCACCCATCTTTTACCCGCTTGTGTTCAGTTACGTATATACTTCTACTTTTTTTTATTTCACTATTTGCATGTATTACTATCGAATCCAAATTTTATGCCCCCTATTTTATATTTCTTTTTATCCCCCCATAGCTATTTTATGTTTATAAACTTCTACATGTTCTAGACAAATTTTATAATACTGGGACACAATATTTATTTACATGATTTGTTTTTTGGATTTAATATTTAATTGCACCAGTTCTAAATTTTATTTGAAAATAAAAAAAATATTTGACTTTTTCGTAAGAAAAATTTGTTGGAATGTATAAATACATGTCTAATACAATTTTTTTTCCTAAAAACATTTGGGTAAAAAACCGAAAGGGCATGGTCAGGGGGTATAACATATGGGGCAACAGATTTGGACTCATTACATGACATATATATTATTTGGAGAAATAACATTATATTTGAAGTGTTATTGTTATAAAAGTGGGGTTTGTTCAATTAAAATTGAATTTATATTTTTTTAAAAGTTAACTCACCTCGAGAATGAATGTTGGAAACTCTTAAAAAATATGATACATAGAATAAATTTATTGTTGATTTTAGGGGTCGGTATGTGACCACAAATCGTGAATATGGTATATACTTTAATTTTTGTTAGAAACCATAATTTATTTATGAGAGGCATTGAACTTTATTTTTTTCTTCTAATTATGCATTATCATTTGCCTTTTTTCGATAAATAACACGGTAAGTATTTAACTTTGTTTCTTAATATACCGAAGACCGTGAACCCTTCTTATCCCCCGATTAGAAAGACCCCTTATCCTTCTTATCCTTCTTTATTTTCCTATTAAAAAAGCACTATTAGTCTAAATATTCAATACTCACAATATATCTCTAATAATTTTACCCCCTCTCTCTAAACGTTATTGAGTCGTCTCACTGGTAAGTTTCTTATCGAGTAATATCTAACAAATTATGGTATGTTAGTTTTATTTTCACATTGAACCATCAATGTTGCTTAGTAATTAAACTCAATCTTCCATTTAAATATGTTTGTTTGTGCAACTATATATCCCCCTCCCCCCTTTCAACTTGACAACACCCCTTGACTACCTTGACTATTATCTAAATGTGGTGTATATTTTATTTTTTTTGATTACCTAAAAAATTTCAATAATAAAATTTTAGGTGTGAAAAATGTCTTCTGGATTGAGACTTACGGGTAGTCTGGTTGATGAGAGTGAAGGTGACTTTCGATCCCCGTCGCCACAAACAATCGAAGGACATCAGGTAAAATTTGCTAATAATTTTAAAAATTCCCGCCTATGACTTTCATAGAAAATTTCTTATAACATCGATGTATGCATGTTTTATCAATTTGTCGTCGTCTGTAATTTTAAATTTATTTCATATAATATACATAGTAAATGATCTAACATTTACAAAATTTCTTAAATTATGCTACTTTATGCATTGTGATTCTGGAAGTGTATTTATGTTTTAAGACAAAACAAATATATATACGACAAAAATAAATGCCTTTATTTAGTTAGGAATTAATTTCCAGTTATGACTTTTTTAAGAAAAAAATTGTCTCATTGTCGGGGTACATTTATATAATCATGGCACAGAAATCTCGGTCGAGTGGAGCCATTTTGTGTGTGTTTGTATAAATAATAATTGAGTAACAAATTTTTGTGTGTGTTTGTATAAATAATAACTGAGTAACAAATTTTTAATGTCAATTAAGGTTATAGACCGTATACTAATAAAATTTGCCATAACATTTGAAGCCTTGCAAGATAATAGAAAATTTTAGTTTAATTATTCTCATTTCTTGTCATTTAGGATCCATCAATTTTTTCATTTCCTTCTAAATGGTATTTGCATATATTAGCTCATATCATATACCCGATAGAAATATATTTATAGCTAAAAAACCGTGAACCGGTGAAGCCGGACCGATCCGTTGGTTTGATTTGGTCTGGTCCAGGTTTTCAACCTATAGGGTCTGGACTTGGGTAAGGGAAATTCTAAACCGTTTTTAATGATCTGGGATAGGGTAACATTTGTTAATTGCGACTATATGGTCTCTACTTGGGTAAGGGAAATTCTAAACCGTTCTTAATGATCTGAGATAGGGTCAACTAATCAAAATTCGGACTGAACCGCGAAAATCGTTAAGGCCACTAAAACCACCTAAGCTAAATATTAAATAACTAAGTATATAATATAGTATTAAGTATAGTAAATATAAATTTATCTCATCCATTTATTTTTTTAATTGCAACTATAACATTTGTTGATTTTATGGATTTCTGCTGACTTTTTCATTTTCGGATATAATTTATTATGTTGTTTTTATTGTGATACCGCGACAACCAGAAATCCAATCTGAAACCGAACCGGACCGTCGAACCTGAAACCCAATCCGAAATCGAACCGGACCGTTGATCTGGTTTGGTTTGGGCTATAAAGTTACATTGGTCCGGTCTGATTTATATTTTCCTAGTCCGTTTTAACATGGTCCAGGCTTGGATTTGGCCAAAACCGTTTTAACCCGGACAGTAAACACCCCCCATAGCTAATGCCTAATAAGTTTAACTTAATTAAACATCTTACCTGTTGACATAAATTTTAAAAGTTTTTTTTCCTGGTACTTCAAAGATAAAAAGTTTAAATTCATTTGTGGATAATAATTTTACATATACAACTTCCTGACACTTTCGTAAATGTCAATCACAAATCGATCTGGACAAAAATGGAAAGAAAATGTATTAAACTTTCTCAAAGAAAAAAATATAAAATTGAAAATTTTGTTTCTTTTTCAGTCAATGACTTTAATAGACACTTACAGATGTGATAACAACCCTATATTTTTATTTAATTAGTTTAAAAAAATGTAAATATAATAATAACAAACAAGACTTGGAAACACCGGCTCCCTCTTCGTATTACTATCTTTTAAGCTCTTTTAAAATTTCAAAATATAAAGGCAAAGAAAGAAGTTACAATTTTTTTTCCGAATCAAATCAAGTAAGAAGGTAGTTTGGTTTCTAAATGTAATCTCTTAGTATATTAGTCTTATACCATAATATTTATTTATTCCTCCAGTATTACTTCTCATTCTTGTAAGTTATCAAAACAATGAGATAGTAATTAATTTCCAGCACAGAAACAAAACGGTTTATTTCTCTCTCTTATTAGCAAGTTTAATATAGCTATTTCATATTTTTTTTCCATAATTTCTTTCTACTTCCTCGGTATATTAATATAAAATACGCACATGATGTTACTTTGAACAGAAGATATCTCTCTTCTCAATTAAAACTATCGAAATAATATACTAGGTAATTAATTTGAATATTATTAACTGTTTAGGAATCCAAAACTTTTATCTAATCGATTAAAGCTAATTTATACATTTATTTGGAAAAAATGTTATCTGAACAAAAAAATTAAACAAATTTTAATAATTAATATATACATGTCATAAATTTTGTAATATCCTGCACTAAATTGAATATATATCTACGGGAACATGTAAAACAAAATAAAAAAAATGGATATATCGAGTTTATAGCTAGGTGTTGGAATGACTAATTTATATCATAGAAATCAAGAGGAAATAATTATTGAATCGAATGTTAATTCATAAATAAATAACAAATTAGAAAATTAATTTTTTTATAATTGATGGGAAGGATTTAAGTTGAATTTCAATGATTAATCACTATAGCAACATATGTTATTGTTATATCTATTTCACTTAAATTACTATAAGTACTAGAAAAACCAGAAAGTGGAAGGTTAACATGGTCGACAATTGCACATGTGATAATAGACTTATGTAGGACTCGTTTAGTTTGCAGTACCCTTTCTTAATTTGTCCAAGTTGAATGTTATCACTTTAGAAAGAACCTACATAACAAGGAGAGTTGCACATTATTCTTTTCTTGATTTGGAATGTTTATTATGATTGTCCTCCGGCTTCATTAGTTTCCAAATTAACTTGACTGTAATTAAACTCATACATTATGCATATCGTTCAACTATTTAACATCGTTGTCTTCAGTTTTTCGAAATTCCTTTTATCATGCATACATGATCCAATCATTTACATTTATTTTACGATAGGGTTCGCCTAGTGTGGCGGACAATCAGTTTACGACCCCTACGATGAGTCTGAGCCTTGTGGAAACCGACGGCAGAAGGGTTAGAGGTGCAGATAGCGATGGTGTTGGGTCCCAAGACGAACGGGTTGAGAATGTTGGCGGCAGTACCAGCCGTGGAACTGGGAAGAAGAAATACCACCGCCTCAGTATCTACCAAACTGAACAACTTGAAAAGTAAGTGCATAGAATTTTTTAGATTAGTAATGACACTTAGTACTCGAATATGTTCAGTAAGATATTCGTAGAGTGAAATATCTTCACATCACATGTGGAGAGTGTTTAAAATCCATATTTTATCACATCTTGTCAATAGTTGATTACAAATATAACAATTGCCGTAAAAATTTTCTATACGAATTTAAATGAAATTCACAAAGTCCGAAGAATTTCAATTCACAACAATAAACTCTACATTGTTATACACTTTTCCTAAGTAGATATTACAAATAAAAAATAATTATTTTAAAATTGACTAAAACTTAAATATATATACATCATGTAAGATATTTGAACAAGGTTTATACAAAGAAACAAATGAATCATGTCAAAAAGCTTCGAGAATGGTAGACAGTAAAAAACATTTTGACTTCAACAAGCAAGTGTCCATGTTGGCGAGCTTTTACCTGCACGTAGTGGCGGGGCTTATGTATGATAAGGGGTTATTAGGGGTTGCCACGACAACCACACAAATTTCAATAATTTGATTTTTTTACAGTGTTTTTTCGGCTAATTTGTAAATATAGCATTTTATTGACCCCTTAATTAAATTTTATTTCCGACAAACCCTTTTAAAATTATATATTGTTTTTGTAATTACACACCACTGGATTTTGTGTTGTGATACTAGTAAAGATTATTAATTCTAAAGGCTAAAGGTTAAAAAAGTAAAGAAAAAATATCAAAAAATCTTAAAAAAAAGAAGGAGAAAATAAAATTGAAAAATAATTGTAGTGACTTTACTTACAATAATAACTAACTATAAATGTATTAATGATTATTAGTGTCATATACACTAATTAAATATGACTCTGGATGGTTCTAACCTTTTCATTGTACTCTATTCTAAGGTCTAATATCTACTTAGTCAAATTATTATTACAAACATTAGAAAAAACTATCAAAATTAAGATTAACTAGTTTTTAATATATTACAAAAAAGATTATATATAAAGAATCATGTATATTTTAATTTAGAGAAAAAAATATGTTATAAATCTAAAATTTCTATATTTTGATCAATATGTTGTCCATAAATCATGAATTTATGAGGAATAAATTATAACTTATATAAATAGTTCTTCAAAATTTTAACAATTTGAGCATGATTGAAAAGGAAATAAAAACAATGTTGTAAATTATTTACTCAATTTTGGAAGTTTCAGTATTAAATATAAATTTGGATTTTTCGGTTCTCTTTACTAAATTGTATTTTTAGGTGGTTTTTTGTATTTAATTTATCAAAAAACTTAAGTCAAAACTCTTTAGTTAGCCAAAACAGGCAGTTGGCTAAGTGACACTCTGAAAATATTTTATTTTGATATGTTGTATACAAGAGGGTGATTTTTTTTTTAATATTGAAAACGTGAAAAATTTATGTCCGTAATAATTTAAGGAAACTTAGGACCGATAGTTTTTTTTAACAACCCCAAAATTAGTGTTTTGGGTTCGTATTTAACTACGTGTGAAAGTTCAACTATGTGATAGAGACGCAAATAATAAGTCATCATGCAAACAAAGTTACATCTTATTTTACATGATACTATGTGTCACGACGAATTTCTTACTAACGGGAAAAAAGTATGAAATATAAAATAGAGTTTATTCTTATTTATAAATGGCCGAAGTTGTTGGGACCATAGTTTTTATGACTATATGAAGTTTATTATTATATAGAGGAGTCTTATATACATGTTTTACTATACTACCTATTTTATTATGCCGTCTTTAGATATATTCCTATTTATAGTAATAAATGCCGATACATGCCAAAATTAAACTTTGATATATATATATCTATCCTTATGTATTTATATTTTAACTTTTAAAACTACAGATTTTCTATGTGATCTGTTATCATAAACTCCATTTAGTAAAAAATTTCTTTGTTTCACTGTTATGATTATAAAAAGATGCTAATGCATGTATAAGTAATTATTAATTTATTTTTATTTGGTATAGTTTTTTCAAGGCATGCCCATATCCAGATGACAAGCAGAAGAAAAAACTAAGTCGTGACTTGGCATTGGACCCTTTGCCAGTCAAGTATTGGTTCCAAAATAGGCGCACTCAAATGAAGGTTTAGTTCATCACCTCACTCTTTAATTCTCACTCTAGCTATCTAGTCTCTTGTACAATTTTTTCCTTTGCAAAAATGCATATACGCTATTCTAGTTTATGCTATATAGACTTTGACATCAACCGATAACTTAAAGGATATTGAACAACTTTCTTGGGCTCTTTTGGTTGTATCCTACAAGGCTAAAAGTGATAGAGTAGAACTTTAGGTAAAAAGATATATAACAAGGTAACAAACAGATTCGCTCGGTAAAAATATAAAACCAGGGGCAGAAATTTGAGTACAAAATTTCAAATAGTTTTTATGCAAAAAGAAAAAAGACGAGGTAATTAGTAAGAGCAAAAGATCTAAAAGGCATAAATTTAAGGGAATCATATTTAAATGTAATAAATTGTTATTAGATTTTACGTATTTTGTGTAGTCTATTATGAATTTTTATTATTATTAATATATTTTTTGGTTTAAAAGGAGATAAATTTGGTATGTTGAGTTTTTTTTAAGTATTTTAGATAGTGATAGTTTTTGAAAATAAATAGTTCACACATGCATATTAGACGGTATAACTTGTGTAGCTAGCTAGGGGCGAACCAGCACAAAATGTTTAGGATTGCGAAAATTAAAATACATAATTCATAATATAAAAAAGAGAAAAAGACAAACTTATATTAAATATTTAGGTTCCCATATAGGCGGTAGGATTGACATAAGTGTTTGGTAAATTCGCACTCAAATTTTTAGTTGAACCATTTTTAGTACTCCGTATTGAAAAAAATAATTATCATGGTTGATTTTCGTTTTACCATTTTTCTAATATTCCAAGAAGAAAAACCTATCTAAATCAATCATCAAACTTTTCGCATGGTAATTAAAAAATAAACTGATTAAAACAATACAACTGTCACGCCCCAAATTACATAAACACGGATATCGAGGCATGACCTTTTTAAAACAAAAGAAAATGGAACCTGTTGGTACAAAATTTGAATTTTTAAAAGAAATAAATTGCGAGCTAAAGGAACGATTGTCAAATAAATAAAACTGTTGCCAAACACGGCTACAAGCCAAGTTTTATAAAAGGTAAGAAAATAACAAACGAATGAATTTGCCCGTAGGCTACAACCTCAAAATATAATCTAAATGAAAATAAAGCGGAAGCCCCGAGCCCATGTGATGCATTGCTAAAGCTGCTAACCAAACGCCTCAACCTATAATGTACCTGAACAACAAAATTGTAACGGTGAGTCCCACGCACATAACTAGACGGGACGGCACTACAAATACCGTCACTCCATCCCATAAATGCAAGAGCCCACAAATTCTACAACTACGATAATCGACGTATAAAGAGGAATATAAAGACATTCTACAACGGGATAAATTAAATAAATTAGATAACAACAACATACATCTAAAGCATACATGGACCTCTCACGCCACCTACCCCAGTCCGTAAGGTAGGTCATTCCCTATCCCTTCGGCCGTCTTCTGTCCCCGGAATTAGGAAGAGACAGAGACCATTGCAACATAAAAGTAGATTTATAGTGCGCACTTGGACCTCTCACGCCACTCGTCCCAGTCCGTAAGACGAGTCATTCCCTATCCCTTCGGCCGTCTTATGTCCCCGGAATTAGGGAGAGACATAGACCATTGCTAACATAAAAGTAAATATAGTGCACACTGGGACCTCTAACACCACTCGCCCCGGTCCGTAAGACGAGTCATTCCCTATCCCATCGGCCGTCTTCTGTCCCCGGAATTAGGGAGAGACAGAGACCATTGCCACTACAGCTAAATCACAAGGCCTCGGCCAATAATATTATACTATTCAACTAACATAAACTCATACGTCACTTAACGTAATACAACATAAACCATAATCATAGATGCTAGATTCACAACTAGCCAATCATTTCAACAACATAAAAACTCATTCAGGCATTTTAACATACACTTTGTATGCATAATATAAAACTCATCTTTATTTAACAATAATTTACCCAATTCTATCAACCACCATAATAATACATAATCAACGCATATAACACGCAACCCATTAATATTATCATTAATCCGAAATCAAAAGATTAAATCCACAACTAATCCAAAATCAAACAAGTGAATTAAAACATCCAACAATTAAACCCAATTAACCAATTAAGAACATATTTAAGATAAAAGGCAAAAACCCTCAATTAACAATAATCGTAAAACATAATCCTGACATACACCCTCGTCTAGTCGCAATGGATAACCCCCGTTACCTTAGAGCGTAGAGGAGATGCTTTTGTTATGAACCCGCTAACGGTGGTTTCCTCCTCTTCTTCTTCTTCTCTTTTCTCTCTTTTTCTCTCTTCTATTTTGCTGTTTTGATTTAGGTTTTTAGAATGAAAAGTGGTTGATTTTAGGTTTAGAAAAAACTGTTTTTACAAAGTTTGTGGAAGCGAACTATTTGGTCCCCAAAGTTTTAAAAGCTAACTCTTAATCCAAAAATATTGTTCTACTACTAAAAAATAACAAATCTTTAGAAACAAACCTATTGGGTCCTTTTATTTATAAAAATTAGTAACAGGTTTTAAAAATAAAGCTTTTTGGAAGAGTTTCGGTTTTTGGCTAAAAATTAGTCGAATGACCGGTTTTTGGTAAAATTTTGAATAAAACGTTTTTGGATAAATTAAATCATAAATAAAATCACTTATAAAAATACGGGATGTTACAACTAACCCTCCTTAAAAGAATTTCGTCCCGAAATTTCCTTTCTAAACAACTATACCCAGGAATTATAAACTTCTATAAACAATGCCATAAAAATTCTAAATGTACAATTCGTATCATAATTCAAGAAATAACATATGCAGGGTTCACAACCTGTAACAACTCCATAACTCAAATGAGATAAACTTCAGATAATGCACAACATGTAAAAGTAACCGCCTGTATACAATATCTAACAAAATGAAAGACAGCAATGTAAAAGAAGTGGCTGCCACATAAAAGAAAATAAGGTAAACTAAGCTGACGTGCTTCTACCTCAACAACTCCATAACATCTACAAAACACAAAACTCAACTCAGGTAAATACCTATATGCAATCTCATACATAATAAAAGACACGCAACAACTCCGTAAGCTCTAGGCGTTATAACAAAAATAAATTCCAAACTCTAGGCGTTACAACCCTTCCCCGATAAAGAAATTTCGTCCCGAAATTAGAATGCATCTAAAGAAAAGTACCTAAAGAAAAGTCGAGATTAGGGTATTTACTCTTCATCTCATCCTCGCGTTCCCAAGTTGCCTCCTCGGCCCCGTGGTGTTTCCAAACCACCTTTACCAATCTAATCGTATTTCCTCGAAGTTCCTTCTCTTGTACATCGATAATCTTCATAGGACCCACTTCGTAGGTCACATCTGCACTAACCTCAATGTCCTCAAAGTCCACCACGTGTGAAGGGTCGTGATGATACTTTTTCAACATTGACACATGGAACACCGGGTGAACCCCCGCCAACTTTGGTGGCAAGTCCAACCGATATGCAACTTCTCCAACTCGGTCCACGATCTCAAATGGTCCGATAAATCTCGGGCTCAGCTTTCCTTTAGAGCCAAACCTCATAATCCCCTTCCTGGGCGAAACTCGCAAAAATACGTGATCCCCCTTTTCGAACTCCAATGGTCTCCTCCTCTTATCCGCATAACTCTTTTGTCTACTTCGAGCCGTCTCAAGCCTTTGCCGAATTAACTTAATCTTTTCGGTCGTTTCTTGAATCAATTGCGGTCCTAGCATTTCCGCTTCTCCCACATCGGTCCAACACACCGGAGACCTACACGGCCGTCCGTATAAAGCCTCGAAAGGTGCCATGCCAATACTAGCTTGGAAGCTATTATTATACGCAAACTCAACCAAGGGTAGATGGCTCTCCCAGCCTCCCTTGAAGTCGTTCACACATGCGCGCAACATATCCTCTAGCACTTGGATAGTCCGCTCAGATTGTCCATCCGTTTGGGGATGGAACACCGTACTCATTGTCAACTTGGTCCCTAAGGCATTTTGCAATGCGCCCCAGAACCTTGACACAAACCTCGCGTCTCGATCCGATACTATCGAAATCGGTACCCCATGAAGTCTAACAATTTCCTTGATATACTTTCGTCCCAAGATTTCCACCGAATTCGTCATCTTAATCGCAATGAAGTGTGCGGATTTGGTCAAACGGTCGACCACAACCCACACAGCGTCATTCCCACTTACCGATCTAGGTAAGTTGGTCACAAAATCCATTGCTATCCTTTCCCACTTCCATTCCGCTACTGGCAGGGGTTGGAGCATACCCGCCGGCCTTTGGTGTTCCGCTTTCACTTGCTGGCAAGTTAGACACCTGCTAACATATGAAGCTACATCTCGTTTCATTCCAGGCCACCAAAACTGTCTTTTCGCATCATGATACATTTTCGTCCCGCCGGGATGAACGACTAATCGGGAGTGGTGAAAATCCTTTAATACCTCGTTCCTCATGTTTTCTGTCACATAAGTCCTTCCCTTAAAGCGTAGTCCTCCATCGGTTCCTTTCGTCCAACCCTCTAATCCTTCGCTCGAACTTATCTGTTTCTCAAAGTTCTCCACTTTCTCATCCCCTTCTTGTGCTTTCAAAACTCTACTCACAAGTTCCGGTTGTACCACTATTGTGTACAAAGTTCCCCCATTAGCATGTCCAAACTCCAAGTCGAACTCGTTCACTTTTCCCATCATCCTCCATTCCTCGATCGCCACATGCGCTAATGTCGCATGGCACTTTCGACTCAAAACATCCGCCACTACATTGGCCTTTCCCGGATGATAGTGCAAGTCTTAGTCGTACTGTTCCAAATATTCCATCCATCGTCGTTGTCGCATATTTAGATCACGTTGGGTAAAGATATGCCCTAAGCTCTTGTGATCCGAGAACACTTCGAACTTTTCCCCGAACAAATAATGCCTCCATATCTTCAACGCATGAACTATTGCCGCTAGCTCTAGGTCATGAGTTGGATAGTTCTTTTCGTGAATCTTTAGTTGTCGCGAAGCATATGCGATAACATTTCCGTCTTGCATCAAGACGCAACCCAAACCTTCCTTCGAAGCATCACAATACACTTGGTAACCCTTCCCTTGCTCGGGAATAACTAGTATAGGAGAACTAGTCAACCGCTTCTTGAGCTCTAGGAAAGCTTTCTCGTAAGCCTCACTCCACACGAATTTCACCCCCTTCTTGGTAAGGTAAGTCATTGGAGTAGCCAACTTTGAGAAATCCTTGACGAACCGTCGATAGTATCCCGCTAATCCCAAGAAGCTTCGAATCTCGAACACATTCTTCGGTTGTGCCCATTTCGAAACTGCCTCAATTTTCGTCGTGTCTACCTTTACCCCTTCTTCCGAGATCACATGTCCAAGAAATTTCACCTCATTTAGCCAAAACTCACATTTGCTAAATTTTCCGTAAAGTTGGTGCTCCCTCAACGTGAGCAACGCTAATCGGAGATGCTCCTCGTGTTCCTCTCTTGAACTCGAGTAAATCAAGATATCGTCGATGAAGACCACCACAAACTTGTCGAGATACTCTTTAAAGATTCGATTCATTAACTCCATAAATGCCGCCGGCGCGTTAGTTAACCCGAATGGCATGACCACAAACTCATAGTGACCATACCGGGTCCTAAAGGCCGTTTTCGAAATAGCCTCATCCTTCACCCTCAATTGGTGATAGCCTGATCGCAAATCGATTTTTGAAAAGAAAGTCGCTCCCTTCAGTTGGTCAAATAGATCATCAATTCGAGGTAGTGGGTACTTATTCTTAATAGTCACCCTATTTAGCTTTCGATAGTCGATGCACATCCTCATCGATCCATCCTTCTTTTGTACGAACAAGGCCGGTGCCGCCCACGGTGACGTACTCCGCCTAATAAACCCCTTTTCTAGCAGTTCTTCTAACTGCTTACTTAACTCCTTCAATTCTGCTGGTGCCAAACGGTACGGGGAAATGGCTATGGGTGCCGTTCCCGGTACCAAGTCGATAGAAAAGTCTAACCCTCTTGTCGGTGGTAACCCCGGTAGATCCTTCGGAAACACATCTCTAAATTCATCCACTACGTGTGGCCACATTTCCACTTCTTCGTCATTATCCACTATCGAGAGACTAGCCAAAAGACAAGACAGGTTACCCGCAACCCGCTTAGAATGATAAGGAATAGAAGAAAGGGTAGCATCCCTTTTCCCATGAAAGAACACCTCATCTCCGGATGAAGTTGTAAGGAAAACCTTTCGTCGAACACAATCGATGAAAGAATTGAAATAAACCAACCAGTCCATTCCAAGTATCACGTCGAATCCCGACATCTCTATAACTACTAAGTCAAATATAAATACGTGGTCCGCGACCACCATCTCACAAGACCGACACACTCGGTCCAACACAACTCGACCCCCGACAGGAGTCTCTACAACTATCGGGTTCTCAAGAACCCCAATTTCTAACGACAAAGACTCAACTAGACTTCTAGATATAAAAGAACGTGAAGCCCCCGTATCGAAAAGAACATGTGCCCAAGATGAGCACACAAGAACCATACCTTGTACATTTGCCGGATCTCCTTGGTTTGGCAACTGTGGCAAGGCAAATAGACGTGCTTGTATTGGTGGGTTTCCTTGCGGTCCTCGATTTCCTCCATGATTCCCTCGGTTTCCCGGGCCCTGATAGCCTCCTCGGTAGTTCCCACCGTTTCCCCCTCCTTTGTGGTTACCTCGAAACCCTCCCCCTTGGTTCCCAGGTAATTGGTGTGGTGGTACGAATCCTGCTCCTCTTGGTGGTGGTGGTGGCAATCTAGGTTGGTTAAAGGGTCGGTTGGTGTCGATTCTTCCTTGTCCCCCGGGACAAACCCTTGCCGTATGTCCCATTCGGTTGCATGTCCTACATTGGACCCTAGGGCACTCGAATTGTCGATGGCTCGCGTCTCCACAGTGGAAACACGCTCCCCTTATCATGACGTTTGTCGGTGGTGGATTAAAATTCCTCTCTCCTCTTCCCGGTTGTTGAAATCTCGAATTATTCGCCATATCCCAAGTCCGCTTCTTCTCTTCCCTCGGAGCATTTCCGGTTTTCGATTTCTCTAAAATTCTCTTGTTATGGAGTAAAGCTCCCTCCACAGCTTGAGCCGATTTTACCAACTCATTATAGTTGACATGGCGAGCCGATGCCAATTGCAAAGAGATGGTCGGGTTCAGCCCCTTCATGAATCTCCTACATTTTTCTGCACCCCCTATAACAGATTCTGGGGCATACCTCGAGAGTGAGGTAAACTTTAGCTGGTATGTTTGAACAGTCATACCTCCTTGATACAGTTCCTCGAACCGCCTCCTCATTTCATCCTTATAAGAATTGGGAAGAAATTGTCGATTAAAAAATTCGATGAACTCATTCCATTCGAAGTTGCTTGTGTCGTATGTATCGGCGATTCCCAACCACCACTTACGTGCTTCACCCTTTAGGTGAAACTGTGCCATATTCATTCGTTGTTCCCCATTAACTATCCCCGCAGCTGATAGGTATTTCTCCATTTCGTCCACCCATCCCTCAGCTATGGATGGTTCACCTACCCCATCGAAGGTCGGAGCCCCCAATCGGGTGAAGTTAAGCAATCCATTGTTGCTTGAACTCCCAGCTTGTGCATTCTGCACCATCATTTGCACCACCTTCTGAAGGTCGGTCATCACTTGATTAGCATTAACCGTTTCCGGTTCAGGTGCAAAAGTCTCCTCTTCTTCCACATTCACCTCCTCGTATACATTCTCAACCTCTTCCTCTACCTCGGGTTGCTCAGGTGGTGGGGCATTAGTGTTGCCTCTCCCCCCACGACCTCTGGCAGCCCTTCCTCCTCTAGTTGCTCCCCGCCCCCTTGGAGCTCTTCTTCCTTTTCCATTTGTCCTACCTCGGGTGGCCTCACCGCTTGACGGTGATGCGCCCCCGCATGTAGCTGGTCCCCTTCCACTAGTCCTCGTGGTAATTGCCATTACTACAACAGGTTAAACAGACACTTTAGTTGTCTTACTCGACACTACTAACCATACATGTATAATCATACATGATAAGAGCTCGTTCTACATGTTAATCACTTTACCAAGCTTCCTAAGGTTCAATAACCGATTCTTACGAATTCTCAATTTCGATGATATAACGCTTTGACTTTTCCAAAAATAGAAACTGAAAATTCTGAAATGCCAGAAAGATAGAGTACTGAAAAACGAAGCTAACGGTTCAAGCGGAACTAGAATCGGAGTTAAAACGAAGAAGTTACGAGCGTTTGAAGTATAGCAGAAAAACCGCAAAATTACCAGAATTCGACCGGTCGTTTTGGGAAACGACCGATCGTTTTTTGGTCCAGTAGGGTCTGAAAAAATTTCTGAAGAATTTCGACCGATCGTTTTGGGTAACGACCGATCGTTTTTGGGTCCAGTAGGGTCTGAAATTTTTTTGAAGAATTTCGACCGATCGTTTTGGGTAACGACCGATCGTTTTTGGGTCCAGTAGGGTCTGAAAAATTTCTGAAGAATTTCGACCGATCGTTTTGGGTAACGACCGATCGTTTTTGGGTCCAGTAGGGTCTGAAAAATTTCTGAAGAATTTCGACCGATCATTTTGGGTAACGACCGATCGTTTTTGGGTCCAGTAGGGTCTGAAAAATTTCTGAAGAATTTCGACCGATCGTTTTGGGTAACGACCGATCGTTTTTGGGTCCAGTAGGGTCTGAAAAATTTCTGAAGAATTTCGACCGATCGTTTTGGGTAACGACCGATCGTTTTTCTGTAGAAAACTATCGACACAAAAACATAAATTCCTCAATACTTGTAAATTCCTTACAAGGCACATAACACACAACATCATTCTAATCCATAACATTTTTACGACAACAATGATTCGCATAAAAAGTTCATTACCACTCAAGTAAATAATTTGAAAACATGCTACATAAAGCCATCCACGACATAATTCACGCACTTTAATAGTTCGCTACTACTAGACATGCAAACTTATACCTCATACACATCATATAAATCTACGCACGCATACAAACAGCACAAAAGTGAGAGGGATAACCCATCACGATACGTTATCCTAAAGCACCCGAGCGTCCTCGCATACTTTAGAGTTCCACATCGCTAATGTATTCCTTCACACATACAGACGAGAGGTTCACCCACTAGTTTGGCGAGCCGGGATCAACAAGCGTCCTCATTGTGCCCAACTTGTCTCACATGTGGACTTTCCTTTCATCAAAACTACTAAATTCTAGCTACATGCCTTAAGCTAAATGCAACCCCCCGTGTTAGAAAAAGTTAAAGTTTTTGGAAAAAGTTTTGTAAAAATGATACGATGGATCTTGGTCCAATGGTTACCCATCTTCCCGTCGTCCCAAAGTATACAAGAACCTAGTTAGCTCTGATACCAACTTGTCACGCCCCAAATTCCATAAACACGGATATCGAGGCATGACCTTTTTAAAACAAAAGAAAATGGAACCTGTTGGTACAAAATTTGAATTTTTAAAAGAAATAAATTGCGAGCTAAAGGAACGATTGTCAAATAAATAAAACTGTTGCCAAACACGGCTACAAGCCAAGTTTTATAAAAGGTAAGAAAATAACAAACGAATGAATTTGCCCGTAGGCTACAACCTCAAAATATAATCTAAATGAAAATAAAGCGGAAGCCCCGAGCCCATGTGATGCATTGCTAAAGCTGCTAACCAAACGCCTCAACCTATAATGTACCTGAACAACAAAATTGTAACGGTGAGTCCCACGCACATAACTAGACGGGACGGCACCACAAATACCGTCACTCCATCCCATAAATGCAAGAGCCCACAAATTCTACAACTACGATAATCGACGTATAAAGAGAAATATAAAGACATTCTACAACGGGATAAATTAAATAAATTAGATAACAACAACATACATCTAAAGCATACATGGACCTCTCACGCCACCTACCCCAGTCCGTAAGGTAGGTCATTCCCTATCCCTTCGGCCGTCTTCTGTCCCCGGAATTAGGGAGAGACAGAGACCATTGCAACATAAAAGTAGATTTATAGTGCGCACTTGGACCTCTCACGCCACTCGTCCCAGTCCGTAAGACGAGTCATTCCCTATCCCTTCGGCCGTCTTATGCCCCCGGAATTAGGGAGAGACATAGACCATTGCTAACATAAAAGTAAATATAGTGCACACTGGGACCTCTAACGCCACTCGCCCCGGTCCGTAAGACGAGTCATTCCCTATCCCCTCGGCCGTCTTCTGTCCCCGGAATTAGGGAGAGACAGAGACCATTGCCACTACAGCTAAATCACAAGGCCTCGGCCAATAATATTATACTATTCAACTAACATAAACTCATACGTCACTTAACGTAATACAACATAAACCATAATCATAGATGCTAGATTCACAACTAGCCAATCATTTCAACAACATAAAAACTCATTCAGGCATTTTAACATACACTTTGTATGCATAATATAAAACTCATCTTTATTCAACAATAATTTACCCAATTCTATCAACCACCATAATAATACATAATCAACGCATATAACACGCAACCCATTAATATTATCATTAATCCGAAATCAAAAGATTAAATCCACAACTAATCCAAAATCAAACAAGTGAATTAAAACATCCAACAATTAAACCCAATTAACCAATTAAGAACATATTTAAGATAAAAGGAAAAAACCCCCAATTAACAATAATCGTAAAACATAATCCTGACATACACCCTCGTCTAGTCGCAATGGATAACCCCCGTTACCTTAGAGCGTAGAGGAGATGCTTTTGTTATGAACCCGCTAACGGTGGTTTCCTCCTCTTCTTCTTCTTCTCTTTTCTCTCTTTTTCTCTCTTCTATTTTGCTGTTTTGATTTAGGTTTTTAGAATGAAAAGTGCCTGATTTTAGGTTTAGAAAAAACTGTTTTTACAAAGTTTGTGGAAGCGAACTATTTGGTCCCCAAAGTTTTAAAAGCTAACTCTTAATCCAAAAATATTGTTATACTACTCAAAAATAACAAATCTTTAGAAACAAACCTATTGGGTCCTTTTATTTATAAAAATTAGTAACAGGTTTTAAAAATAAAGCTTTTTGGAAGAGTTTCGGTTTTTGGCTAAAAATTAGTCGAATGACCGGTTTTTTTGTAAAATTTTGAATAAAACGTTTTTGGATAAATTAAATCATAAATAAAATCACTTATAAAAATACGGGATGTTACAACAACATAGAGTCAAAACATAATAAAAACTAAAGCCATCAAAATAAGAAAATTAAAATAGGCAAGATCTTAGATACCTTTCCATACATTATTATAGATTTATAAGCATGTATCTTCACATCAAGAATGGTACGGAGTAAACAATTTTTTTTATTCAAATTCCAAATACTTTTAAAAGTAAATCTTTTGTAATATATATTTACTCCAAACAATTATTTGTTACATAACATTTTTATTATTAATTTTGCATATAAACTCTAAAGTTAATTTATAATTATATTTTTACCTTAATATTATATTATACTACTTAGAGAATGCATTTCTTCTGACACATGGGTTGACTTGTCATCAATTACAATAATTTACTATTTTATATCTACTAATATTATCACTACATGAGATTTCGTAGCAGTTTATTACATAAATGATATTTAATTTTGAAATGTGTTGCCAACAAAAAATATTAATGGGTTGTCATAATACATTATTTATAAATTAGTTCGAAAAACAGTGCTAAATAAATATTTTTTAAAAAAATTATGGGGTTGCCGTGGCAACCACTTGTATATATGAGTTCCGCCGCTGTATGTAGTAATACTTTTTCGTCATTACCCTTTTTTTTTACCTCTCAGATGCAAAATGAGAGGCATGAGAAGGTACAATTTCGGTTAAAGAATGAGATGCTTCATGCTGAAAATATGAGGCTAAGAGACACACTCAACAACTCCCTTTGCCGCGCTTGTGGTGGTACAAGTGCTGTCAATGATCCTTTGGACGAGAATCATTTGCGAATGGAGAATGTCCGTTTGAAAGATGAGGTATATATGTTGCACTTTATCCTTTTATAATAATTTCAATAATATATGTTTGACATTGGATTGACATGCCTTTTGAAGCTGGTTATATAAGAAAAGATTTCAACTTAATCTAAAACTGCAGGTGGTTGTCACGGATAGCAACATGCGGAATAAGATGAAATTATGAAAAATTTTTGGGGTGAAATGGTGAAAGTATTTGTGTAGTGAAATTACAATAGCTACAACTCAAAGTTATATTTTAGTTTTAACTTAAGAGCCTTGAGTAACATATTTAGATTTCTGATGATCTATTTATCAAGAACACAAATTGACTGAAGTCTTGCATATACTCCTATTATATACATTTCCGTATATAGATAATCAGATTATGCTATTTTCTCATAATTTCACATGTTTATGTGTGAGTAAAGTTTTAACATCCATTATGCATATAAGGGAATAATAGAAGTCCAACTTCCAACAAATTTCTTGATCATGAATCTAGAAAATGACTATTAATTGTTATGAACATGGATGTGGTTTAGCACTATGACCTTTTTCTCTCATGAAACAGTTTCCAATAACAATGAAAGGTATGTACCATGAATGTTGCAAACAAGAAAAATCTAAATTTGTGATTCAGAATGCTACTTTGGATCTTTGGTGGTGCTTTTCTCAATAAAAGATTACTACTTTATGATTATATATGAAAATGATGGTCTAATTTGAGTTAGAATTTGAACAATGTAATTAACTATTGAACGGTAAAAAAATTAATTTGCATATTGCCATTTGATATCTTTAGTCTACACAAATTGCATTATAATTGGACATAGTGGTTCAAAATAAAATAAAATCTGGAATCATGGTACTAAATAAGAAAAATAAGAATTGAGGGTACTAAATTACTAACCGAGAAAACACAAACTATTCAGAAAATGCTAAAAACCCACTTATACAGTTTAACAGTAGTACTTGCCTATATTTTTAGTTTTATTTTATATATATTTTTACCTTCCAATTTTGGTTTTGAACTTGTAAAAAATAATTTTGGTTTTGAACTTGTAAAAAATTTCAGATTGAACGGATGATCAATGCAGCCGCAAGACGTGTCAACAATCCTATGCCATGGGTCCCACAAACCGGTATGTCTGAGAATGGAGTTACGGGAAGAGAGCTATGTCTATCGGCCCAACACACTAGGCAAGTTATTGGACCCAAATCGGACTTCGAGAAACAAGTGCTTGCTAACGTGGCGAGTTCAGCAATGGATGAATTGGTCATTATGACCCAAAGCCTTGAACCCTTGTGGATCCCCGTTTCTATTGACGAGTACACTACTTACTTACTCAACGAAGAAGAGTATTCTCGGATTTTTTTTAGAGGTTGGCCAAGGAGACATGGGTTTAGATCAGAAGGCACTCTTGATTCCGCTATCGTTAAGACAAACCATATTAACATTATTACTGCTCTCATGAATGTTGTAAGTATCTACTTTTGGTTATGTAAAATAAGTAAATGGTAAATCTTATCTAAATCATTTTTACAAGAAATTAACTAAGAGCATAAAAAGTTAAGCATTTTCGTGTAGAAAAATGTAAGCTTTTCAGCATAGCATTTTTGAGATTAAAATCAAGCTTTTGAGATTTGAAGAGCACTCTTTGAAAACAAAGGATAAACTTTCAAGTCATTTAATAGCTTTTGTGCAACAGAGCAAATATAATGATGGAGCCGCGTTTTGGAAAACATGAAAACGATAATTGATTTTATAATGTAGCCATGGCTCAGAGGACCTTGAGTAATTAAAACAGCTTTTTTCAAGGTCATGAATCATATTATGATTTTTTAATGAATATTAGAATCAATGGGCGAATCTCTTTTGTGCAATCGTGGCAAAAGCTATACCGCTTGAGATGTTGGCGACAGGGCGTGATGGAAGCTACGATGGAGCCTTACAGCTGGTAATTAAGATAAAAGTGCATGATGTTCTCATAGAAAGTACATATGATTATCCTCACAATTTTATTACAAGACGTACTTTTTTATTTTCTCAAGGTACATGCAGAGTATCAGATAATGACACCTCTCGTCCCAACTCGGGAGACAACTTTGGTAAGGTATTGCAAGCAGCGGGACGAAGGAATTTGGGTTGTGGTCGATGTTTCCTTGGACGAGATGGAAGCTGATTCTATAATAAAATTCCAAAAGCGATCTTCTGGATGTGTAATTGAGCAATTGCCTAACGGATACTCTAAGGTAAGAAAGAAAACATGCTTGAGTAATTGTCACTCTTCTAATTTATACAATAATACCTAAAGAAAATCAGGGTTCTTTAATAATATGGACATGGTTCAAACTTCAAAGTGTTATATTCATTTTGGTACAATTTTAAAACTAGAGTCTGATTCATCCTATTGTTGCTCAGATAACTTGGATGGAGCATGTTGAGGTGGAGGATAAGGAGAACAACAGTATATACAGATCGGTAATTTGCTCAGGAGTCGCATTTGGGGCAAAAAATTGGCTTTCCATTCTTAATGGGCAATTTGAACGCTTTTCTTGTTGCAGTGCAATGGGTATTTCTTTTAATAAAGTGAGCAATATCGGTAAGTGTTAATACCCAATTAGTACAATGGGGTTTAAGAAAGTAGCGATTACTACCCCGTCGTTTTTTAAATGTCCAATTCAGTACCTGAACATTAATGTTTGAAGCAATTTAGTCCAATTCCGCAAAAAATGGTGATGTTATCGCTGGCACGTCATTAATTTCTTTTAGTCTAGGAGGCAAATCTGTCATTTTGCCAATATATGTATTTGCAAAAGATAAAATAAAACAAAAATGTACTTATACACTAATACATACATTCAAACATACATACAGATACAGATACATATACACATTACACACACAAATATATCCCAAGGTAAGCTTGTCTCTAATACTAATTGGGTATTATACTTATCGGTAATATATATCCATATGAGTTTAGTTGATTAAATCCTGCGTCACGATAACTGGTAACGCAAAGCTAAGCTTGTCAAAAATCTTCAAATCCTCGAAACTTAGAGTAATGACTTTATACAATTCGAATTATTGAAAATTACCATTTAGTAACCAAAGAAGGACTTGCTTTTTATTTAGCCATAGGGAAAAACTCGTTTCCCATTTTATGTTACTTTTGATGTCATTCATTTAATAACTTGAGTTCACATCGACATAGTGTTCAATGAATCGATTTCATTTTTTATCGCCGTAAACTGATTTTCTGTTGAGATATTGTTTAATGATCTGGTTTTGCTTTTAATGGTCATAAACACCAACAATTAAGTTATAAAGTTGCATTTTTTTCTTTTCTTTTTCTAAAATCTTATTTAGGAAAGTTTTGAAGCTGAATATTAAACAGTATGTAAGTGTAAAATTTGTCCCAAAGGGAGACTTCCCTAAGCATACACATAAAACTGAAAATATAGTTGATATACGACTATTTTTGTATACAGAAGGAAGGAAAAGCTTATCGAAGATGGCTGAAAGAATGGTGACAGCCTTTTTTAATAGGGTGGGAGCCTCTACTGCTAACCGTTGGAAAACACTTTCTCATATTGGACCTGATGAAGTAAAGGTGATGACCCACAAAAGCGTCAACGAACAAGGTTGCCATAATGGCATTATCATCACTGTTGCAACCTCTATCTGCCTTCCTACTGCAGCAAGGAGAGTTTTCAATTTTTTCTTTGATCAGAACAACCGACCTAAGGTGAATTTTCTCATTTCAGCTTCTTCTTTTGGACGAACTATATGAGAAGCTAGGGTCCTAAGTTTTACGATCACGTTGATACCAATTGTTGGCCCGCGTGCTAACCTTAGAGGGGGGTGAATAAAGTTTTGGCGATTTTCGCCTAATTAAAATTCTAAGCAACTAACCACCCAACTAATGCAATTCTAAGCTTAAGCGTTATAACAAGAGTTAAAGAATTGCTAGAATTACTTAACGCAAACAAGAAAATAAGCAATAAAATAAGTTGCGTAAAGTAAAAGTAAGGGAAAGGAATTGACACCGCGATTTATAGAGGTTCGGCAAACGCGCCTACGTCCTCTCCTCGGTACTACCGAGTATTTCACTAAAAATCTTCTTGCGGATATTACAAATCCTATTTAGCTCAATCAATCGATTGGCTCACCCTCTACCCGAGGTTCCTAACTCTTGATACAAGTGCAAGCGTACACGTCTAATGAGTCAACGACTCCCCCTCAATTTATGAGTACCCGAATGAAAAACCTAGAGCTTTTAAGCTTCACTTGCTTACAAAGCCTCTACCCGTTCACTCGCTCACAATTGAGTTTATAAAACACTCGATACAAATTTAGTTACAAAAATGTAACTTCGCTCACGATTCTAATTGCTTCTTAAAAAGCTAATTGGTGAGTTGTTGATGATGATCGAGCTTGAATCTCCTTTTCTTTGATTTCCCTCTTTCTCGAATATATTCACCAAAAATGGTGATTTTTGGGTTTTTATGAGATAGGTTGAAGGATGTTAATAGATATTGTAATTGGTAATTTAGGAGAGAGATTGGAGTGGTTTATATAACAGCAAAGTCTGTTTTTCTGGGTTATGACCGTTGAAAGGTTTTAACAGCTATTTTCCAGAATAAGCTGAAAAGCTGTTTTCGAAAACTGCAGAAAACGATCGGTCGTTTTCTACAGTCGATCGGTCGTTTTACAGAAAACGATCGGTCGTTTTCTGAAAACGATCGGTCGTTTTCTGAAAACGATCGGTCGTTTTTATACTGGACTCACTGGAAGAAATTGGATAAAAAACGATCGGTCGTTTTTGTCCAGTCGATCGGTCGACTGTAATCCTGGTCCCGTAAATCTTCGAATGCTCATAACTCCTTCGTTTTAGCTCCGATTTTGGTTCCGCTTGAACCTATGGCTTCGTTATCGAATGCTCTATCATTTAACGACCTGAAATGTACATTTTCTCTTCTTTGGAAAAGACAAGCATTATATCAATGAAATAGAGAAATAGTAAAATCATTAAAACATAATCAAGGTTATAATCAAAATCATTATTGAACTCATGTTCAACAGTTATAAATATATTATAATTGGTTTTAATTTTTATTTCTCTTTGAAACATACAATTTATTTTAAAATTTAGGCTGATTGTGCAAACTTTGAAAAATAAAGGACTAAAATAAAAATTTAAGAATAAACCCGCCCCAATCCGTAATATTTTTTCCGGGTTGAATTGGGTTGTGTTGGTATTTTAATTATAACGCGTTGGGTTGGGTTGGGTTGGGTTGAGATTTAAATTTTACGAATCCGTCCCAATTCGTTTCGTGCCTACCCCAACTTATGACTATTAATTCCACCATATTTTCAAAACCTACTGATCAACATCTGTTTGGATTATTAGTTTGAGACCAGTGCTCCCGCAACCAAACAAGACCTTCATGTACATACTTGTAAGTAGTGGTAAAAGCTTAGTCATTTGTTTCGTGCCCACCCCTACTTAGGACTATTAATTCCACCATATTTTCAAAACCAACTTATCAACATCTGTTTGGATTATTAGTTTGAGACCAGTGCTCCCGCAACCAAACAAGACCTTCATGTACATACTTGTAAGTAGTGGTAAAAGCTTAGTCATACTCGTAGGAGTACCAACGTGGTCGTAAAACATGGGACCCTAGCTTGTCATATAGTTGGTCTAAAGGAAGATGCAGAAATGAGAAAAATCACCTTAGCTCGGTTGTTCCCATCAAAGAAAAAATCGAATACTTTCTTCGGTGCTGTAGGAAGGCAGATTGAGGTTGCGACGCTGATGACAATGCCATTATGGCAACCTTGTTTGTTGACGCTTTTATGAGTCATCACCTTAACTTCATCATGTCCAATAAGAGACAGTGTTGTCCAATTGTTAGCATCAGAAGCTCCCACCCTATTACAAAACCCCGTCATTATCCTTTCTCCGAGCTTCAATAAGATTTTCCTTCCTTCTGTATACACAAATAGTCGTATATCAACCATATTTTCATTTTATGCATATACTTAGGGAAGTTTCCATTACGAGACAAACTTTACACAGCTCAATATGCATCTCCATAAATTAATTGTTGATGTTTATACCATTAAAAGCGAAACCAAGTTTATTAAACAATTGTCCAATTGAAAATCAGTTTATGCCGATAAAAAATGAAATCAGTTCATTGAACACTATATCAATGTAAAATCAAGTTATCAAATGAATGAACACCAAACGTAACATAAAATGGGAAACGAGTTTTTTATTTTAGCTAAATGAATATAAAGTCTTTCGTTGGTCACTTGATGGTAATTTTCTATAATTTGATTTGTATCAAGTCATTACCCTTAACTTTCTAGGATTTGACAATCTTAGTGTGCTTGTCTAGTTATTCTGATGAATGATTTAAACAAAGTAACTCATTTGGAAATTACCGATATTGTTCACTTCAGTAGTAGGAAGATCCGTTGCACCGCAACAAGAAAAGCGTTCAATTTTCCCATTAAGAATGGAAAGCCAATACTTAGCCCCAAATCCGGCTCCTGAGGAAATCACCGATCTGTATATACCTTCATTCCCTTTATCCTCCACGTCAACGTGCTCAATCCAAGTAATCTGGTCAACACTAGGATGAATCAGAATCTAGGTCTAAAATTGTGCCAAAATGAATATAACACCTTGTTACCACTTCCACATTATTACAGAACACTGTTGTTTTTACTTCAGTTATAAATTAGAAAAGTAACAATTACCCAAGGTTGTTATCTTTTACCTCGGAATATCCATCAGGCAATTGCTGAATTACACATCCAGAAGCTCGTTTTTGGAATCTCGTTAAAGAATCTGCTTTCATCCCATCTAAGGAAACATCAACCACAACCCAAATTCCCTCACCCCGCTGCTTGCAATACCTTACCAAAGTCGTCTCCCGAGTTGGGACGAGAGGTGTTATTATCTGATACTCTGCATGTATCTGAGAAAATAATAAAGGGGTATTATCTGATGCCAGTATTGAGAAAGTAGTTTATTAATTTTAATTGACATATTCAGGTATTTTGCTTATGTTTCCCTATCTAAGGTTTTCTTTCATGAATAATTTGATATTTTTTAACTGAAAATGCCCCCATTTATTTATTAATCTAGATAAGCGTGCATACTGTTATTAACCTTTTCGAATGTATGGCAAATACAGTGGGACATCCTTATCAATGGTGCAAATATGTATCAAATGGAGAACATCCCTACTGGAGAGTTAGCTGAAAACGCTATTAAGTTGAGCCGTATGAACGTAAGTTGGATAATTTTCACTTACACATCGACACTATTATGTTTAGCGCTAAGAAAATTTCACACTTTATTAAGAAACAGTATCTTTTTAAGAATATGTACGTATCAATGTTGCATCATTGAGTATCAAATGATAATCACAAAGAGGAAAAAGAGTCGATATAATTGAGAACTATTGTGCATCCGCACCAAATTTCAAAAGTGATTTTAACCGTGGATTTTCCAGAATTTGTACTAAATGTCTAGTTCTTCCCATAAATTAACCACTTTTTTATCATATCAACTTATGTAGGGTATTCCAGAGAACCCAAATGGTATGCTCATTCTACAAGAGAGTTTTGCTTATCCATCAGGGTTCTTCATTGTGTATTCACCCATTGAGCCCAGTGATATGACCGCAGTGTTAGACAGTGGAGACACAAATAGTGTTCGTTTGCTACCCTCGGGATTTTCCATCCTTCCGGATGGTTCTGGTGGGTCATTGCTCACGATTTCATTACAGTTTCTGGTCAACTCAGCCATTGATGCCAAGCTCTCCCCTGCTGATTTAACGTCTGCTTTCATCCTCATGTCTCGTACTCTCGATAGGGTCAGGGCTTTTATTGGGATGCCATCGAATAGTGGTAAGTTTAGATTTTCTTAAAAAAGTTAGCAAGAAATAGATGGGAGAGGATCAGTATTAAAACATTTGACACAAAATATCTCACTACAAAAATACGCGTTTAATCCAGGGCTAAGAGACTAAGATAAGCTAGCTTTTGGTATAAATTTCAACCTCATGCTTTCCTTTGATTTAAGGGATGTCAAGGGCCGTTTTTTCTTGAAACTGGAAAATAATTTTAAGATTTATGAAACAATATGCTAGCTTGTCCTGTGTATTGGAGAGATTTTCGCTACAAAAATTGTGTAAAATTTCTGTTACTAACAAAATGGAATTCATCGCTTGCTACCCATAACACTCAGGAGACTATTAAAAATTAACTAATATCATTTAGATGATGAGAGTCTATTTCTCTTTCAGGATTTACTCTTATCCCAATTGTCTTTGAATCACTGTTTTAAAAATCGTGATATATTGTGCAACATTTCGCGATATAACACTTTTCGAAAAAAAATTGCCTACGCTAAAATGCTATTTGGGTGGAAAAGCGTTAAATTCGCGCTATTGGGACCAAAAACCCAAAAAGCACGAAATTTTGGACCAAAAGCGTAAATAGCGAGTTAGAAAAAAAAATAGCGAATCTAAATTATTAATATATGTTGTGTAATTTTCATAAAAGATTGTTAGTTCAGATGGTTGTAACATTGCATTCTGTCCCATTGGACCCAAGTTTGAAACTCATCAGCATCAACTTTTTTTTGGTTTCTGCAGAGTAAGGAACAAGGGAGAGTACCTTTGCAACTCTGCTATAGAAGATGGTGATGAGTCCATATTTTGCAGAGTCATTTTTTTTACATACATTTCCTAAGTTTTAAGAACTATTCTACCTTTTTATTTCCAAATTTGAATTGTTTTGAAGAGGTCTGGAACTTTAGAGTCCAGATTATTGAATTTGTTGACATCGCTGTTTCTTTGATTTCGAAGTTTGAAAATGCTCATAAACTTATTGCAGCCCCCCCTTCTTCATAAAATCCATTTTATAATGATTAAGCTTTTTATGATGTGTAAAGGTGGTCTAGTACAGCACAAAAAAATGTGCTTGAAGGGCCAATGAAATGGCTATATTATGCGGGATTTTGTTGTGGTTCATTTCCAATTGTTTTCTTACTTTAGGGTGATTATATGCTATATAGTAGCGACATTAGTAGTTTAAAATTCAATACTGGAGACAACACGGGTAGATAGCGAGAACTTTATAAGGCAGTGTTTAGCATATGTTAGTGTGGGATGGGATTAGTATTGAGTAGTAGTACCATAGCTTTTTTAGGCTATCTATGACTTAATTTTGATGTTTTATTGTGTAGGAGGTTAACTTTTGTTTAAAGTGTAATTGGAATGATCAGTACATAGTTTTTTTTAAAGGAGATAGTGATTAACACTTTTGCCGATAAGTTACACGTCTCTATTTAGCTCCCTCAATTACTCACACTCTCTCTTTCTCTCTCTCAAAGCTGTTAAATGTATGTTTTTATTTTTATTTTATGTGTAACTACTAAATTTGGCAATAATCTGTAGTTACGGTAAATATTTGATTCAAAAGAAAATCCCTGCTAGTCTTAATTTATATGGGTACTGATCTGATTTAGTTTCTAATAAACTCTCTCTCTCTCTTCAATCTCTAGGTAAGATCAATTGAATCAGTCGTCATTCAATAATCTTCTTACAACTATATACTAGTTAATTATATTATTTCATTTAATTAAGTTATCTTTTATGTTTGTCTTTAATTATATTATTTCATTTAATTAAGTTATCTTTTATGTTTGTCTGTACTCATTCAGTGCTAGGGTTTCAAATTAGAAGCCCCAATTTTTTATTGGACGAATTTTAGGGCACTAATTCATATGTACTATAGTTTATATAAATGCATATATATATATATATATATATATATATATATATATATACTGGTAATCGTGTCCCCGCGTTGCGTGTGCGGCGCGTAATGCAATAAAAATATAGAAAATATGTATAGTGATGATATAAATATGTGCATAATACAAAAAAAAACATATTTTAAAATTTAAAAGAGTGTTTGGTTGTTAAAAATGGATAAATAGTTTTATTAATTTATGTGAGTATGGTATTATTGTAATTAATATAAATGTGTAGTGGTATTTTTGAAAAAAAAGTGGCTAAATTGGGCAGACTCATTTGACTTGGTTGACTTATTATAATAGAATATATATATTGGATCCTTACCAAATGAGAGAATGTTAGAGAATTACCCTTGTTAAGATTGGGCTTATTTCTGGTTATTGCTTTTATTAGGCTTATTTATAACCCCAATAAGCTCAGTTACTAGTTATTGCTTTTATTTAAGGCTTATTTTTCTGCAGCTAAAGAAAAAAGCTGAGTTTTCAGAAAGTAAAAGTGCTCTTTAAGCTGGTCAATCAAAGTGAGTGAAATTTATTGGAAAAAAGGTGCATAACAAAAAATAACTATTATTGTATGTCTTTAAAAGCTTCAGCGAGACAAGTCTTTGATTTGTCGTAAGGCATATATATATATATATATATATATATATATATATATATATTGAGGTCATAATTTGTAGTATGATAGCTGCTCTTTATACAATCTGAGCAGATCTTTTCTTCGCGATTATCTAAGTTTTTCCGACCTCTGTTATTTTTGCATACAACTTTTGTATTTTAATTAGTGTTGCCAATTTTAACAACTTCCAGTGCCTTTGATCTTTTAAGCCTTGTTTTGATTCTTGTTTGTGTTGCAATCTTTTGTTTTTGGATGAATACATTGATGATGTGAATCTTGACATTGTATACGTTACTTAAATTTAATTAAACTACAAAATAGAGCTTTAAAATATTTGTTCTGGTGTATCGCAGTTTTCTGTATGAATTTTATAATGTTTTGTGTTTTATCTATTTTTATTTATTGATTTTAGTTTTGTAGTAGTTTGCCATTTTCGGTTTGAATATGAATATGGAACTAAGAATTTGGTTTTGCATTAGTTCTTACAAAAAGCCGAGTTATTTGCAATCTATTTTAACCTTATCTAATTTCCCATAAAGCATGATAAGTTTGGTAGAGTTTCTGAACTAAATTTGATTCTGACCTAGTCCTTCTTTCAACCTCAAAGAAGCTGACTTATTTACTTACGAGCTACAATAAAGCCAGGTCAATTTATTACCTGTTAGATATAGTCAACAGTAAGATAATGAATACCAGCTTCGAAGCGTCTTATACACATCACAAGTCATTGTGGGAGAGAAATTAAAAAAGAGGTTTTCGCTATTATATTTTTGTTGTTAAATTGCGATAATAACTAAATTTATTTTGCAGAAAGAAATTATTATGAGCTTCTCAGCATGTCAAAAGGTGCAAGGCGGGAAGAGACTAAGAAGGCTTTCCACTTGGTTAGTATAATTTTCATATGCTAATTGGATGTCCGAGCGTAAGAAATGAGCATCTTATCTCCGTCAATGTACACTTTCTCTTTGAATTTTTTGATTGTTTTCTCGCAGTGAAGTGCTTTCTCTGGTCTCACAGAACTTAATTACAATCTTCATCGCCAATCTCCGCCTATTTGATCACTGATTAGGTACCCATCACTTACATTGCTGTTTTTAGTTGATATACTCGTGGTCATAGCTGATATACTTGAGTTCATGTGGGGATTATTGTTTTTTTCATAAAAACTCAGATGGTTGTCTATGGGTGTGGGCTGTGTGGCTCAGTTTTTAAACTCGCACCATTGTTTCTTAAACAATGTGTCAGAGTCATATGTCTAGTTGCAGACTTCTCCTATTTGTTTTGAAACAATATAAATTTTTAAGTTAAGATAATATAGTTCCATTTTTTTAGTTTTTTACAATTTTTGAATTTCAGAAATTCAGTTTGCAAGCAGGCTACTAAAACCTCCAACCATTTATAGTTTAACTAAACGAACTCAAAAGCCAAAATCAAGCAAACTCTTACTTTCGTTTGTCGATTGTTTTTTTTTTAAATAGGTGCAAAATGGCTTTGATTTTTGAGTGTGTCGGGTCTCTTGAAGACGGCTCTTGTTCTTTTTATAAGTATATAGAAATCTTTTGTTTTGTACATGATGATGAAACTAGTAGTTTTCTTGTGTTTTTGAGCCAATACGGTTTAGTGAAAAGATATCAATCACATCATTGTGGACTGTAAACGTATTCCTCAATATATCGGTTCCTGGTTGTGTAATATAATAACTAGTGTTATTACATTACATGTCGATACACAGAAGATAATTTGATGTGTCTTGTTTTGAATTTTGAAGGCTGCAGAGTATCTTGCGCTCATGGCTAGCCTACTTTCGTAGTTCGTCATCAAGCTTCCTTTGATTCATCTTCATTGTAATCAATAACATGTTATAGCTAGTGTTTTTTCTTTTGTTCTATGTACACATATTTATTATTGGAGAATGCTAATAGTGATTACTCTTGTAATGAATATGTTAATGCATTTTATTTTTATAAATGTATATGACGAATTTATTATAATTGTGTGTTGAATGATTCTAACAATTAAAAGTTAATTTAATTTATATATTTGTAATATATATGAATGAAATTGAATTTAAATTTTATAACCGTTATTTTCATTTGCAAGAAAAATTGATTATGTATTTACAATTGTAGAGATTTGAATAAGCAACATCCAATGTTGAAATTGCGATGATTTTTTCCCACATTTGGCAACACTTTATTTCTCTAATGCAACAAATTTAGTTAAAAATCAACAACGAAATTGTAACCTTTTAACAACGAAAAAATTAAAGGATCGACAACATCTAGTTTTCATTTGGCAACAATATTATTTTGAAATTGCAACATAGCTTTTTGTTGCAAAATAATTATTTTAAGCAACGATTCTTCAATCTGTTGTTAGAAACTTTCAGTAACGGGGCGTCCGCAACGGCAATAATTTGTTGCCGATCAATTTTTACAAAGAAAAATGAGCTTTATGCAACGAATTCTTTCGTTGCCAAAAACGTATTTTCTTGTAGTCCTAACTCATTAAGCCTCATCTCTTGCCAAGCTATGATGTTTCGCAACCACCTATATAATCCGACATTGTGATTTTTGTGAACATGTTATCTGAATTTTTAACTGAATTGAATTAAAGAGGCGATGGGGAAGTATAATATATAAATGAACAACTTTTTGGCCGTTCTAGTGCAGCAAACCAAGCGGGTTTAAAGGAAAAAGATATCATAATGTAGACATGCCCTGGCTTGAGCTTATTTTGTTAAGAGCTACACGAAAACAGTATAGAGAATTTTTAGAATCTCAAGCATAGGACAAAGAGTGTTACAATCTTTCAAGCAAATTGTTATAAATTATGCTCTATAATCATTGTAATCAATGGTTTTGGATAAGTTAAATTTTCTGAGATTTTAAGATTTTCATACATGTAATAACATATTACAAACTTATCCTTCGTGTTTCTTGATCAGTTAGCAACAAGTCTCAACCAAGTTATTTTGAATGGTTTATTCATTATTTAATTTGCTTCCTTGCCAACAAAAAAGTTCTATATAACTCCAAAGTATCAACTTTTCAAAATGTACCATCTCATTTTTGCAAAAAAGTTAATTAAATAGAAAATAGTTTATTAAAAAGAAGGGAACAATATTAAAAAAAAAATGGAAACATAGTAATATGCGCTTCTATTATGATGGTAATTAAAGTGATTATCGTAAAATTTAGCAACAATGGATTAACATAATATGATACTATATTTAGCGACACCCACTTAATCAACACACATTAAGACATTATGATATAGTGAAATAAAGACAAAGGCATATACACATTACAAATGAATAATTAAAAATTCCAATCGTAAAACTTTTGGTATAATATATAGCTCTCACAATGGGACCGGGGTATCAAACCTACAACAAAAAAAACTACATTAACGACAGACTAATTAACTGCTATAAAAAATTATCCCCCACATGAATGGGTAAACGAAATTTTAGATACAAAATAATGGTCCGCAAAGACTATCAAAATTGTAAAATTTCTTAGTACTAACAATATCTTCACGATTTATTTTTTTAAAATTCTTTTCCACATAGTAAATGTAATCACTATCACAATTGTAAGATTTCTTAGTACTAACAATATCTTCACGATTTATTTTTATTAAATTCTTTTCCACAGTAAATGTGATTGCATTGCACCCATCTTTTACACGCTTGTGTTCGGTTACATATATACTTCCACTTTTTTTATTTCACTATTTGCATGTATTACTATCGAGTCCAAATTTTATGCCCCTATTTTATATTTCTTTTTATTCCCCCATAGATATTTTATGTTTATAAACTTCTACATGTTCAAGACAAATTTTAGAATACTGGGACACAATATTAATTTAATAACACTAGTTCTAAATTTTATTTGAAAAAAAAAAATTGACTTTTTTCGTAAGAAAAATTTGTTCGAATGTATTGATACATGTCTAATTACATTTTTTTTTTCTAAAAACATTTGGGTAAAATACCAAAAGGGCACGAACAGGGGGTATAACATATGGGGCAACAGATTTGGACTCATTACTATGACATATATATTATTTGGAGAAATAACATTATATTTGAAGTGTTATTGTTATAAAAGTAGGGTTTGTTCAATTAAAATTGAATTTTATATTTTTCAAAAACTTACTTCACCTCGAGAATGAATGTTGGAAACTCTTTGAAAATATGATACATAGAAAAAATTTATTGTTTGATTTTAGGGGTCGGTATGTGACCACAAATCGTCAATATGGTATATACTTTAATTTTTGTTAGAAACCATAATTTATTTATGCGAGGCATTGAACTTCATTTTTTTTCTTCTAATTATGCATTATCATTTGCCTTTTTTCGATAAATAACACGGTAAGTATTCAACTTTGTTTCTTACTATGCCGAAGACCGTGAACCCTTCTTATCCCCCGATTAGAAAGACCCCTTGGCCTTCTTATCCTTCTTTATTTTCCTATAAAAAAGCTCTATTAGTCTAAATATTCAATAACCACAATACATCTCTAATAATTTTACCCCTCTCTCTAAACGTTATTGAGTCGTCTCACTGGTAAGTTTCTTATCGAGTAATATCTAACAAATTATGGTATGTTAGTTTTATTTTCACATTGAACCATCAATGTTGCTTAGTAGTTAAACTCAATCTTTCATTTAAATATGTTTGTTTGTGCAACTATATATCCCCCCTCCCCCTTTCAACTTGACAGCACCCCTTGGCTACCATGACTATAATCTAAATGTGGTGTAGATTTTTTTTTGATTGCCTAAAAATTCCAATAATAAAATTTTAGGTGTGAAAAATGTCTTATGGGTTGAGACTTACGGGTGGTCTGATTAATGAGAGTGAAGGTGACTTTCGATCCCCATCGCCACATACAATCGAAGGACATCAGGTAAAATTTGTTAATAATTTTAAAAATTCCCGCCTATTACTTTCATAGAAAATTTCTTATAACATCGATATATGTATGTTTTATCAATTTGTCGCCGTATGTAATTTTAAATTTATTTCATATAATATACATAGTAAGTTCTAACATTTACAAAATTTCTTAAAATATACTACTTTATGCATTGTGACTCTGGAAGTGTATTTAAGTTTTAGGACAAAACAAATATATATATACGACAAAAATAAATGCCTTTATTTAGTTAGGAATTAATTTCCAGTTATAACTTTTTTAAGAAAAAATTGTCTCATTGTCAGGGTAAATTTATATAATAATGCATGGCACGGAAATCTCGATCGAGCGGAGCCATTTTGTGTGTGTGTTTGTATAAATAATAATTGAGTAACAAATTTTTAATATCCATTAAGGTTATAGACCGAACATATACTAATAAAAGTTGCCTCAACATTTGAAGCCTTGCAAGATAATAGAAAATTTTAGTTTAATTGTTCTCATTTCTTGTCATTAAGGATCCATCAATTTTTTCATTTCCTTCTAAATGATACTTGCATATATTAGCTTATATCATATATCCGATAGAAAGATATTTATAGCTAAAAAACCATGAGTCGGTGAATCCGTACCGATCCGTTGGTTTGATCTCGTCTGGTCCGGGTTTTCAACCTATATGGTCTGAACTTAGCTTAGGGAAATTCTAAACCGTTCTTAATGATCTGGGCTAAGATTAACTAATCAAAATCCGGACCGAACCGCAAAAATCGTTCAGCCCACTAAAACCACTTAAGTTAAATATTAAATAACTAAGTATATAATATAGTATCAAGTATAGTAAATATAAATTTATCTCATCCATTTATTTTTTTAATTGTAACATTTGTTGACTTTATGGATTTTGGGCTGACTCTTTCATTTCGGATATAATTTATTATGTTGTCTTTATTGTGATATCGTGACTACCTGAAATTCAATCCGAAACCGAACCTGACCGTCGAACATGAAACTCAATCCGAAACCGAACCGGACCGTTGGTCTGATCTGCTTTGGGCTATAAAGTTACATTAGTCTGGTCTGAGTTATATTTTCCTAACCCATTTCAACATGATCCAGGCTTGGGTTTGGCCAAAACTGTTTCAACCCGGACAATAAACACCCCCTATAGCTAATGTCTATAAGTTTAACTTAATTAAACATCTTACCTTTTGACATAAATTTTAAAAGTTCTTTTTTCTGGTAATTCAAAGATAAAAAGTTTAAATTCATTAGTGGGTAATAATTTTACATATACAACTTTCTGACACTTAGTTTTGTATTTCAGGTACAACTTAGGTTGAGACGTTTGGATAAGAGCCATTGCAATGCGTCACATGGGTTCGGGGCTTTCGCTTTCTTTTTACTTAGATCACTTTTGAGGTTGTAGCCTACGGACAATTTACATTCGTTTATTTTCTTTTATAAATTTGTCAAAACTATCTTGTCTTGTCGCCGCGTTTGACAAACACTTTTATTTAATGATTAATTGTTCCTTTATCTCGCAATTTATTTTTTTTAAAATTTAAATTTGGTACCAACATGTTCCTTTTTCCTTTTGTTTAAAAAAGATCACGTCTTGATGTTCGTTTTACGAATTTTGGGGATTATCACATCTTGTCAATAGTTGATTACAAATATAACAATTACAGTAAAACTTTTCTATACGAATTCAAATGAAATTCACAAAGTCCGAAGAATTTCAAGTCACAACAATAAACTCTACATTGTTATACACTTTTCCTAAGTAGATATTACAAATAAAAAATAATTATTTTAAAATTAACTAAAACTTAAATATATATACATCATGTAAGATATTTGAACAAGGTTTATACAAAGAAACAAATGAATCATGTCAAAAAGCTTCGAGAATGGTAGACAGTAAAAAAACATTTTGACTTCAACAAGAAAGTGTCCATGTTGGCGAGCTTTTACCTATGCGTAGTGGCGGGGCTTATGTATGATAAGGGGTTACCAGGGGTGGCACGACAACCGCACAAATTTCAATAATTTGATTTTTTTTTACAGTGTTTTTTCGGCTAATTTGTAAATATAGCATTTTATCAACCCCTTAATTAAAGTTTATTTCCGACAACCCCTTTTAAAATTATATATTGTTTTTGTAATTACACACCACTAGATTTTGTGTTGTGATACTAGTAAAGATTATTAATTCTAAAGGCTAAAGCTTAAAAAAGTAAAGAAAAAATATCAAAAAATCTTAAAAAAAAGAAGAAAATAAAATTGAAAAATGATTGTAGTGACTTTACTTACAATAAAAACTAACTATAAATGTATTATTGATTATTAGTGCCATATACACTAATTAAATATGAATCTGGATGGTTGTAACATTTTCATGCATTGTACTATATTCTAAAGCCTAATATCTACTTAGTCAAATTATTATTACAAACATTACAAAAAATATCAAAATTAAGATTAAATAGTTTTTAATATATTACAAAAAAGATTATATGTAAAGAATCATGCATATTTTAATTTAGAGAAAAAAAGAAGTTATAAATCTAAAATTTCTATATTTTGATCAATATGTTGTCCATAAATCATGAATTTGCCAGGAATAAATTATAACTTATATAAAAAGTTCTTCAAAATTTTAACAATTTGAGCATGATTGAAAAGGAAATAAAAACAATGTTGTAAATTATTTACTCAATTTTGGAAGTTTGAGTATTAAATATAAATTTGGATTTTTCTGTTCTCTTTACTAAATTGGATTTTTAGGTTGTTTTTTGTATTTAATTTATAAAAAAACTTAAGTCAAAACTCTTTAATTAGCCAAAACAGACAGTTGGTTGAGTGACACCCTGAAAATAATTTATTTTGATATGTTGTATACAAGAGGGTGATTTTTTTTAATATTGAAAGCATGAAAAATTTATTTCCAGAATAATTTAAGGAAACTTAGTGCCGATAGTTTTTTTAGCAACCCCAAAGTTAGTGTTCTGGGTCCACCCTTAACTATGTGTGAAAGTTCAACTATGTGATAGAGACGCAAATAATAAGTCATTGTGCAAACAAAGTTACATCGTATTTTACATGATACTATGTGTTTACGATATATATTATTTACGATATATATTTTTTCTTGCTATAAGGAGACGAATTTCTTACTAACGGGAAAAAAAATTATGAAATATAAAATATACAGTTTATTTTTTATTTATAATTGGCCGAAATTGTTGGGACCATGTTTTTTATTACTATATGAAGTTTATTATTATATAGAAGAATCTTATATAGATGTTTTACTATACTACCTATTTTATTATGCCATGTCTTTAGATATACTAGCGGACGTGCCCACGCGATGCGTTGGTGTAACGTGTAAAACAAATCGAACGATAATAAAATTGAAATTCCTACAACTGAAACCAACATTGAAAAAATCATATAGATTAGCATAAAGTAAGTTGCCCATACCTCTCTGTTCTTAAGAAATAAATCGGTATACACTGCTTTGTTTTACTGTATATTCCATGGGTTTTGAGGATTTTGGATTCTAGGAAAAAATTTAAAAACAGGGAGAAAGAAGTATTGAAAAGAGAGAGAATTGAGAGGAAGAAGACGTTTATAGGGAGGAACGGTTAATACATATGGGAAGTTACTTTTCAAATCTTCCCATGTTTAATTAGGAGTAGTGCATATTTTGTAATTTGTAAAATTAAAGGGGTTTTAGTTAATTATTTGTTTCAAGGACTCATAAGATGTCTATACATAAACTAATAGTATAGATTCCTGCTTATAGTAATAAATTCCAATACATGCCAAAAATAAACTTTGATACATATATATATCTTTATGTATTTATTTTTTAACTTTTAAAACTACAGATTTTCTATGTGATCTGTTATCATAAACTCCATTTAGTAAAAAAATTCTCGGTTTCACTGTTATGATTATAAAAAGGAGTCCAAATCTTCTACCACTTTTCGTGCCTTTTGTTTATTTTATCCAAAAAAAATTCTAAAAAACTTGAAAAAAATTGTACAATTACTATAATACATGTATCAATACATTCCAATAATTATTTTTTTAAAAAAATCCACACAAAATTTATTTTGGAATAAATGTATAAATTAGTGTAAATTAAACATTGAATATTAAAAAAATTGTCTAAAACAATATTATGTTCAAATGTTTTAAAATTTGAATACAATATAATATAAAAGTTTATAAATTTACGGTATAAGTTGTGAAAATTTAAATTTTGAGTGAAAATAAGGAAGGGGGCACGAAAGAGAATAGAGAATAGAAGGTAGAAGACTTATACTCATTATGCTAATGCCTGTATAAGTAATTATTAATTTATTTTTATTTGGTATAGGATTTTCAAGGCATGCCCATATCCAGATGACAAGCAGAGGAAAGAACTAAGTCGTGAGTTGGCATTGGCCCCTTTGCCAGTCAAGTATTGGTTCCAAAATAGACGCACTCAAATGAAGGTTTAGTTCAACACCTCACTCTTTAATTCTCACTCTAGCTATCTAGTCTCTTGTACAATTTTTACCTTTGCAAAAATGCATATACGCTAATCTATAGTTTATGCTATATAGACTTTGACATCAACCGATAACTTAAAGGATATTGAACAGCTTTCTTGGGCTCTTTTGATTGTATATCCTACAAGGCTAAAAGTGATAGAGTAGAACTTTAGGTAAAAAGATATATAACAAGGCAACAAACAGATTCGCTCGGTAAAAATATAAAACCAGGGCCAATCGGAAGGAAAAATATAAATCAAAATTCTAAAGAAATAAGGGTTTTGTTCTGCCTCTAAAATGTAAGCAAGAATATGTTATATATAAGTACTCTAAGAGGTTGAATGATCAAAAGTTAACTATAAAAGAAAAGCCCAAATTTTCAAAATAGAAAAAGGAAATTAATCCCCCAAAAAACATTTCTTGAACTATATTTTATATAAAGTACCATCCAAAGGTTTACTAAAATGTGCAACCTTCTCCATCAAAATTAAAGTCACATTGGTGCTTGCCTCTTGACTCCCACCCACCACTTGCCCATGGGTCTGGAAAAATTAAAATTTCGTGTTGTGAAAATTAAAATACATAATTCATACTATAAAAAAAGAAAAAGACAAACTTATATTAAATATTTAGATTCCCATATAGGCGGTAGGATTGACATAAGTGGTTGGTAAATTCACACTCAAATTTTTAGTTGAAACATTTTGAGTACTCCGTATTGAAAAAAAAAAATATCAATCATGGTTGATTTTCTTTTTACCATTTTTCTAATATTCAAACAAGAAAAACCTACCAAAATTAATCATCAAACTTTTCGCATGGTAATTAAAAAATAAACTGATTAAAACAATAAAGCATAGAGTCAAAACATAATAAAAACTAAAGCAATCAAAATAAGAAAATTAAAATATGCAAGATATTAGATACCTTTCCATACATTATTATAGATTTATAAGCATGTATCTTTACATCAAGAATGGTAGGGAGTAAACTAAAAAATTTATTCAAATTCCAAATAATTTTGAAAGTAAATCTTTTCTAATATATATTTACTCCTAACAATTATTTGTTAAATAACATTTTTATTATTAATTTTGCGTATAACCTCTAAAGTTAATTTATAATTATATTTTTACCTTCATATTATATTATACTACTTAGACAATGCATTTCTTCTAACACATGGTGGGTTGACTTGTCATCAATTACAATAATTTACTATTTTATATCTACTAATATTATCACAGCATGAGATTTCGTAGTAGTTTATTATAAAAGTAATATTTAATTTTGAAAGGGGTTGCCAACAAAAAATATTAAGGGTTTGTCAGAATACATTATTTATAAATTACTTCGAAAAACAGTAATAAAAAAATATTATTTTTAAAAATTGTGGGGTTGCCGTGACAACCCCTTGTCATATATGAGTTCCGCCACTGTGTGTGGTAATACTTTTTCGTCAATAACTTTTTTTTTTACCTCTCAGATGCAAAATGAGAGGCATGAGAACGTACAAATTCGGTTAGAGAATGAGACGCTTCATGCTGAAAATACGAGGCTAAAAGACACACTCAACAACTCTCTTTGTCGCGCTTGTGGTGGTCCAAGTGCTGTCAATGATCTATCTTTGGACGAGAATCATCTGCGAATGGAGAATGTCCGTTTGAAAGATGAGGTATGTTGAACTTTATCATTTTAATAATTTCAATAATATCTGTTTAACATTGGTTTGACATGCCTTTTGAATCTGGTTATATAAGAAAAGATTTCAACTTAATCTAAAACTGCAGGTGGTTGTCACGGATAGCAACATGCGGAATAAGATGAAATTATGAAAAATGTTTTAACTACAATAGCTACAACTCAAAGTTATATTTTAGTTTTAACTTAAGAGACTTGAGTAACATATTTAGATTTCTGATGATCTATTTATCAAGAACACGAATTGACTGAAGTCTTGCATATACTCCTATTATATACATTTCCATACATAGATAACCAGATTATGCTATTTTCTCATAATTTCACATGTTTCTGTGTGAGTAAAGTTTTAACATCCATTATGCATATAAGTGAATAATATAGAAGTCCAACTTCCAACAAATTTCTGGATCATGAATCTAGAAAATGACTATTAATTGTTATGAACATGGATGTGGTTTAGCACTATGAACTTTTTCTCTCATGAAACAGTTTCCAATAACAATGAAAGGTATGTACCATGAATGGTGCATACAAGAAAAATCTAAATTTGTGATTCAGAATGCTACTTTGGATCTTTGGTGGTGCTTTTTCTCAAATGATGGTCTAATTTGAGTTAGAATTTGAACAATGTAATTAATTATTGAACGGTAAAAAAATTAATTTGCATATTGCCATTTGATATCTTTAGTCTACACAAATTGCATTATGTTACATGCATGTGTAAGGGAAGCATGATTATTGATTTAATTTAAAAGATTTAGTTATGTGCTTATAATGTAAAACCAATGCTATGCTATGTAACATCCCATATTTTTATAAGTGGTTTTATTTATGATTTAATTTATCCAAAAACTTTTTATTCAAAATTTACCAAAAACCGGTCACTCGACTAATTTTTAGCCAAAAACCGAAACTCTTCCGAAATTTTTTATTTTAAAAACCTGTTACTAATTTTACTAATAAAAAGGACCCAATAGATTTGTTTCTAAAGATTTGTATTTTTGAGTAGTAAAACAATATTTTTGGATTAAGAGTTAACTTTTAGAACTTTGGGGACCAAATAGTTCGTTATCACAAACTTTCTCAAAACAATTTTTACATCTTCAAATCAGCCCACTTCTTTTAAAATAGTAACCTAAAACAAGAGAGAAAAGGGAAAAAAAGAAGAAGAAGAAGAAGAGGAAACCACCATTAGCGGGTTCTTACCGGAAGCATCTCCTCTACGCTCTAAGCTAACGGGGGTTATCCATTGCGACTAGACGAGGGTGTATGTTAGGATTAAGTTTTGCGTTTATTATAAATTGGGGGTTTTTGCCTTTTATATTAATTATCTTCTTAAATTGTTAATTGGGTTTTAGTTGTATTTTTAATTCACTTATTTGAATTGCAGAAGTTGAGAACTTAGTCATACTAATTTCGGTTTAATAAGAATATTGATGGGTCGCGTGTTTTATGCGTTGATCATGTGATATTATAGTTGTTGATAGAATTGGGTAATTTATTGTTGAATAAAGATGAGTTTTAGATTGCGCATACAAGGTGTTTGTTAAAATGCCTGAATGAGATTTTATGTTGTTAGAGTTGGTTGGCTAGTTGTGAATCTAGTACATATGCTTATGTGTTTTGTTGAATTGCGTTAAAGTGACATATGAGAATGTGTTAATTGAATGGTTGAATATTATTGGTCGAGGCCTTGCGATTTAGAATAGTGGCAATGGTCTCTGTCTCTTCCTAATTTCGGGGACAATAGACGACCGAGGGGATAGGAAATGACTCGTCTTACGGACTGGGACGACTGGCATGAGAGGTCCTAGTGTGCACTATATTTATTTTTATGTTAGCTATGGTCTCTGTCTCTTTCTAATTCCGGGGACAGTAGACGGTCGAGGGGATAGGGAATGACTCGTCTTACGGACTGGGACGAGTGGCATGAGAGGTCCAAGTGCGCACTTTAAATCTACTTTTATGTTAGCAATGGTCTATGTCTCTTCCTAATTCCGGAGACATAAGACGGCCGAGGGGATAGGGAATGACCTACCTTACGGACTGTTATAGGTGGCGTGAGAGGTCCATGTTTGTTATAGATGTTTATTTAATTTATTTCGAGGTACGCAGTTATTATATTTTCTCTTTATTGTAGTTGTTGTTTGTGAGTTCTTGCATTTATGGGATGGAGTGACGGTATTTGTGGTGCCGTCCCGTCTATGTATGTGCGTGGGACTCACCGTTACAGTTTTGTCTTTCAGGTACATTATAGGTTGAGGCGTTTGGTTAGGAGATTTAGCAAGGCATCACATGGACTCGGGGCTTCTTTCTGTTGCTTTCATTTTTACTTAGTTCATTTTTGAGGTTGTAACTTATGGACAAATTCATTCGTTTGTTAACTTTTAGCTTTTCTAAATCTTGCCTTGTAGCCGTTTTTGGCAAACAGTTTTATTTATCCTTTTAATTATTCCATTAGCTCGCAAGTGTTTTCTTTTAAAAGTTTAATTTTGTACCAACAGGTTCTTTTTCCTTTTGTTTTAAAAGGTCACGCCTTGATGTTCGTTTTATGGATTTTGGGGCGTGGCATGCTAACTAATCAAAACCATTCAAAAACACATGGTTTGAATACAATATTAAATTTAATTATGGTTTCAGTATCCCGAATTGTTGTTATTTTCTCGATTAGTACATGAATTCTTATTTTTCTTATTTAATTATCACACTGAATTTAAGTTTTTTATTTATATTAAATTATTTCGGTCATATTGATACTTAATTATCTTTTTATTTAGTACCTTAAATTCTATTATTCATGTGTAACGTGCCACATAATTGGACATAGTGGTTCAAAATAAAATAAAAATTGCAATCATGGATCAAAATTTTAGAAATTTAGTGTTCGCCCTTCCCTAATTTTATGTAAAAAACAGTTGTAAGATATGAAATTTTTTATATAGAATATATTGATCCCTCCCATATTCAATTTCTGGTTCCGTCACTATCTATCCACTACAAGAAAGTCTAAGCGTTAAGACAGCTTCTGTTGCTATTGTGTGCTCGTGACTTATTTAGTGACGAGAATAACAACGGTTTCTTTTGCTAATTTTGTCACCAAATTAGCAAGAAACACTTTGGTATCATATTAGTAACAGAATATTGAGAATTTTTCTTATAGTGATCGAAATCAGGTTAAATTTGCTAATAATTTTTAAAATCTCCGCTTTTGCATTTTCACTAGAAAATTTCATATAAAAAACACACACACACGTTTATTAATTTTTTGTTGTCCATAATTTTAAATCCATTGCATTTTATTTTATAGTAATCTTGAAGATGTACAAAATTTCTTTAGTGATGCTAGTTTAGGTATCATGACCGTTGAAGTGTATTTAACTGTGAAGACAAAACAAATGCATATAACACACAAATAATAACCCATATTTAGTTGGGCATTAATTTTCACGTACTTAGTCATGTAAATGTTTAGAGACTTCGGCCGAGCTGAGCCGTTTTGTGCTTATATTTATAATAATCACGTACAAGTTTGTAATGTCAATATAGATTATTCACCAACCATAAAAATAAAATGATATTAGAAAATTTTAAGCCTTACATGATAAATAGAAAATTATAATCTGAATATCATTTCTTCCATTTCATCTAAATGACAATACTTGCATATTAGTATTATATACTCGATCGTAAGATATTTATAACAAATGCCTAATATATTTAACTTAAACATCTTACCTAGCTCTTGATATCATTTTAAAGAGTTTTTTGCTAAAGATAATAAATTAATATTCAAGAGTGAATAGTAATTTTAAATATACATCATTCTGACAATAGGATAAATGAGTCTTTGTGATGATAATGGTTCTCCATATATCCAATAGGATAAATGCCAATCATAAATTTGAACATAAGGAATGAAAATTGAAATTCCTATCTGTTGTTCTAGTTGCAGTTTTGCAGTAAGGTTCCAAGTGAGGTTGCAACCACAGTTAGAACCTAGTGTATTAAATGGACAGAACTGTAAAAAGTTAAATGTACTTAAAATAGATCACAAGCACATTTAACAACGGAGTTCACCTAACTAGGCTACGTCTCCGGGGCACTTACCCAGATTATGATATTATAAAAGCTTACAATATAGGACTCAAGTCTTAATGAAAAACTCTCAGAATCTCTCTAGGTTTTTCTGCCTATCTCTATATTGCTCCTACTCTATAACTATCACGTATAAATCAATGGCATCCCACCATTGTTTTCTTTTTAAAAGCTCACGTGTATTCTCTCAAGAATGGGTTCTTTATAGTTTAGAACACACACCTTTTACAAGCTTAAGTTACTAAGTATATAAACAAGTAAAAACAATCTTCTATCTTCAATATCTTTTTGATTGCTTTTGACTTGGTTGATTGGCTTCAATCTTTCCAAGCATTACGAGATTCTTCAGCATGGATTGACTCCAATCATCTTTGATAAATACCTGTTTAGTAACAAGCTTGAAAGTAGGAGTTAATCTTTTCCTTTGAAAGGAAACATATAAAGATAAGATCTTTTAAGGATAATATCTTTTCATAAACATATGAAACATTCAACCCCATATTACATTCAATCTTTTAAACGTGTTATACTACTTTTGATAAGGAACAAAGATTGAAACAAGTGATAAAGATTTGTATAAGAATAAAGATATAGAATTGTTAAGTTAAAGGAAACATAACTAATCTCTTTATATCTTTTAGGAAATCTTTCCTCACCACTTTGATATTCTCAATAAATGCATTTTAGACCTTTAGAATAATATGAGAATATATCCTGTATAACTTTAAACAAATAATAATCATTAAAGAACAGGTACACAGATTTACAGAACTAGACAGTGTACTGCTGAGCAGCAGGTTGGAACTGTGGTTGCAACTAAGGTTGCACTGGTACTTGAAACCACCCACGCTGTCTAAGCAGGTTGGAACTAAGGTTGCAACATTGCTTGAAACCTGTTAACACTTGTCTCAGTAGGTTGTAACTGAGGTTGCAACATTGCTTAGAACCTGTTACCATTTGTCTTAGTATTTCAAAACAGTTAGGATTTATTTAGTAAAAACCAATAGACAATAAACAATATTTAGACCAGAAATCTGGTCCTAACAATCTCCCCCTTTGTCATTGGTTTTGACAAATCAATGAAGTTTATAAGTCATCCCAACCACCTGCAGATTCAATATCAGTAAGCTCCCCCTGTATGTTAGAATTGCAGGCATTTTAAATAAGCACAATCATTCACACATTCAATTTTAAAAGCATCCATACTTCAAACTTGAAATTGCAGAAATTTAAAGGCCAAAAACATGGCACAACAATGTCTTAGTACAACAATTAAAATAGTAATTAAAAACAGCAGCATTGAGTCTTGAAATTGAAAGAAACTGAACTACAAAAAAAACATAAACTTCAACATAAACTTCACTCCCCATATTTGTCAGCAACCATTGTAATCAGTCACGAGGTATATCAGAATGTGGAGCTCTTTCTCTGAGAGGATGTTTTGATGGAAGTACCATCAAATCTGTTATTCTTTCCAGTTAGAACCAAAGCAATAACCTCCATATCATACTCAGAATTATCTACAGAAGGATTTGGGGATAGCATGAATTTATTTATAAGCTCTGGGGTAAAGTCTAAAGTAACACCCCTCAAAAATATTCTCCCATAAGCAGGGTTTTCTTCATCAAACACAATGTTACTCAGATTAGCATAAAATTCTTTAACTACAGCTGGGAAATAGGAATCAGCATAGCTAATAGATTTTCCTAGACCAACATTAGAAAGCAACTTTTCAACATACACTTGTATGTGAGGATAACTAACCAAATTGAGTTTTCTTTCACAATGTATTTCCCTATCAGCAAAGGCTCTAAACCTCCTAAACATAATCCTTTTGTAGAACCTAGGATCAGTCTCATTAAACCTAGGAGTATAGTCAAACTTAGCAATTACAGGATCATTATCAAAATTTCTCCTAGCACGTTTTTTTGACCTCTGTTTCTTAGAGGAAGAAGACTCACTAACCTTAGCTTTGGAGCCTTGACTGGTGGGAGATTTAGATAAGAAATCCCTTAGAGTACAATCATCATCAGAATTAGGGTTATTAGACATGGTTTCAACTGGGGGTTGGAACCTTACTTAGAACCTTGCACTGGGTTTTTACAGAGAGCCTAGGGTTTTACAGTGAAGAGAGAGAGAGAGTTATTCTGTAGAATGTAATTGATTTGGGATAGAGAAAAGATGTTTGTATAAATAGCAATAAAGACCATATCTTTTTGAAATTGGAAATAGATACATGCAAATCAATTAAGAAACAGATTTTGGCTTAAAAATAGGAAATATCTTATCAACAGATTTTTTAAAAATCACAGCAAGATCACGAAGGAAAGATAAATTCCGCCAATTAAACAGATAAACATTCCTTTTGCAAAACAGATTTATCCAAAATTTGAAAATTCAAAAGTTGAAGCTTATTAAGGAAATTTGACTTGATTCAAGATAAAGATCAACTAAACAGATATCTAACTTTTAGGAGAACAAAAAATCTAGCAATTTACTCAAGAAAATATGTTTATCAAAGAATAACTCTAATAAAGATTAAATTTGGGGAGCTTAAATTGAGCAAATTTGTTTTTTATGTCTACACAAAAACTAGTTTGATGACCTCAGCAAGAAAAGAGTATAAGTGATGTCAAAAATAACAAGTCTTTGTCTTGGCAGTTATAGAATCGAGTGAGGTTTCAACTGATGTTGCAACTGAACTTGCAACAAGTATTTTTAACACGAGGTTTCAACTGGAGTTGTAATTGGACTTCCAACCAGCTATTGAGAGCATGAGGTTCCAACTGATGTTGCAACTAAACTTGCAACCAGCTTAAAAAATTGCACTTTGTGCTTGCAACTCTATTACCAGAGAGGTTTTCAAGGACAAGTTACCTCACATCTGTTTTTGAGACACCAAAAAGCGGCTTTTTCAAAACAAAAGCATCATAGCTCAATTAAGACTTAACCTTAGAAATAAAAATTATTGAAGGTACTCAATACAGACATATTTAGCAAGAATATTCAATTAGATTGATAATGCCATACCCCTATGTCACTTCTTAATGATTCAAACTTGTTTGTATCAAGGGGTTTTGTGAAAATATCTGCTAATTGTCTTTCAGTTGAAACATGTTCTAAAATTAAGCTCTTTTCTTGAACTAGTTCTCTAATAAAATGATGCCTTAGATCAATATGTTTAGTTCTGGAATGTTGAACTGGATTTTTAGCTAAATCTATAGCACTTTTGTTATCAAAAAACAAAGTTAAAATTTCTTGTTTAACATTATAATCAGTTAACATCTGTTTCATCCAAATAAGTTGAGTGCATCCACTTCCAGCTGCAACATATTCTGCCTCAGCAGTAGATAAAGATATGCAATTTTGCTTTTTACTGAACCAAGAAACAAGGTTGTTTCCAAAATAAAAACAACCACCAGAAGTACTCTTTCTATCATCTATGTTTCCTGCCCAATCAGCATCACAGTAGCCACTTAGAAAATGGTTTGTATCTTTAGAATACCATAGGCCTAGGTGAAGTGTTCCTTTTACATACCTTAGAATTCTTTTGATAGCTAGAAGATGAGGTTCTAAAGGATTTGCCTGATATCTGGCACAAACTCCTACACTTAAGCAAAGGTCTGGTCTACTAGCAGTCAAATATAGCAAACTTCCAATCATGGATCTATAAAGACTGGGACAGACACTTTTTCCTTTATCATTTTTAGACAGTTTAAGAGTAGTACTCATAGGGGTTCTCTTCTCTTTACTCTCACCCAGACCAAACTTCTTAACAAGATTGTCTGCATACTTACTTTGGCATAGAAAAATGCCTTTCTCATTCTGTTTAACTTGCAATCCTAGAAAGTAAGTTAGTTCACCTCCACCACTCATTTCAAATTCATTCTTCATATCAGAAATGAATTCTTCTATTCTCTTATTGGAAGTAGAGCCAAAAACAATGTCATCAACATAGATTTGAGCAATTATAATATCCTTTGTAGTTTTCTTGGTAAACAGAGTTTTATCAACTCCCCCTCTGTTAAAACCTTTTTCAAGCAAAAACTTGGTTAATCTATCATACCAAGCTCTAGGAGCTTGCTTAAGACCATACAAGGCCTTTTTCAGCAAATAAACATGTTCAGGAAAGTTAGGATCTTCAAATCCCTTAGGTTGACAGACATAAACCTCTTCATTAATCACACCATTCAGAAAAACACTCTTTATGTCAAGTTGAAACAGTTTAAAATCATACAGACATGCAAGAGATAATAGCATTCTAATGGATTCAATTCTAGCTACAGGAGCAAATGTTTCATCAAAGTCAATTCCCTCAATTTGTGTATAACCATGAGCTACCAACCTAGCTTTATTCCTGATAATCACTCCATCCTCATCACTTTTATTTCTAAAAATCCATTTAGTCCCTATAACATTTTTATTAGAAGGTCTGGGTACTAAAGTCCATACATCATTTCTCTCAAATTGAGACAATTCATCCTGCATAGCTAAAATCCATTCACTATCTTCTAGAGCTTCTTTTATATTCTTAGGTTCTAGCTGAGAAATATAACAAGCAAAGTGAACAACATTATTTCTTTTACCTCTGGTTTTCATACCTGAAGTGACTTCTCCTATGACATTGTCAAGAGAGTGGTTTTTCTGAGTCCTTACATAGCGTGGCTTGCTTGTAGATGGGATATCAGATCTTCCTTCTTCTTCTTCAGATTCTGTTGAATTCTGGGTTTCAACTGCGGTTCCAACCTCAGTTCCAACCTCAGTTGTAACCTCAGTTGCAACTGGACTTCCAACCACTATGGGACTTCCAGTTTGTTGAGTTTCTTCTTTCTCTTTTTCTGCAATCTCAGGCTGTTCATGATCACCTGTAATCTCATCAACAGTTTTTAGGTCATCAAATAACACATTATAAGATTCCATAACACAGTTTGTTCTTTGATTGAAGACTCTAAATGCTCTACTATTCTGAGCATACCCAAGAAAGATCCCTTTATCACTTTTAGAGTCAAATTTACCAAGATGCTCTCTATCTCTAAGAATATAACAAACACACCCAAAGACTTGAAAATATTTAACATTGGGTTTTCTACCTTTCCATATTTCATAAGCTGTCATGGAAGTGCCTTTAGTAATGTAAACTCTATTAACTATATGACAGACAGTATTAACAGCTTCAGCCCAAAATCTGTTGGCAAGTTTCTTAGAGTTAAGCATGACTCTAGCCATTTCCTGAATGGTTCTATTTTTCCTTTCAACTATGCCATTTTGCTGTGGAGTCTTAGGAGCAGAGAACTCATGACTTATACCTAAGGAGTTGCAGAATTCTCTAAACTTACTGTTCTCAAATTCTGTTCCATGATCACTTCTAACCCTAGCAATATTACCACTGGTTGAACCTTTTTCAAGTTGAAGTTTTAAGCACAAAGTTTTGAACAGTTCAAAAGTTTCAGTCTTATCCTTTAAGAACACTACCCAAGAATATCTAGAGAAGTCATCTACAACTACCAGAATGTACTTCTTACCACCTATACTAGCAGTTTGCATAGGCCCCATCAAGTAAATATGAAGAAGTTCTAGGACTCTCTTAGTGTAGATTTGACTTATACTTTTGTGAATACTTTTGGTTTGTTTACCTATAGCACAGTCACCACAGACACTTTGAGTTTTAGCACTTAGTTTAGGAATTCCTCTTATCAATTCATTTTTAACAAGCTTATCTAAAGTTTTGTAATTCACATGTCCAAGCCTTTTATGCCAAATATCCACATTATTAGTAATGGCTTGATTACACCTACTTTGAGGCAATTCTTTTTCAGCTTTTTCAAACACATAGCAGCTGTTGGTTGATCTAACTCCAGTCATGATTAAATCATTGTTAAGATTAGTAATTAGACACCTTTCTTTGTCAAATTTAACAATCATTTTGTTATCACAGAGTTGACTGATACTAATAAGATTAGCTTTTAGACCATCTACAAGAAAAACATCCTCAATAACAGGCATTCCAGGTTTGTTTAAGGTACCTTTACCAACAATTTTACCTGTATCTCCACCTCCAAACACAACAGTGTTTCCAGTAAGAATGGTGACATTTTTTAAGAGACTTGCAGTACCTGTCATGTGCTTAGAGCAACCACTGTCAAAATACCAATCATTAGAGGTAACAGCATTCAAGGAGTTAATGACTGCTTTGTTGTTAGCAATTAAGGTAGCTTTTTCTTTAAGTTTCCAGACCCAGTTCAATTTTTTATTGATAGAAGCCAACCAGGTCTTCTATGAAATGTACCTTCTGTTCTTCTTTAAATAACACTGGATTTCTACATGACCAGATCTTTTACAGAAGTTACACAGTTTAGCTCTAAAAGTAGATTTAACCTCATAGCTATTCAGTTTATTTTTGGTTGCAACTGTGGTTGCATCTCTAGTTGCAACTGTACTTCTAACCTTCTTCTCAAAAACTTGAGTTTTATTCCTGGTTGCATTCTTGGTTGCAACTGAGCTTCTAACCTTATAGTTAAACTTATTAAAAACCTGAGTTTTAGCTTTATCAACAGCTTCAATAAAGGTGGTTTTTCCTGTACTCTTACCACCATAGTAACCTAGACCACTGATATCTTTAGAGCCTCTAGAATATGACAGCATGTCATCTAATTTTTCTGAAGCAGAAACATTCATCAGTTTTATTTTCTTTTTAGTTTCAGTAAGTTCAGCCAGTTGTAAGTTCAGCTTCTCAGTAAGACTTTTAACCTCATCCTTTAGATTAACATTAAGTTTGCTTATGATCAAGGATTGTTTACTCAGACATTTATACTTTTCATAAAGAACAAGATATTGCTGAGAAATGTCTTCATCAGAAGGTTCTTCCTCATCACTGCTGTAGGTTTTAAGAGCGGTTGTAACTATGGTTGAAACATGTTCACAGTCACTTTCATAAGTAGGTTCTTTTTCAGTGATTATTCCCATAAAATTAACAAAATTAGAATCATCCTCTTCATCACTGTTGCTCTTAGAATCACTATCACTATGAGTGGTTATATAGGCATTTTTGTTCCTTTTTAAAGTATTTGCACACTCAGCCTGAATATGACCAAAACCTCTACATTCTCTACACTGAATCTCTTTAGGCTTATAATCTTTGTTATCCTTCTCTTTAGAATTCCACTTTCCTATAGAGTTATTATTGAACCTGGATTCTGTCTTAAATTGGTTATCCCTTTTCTGAAAGTTTTTAGAAGAACCAGTATCATCCTCTTTTCTCTTATAAAACTTTTTGAAAACCTTTTTAGCAAAGAAAGCTAGCTGTTCTTCATCACTTATTTTATCACAGACATTAGGTTCAGATTTCTTAGCCTGAAATGCTATTCCCTTTTCTGGTCTTTTATGTTTAAAAAATTTCAGCTCATGAGTGCTTAGATTTCCTATAAGTTCTTCAAGTTTAAGATTATCTAAGTCTGTTGATTCTTCAATAGCTGTAACTTTTATTCCAAACCTTTCTGGGAGTGACCTAAGAGTTTTCTTAACAAGCTTAGCATCACTGTATTTTTCACCTAAGGTTCCAGCTTGATGAGCAATGTGGCAGATTCTACCATGTATAGGAAACTTAACATAAACACATATTTTATTTCATATACGTCACTTATAATAACTTATAAATTTTCAACATATAAACTCATAAAATTATAAGTATAGAAGATATTAATAACTTAAAAAGTTCTCTAGTGGTTGATGAATTAATGACGTAATTTTATATTGGCTAAGATGAATCTGTATGGCTAACTAATATAGTAATATTTCTACTATTTATTAACAATAAACAGTAACGAATCATAATTTTCTTTCGTTAAGTGTCAAAAATATTGCAACAAGGAACTACTCAACTGTTATGGAATCATTTGTTCTCTGAATTTTAATTTCCATTAAATAAGTTTTAAAATATATTTAAGTAAATTTTAAAATATACAATGCCGTAGTAAGAGTTACATATGTATAATTTAAAATAATTTATACGCCAAAACTTATTGTGATCTCTAAAATTAAATTTATGGTATATTAATTTAATCCTAAGTGTTGAATAAGTAATGTTAGTTTTGTAATAAATTAATAAACTACCATCTATAATTTGATGCAAAATGTCATTATGTTGTTGTTGATGATTTCTCTGTGCAACAAACTGCAACTCGTTGCCGATTAGCTAGTTTTATTGCTAAAAAGTCATTCACCTGCAACTAAATTTTGCTTTGTTGCCGATATTATCAATCAACAACGAAGCAACAAAACGTTGCCAAAAAGCACCTATTTAGCAACATGATAATTATTTGTTGTTATATTTTGTTGTTGAAAATGTAATTTCTTGTAGCTAAATATTCTGATTGCCTAGCAATAGTAATTAAAGTAGAAATAGTAATAACTAAATATCCTAAAAAGAAAAGAAAAGTAAATACTAATAAATAATATTGTCTAAAATGAAACTCCATTGCTCTTCTTGAATTTGATATTTGCTTGATCTTCATCCGTTGCTCATCATATATATATATATATATGGCCTATTTATACTACTATCTTTCCGGTTTAGCAATTAGACGTCTTCTTCTATTTTATTGGCTGTTGTGAATCAGACTATTTATTTGTTCATTTGTTCTATTTCATTGTTATTTCGCCAACTATTTATTGTTACATTTGTTTTATTTTATTGTTACTTAGCCAATTTTTTTTTAATCGTCATGGACTCATGTGCGTTGTTAACTAAAACTATGAATTTAGTTATAGTTTCTTTCTCCATTTAATTATTTAAAAATATCCTTGTACTTAACACAATCATATAACATTGTCACTATTTTAATATCATGAAAATCAAAATTTTGCCCTCAAAATAAAATTTCTAGATCCGCCCCTCAACACCCACATGATTTTAACAAGAAATGATTTCTTAAATATATAATCTATTTTTTATAAAATCAGGGGCCAAAAAAGTAAGTTTTTTCGAGGGGCATACGTACACATTATGATATAGTGAAATAAAGACAAAGGCATACACATTACAAATGAATAATTAAAAATACCAATCGTAAAACTTTTGGTATAATATATAGCTCTCACAATGGGGCCGGGGTATCAAACGTACAACAAAAAAACTACATTAACCACAGACTAATTAACTGCTATAAAAAATTATCCCCCACATGAATGGGTAAAAGAAAGTTTAGATACAAAATAATGGTCCGCAAAAGACTATCACAATTGTAAGATTTCTTAGTACTAACAATATCTTCACGATTTATTTTTGTTAAATTCTTTTCCACAGTAAATGTAATCACTATCACAATTGTAAGATTTCTTAGTACTAACAATATCTTCTCGATTTATTTTTATTAAATTCTTTTCCACAGTAAATGTGATTGCATTGCACCCATCTTTTACCCGCTTGTGTTCAGTTACGTATATACTTCTACTTTTTTTATTTCACTATTTGCATGTATTACTATCGAATCCAAATTTTATGCCCCCTATTTTATATTTCTTTTTATCCCCCCATAGCTATTTTATGTTTATAAACTTCTACATGTTCTAGACAAATTTTATAATACTGGGACACAATATTTATTTACATGATTTGTTTTTTGGATTTAATATTTAATTGCACCAGTTCTAAATTTTATTTGAAAATAAAAAAAATATTTGACTTTTTCGTAAGAAAAATTTGTTGGAATGTATAAATACATGTCTAATACAATTTTTTTTCCTAAAAACATTTGGGTAAAAAACCGAAAGGGCATGGTCAGGGGGTATAACATATGGGGCAACAGATTTGGACTCATTACATGACATATATATTATTTGGAGAAATAACATTATATTTGAAGTGTTATTGTTATAAAAGTGGGGTTTGTTCAATTAAAATTGAATTTATATTTTTTTAAAAGTTACCTCACCTCGAGAATGAATGTTGGAAACTCTTAAAAAATATGATACATAGAATAAATTTATTGTTGATTTTAGGGGTCGGTATGTGACCACAAATCGTCAATATGGTATATACTTTAATTTTTGTTAGAAACCATAATTTATTTATGAGAGGCATTGAACTTTATTTTTTTCTTCTAATTATGGATTATCATTTGCCTATTTTCGATAAATAACACGGTAAGTATTTAACTTTGTTTCTTAATATGCCGAAGACCGTGAACCCTTCTTATCCCCCGATTAGAAAGACCCCTTATCCTTCTTATCTTTCTTTATTTTCCTATTAAAAAAGCACTATTAGTCTAAATATTCAATACTCACAATATATCTCTAATAATTTTACCCCCTCTCTCTAAACGTTATTGAGTCGTCTCACTGGTAAGTTTCTTATCGAGTAATATCTAACAAATTATGGTATGTTAGTTTTATTTTCACATTGAACCATCAATGTTGCTTAGTAATTAAACTCAATCTTCCATTTAAATATGTTTGTTTGTGCAACTATATATCCCCCTCCCCCCTTTCAACTTGACAACACCCCTTGACTACCTTGACTATTATCTAAATGTGGTGTATATTTTATTTTTTTTGATTACCTAAAAAATTTCAATAATAAAATTTTAGGTGTGAAAAATGTCTTCTGGATTGAGACTTACGGGTAGTCTGGTTGATGAGAGTGAAGGTGACTTTCGATCCCCGTCGTCACAAACAATCGAAGGACATCAGGTAAAATTTGCTAATAATTTTAAAAATTCCCGCCTATGACTTTCATAGAAAATTTCTTATAACATCGATGTATGCATGTTTTATCAATTTGTCGTCCTCTGTAATTTTAAATTTATTTCATATAATATACATAGTAAATGATCTAACATTTACAAAATTTCTTAAATTATGCTACTTTATGCATTGTGACTCTGGAAGTGTATTTATGTTTTAAGACAAAACAAATATATATACGACAAAAATAAATGCCTTTATTTAGTTAGGAATTAATTTCCAGTTATGACTTTTTTAAGAAAAAAATTGTGTGTGTTTGTATAAATAATAAGTGAGTAACAAATTTTTAATGTCAATTAAGGTTATAGACCGTATACTAATAAAATTTGCCATAACATTTGAAGCCTTGCAAGATAATAGAAAATTTTAGTTTAATTATTCTCATTTCTTGTCATTTAGGATCCATCAATTTTTTCATTTCCTTCTAAATGGTATTTGCATATATTAGCTCATATCATATACCCGATAGAAATATATTTATAGCTAAAAAACCGTGAACCGGTGAAGCCGGACCGATCCGTTGGTTTGATTTGGTCTGGTCCAGGTTTTCAACCTATAGGGTCTGGACTTGGGTAAGGGAAATTCCAAACCGTTTTTAATGATCTGGGATAGGGTAACATTTGTTAATTGCAACTATATGGTCTCTACTTGGGTAAGGGAAATTCTAAACCGTTCTTAATGATCTGAGATAGGGTCAACTAATCAAAATTCGGACTGAACCGCGAAAATCGTTAAGGCCACTAAAACCACCTAAGCTAAATATTAAATAACTAAGTATATAATATAGTATTAAGTATAGTAAATATAAATTTATCTCATCCATTTATTTTTTTAATTGCAACTATAACATTTGTTGATTTTATGGATTTTCTGCTGACTTTTTCATTTTCGGATATAATTTATTATGTTGTTTTTATTGTGATACCGCGACAACCAGAAATCCAATCTGAAACCGAACCGGACCGTCGAACCTGAAACCCCATCCGAAATCGAACCGGACCGTTGATCTGGTTTGGTTTGGGCTATAAAGTTACATTGGTCCGGTCTGATTTATATTTTCCTAGTCCGTTTTAACATCGTCCGGGCTTGGATTTGGCCAAAACCGTTTTAACCCGGACAGTAAACACCCCCCATAGCTAATGCCTAATAAGTTTAACTTAATTAAACATCTTACCTGTTGACATAAATTTTAAAAGTTTTTTTTCCTGGTACTTCAAAGATAAAAAGTTTAAATTCATTTGTGGATAATAATTTTACATATACAACTTCCTGACACTTTCGTAAATGTCAATCACAAATCGATCTGGACAAAAATGGAAAGAAAATGTATTAAACTTTCTCAAAGAAAAAAATATAAAATTGAAAATTTTGTTTCTTTTTCAGTCAATGACTTTAATAGACACTTACAGATGTGATAACAACCCTATATTTTTATTTAATTAGTTTAAAAAAATGTAAATATAATAATAACAAACAATACTTGGAAACACCGGCTCCCTCTTCGTATTACTATCTTTTAAGCTCTTTTAAAATTTCAAAATATAAAGGCAAAGAAAGAAGTTACAATTTTTTTTCCGAATCAAATAAAGTAAGAAGGTAGTTTGGTTTCTAAATGTAATCTCTTAGTATATTAGTCTTATACCGTAATATTTATTTATTCCTCCAGTATTACTTCTCATTCTTGTAAGTTATCAAAACAATGAGATAGTAATTAATTTCCAGCACAGAAACAAAACTGTTTATTTCTCTCTCTTATTAGCAAGTTTAATCTAGCTATTTCATATTTTTTTTCCATCATTTCTTTCTACTTCCTCGGTATATTAATATAAAATACGCACATGATGTTACTTTGAACAGAAGATATCTCTCTTCTAAATTAAAACTATCGAAATAATATACTAGGTAATTAATTTGAATATTACATGTCATAAATTTTGTAATATCCTGCACTAAATTGAATATATATCTACGGGAACATGTAAAACAAAAAAAAAAAATGGATATATCGAGTTTATAGCTAGGTGTTGGAATGACTAATTTATATCATAGAAATCAAGAGGAAATAATTATTGCATCGAATGTTAATTCATAAATAAATAACAAATTAGAAAATTAAATTTTTTATAATTGATGGGAAGGATTTAAGTTGAATTTCAATGATTAATCACTATAGCAACATATGTTATTGTTATATCTATTACACTTAAATTACTATAAGTAGAAAAACCAGAAAGTGGAAGGTTAACATGGTCGACAATTGCACATGTGATAATAGACTTATGTAGGACTCGTTTAGTTTGCAGTACCCTTTCTTAATTTGTCCAATTTGAATGTTATCACTTTATAAAGCACCTACATAACAAGGAGAGTTGCACATTATTCTTTTCTTGATTTGGAATGTTTATTATGATTGTCCTCCGGCTTCATTAGTTTCCAAATTAACTTGACTGTAATTAAACTCATACATTATGCATATCGTTCAACTATTTAACATCGTTGTCTTCAGTTTTTCGAAATTCCTTTTATCATGCATACATGATCCAATCATTTACATTTATTTTACGATAGGGTTCGCCTAGTGTGGCGGACAATCAGTTTACGACCCCTACGATGAGTCTGAGCCTTGTGGAAACCGACGGCAGAAGGGTTAGAGGTGCAGATAGCGATGGTGTTGGGTCCCAAGACGAACGGGTTGAGAATGTTGGCGGCAGTACCAACCGTGGAACTGGGAAGAAGAAATACCACCGCCTCAGTATCTACCAAACTGAACAACTTGAAAAGTAAGTGCATAGAATTTTTTAGATTAGTAATGACACTTAGTACTCGAATATGTTCAGTAAGATATTCGTAGAGTGAAATATCTTGACAGCACATGTGGAGAGTGTTTAAAATCCATATTTTATCACATCTTGTCAATAGTTGATTACAAATATAACAATTACCGTAAAACTTTTCTATACGAATTCAAATGAAATTCACAAAGTCCGAAGAATTTCAATTCACAACAATAAACTCTACATTGTTATACACTTTTCCTAAGTAGATATTACAAATAAAAAATAATTATTTTAAAATTGACTAAAACTTAAATATATATACATCATGTAAGATATTTGAACAAGGTTTATACAAAGAAACAAATGAATCATGTCAAAAAGCTTCGAGAATGGTAGACAGTAAAAAAGATTTTGTCTTCAACAAGAAAGTGTCCATGTTGGCGAGCTTTTACCTGCACGTAGTGGCGGGGCTTATGTATGATAAGGGGTTATCAGGGGTTGCCACGACAACCACACAAATTTCAATAATTTGATTTTTTTACAGTGTTTTTTCGGCTAATTTGTAAATATAGCATTTTATTGACCCCTTAATTAAATTTTATTTCCGACAAACCCTTTTAAAATTATATATTGTTTTTGTAATTACACACCACTGGATTTTGTGTTGTGATACTAGTAAAGATTATTAATTCTAAAGGCTAAAGGTTAAAAAAGTAAAGAAAAAATATCAAAAAATCTTAAAAAAAAGAAGGAGAAAATAAAATTGAAAAATAATTGTAGTGACTTTACTTACAATAATAACTAACTATAAATGTATTAATGATTATTAGTGTCATATACACTAATTAAATATGACTCTGGATGGTTCTAACCTTTTCATTGTACTCTATTCTAAGGTCTAATATCTACTTAGTCAAATTATTATTACAAACATTAGAAAAAACTATCAAAATTAAGATTAAATAGTTTTTAATATATTACAAAAAAGATTATATATAAAGAATCATGTATATTTTAATTTAGAGAAAAAAATATGTTATAAATCTAAAATTTCTATATTTTGATCAATATGTTGTCCATAAATCATGAATTTATGAGGAATAAATTATAACTTATATAAATAGTTCTTCAAAATTTTAACAATTTGAGCATGATTGAAAAGGAAATAAAAACAATGTTGTAAATTATTTACTCAATTTTGGAAGTTTCAGTATTAAATATAAATTTGGATTTTTCGGTTCTCTTTACTAAATTGTATTTTTAGGTGGTTTTTTGTATTTAATTTATCAAAAAACTTAAGTCAAAACTCTTTAGTTAGCCAAAACAGGCAGTTGGCTAAGTGACACTCTGAAAATATTTTATTTTGATATGTTGTATACAAGAGGGTGATTTTTTTTTAATATTGAAAACGTGAAAAATTTATGTCCGTAATAATTTAAGGAAACTTAGGACCGATAGTTTTTTTTAACAACCCCAAAATTAGTGTTTTGGGTTCGTATTTAACTACGTGTGAAAGTTCAACTATGTGATAGAGACGCAAATAATAAGCCATCATGCAAACAAAGTTACATCTTATTTTAGATGATATTATGTGTTTACGATATATATTATTTCTTGTTATAAGGCGACGAATTTCTTACTAACGGGAAAAAAGTATGAAATATAAAATAGAGTTTATTTTTATTTATAAATGGCCGAAGTTGTTAGGACCATAGTTTTTATGACTATATGAAGTTTATTATTATATAGAGGAGTCTTATATACATGTTTTACTATACTACCTATTTTATTATGCCGTCTTTAGATATATTCCTATTTATAGTAATAAATGCCAATACATGCCAAAATTAAACTTTGATATATATATATCTATCCTTATGTATTTATATTTTAACTTTTAAAACTACAGATTTTCTATGTGATCTGTTATCATAAACTCCATTTAGTAAAAAATTTCTTTGTTTCACTGTTATGATTATAAAAAGATGCTAATGCATGTATAAGTAATTATTAATTTATTTTTATTTGGTATAGTTTTTTCAAGGCATGCCCATATCCAGATGACAAGCAGAAGAAAAAACTAAGTCGTGACTTGGCATTGGACCCTTTGCCAGTCAAGTATTGGTTCCAAAATAGGCGCACTCAAATGAAGGTTTAGTTCATCACCTCACTCTTTAATTCTCACTCTAGCTATCTAGTCTCTTGTACAATTTTTTCCTTTGCAAAAATGCATATACGCTATTCTAGTTTATGCTATATAGACTTTGACATCAACCGATAACTTAAAGGATATTGAACAACTTTCTTGGGCTCTTTTGGTTGTATCCTACAAGGCTAAAAGTGATAGAGTAGAACTTTAGGTAAAAAGATATATAACAAGGTAACAAACAGATTGGCTCGGTAAAAATATAAAACCAGGGGCAGAAATTTGAGTACAAAATTTCAAATAGTTTTTATGCAAAAAGAAAAAAGACGAGGTAATTAGTAAGAGCAAAAGATCTAAAAGGCATAAATTTAAGGGAATCATATTTAAATGTAATAAATTGTTATTAGATTTTACGTATTTTGTGTAGTCTATTATGAATTTTTATTATTATTAATATATTTTTTGGTTTAAAAGGAGATAAATTTGGTATGTTGAGTTTTTTTTAAGTATTTTAGATAGTGATAGTTTTTGAAAATAAATAGTTCACACATGCATATTAGACGGTATAACTTGTGTAGCTAGCTAGGGGCGAACCAGCACAAAATGTTTAGGATTGCGAAAATTAAAATACATAATTCATAATATAAAAAACGAAAAAGACAAACTTATATTAAATATTTAGGTTCCCATATAGGCGGTAGGATTGACATAAGTGGTTGGTAAATTCGCACTCAAATTTTTAGTTGAACCATTTTTAGTACTCCGTATTGAAAAAAATAATTATCAATCATGGTTGATTTTCGTTTTACCATTTTTCTAATATTCCAAGAATAAAACCTATCTAAATCAATCATCAAACTTTTCGCATGGTAATTAAAAAATAAACTGATTAAAACAATACAACATAGAGTCAAAACATAATAAAAACTAAAGCCATCAAAATAAGAAAATTAAAATAGGCAAGATCTTAGATACCTTTCCATACATTATTATAGATTTATAAGCATGTATCTTCACATCAAGAATGGTACGGAGTAAACAATTTTTTTTTATTCAAATTCCAAATACTTTTAAAAGTAAATCTTTTGTAATATATATTTACTCCAAACAATTATTTGTTACATAACATTTTTATTATTAATTTTGCATATAAACTCTAAAGTTAATTTATAATTATATTTTTACCTTAATATTATATTATACTACTTAGAGAATGCATTTCTTCTGACACATGGGTTGACTTGTCATCAATTACAATAATTTACTATTTTATATCTACTAATATTATCACTACATGAGATTTCGTAGTAGTTTATTACATAAATGATATTTAATTTTGAAATGTGTTGCCAACAAAAAATATTAATGGGTTGTCATAATACATTATTTATAAATTAGTTCGAAAAACAGTGCTAAATAAATATTTTTTAAAAAAATTATGGGGTTGTCGTGGCAACCACTTGTATATATGAGTTCCGCCGCTGTATGTAGTAATACTTTTTCGTCATTACCCTTTTTTTTTACCTCTCAGATGCAAAATGAGAGGCATGAGAAGGTACAATTTCGGTTAAAGAATGAGATGCTTCATGCTGAAAATATGAGGCTAAGAGACACACTCAACAACTCCCTTTGCCGCGCTTGTGGTGGTACAAGTGCTGTCAATGTTCCTTTGGACGAGAATCATTTGCGAATGGAGAATGTCCGTTTGAAAGATGAGGTATATATGTTGCACTTTATCCTTTTATAATAATTTCAATAATATATGTTTGACATTGGTTTGACATGCCTTTTGAAGCTGGTTATATAAGAAAAGATTTCAACTTAATCTAAAACTGCAGGTGGTTGTCACGGATAGCAACATGCGGAATAAGATGAAATTATGAAAATTTTTTGGGGTGAAATGGTGAAAGTATTTGTGTAGTGAAATTACAATAGCTACAACTCAAAGTTATATTTTAGTTTTAACTTAAGAGCCTTGAGTAACATATTTAGATTTCTGATGATCTATTTATCAAGAACACAAATTGACTGAAGTCTTGCATATACTCCTATTATATACATTTCCGTATATAGATAATCAGATTATGCTATTTTCTCATAATTTCACATGTTTATGTGTGAGTAAAGTTTTAACATCCATTATGCATATAAGGGAATAATAGAAGTCCAACTTCCAACAAATTTCTTGATCATGAATCTAGAAAATGACTATTAATTGTTATGAACATGGATGTGGTTTAGCACTATGACCTTTTTCTCTCATGAAACAGTTTCCAATAACAATGAAAGGTATGTACCATGAATGTTGCAAACAAGAAAAATCTAAATTTGTGATTCAGAATGCTACTTTGGATCTTTGGTGGTGCTTTTCTCAATAAAAGATTACTACTTTATGATTATATATGAAAATGATGGTCTAATTTGAGTTAGAATTTGAACAATGTAATTAACTATTGAACGGTAAAAAAATTAATTTGCATATTGCCATTTGATATCTTTACTCTACACAAATTGCATTATAATTAGACATAGTGGTTCAAAATAAAATAAAATCTGGAATCATGGTACTAAATAAGAAAAATAAGAATTGAGGGTACTAAATTACTAATCGAGAAAACACAAACTATTCAGAAAATGCTAAAAACCCACTTATACAGTTTAACAGTAGTACTTGCCTATATTTTTAGTTTTATTTTATATATATTTTTACCTTCCAATTTTGGTTTTGAACTTGTAAAAAATAATTTTGGTTTTGAACTTGTAAAAAATTTCAGATTGAACGGATGATCAATGCAGCCGCAAGACGTGTCAACAATCCTATGCCATGGGTCCCACAAACCGGTATGTCTGAGAATGGAGTTACGGGAAGAGAGCTATGTCTATCGGCCCAACACACTAGGCAAGTTATTGGACCCAAATCGGACTTCGAGAAACAAGTGCTTGCTAACGTGGCGAGTTCAGCAATGGATGAATTGGTCATTATGACCCAAAGCCTTGAACCCTTGTGGATCCCCGTTTCTATTGACGAGTACACTACTTACTTACTCAACGAAGAAGAGTATTCTCGGATTTTTTTTAGAGGTTGGCCAAGGAGACATGGGCTTAGATCAGAAGGCACTCTTGATTCCGCTATCGTTAAGACAAACCATATTAACATTATTACTGCTCTCATGAATGTTGTAAGTATCTACTTTTGGTTATGTAAAATAAGTAAATGGTAAATCTTATCTAAATCATTTTTACAAGAAATTAACTAAGAGCATAAAAAGCTAAGCATATTCGTGTAGAAAAATGTAAGCTTTTCAGCATAGCATTTTTGAGATTAAAATCAAGCTTTTGAGATTTGAAGAGCACTCTTTGAAAACAAAGGATAAACTTTCAAGTCATTTAATAGCTTTTGTGCAACAGAGCAAATATAATGATGGAGCCGCGTTTTGGAAAACATGAAAACGATAATTGATTTTATAATGTAGCCATGGCTCAGAGGACCTTGAGTAATTAAAACAGCTTTTTTCAAGGTCATGAATCATATTATGATTTTTTAATGAATATTAGAATCAATGGGCGAATCTCTTTTGTGCAATCGTGGCAAAAGCTATACCGCTTGAGATGTTGGCGACAGGGCGTGATGGAAGCTACGATGGAGCCTTACAGCTGGTAATTAAGATAAAAGTGCATGATGTTCTCATAGAAAGTACATATGATTTTCCTCACAATTTTATTACAAGACGTACTTTTTTATTTTCTCAAGGTACATGCAGAGTATCAGATAATGACACCTCTCGTCCCAACTCGGGAGACGACTTTGGTAAGGTATTGCAAGCAGCGGGACGAAGGAATTTGGGTTGTGGTCGATGTTTCCTTGGACGAGATGGAAGCTGATTCTATAATAAGATTCCAAAAGCGATCTTCTGGATGTGTAATTGAGCAATTGCCTAACGGATACTCTAAGGTAAGAAAGAAAACATGCTTGAGTAATTGTCACTCTTCTAATTTATACAATAATACCTAAAGAAAATCAGGGTTCTTTAATAATATGGACATGGTTCAAACTTCAAAGTGTTATATTCATTTTGGTACAATTTTAAAACTAGAGTCTGATTCATCCTATTGTTGCTCAGATAACTTGGATGGAGCATGTTGAGGTGGAGGATAAGGAGAACAACAGTATATACAGATCGGTAATTTGCTCAGGAGTCGCATTTGGGGCAAAAAATTGGCTTTCCATTCTTAATGGGCAATTTGAACGCTTTTCTTGTTGCAGTGCAATGGGTATTTCTTTTAATAAAGTGAGCAATATCGGTAAGTGTTAATACCCAATTAGTACAATGGGGTTTAAGAAAGTAGCGATTACTACCCCGTCGTTTTTTAAATGTCCAATTCAGTACCTGAACATTAATGTTTGAAGCAATTTAGTCCAATTCCGCAAAAAAATGGTGATGTTATCGCTGGCACGTCATTAATTTCTTTTAGTCTAGGAGGCAAATCTGTCATTTTGCCAATATATGTATTTGCAAAAGATAAAATAAAACAAAAATGTACTTATACACTAATACATACATTCAAACATACATACAGATACAGATACAGATATATCCCAAGGTAAGCTTGTCTCTAATACTAATTGGGTATTATACTTATCGGTAATATCCATATGAGTTTAGTTGATTAAATCCTGCGTCACGATAACTGGTAACGCAAAGCTAAGCTTGTCAAAAATCTTCAAATCCTCGAAACTTAGAGTAATGACTTTATACAATTCGAATTATTGAAAATTACCATTTAGTAACCAAAGAAGGACTTGCTTTTTATTTAGCCATAGGGAAAAACTCGTTTCCCATTTTATGTTACTTTTGATGTCATTCATTTAATAACTTGAGTTGACATCGACATAGTGTTCAATGAATCGATTTCATTTTTTATCGCCGTAAACTGATTTTCTGTTGAGATATTGTTTAATGATCTGGTTTTGCTTTTAATGGTCATAAACACCAACAATTAAGTTATAAAGTTGCATTTTTTTTCTTTTCTTTTTCTAAAATCTTATTTAGGAAAGTTTTGAAGCTGAATATTAAACAGTATGTAAGTGTAAAATTTGTCCCAAAGGGAGACTTCCCTAAGCATACACATAAAACTGAAAATATAGTTGATATACGACTATTTTTGTATACAGAAGGAAGGAAAAGCTTATCGAAGATGGCTGAAAGAATGGTGACAGCCTTTTTTAATAGGGTGGGAGCCTCTACTGCTAACCGTTGGAAAACACTTTCTCATATTGGACCTGATGATGTAAAGGTGATGACCCACAAAAGCGTCAACGAACAAGGTTGCCATAATGGCATTATCATCACTGTTGCAACCTCTATCTGCCTTCCTACTGCAGCAAGGAGAGTTTTCAATTTTTTCTTTGATCAGAACAACCGACCTAAGGTGAATTTTCTCATTTCAGCTTCTTCTTTTGGACGAACTATATGAGAAGCTAGGGTCCTAAGTTTTACGATCACGTTGATATTCCTACGAGTTAGACTAAGCTTTTCGCACTACCTAAAGTATGTATACTAAGGCCTCGTTTGGTTAGTCCCAAACTAACAATCCAGACAGATGCTGAGTATGTTTTGAAAATATGGTCGAATTAATAGTCCTCGACTAATAATATCAAACCTTCGACGATCATTTGATTTCCAACTTTCATTTATGGTCCCGTCCTTCATTATCCAAACAAACATAGGTCTTGTGGACCCCATATAGTGTCAGTCCCATGACCAAGTACCCCAACAAAACAAATCCTAAGTATTATCTAATGCAAGTATTGAGAAAGTAGTTTATAAATTTTCATTTACATCTTTGGGTATTGTGCTTATGTTTCCCTATCCAAGGGTTTCTTTAATGAATAATTCGATACCATAATTTATAACTGAGAATACTCCGATTTTTTTATCGTTGTCTAGATAAGCATGCATATTGTTATTAATCTTTCGAATGTATGTCGGTTTGGAAAATACAGTGGGACATCCTTACCAATGGTGCAAATATATATCAAATGGCGAACATGACTACTGGAGAGCTAGCTGGAAATTCCATTAAGTTGAGCTGCGTAAACGTAAGTTGGATAAGCTTTACTTACATACCAACACTATAATGTTTAGCGTTAACATAATTTCGAATTTATTAAGGAAAACCTATATTTCTTAAGAATATGTACAAATCAATGTACCATCATTGAGAACCATCGAGTATCAAATGATAAACAGAAAGAGGAAAAGAGTCGGTAAGATTGAACATTATTGCATTCCATACCAAATATTAAAAAATGATTTTCAACCTTGGGTTTTCTTTAATCAAAAGTCCCAGAATTTGTACTAAATGTATATTTCCTCCTATAAATTAACCATTTTTTGTCATATAAACTAATCTAGGGTATGTCAGAGAATCCGGACAGTATGCTGCTTCTTCAAGAGAGTTTTGCTTACCCAACAGGGTTCTTCATTGTCTACTCACCCATTGATCCTAGTGCTATGACCGGGGTGATAGACGGTGGAGACACAAATGGAGTTCCTTTGCTACCTTCAGGATTTGCTATCCTTCCCGATTATTCTGGTGGCTCGTTGCTCACGCTTACGTTACAGGTCCTGGCCGACTCACCCATTGGATCCAAGCTATCACTTTTTGATTTGACGACTGTGAACAACCTCATGTCTGGCACTCTAGATAGGATCAGGGCCTTTTTTGGGGTGCCATCTAATATTGGTAAGTTTAGAATCTTAGACTACATTGAAAAAGTTAGCTAGAAAGACATGGGATAGGATCAGGATAAAAAACATTCGACACAAACTGAGTATTTTCTCCTTAAAAAGATACACGTTTAATCCAGGGCTAAGAGACTAAGATGAGCTAGCATTTGGTATGAATTTCAACCTCATGCTTTGTCTAGATTTAAGGGTTGTCAAGGACCGATTTTCTGGAAATTGGATAATAGTTTTAAGATTTATGACACATTATGCTAGTTTGGCCTCTGTGTTGCAAATATTTTTGCTACAAAAATTGTGTAAAATTTTTGTTACCAGCAAAATGGCAGTCATCACTTGCTACCGTTAACATTAGTTCATTTTCTGCTACCATTAAAAATGAACTAATGTTCTTTACTTCATTTAGGTACTGATATTTTAGTTTTCTTTCAGGATTTACTTTTAGCCAAATGGTCTTTGAGTCGTTAATTTATTATGCTATGTTGGTTTTTGCAGAGTAAGGAACAACGGAGAGGGCCTTGGCAACTCTGCTATAGAAGATGATGATGAGTCCAGATCATTATAGCAGCGACCCGTTAATAAATAAAATTACAAAGGGTCTAAGTATTCGAATAGACTTATTTTAATTTTTACATACATAACAACATACATTTCCAAAGTTTTAAGAACTATTCTACCTTTTCTGATACTCCAAATTTGAATTATTTGGAAGACTTTCGGAACTCCAGAGTCCAGATTATTGAATATGTTGACATCATTGTTTCTTTGATTTTTGAGCTTTGAAAATGCTCAAAAACTTATTGGGTAACCACCCCTTCTTCAGTAATATACTTTTTACAATGATTAAGCTTTTTATGATGTGAAAAAAGGTAGCCTAGTACATAGCAATGTTTCTTTTTTGGAATTTAAGCATGTTATATATCGAGCCAGAACTTGTTACAAAGCGGGTCTTTTAGTAGTACAAACCATTGTTTTAAAAAACGCGCTATATTGCGCTATATATCGCGAAATAGCGTGTTTTGGCCGAAAAACGCTATGATAAACCGCTATTTGGATGGAAAAACGCTAAATTCGTGCTATAGGAACGCTATTTACGCTATAGAGGACGCTATTTACGCTATAGCGGATGCAATCCAAAAAAAAAAAAAATTTTTTTTTTTTTTTGGTCAAAATTTTAATGAAATTATTGGAGCATAAAAAGAATCAAACCCCAAAACTCTTGCTAGCAAAGTAAATGCTCTGACATCTCAACTACAATCATTTTGTAATTATTAGTTACAACTTTTTATATATATTTAGTTAATTTTTATTAGATGTTCTGAATTTAATGCTATATTTATATGTATTTAGCTAAAAAAAATTACACCGCAAAACGCTATGTAGCAACATTATTTGCGTTTTTAGCGTTTCTCTCGAAAAAACGTTACGATAGCGATAACGCTATTTAAAACATTCGACTACAAACCACTACCAAAAGCATGTAAAAGCAAACAACATCAAATAATCCTCTTTGCTAACAATCTAAACAACTATGATAAATCTAAGTCGAACTCTAGCTAATCTCATATAATCCACCTTCAAAAATAACCAAGAGTTGACAAATATTCATAAACAATGTGTCGACGCAGACCCAAAAGTACTATGTTTTCCGTTTCACAAGTAGTTTGTCTTGATCAACCTAATCCAGTTTCATAACAAAGCCAGAGACAACGATAGTCACAAATAAGCACATCCAAAGATTAGACTTCAAGTCAAATAATCTTAGTCAGAATTTGTCACGACCCACGGATATCGAGACATGACCTTTTTAAAACAAAAGGAAATAGAACCTGTTGGTACAAAATTAAAAATTTTTAAAAGAAAAAGACTTGCGAGCTAAAGGAAACAATTAAACCATAAATAAAAAGCTTGCCAAACGCGGCTACACAACCAAAAGGTTTTAACAAAATTATAAAGGAAGAACAAAGCAAATGCAATTTGCCCGTAGGCTACAACCTCAAAACTGTTCTAAAATAAAGAGAAAGCGAAAGCCTCGAATCCATGTGATGCATTCCAATGACTCCTATCCAAAAGTCTCAACCTAAATTGTACCTGAAAGACAAAATCGTAACGGTGAGTCCCACGCACATAACTAGACGGGACGGCACCACAATACCATCAATCCATCCCATAAATGCGAGACTCACAACAACAACTATGATAGCAACATATAAAAAGAAATAAAATAACGTCGTACAACAAGATAAATTAAATAGCTCCAACACATATCTATAACAATCATGGACCTCTCATGCCACCTACTCCAGTCCGTAAGGTAGGTCATTCTCTATCCCCACGATCGTCTTCTGTACCCGGAATTAGGAAGAGACAGAGACCATTGCTAACATTAAAATAGATTTAAAGTGCGCACTTGGACCTCTCATGCCACTCGTCCCAGTCCGTAAGACGAGTCATTCCCTATCCCCACGGCCGTCTTCTGTCCCCGGAATTAGGAAAAGACAGAGACCATAGCTAAAATAAAAGTAAATATAGTGCACACTAGGACCTCTCATGCCACTCGCCCCAGTCCGTAAGACGAGTCATTCCCTATCCCCACGGCCGTCTTCTGTCCCCGGAATTAGGAAGAGACAGAGACCATTGCTAATGTATATATATTAAGGCCTCGGCCAATAATATTATAATATTCATATAACACAATCTCATACGTATAAATATTAAGGCCTCGGCCGATAATATTATACTATTCAAATAACACAATCTCATACGTCACTTAACGTAATACAACATAATCCGAAAAGCATAGGTGCTAGATTCACAACTATCCAAACAAGTCTAATCAACATAAAAACTCATTCAGGCATTTTAACAAACACATTGTATGCGCAATATAAAACTCATCTTTATTTCAACAATAATTTACCCAATTCTATCAACAACCATAATAATACATAATCTACGCATATAACACGCAACCCATTAATATTATCATTAATCCGAAATCAAAAGACTAAATTCACAACTAATTCAAAATCAAATAAGTGAATTCAAAATATAACAACTAACCCCAATTAACAATTTAATAACATAATTAATATAAAAGGCAAAACCCCCAATTTATTCTAAACGTAAAACCTAATCCTAACATACACACTCGTTTAGTCGCAATACAAAAATATAGTTTTATTAGTAAAATTAGTAACATACAAATCTTTAGAAACAAATCTATTGAGTCCTTTTTATTAGTAAAATTAGTAACATGTTTTAAAAATAAAGCTTTTCGGAAGAGTTTCGGTTTTTGGCTAAAAATTAGTCGAGTGACCGGTTTTTGGTAAAATTTGAATAAAACGTTTTTTGGATAAATTAATTCCTAATTAAAAATACTTATAAAAATACGATGTTACAGAATTCGGATTATAACAAAATGAACATATAAAAATTTGGAAAACTGATGGTTAAATACACTACTATGACCTTAGTTATCAAAAAAACGTGAGTAAAATATTATTAATATTTGATACATATAGCATCTAAAATATTTTCGCGTTACCGTTCAATTATTAAAGCAAAACTATTAACTAACTCACTATTTTTTAGCACTTTATCACATGTTTCCTTATTTCTCTCTCGCACATCTATTCCATCTCTCGATTTTTTTTTTATTCTGTACATATTCTTTCTACGTATTTAATAGGAATTCATTTACTTTTCCTTCTAATTTGAGCCATTTCACTAATTTTATTGTTATCTCCAATCATCAATACTTTATATGCTCTAGATTTTATTTTATATTGTTATTTGTTTATTCTGTTTTTCCTTCTATGCTTTTATGATTTCTAATTATTTGATTAATATTTCCTTTCACTATTTGTAAGTATACTCTAATTTTTCACTTGTTGCTCTTTGTTTTTCTCCCATAGTGCTATCTATTTTTCTTTCATGATTTTTTTTCCCATTTTGGTGTCACGAATGTTAGACTTTTAGTTTGGTATTTGATGCTATCAGATGCTCTCTAGTTCTATGTTCTTACTATATTTCCATTTCATACTTTATACTCAAATATTGTTTTTAAAATTTATTCCCATTTTTTTGTTGGGTGCTTTTGGTTGCTCTCTACCTCATTTTTTTTTTATTCTTCTTTGATTCTCTAATTTTTTCCTCTCAATTTGTATTTTTAAATGTCAATAATATAAAAAGGTTTTCTTTCTTTTCAAAACTAAAACTACAAGTTCTACGTTTTTACTATATTTCCATTTCATGCTATATACTTAATTATTGTTTTTGAATTTTGTTCCCCTTTTTTGATTTGTTTGGTGCTTGTTGGCCGTTTCTCTCTACTTTGTTTGTTTGATTCTCGTTTGATGCTCTAAATTTCTCCTCTTAAATTGTATATTTATATGTCAATAATATAAAAGGCTTTTCTTTCTTTTCAAAAATAAAATTACAAGTTTCACGTTCTTACTATATTTCAATTTGATGCTATATATTCAATTATTGTTTTAAAATTTTTTCGCTTTTTTTTTTTTTTGTATTTGGTATTTTTTGTTACTCTCTACTTTATTTTTATAATTCTCCTTTGATACTCTAGTTTTCCTCTTAAATTGTTTTATACCAATAATGTAAAAGGGTTTTCTTTCTTTCCAAAAATAGAATTACATATTCTATTTTCTTATTATATTTCCATTTGATGCTATATACTCAACTATTATTTTTGATTTTTTTTTTGCGTTTTTCTCCTTTTTGTTGTTTTTTTTAGTGTTTTTTGGTTGTAAAACTCCCCCTTCTCCATGAGCTTCTCAAAATTCTCCATATTCATTTTGTGCAGCTCTTAATTAACAAAATAAGATCAAGCGAGTGCATGTCTTTATTATGATATATTTTTTTTCCTTTTCTGCCACTTGGTTTGTTGAACTAGGACGTCCAAAAATGTGTTTATCTATATATAATACGGTCTCATCACCACTTTAATTCATTTAAGTTCACTTTAATTCAAAACTCAGATAAGATCCTTCACAAAAAATCACAATGCTGGATAATACTAGATGGTTTGAAAGCATCATGCCTTGGCAAGGGGTGTGGCTTAACGAGTGATGAGCTGTTGTATCCGGTGACAAATCTAGTATTTTAAGTAAGGCGGCAAATCATATGTAAACTTTTTATCAAAACGTAACAATGTATATAAATACGTGATGTATTATTTTTTAAATTTTATATCAAGACTCAGAGTAAAACCAGCAACCATCAATAAAATATACGAGTTCATAAGATTCTATATACTTGTGTCTTAAATTTTCAAATAAAGTAAATTGTTTAATTTTGAAAAAAACTCATTACGCAACTAGATATATTAGGTCAATCATGTGTTAATAATGATGTAGTCGTAATAAATAATATTGTAATGTAGCAAATTTTATTTTCTAAAACAAAATAACCAATGCTTAATATTTTATATTAGAAACACATTAAGTTCGAACTTTTGTAAGAGAAAAAAACTATAGTCAAATTAAATTTTAAAAATCTGGAAATGAAGTTTAACAAGTTGAAAGTAACGAATAGTTTTCAGTTTTTTAATTAGAAAAATATGTAAATAATTACATTGAATAGAAACTAATAAAAAAATAAAATTGTGTGTGACACAAGATTTGAACTTGATAGCACTTGGTAAGCAATAGATACTTTTCTACTAAACCAAGGAAATGGGGTTTTCATGATTTGCATTTACTTTTATCTATTGACTAACTGATTTTACAAAATAAATGTTAAAATTAATAAAAAAAAATACATTTTTTTTTATCGAACCAAGGATGGGTTTTTGTATCCAATGAGTATTTAGATCTAAATTAGTTGAGCGCATCCTACAAAAGTTTGCACAATCATTTTACCCTTACTAGGCGCTTGTTGGCCATGGATCTTAATTTAAGATTATTTTTTTTTGCTAAAGTAGAACAAGAAAATTGGTTATTTTATTGTGAGAAAAATCTTAATTTTCCTTTTAGAAAAAACATATAAGAGAGCCACTACACTCTCTCAAAGATAAAAAGTGCTTCACATTCAAATCATGTTGACTATCCAAATGTGGAATGTACGTAATTACTAAAATTCATGTGAAGATTGATTGTCTGATTTGAGTGGCTACGTTCGAAACTTGTGATAAATGCAAAAAAATATTAAAAAAATCCACATGCTAGCTAAATAAAGCATGTGAATTATTCCGGCGATTCAAAGGCTTTCCTATATTCTTGTTCATCCGAACATGTATAGCGCTAGTATGTTTTGTTAAGCAAGTCATTTTTTTAACTAAGGTTGTTTGTATCTTTCCATTTTAACATCAAAAGAAAAATGTGTACTAACTTTTTCTTTATGGAAGTTTAATTATTTTCGTACAAAATAAGTTCTTCGAAGGTATAATTAGCTAGTTTAGAGGAGAATTTGTCTCGGTTTATCATTATTAGTACAAAATTTGTAGTCGTAATAAATATTAGTTATTACTTAATTTACATAACTTCTTTTGCTTTTTTACTCTAGATATCAGGTTCTATAAAATTAACAGGGTTGCACATATATTCTTATCAGATTTTGAGGATAAAAAGAGACAATCATTTTCAATTATCGCTAAATTTAGCAATAATATTGCAGCAACATGATAGGTTGATGTTTTGTTTTTAAGTTTAACGAAATTCACTTTTAAAACATACAATGACATTTTCTTGTAGTGAGATGATAAACATCATTCAAGTACAAAAAAAAGCCAACTGTGAAACTTAATATTGGAATAATATATAGCTAGATCCGATAGGGTGTCAAACCTATAAAAAAAAAAATACATTAACAATAGAATAATGAACTGTTGAAAAACCTTATCTGCCTACGTGAATGGGTATATGAAGTTTAGTGGTACGTGCGATAAGTTAGGGTTCATAAAAATTAGTAGCTAGATACAAAATAATAGTCCGCTAAGACTATCAAGATTGTAAAATTTCTTAGTGTAAGAAATGGTAACGTAATAATATCCCTAAGCTATATTTGTACTAAATTCTTCTCCAAATTAAATGTGATTGCACCCATTTTTACACACGGTTCAGTTACATGCTCCCCCTTTTTTTCTTTTAATGTTTCACCATCAATATTTCATTAAATACATGATACATATTTGGAATAAGAATATAATACCATATGAAGTTTTGTTATTACTATTAAAAAGTGTTATTATTAATTCTAATTTTGAGGTAAGTATGTGACCACAAATTGGGAATATGATATATATACACTTTATTTTATTTTTTGTAAGAAACAATAATTATTTCCAAGATGCTCAGAATTTATATATTTTCTTATTGTGATCTATAATGGGCCTATTTTTGACAAATAATACGGTAACAAATTATTATTTTCTTAATATGGTGGAGACTTTGAACCATTCTTATTCTCTTATCAGAACATTAACTTTCGTAACCTTTTTTTATTTATCCTATAAAAAGTACTATTTGTCCAAATATTCAAAGTCCACAATATACCTCTAATACTTTTACTCCATTTCTCTACAAAGGTTATCAAGCCGTATCGTTAGTAACTTTCTTATTAAGTATTTTATGAGAAATTATGGTTTCTTAATTTTTTGTTCATATAGAATTATAAATTTTTTAAAAATTAATTTAAAATAGTATAAAACCAAACGGATAGATCAATTCACGAAGGTTATACCAAAGTCAAAAGAAGAAGCGTGTCATCTCAAGAACGACGGGGCCTACACAACTATCAAAGTTGTTTATTAATTAAACTCGCCCTTCCATCTAAATATGTTGTTTGTAGGGGTGGATTTGATACGGTGCCGACTTTTTTGACCATATACCAATAACGAATCGAACTTGTTTGGTTTGAAAAAAATTATACTATAACCGAACCAAAAAAGTAGGTATACCGAAAGTTCGGTATACCGAACTTGATTAAAATAGTAAACACTTATAAAACAATAATTATTTTAAAACATTAGACAAGAAAATGGAGAAACACGAAATTATTGTATTTGACTTCGTAAATAGAAAAGTAAGTAGTAAGAAAAATGAAACAAAACTATAAAACAGTTTATTTGTAAGTTATAACTTTGTAAATTTCTATTTATTTTATAATTTTAATGTTTGGTTCGGTTCGGTATTGTACCAAACATACGAAATGGATACCGAAACCGAACCGACTTTTAAAGTTTGGTTCGGTTGTACCGTACTGAAAAGTCGGTATACCGAACTTTCGGTACCAACTTATTTGGTTTGGTTCGAAAATCAGTCAGTTGGTACAAATCTGTACAAAAATTCTACCCCTAGTTGTTTGTGTAACTATATATATATATACTAGTAAAATTTACACACGCGATGCGTGTGACACACATAATGACATAAATCTCGTAATATATTTTATTTTGAACATAATATTCAGATTTGGTATCATTTATTGTAGTTATACAGGTTAAAACGAATTGTTAATAATTTAGGCTACATCCGTAGTTATGAAAATATATTGAGGACAAATTGTTAATTACTTATATTATGTACATTGGTAATTATTAAAATAGAGTAAGGGTATTTTTGAAAAAATGAGCAAAAATTGGCAGACTCAACTTTTTTTTAGTTTGCTTATATTAATAGTATGATATACATTTACATTTACCATTTTAATTATTTCTCTAGTTTGGTTCTTGATATTAATGATCTCTCTCAAATTAATGATCTACTAATGTTCCACATCATCTCGAAATTTTTTACAATTTTCATATGTAGTGATTATTTTTCCAAATTACTTTGTTTGAACATAAATGCAAGAAATGAGGGGTTGTGAGGGTATTTTAAAAGATGACAAGGGAATCTTTGCATTTATTAGTTATGTTGGCAATCAAACTAACACTTATGCAGAATTCATGCCTATTAGAGATGCCTTGCTTATATGTTACATGTTAAATATTAGTAATATTTGTATAGAAACAGACTCTGAACTTATTGTCAATTGGTGAAAAAAAAGCACCAAACTAGGGCCTAAATTTGATACTTTATGGTTGGATTTAGTTGAACTAATGAGTCTTGTGATTTGTGATTTATGTCATATATATAGGAAACAGAATCAGATGGCTGATACTTTAGCAAAATAAGGGCCGCACAGCTCCAACAAGATCTTTTTTTTCACCCATGCAGTTCACAAAACTCACTCATGCTGCATACGTTTTGGACAAGAGCGAAACCACTTGTGTAAGAGGAAGTACATACAAAATTCAAGATGTAGCAATATGAAATTATTGTTCAACAAGTTTGTCTAAGTGAGATGAGAGTTTTTTTACCTTTCTACTTAATTCGTACTAAACTGGTAATTCATTTGATATCGCATACTTTGGACTTGTTTTTTGCACTGAATTAACATGGCTAATCTCCCTTTTAAGCAAAAAAATTTCTCTTTAAATTGTTGTTTAGATCAATTTGATCAGGGTGATGTATAAGAGATATAAGGATAGAGGCTATAAGGAGTAAAGAGCAGATCATCGTTGATTTTTTTTGCTTTGAAAAATGGAGATTAATAGTGTTAATTCTGTTATTTTTTTACCATGTTCTTAGTAAAATAGATTCATTAGCTATAGATGACTTTTGAATGTAGGTCGTAATACCATCATTTCCCGTTAATGTTATTAATGCCTTTTTATCGAAAAAGTTATCATGGGGGCTTGCCTCATAAAAGAATATTTTTACTATTTTATCAATAAAATGGACCGGATATTGATTAAAAAAAAAAAATTGCAAGAAGTGAGACGAAATATTCCTAGTCACATGTATATACCCAGAAAAATACATGTTTCTTTCAACATTTTTTTTCTCAGACAAGTCAAGATACGTGTAAGCCACGATATTCTGCTAAAGAAATTACTACAATGATCGCATATTACTTGAAATTGAACATGAAATTTACCAAAAGCGTAAACAAATAATTTATTGATAAAATTAAACTATTTTCTGAATCTTAATGTATTTTGTATATCAATAATGGAATAAAAATATACCTTTTTTTAATATTGGAATAACTATTAGAAAGAAAGTCCACAAGAAAAAAAACATATTACTATAGCTAGATCGGTTTTTTGCCAATTTTTTAATATTCAGCTAGCGAAATTAAGCATGCCTTTGAAAATTAGGGTATATATTTTGAAAAAAATGGGTATGAGTCCGGAATAACTGTATAAGGTATGTAAAAAGTCATGAAATATGTACAAAAAAATATGTATTAAAAAAAGGTATAAATCCCAAACAAAAAAGGATTGAAGTATAAAAATATGGTTTAGACTCTGTTTGTTTTGTTGTAAAATGGGGGTAAACAAATATTTACGGGTAAAATAGATTTTCCGGGTGATTGGTTTAACGTAAAACATTTTTTGTGGGAAAACTTTTCCCACATATCCAGTAAAATTGGGAGAAACGATTACCCCGTAAATAAAGTTGTAAACGGTTTACGGAGCCTCTCTCTATATTCTTTCTAATACTAGTATTATAACTATTATTAATTATAGGTCTATTCTTTCAAAATTATTTAATAATTAGTCCAATTCTATCTACTAACCAATAAAAAAAGAAAAAAACACGAAAAATTCTAAAAAATAACAAAAATGGAAAATAAATAAAAAACAAATCCGAAAAATCCAAAAAACCCAAGAAAATTTGAAAAGACTAAAATCTAATTAACCAATAAAAATCTAAAAAAATAGGAAAAAATCTAAAAAATAACAAAAAATGGGAAAAATAAAACAAAAAATTCCGAAAAACTAAAAAATCCAAGAAAATTTGAAAAAGCTAAAAAAAGTCAATAATATCTTCTATGCTTATAATTTTATGAGTTTATATGTTGAAAATTTATAAGTTATTATAAGTGACGTATATGAAATAAAATATGTGTTTAAGTCAAGTTTCCTATACATGTTGAGATTTTTACCAATTATTTGTTAAAAAAACAATTTGTAAAAAAAAACTAAATTTGTATAAAATTTTAGCTGGAAAACTTTTTATGCACCAACCGTGTGTAAATGAAAAGCAAACAAAAGTTTTCAGTGTAAAACTTTCCCACGGAAAAATTTTACCTATGTAAAACTTTTACTATGAAACAAACAGAGCCTTAAAGTCAGGAAAAAAATGTATGAAGTCGGTAGAAAAAAGGTATGGAGTGAGTAAAAATGGCATGAACTTTGAAAAAATTGATATGAACTTTAAAGTTTGGGTACGAAGTGAAAGACGCTTTCGGTGAAAGATCTTCTTTTGGTTGAAAAGGTATTTTTAAAAGGATTTAAAATAACTTTTGAAATAGGTTTGGGTTTTTTCACTTTTTGGTTTTTGTTGTTCGAATTTAACTTATATGTTGTAGTCTATTATGAATTTTCATTGATGCAGAGATTCTTGCTACAAAAATTGTGTAAATAGGACACATCACGCTAGCTTGTCCTATGTGTTGCAGAGATTCTTGCTACAAAAATTGTGTAAATTTTCTGTTACCAGCAAATGTAATTCATTGCTTGTCAGTTTCTACTGATAACACTCAGGAGACTATTAAAAATGAATAAATTTTATTTACTTCATTTAGATACTAAGATTGTAATTCTCTTTCAGGATATACTTTTATTCCAATGGTTTTTGAATCGGTTATTTACTATGCTATGTTGGTTTTCACAGAGTAAGGAACAAGTCAGGTGGCCTTGGCAACTCTGCTATACAAGATGTGGATGTGTTCAGATCATTGTAGTATCGACCCGTTAATAAATAAATTTCAAAGGGTCTGAGTATTCGAATAGACTTATTTTTTATTTTTACATACAAAACTACATACATTTCCAAAGTTTTAAGAACTATTCTACCTTTTCTGATGCTCCAAATTTGAATTATTTGGAAGAGGTCCGAACTCCAGAGTCCAGATTATTCAATATGTTGACATCATTGTTTCTTTGTGCTTTGAAATTGCTCATAAACTTATTGAATGGGCCAATGAAATGGCTATATTATGCGTGATTTCATTGTATTTCATTTCCAATTATTTTATTTCTTTAGGGTGATTATATACTAAATAGTCACGGTGTTAGTAGCTTAAGAATCAATACTGGAGACAGCGTCGGTAAATAGGGAGAACTTTATAAGACAGTGATTAACATATGTTACAGTGTTAGTGTGGGATGGGATTAGTAGTAGTACTATATCTTTTTAGGCTACTCTGTAAGACTCAGTTTTGATTGTTTTATTTTATAGGAAATTAATTTAGATATCTTGAAATCAGACCTTACTTTCCTCTTTGTTTTTACCTCCCAAAGAAGGTCCGAATCTATAGCAGAGGTTAGCTCTTGTTCAAAGTGTAATTCGAAAGATTTATAGATTCAGTACACAGTTTTTTTAAACGAGTTAGTGAATTGTGAGTAACATGCATCAGTTTTTTTTTTAGTCAAACTTATTACAGACGTATTCAGGCTTCATAACATAGTGAAGTTGAGGAATGTCATGCCTAAAGTTTAGATGGCATCATTTTACAAGAGAAATAAACAGATTTGAAGGTGTACTTATTTGCATATAACCACATAATGGTCATTTTTTTTCTTTGCGGAAAATCTTTTCTAGGCCGCATTTGGATGTTTTGGAATACAGCAGCATCAACTAGTAGTCTAGTTTATGGCTTATGATATGCCTGGTCATACTAGTGATATCTATTATAATGATTCTAAGATCGTACTTTCAATCTAGAATGTTCTTCTTCACATTAACTCGATTTAGACTTTGATCTGATACGCATTTTCTCAAAATCTGAGAAGAAAATATATAGAACCCTGATTTTTTTTGTAGAACCTGATATCTACCATAAAAAACTAAAAGAATCTATGTAAAATAAGTAATGGAGTAACTAATATTTATTACGACTTCAACTTTTTGTACTAATAATTATAAACCGCAAGACAATTAAATGATGCATGGTTGCTTTATAATCATTTGTCTTGAAAGAGTGTAAAACTCCTTCTTCGCCTTGGGCTTCTCAAAATTCTCCATATTCTTTTTGTGTATCTCTTAATTAACAAAATAAGATCAAGCGAGTGCATGTCTTTGTTATGATATCATTTTTCCTTTTACGCCACTTGTTTTGTTGAACTAGAGCGCCCAAAAATTTGTTCATCTATATATAATACCGCCTCATCACCCCTTCAATTCATTTCAGTTCACTTTAGTTCAAAATTCAGATAAGACCTTCACAAAAAATCACAATGCCGGATAATACTAGATGGTTGTAAAGCATCATTCCTTGGGAAGGGTTGAAGCTTAATGAGCGAGGAACAGTTGTATCCAATGAGTATTTAGAACTAAATCAGTTGACCGTATCCGATGAAAGTTTGTAGAATCATTCAACCCTTACTAGGGGTTGGTTGGCCATGGATCTTGATTTAAGCAAATTTTTTACTAAAGTAGAACAATAAAATTACTAAAAACGTATAAGAGACACTACGCTCTCTCAAAGATCAAAAGTGCTTCACATTTAAATCATGTTGACTATCCAAATGTGAAATGTCTACTAAAATACATGTGAAGATTGGTTGTCTGAATTGATTGGCAACGTTCGAACCTTGTGATAAATGCAAAAACTATCGAACCTCTATTGAAACGATTCACAGGCTTGCTAAATGTAGCAAATGAATTATTCTGGCAATTCAAAGGCTTCCCTATATTCTTGTTCATCCGAACATGTATAGCCCTAGTCTGTTTTGTTGGGGTATAATGAGTAAATAGAAAGTCATCATAGCAAAAAAGATTCTCAAAATGATTGGAGAATTTGAACTGTTAGTATTATGGTTTCTTTGCCTCTTCTGATTGCTTTTTCGACATTCTTTGTATTTATTAAGTGTACGACAATATTAATCACTTTGTTATCATTTTTCTTAAACGGAATGGCCGTTATGGGGGCTTCGCCCATAAGCTTCAATATTTCTTTAAATTTAATAAAGGTCGGATATTGATTATATAAAAAAAAAACTTCTCTTTTTAACTACGGTTGTTTGTATCTTGCCATTTTAACATCAAAAGAAAACTATGCACTAGCTTTTTATTTGTACAAGTGCAATTATTTTCCTACAAAATAAGTTCATTGAAGCTATAATTAGCTAGTCTAGAGGAGAATTGTTTCGGTTTATAATTATTAGTACAAAAAGTTGAAAACATAATAAATATTACTTATTACTTAATTTACATAACTTCTTTGCATGTGTACTCTAGACATCACGTTCTACTAAAAAAAACTGGGTTTTACATATATATATTGGGAGATTCGCTGATTAGTATATAAAATGAGACTTAATTTCTAAAACCCTGAATTGTTAAACTCTTTTATCGTTTGATACATATGTAATTTTATAGGACTAGAATACCCTTGTACTTCATTAAATAGCATCTTTCAATATCACTAATTAATACTATTAACATATTTAGTTTCGGTTTCTATATGTTTCTCAAAATATTACTTTCCTTTTTTACTACTATATATTAAAATAAAACTCTTTCAAATTAAAAAAAAACTATTAAATTCATACAAGTTCATAGGCAAAAGAAAAGGAAAAAATTAAGTTCATGAAGACATTTTGTTTAAAAAAGAAAAAGGTGCTATATAAAATTTTAGATAGAATAAAATAAAATAAATCGAGAGTTCCTTATAGCATCAGACTAGATAACGTTACGTGATATTCATGTTTATAAGACTAAATGATAATACATGATTCATCATGATGCTACACTATTTTTTACTTTAAAATTTATAAGACTAAATGATACTACGTACGTGATGCATTATGATGCTACATGATACTTTATTCTTTTTTATTTATAAAAAAATACAAAGTATCTCATATCATTAAAACTATATAATATAATGTTACGTGATAATTCTACATGATTCTTTTTTTCTCTCACTAATGTTATTATATAGGAGTAATACAATAATTCTACATGATGTTATATGATACTATATAAATACAATATTTGTTGTTTTTTTTCTTCTAAATAATGTTTTTTTGTTCAAATTGAATAATAATAGCATCATGACGCATTATGAAAAATTACAAATTATATGCATTACAAAGTTAAAAATAAAAAATAAAAATAAGTATAATCATGTAGGATATGTAGTAGAATCATGTAACATATGTACTTGTATCATGTAGCATATGTAGTAACATCATGTACCATATGTAGCAGCCTTGCGTAGCATCATGTAACACACACACACACACACACATATATATATATATATATATATAAATACATATTGAACCATCTTGATTTTGTTTTTTGAAATACGAATTAGAGAAAATTTACATTAGAATATCAAATATATAAAAGAAAAAAAAATTAATACCACAATATCATACGCGGGATGCCGGATGCGGTAGAGATCGATGCACAGGGGTGGGAGGCTTTCTTGGGAAGGTGGTGAGAGAATTAGTTATGATGCACTCATATGATTTGCTCTTTAATTTTGTGATTTAGGAGAAACTAAATAAAAAGTCAATTTTTTTTTGTGTTTTAAAAGCCAACCATTTCCTTTTCCTTTATATGGTAATCTTCACATATATGTTATGAATTAATAATTGTAAGTTAATTACAACTTATATTATTGTTATGTTATACAAATTATTGACATAACTATTTAGGATTTTTTCTACATGATTATCATACATAATATAACATATCGAGTGTATGACAAAACACATACCTTAAACTATGCGGAAGGACGATGGGCTTGGTATTTAAACGGAACATGATAGTTGAGTTCAGATGACAGAGGTATATCGCCGGGGTGGAGACTTGAGTTTCTCCTCCTTAACCTATCACTACACTACTTTATGTGTTGTTTATGTGTGTATATTTTGACACAAATTGAGATGGTATTGTGTCCTTTATATAGGTAGGAGGAGGACCCGAGACTTTTCATATACTTTCGATCTCTACCGTCCATCAAGGTAGGATCAATCTCAACCGATCATTATGGTGGAAATGTAGACTTTCTTAACTCACAAATTTATATTTAAATCATAAATTACATAACTCATGGAATGTATATGGACTACCTTAATGAGAAATATTTATTCTATTTTTAATGAATTAATATTTATAAAAGAATTATAAATAATTCTTATATTCTCCCACTTGGTCCATATCATAATTCCATAATCAATCATTAGTGCGCAAATAGATTTATGAGAGACTTTACTAAACAAATCAGTGATGAGAGTCATGACGGTTACATACTACTTGAGAGCATGGTTCCTTCCATGTACTACGACGACACCAATTTATTCAATAAAGCCTACAAGGCGAGTATAACCGTAATGGTCCAATAATGTCTTAAGAAAAGACAGTTCCATTAAACGTCCATAACTTTTCATTCTTGTACGTACTTAAGTGGACAATTGGAACAATAGAAACAATAAGAAATTTGATCTCTACCTATCAAATAAACAACCATCACTATGTAATACCATATAATTATCTACAATCAAGACACGTGATGTTAACAAAATCTTAATTGTCTTGTATAGATATCGTTAAGGTATATACGATCATTATGTGTTTATTGATAGTATTGTTTCTAAAATTAGTCTCGAAAACTTAGCATTTACATTATGTGAACTCAACACCATTTGAATGCTAGTTATCAAGAATAATTGCAAACATTCATTTTCAGCGACTCAGTCATAAACTCGACATAATCTAAGTCCTGAAATTAATTTACAACTATTATTATGAGTTTTACACTCAAATAATTATATAACTTTTCTTGATGATACATGTGATAATATATTCAATCACTTATGTCATAAAAATTGCTCCAATCTTATATTGATCAATAAGACATAGATTCCACAATACTTTATTGAGAAATGTAGCAATTTCTCCATACATTTATTGAGCAATAAAACACGAATTGCCCAATAATTTATTGAGAAATGTAACTTATAATTTCTCCATACATTCATTGAGCAATAGGACATAAAATTGATGAATGCTTTATTGATCATTATAGCATATATTAGCATCGTAATTTAACTAGCAATGAGCCATTGTGAAATATTTAGTTATCACATTTTCTTTCTATGTATCACATCAATGATACGTGAGCATAAAATCTTTATATTCTTTCAAACATAAAACATAAATTAGGCATCTTTAATATTATGCAAAAGGTAATCCACTATAAATAATTAACATTTGAGTGTTGCCTATAATAATATGTGTTTTAAGTAAAACTAATAGTTCCAACACATAAGAACCAGTTTGTAATATGTGTTTAGCCATTACTCTAAAACTTATGGTAAGTTACATATAACTTGATAGTGGGTGTAACTATATATTAATTATCTAATAGGAATAAGTAGCACTGTTATTGCTCTTATCCCTAAAAATCAAGCTCCTAATGATTTCTCAGAATATAGACCTATTAGTCTATGTACTTTTATCAACAAAGTTATCTCTAAAATTGTGGCTAAGAGATTATCTTTCATCTTGCCTTCTATTATTTCTTCTAATCAAAGTGGTTTTGTTTAGAACAGAGATATAGTGGAGAATATATTATTGGCACAAGAGTTTATTGCTACTCTTAATAAGAAAAATAGTGGGAAAAATCTGGCTATTAAGCTTGATATGAAAAAAGCACATGATAAAGTCTCATGGCATTTTCTTATCTGTGTTTTAAGGAAGTTTGGGTTTTCAGAGATATTTATTGACAGGATATGGAGAATTATATCAAGCAATGAGACTTCTATTCTGGTGAATGGTGTATCTATAGGGTATTTTTTCCCTTCTAATGGGCTGAGACAAGGTGACCCTATCTCAACAAGTTTTTTCATTATTTGTTCAGAAGTGTTAACTAGAAATTTAAATGCTTTAGTGGAAAAAAAGAGTTGGAAAACTTTCAAATCTCCTCTACATGGTCCTATTATAACTCATCTAGCTTTTGCAGATGATATTATTATCTTTAGTGTTGCTGATAAAAGGTCTATACTTAATGTTAAGAAAGTATTAAAAAGCTATAATGAAGATTCTGGGCAAGAAATTAGTTTGGACAAGAGGTTTGTTTATGTTTCAAAGAGTGTTGATAGAGAACAACAGAAAGTGATTAATGAAGAGTTGCAATTAGAAGTTAAGAAGACTCCTTTTACTTATATTGGTTGTAAGCTATATTCTGGTCACAAAAAGTGTGTTCTTTTCCATGAGCTCATCCTGAAAGTAAGAAAAAAGTTAAGTAATTGGAAAAGCCAGTGGTTAAATATGGATGGAAGACTTATTTTGATAAAATATGTGTTACAATCTATTCCAGTGTATACTTTATCAGCTATGAATCCACCCAAACACGTAATAAAAAAAATTGATCAAATTTTGGCTAAATTTTTGTGGGGTTCTTCTGATTTGGTAAAAAAGCATCAGTGGGTTAAGTGGAAGAAAGTATGTTCTCTAGTAGAGGAAGGTGGTTTGGGATTAAGAAGTTTCAATGACATTTCTATGGCTTTTGCAGCAAAAAATAGCTTGTGGTCTAATTTCCTGAAAGCTAAATTCTGTAGAAAAATGCATCCTAATAGTGTTTATATTGGGAAAGGTGACAATACTTGGACAAGAATGTTAATGTCACACCCCAAAATCCATGAACACGGACATCGAGGCATGACCTTTTTAAATAAAAGGAAAACGAAACCTGTTGGTACGAAATTTAAATTTTTAAAAGAAAAGACTAGCGAGCTAAAGGAACAATAAATCAATTTAATAAAAGTGTTTGCCAAACGCGGCTACAAGACGAGATAAAATAAACGAATGAATTTTCCTGTAGGCTACAACCTCAAAAGATAATATAAATGAAAAGAAAGCGGAATCCCCGAGCCCATGTGATGCCTTGCTAAAGCTCCTAACCAAAAGCCTCAACCTATAATGTACCTGAACAACAAAATTGTAACGGTGAGTCCCACGCACATAACTAGACGGGACGGCACCACAAATACCGTCACTCCATCCCATAAATGCAAGAGCTCACAAATTCTACAACTACGATAATCGACGTATAAAAGGAAATATAATAACATTGTACAACGGGATAAATTAAATAAATTAAATAACGTCTACACAAATCTATAGCAAGCATGGACCTCTCATGCCACCTACCCCAGTCCGTAAGGTAGGTCATTCCCTATCCCCTCGGCCGTCTTTTGTCCCTGGAATTAGGAAGAGACAGAGACCATTGCTAACATAAAAGTAGATTTAAAGTGCGCACTTGGACCTCTCATGCCACTTGTCCCAGTGCGTAAGACGAGTCATTCCCTATCCCCACAGCCGTCTTCTGTCCCCGGAATTAGGAAGAGACAGAGACCATTGCTAACAGAAAAATAAATAGAGTGCACATTAGGACCTCTCATGCCACTCGCCCCAGTCCGTAAGACGAGTCATTCCCTATCCCCACGGCCGTCTTCTGTCCCCGGAATTAGGAAGAGACAGAGACCATTGCTAATGTATCAATATTAAGGCCTCGGCCAATAATATTATACTATTCATATAACACAATCTCATACGTATAAATATTAAGGCCTCGGCCAATAATATTATACTATTCAAATAACACAAACTCATATGTCACTTAACGTAATACAACATAATCCAAAAACATAGGTGCTAGATTCACAACTAGCCAAACAAGTCTAATCAACATAAAAACTCATTCAGGCATTTTAACAAACACCTTGTATGCGCAATACAAAACTCATCTTTATTCAACAATAATTTACCCAATTCTATCAACAACCATAATAATACGTAATCAACGCATATAACACGCAACCCATTAATATTATCATTAATCCGAAATCAAAAGACAAAATCCACAACTAATCCAAAACCAAATAAGTGAATTAAAGATATAACAAGTAAACCCCAATTAACAAATTAAGAACATAATCAATATAAAAGGCAAAAACCCCCAATTTATACTAAACGTAAAACCTAATTCTAACGTACACCCTCGTCTAGTCGCAATAGATAACCCCCGTTACCTTAGAGCATAGTGGAGATGATTCCGGTAATAATCCGCTAACGTGGCTTCTCTTCTTCTTCTTCTTCTTCTTCTTCTTCTTCTTCTTCTCTTTTCTCTCTTGTTTTTAGGTTTACTATTTTTGAAGAAAAATGGGCTGATTTGGTTTAGAAAAAACTGTTTTGAGATAGTTTGTGGTAACGAACTATTTGGTCCCCAAAATTCTAAAAGTTAACTCTTAATCCAAAAATAATGTTTTACTACTCAAAAATAACAAATCTTTTGAAACAAAACTATTGGGTCCTTTTTATTTATAAAATTAGTAACAGGTTTTTAAAATAAAGCTTTTCGGAAAAGTTTCGGTTTTTGGTTAAAAATTAGTCGAGTGACCGATTTTAGGTATAATTTGAATAAAACGTTTTTGGATGAATTAAAACATAATTAAAACCATTTATAAAAATACAGGATGTTACAGTTAAAGATGAGGAATGAAGCTGAAAAACATATTGTTTGGCTAATAGGTGAAGGTAATATATCTCTTAATCTAGATAACTGGCTTGGTCTGTAATCGGTTGAACTAAATCTATTTCCACGCAAATACGAGCTATCCCATGTCTAGATAGTTTCACAGTGGGTTCATCTACCTTTAGTGGGGTTCCAAAAGCCCTAGTTATGGAAAATATGCTAGTTTTATTAGAAAAATGTATAGGTAACTTAGGCAAGGTGATCCAAATAGGAATGATAGTTGATTCGAAATCAGGATCAAAATCGTACGACCACTTAAAAATTCTCATCGGTTTACCTTCTACATACCACACTTTTTTAAGCCATAATCTCTGAAAATCTTCTTCATGAAAACATCTTACCAATATATGTTTTCCATCTAGTACTCCTATTTGATAATCAGCTTGAATATCCAAAGTTTTAAAAACTTTTTTGATCACTTCTAAATTAGGTTTCCCATGAGAAAATTTACCTACAACCGTATACTTAAACGGTTCTGATAACTTTTGGATTTCCTCCATAGAGTAGCTTATCATGGGCTCACCTTTATAAGATTCAAGATCTTTTAGCGGAACTTCCGATTTTGGTTTAGAACTTACTATAGATGCAAATGACTTTGACACTGGTGGGTCCGGTTTAATAAGTTGTGCGTTTTTGTCTCTCTCCGACGAAGTATTTCGGGTAGTCATTCTTTCGGCGACTAGGGTAGGGTTCTCTCTCTCTCTATTCCATGTGTCTGTTTAAGTGCAATAAATATACACGCATAACACTGTCTATATAAATAACCCCACCACTGTTCTTTCCTTACCTTCCACAACCCAGAGAGCAGCAGTAATATGAGTACTAAAAAGGCTAAAAAAGAGAAGCCTTTAATTTGAATGATACCAACAATGAGAATGAAAAAACATTTTGGTAAAAGATGGTGCTTTTGACAAGGGTTTAGTAACAGCTCATCAAGTGGTTTTCTTGGAAAAGTATCCTATCCTTAAAAAGTCTCTAAAATACGTGTTTATATATCAGTGTTTTAAAAAACAAGCTTCATAGCGTCACTATCCCGATATAGTGGTAAGTGGTTTGTTTTTCCATACGCTATTTCGCTATATTATTGGTAAAGTGCTATTAATATGTTTTTTTGCGCTTATGTTACGCTTTTTACGCTATTTACGCTGAAAAGTGCGTTTTTCGGGACTTGTAGTGTTATTTTTATTTTACTTTTACAAAAAAATACAGAAACGACTCCATTTTAGGGTTAGTAATTTTATGAAAAACATAATTTCAAACAAATTTTATTGTGCTAATGATCCTTAAACGCTCATTTTGACTAACCACAAAAATTGAAAATTTTAAGTAATAAAAGACTTGAAATTAGTTTGTGTTTTTGCTACATATGAAATATTTCAATTTTTCTTATATAAAAAATCATAAAATATGTTTTAAAAATATATTTCAAACATGTTTTTTTTTTCTATATAGTTCAAACACGTATATTGATGAAGGTAATATATCTCTTAATCTAGATAACTGGCTTGGTACAGGTCCATTGATGGATGCTTATTTGGATAGTAATATTAAGGCTGCAGATGTGATTACTAATGGAGAGTGGGATAAAGAGAAAATAACAAATATTATTCCTCAACATTTGAGACATTTGTTTACCAGTGATATTAGCATTAATAAGTTAAGAAAAGATACCCCTATCTGGAATATTAATATAATGGGTAATTTCAGTATAATTTCAGCTAAGGAACTTCTGAGAAATAAGAATCCAATAAATTGGATTAGCAAGCTGTGTTGCGATAAAATGATACCTGTGAAGATCTCTTGCTTTATCTGGAAATTCTTCAATCAAGCTCTTTCATTGGATCCTGCTATTCAAAAATTGGGAATTATGTTATCTTCTAAATGTGAATGTTGTGGATGTTATGCAGAAGAATCAGAACATCTATTCAGTAATGGGCCTATAGCTACAGAAGTGTGGAATTTCTTTTCTAAGTTATTGGGTGTTATAAACAGATCAGAACTAGTAAGGGGCAAATTTATTTCCTGGTGGTCTCAGTCAGTTATTGTAACTTCTAAATTACAATGGAAACTCTGCAAAATTATTCCTGTGTTTATAGTTTGGGAAATTTGGAAAGGAATATGCAGTAGTAAATATAATAATATAAAAATGAATGGAGTAAGGATTTGTGAGAATGTCAGTAATTTGATTAAAATTTACTCGAGTAAGGATAAATGTTTTCTTTCAAACTTTGATATCAAAATTGAGATTAATACAGTGGTGAAGAATAGAAAAAGGTTGAAAGTAGTAAATGGTTATGTCCTCCTAAAGGATATAATAAAATCAATATTGATGGGAGTTTCAGAAGAACAACAAATAAAAGTGGTGTTGGAGGTATTATGCGAAATGATCAAGGCAAATTTATTTTAGGGTTTTATACTGCAATTACAAGTAGCTCTGGGCTTGAATCTTAGATGAAAGCATTATTATTGGGGGTTCAAATTGTTGGGGATTCCAATATAGTTTTTGAATCAGATTGTTTACAAATGGTGAATATTATACAAGAGAAGAGTAAGTGTCCATGGTTGTTAATATATCTAATGGATCAAATAAAGCAGCAATTCAAAATTCGTGAATTAACAATTATACATACTGCAAGAGAATGTAATAAAGGTGCTGATTACCTGGAAAATTTGGGATGCGACGAAGATCCAATAATTTCAAATAGCATAGAGGATTTTTCAGATTACTTCAGAGGGATAATTATCACTGAAGCTATGGGAATGTCTTATTTACGAATCAAAGATCTTTGAGTTTTTTTGGGGATGAAGAAGAGAGATAGTCTCTCTCTAAAGATGAAAGGAAGTTTTACACTAAACGAAGGGTTACAGTAGAGTTAGATATGGGACGCGTGTTAAAAGTTTCAGTTTATTCATTTTAGTCCTAAAGTTTCCGTCGGTTTGCTGTTTACAGCGTTAGTTTGTAATAATGACTTTTTTCCACTTGGTTTATTAATAAAATTGTGGGAAATCCCACTGTTTATTTAAAAAAAAAATAAAGTAAAAACATTAATAGTGGGTGTACCGAATAATCTAATTCTTCCACTAATGTTACCGTAACTTCATCGATAACCAAAACTCCTTTTGTTTAATAAAATCTCGATAAAATTCCATCAAATATAATTATTGGAAAGTATGGATTTATATGCACGTAATGTTATTAAACACTTTAATTTTCTATTAGATCTAATAACATAAAATTAGTTTCAAGTAAAAACTTTTCATTTACTAGCAAACTAATATGCGACCTATAGAAATAATATGAAGAATAAGTCAAGAATTTAGTAAAAGCTCACGAATTTGAACTTTGAGATTTAATGGGTTTAATCATATTAAAACAATATCTCAACTAGTGTTACCATATTTGTCCTTTCAAAATATTAGACAATCATTGTTTTCTTACGGAGAAATCATCATGTAACACTACATAATATTTTCATATTTTTCTACTTTTATTTATTAAGTTAATTGATGGTATACTTTCATCAAGTAAATTTGTTATATGTGGGTATCCAAATTCAACTTGACTAATGAAACACACCAATAACCATATTAAATTGGTAAAACTTAAAACCAATCTCTTTACATATAAAATAACTTACGCATATCATATTTGTAAGAACATAACCAAAAACAAACATATAAAATAACTATAATTGATACTTACGCATAGACCAACGCTTATTTAACATTCATCAGTTAAAATTTTGTGCCTGTGGGCAAACAAAGTTTCACATAATATGAACGTTATATATATGATTTAGATTATAATTTATTACCAAAACTTATATGGTGTGAAAATAAATTGAGTTAACTTTATTTGTCATAAAAAAAATAGTAGGAACAATAATATGTACGACATAATGACTAAAACGTGCGTCATGCTTTAATCAAACAATAATATGTATATCACCCAACTTTCATATGTACATGCATCCTTATCAGTAATGTTCATTGTGACATGTAATATTAAAATTATATATTAAAACACTCTTTTATTTTAATATAAATTTAAAAACTTATATCCAACCTTTCAAAAGGTTACATAATTTATTATACTTAGTGGCATGCATTATCATAAGTTATATATATAATTAAGTAAGGGGCAGATGTCCATCATTCATTCATTCGTATTATTCATTTTATCTAACACATGTCATATCGATATAAAGACACCCATTCGACGAATATAAGTATAGAAACACAATCGGGAAAATTATTATATACTCTAACCATTTCGGTAGCTCTAACATGATCCGACCAGGTAAGAGAGGGTGAGGGTTGGTGTAGCAAAGGCTGCTTAAAAATCGACCTCATTAAGATATAAAGTATCAGCCGAAGTCTTGCCTTGCCATCGCATCATCTTAGGTGAGCCTATTTGGGAAAGATATATAATTTTCCAACCTTAATGTGAGTCTAAACTTTTTTTTCGTAACCTTTCAACTACATTTACATCATTGTAGTATTATGAGTTTATCTTACATGTTAATTTAATAAAGTTAACGGGCATACGGATAACAATTAACATTTCTTATAAAACCATTCGGCAACCAAGCAATTCTTATTAAGAATGAATAAATAATAGGAATAAACCCTTATAATTTGCGACATATGAAGATGACCATTTATATGTAGTAACCTTTTTTATTTATTTAATGTAGTGCTTAATGGTTACCACCATAACCTAATGAAAACTTAATGTCATTACTTACTATGTAGTTTTGTAAAATAACTTTCTATATATATTCATTCATATAAATTCTTATGTTACAAAACTCTTTAATTCCCGTTCAATTGCATAACTTATATCCAACTCCCAAATGATCTTTATCAATTCCTTATGCAAACTTAGTACAAATGAAGCTAGTTCTCTTAAATCAATTAAGATGATACGCAAATGAACAATTTGACTCATGAAAAGTCATTTACATTTATAGACTAATGCTTTAACATATACACGTAAGTAACCTTTATGACTATAACCATCAAATTGCTATAAATACAAAGTGTGAGAATGACAGTTAATAATGTTAGGCAGTTGGTTGATTTATTACTGCATATAACCATTCAGTAATTTATATATCAAATAATATGACTTATTTTATCAACCAGTTTATTCATAATCAAACCAATTCATTTCAGGCATGAAAATCAGCTATCACACATGGCAATTATGAAGCATATTATAGCCTAAACATGATACTACTCATGTTTACTATTTACATACAAACAATTCAATGATTGAGATATATCAAGCAAAATGCTTGTAATTTTTCTTTATTCATTTATTTAATGAAACTTTACTTGTAATTTTCTCACCATTACATGTCTTATACGACTACCATAAATATATTCTTGAGCATGATTTTATTAGCAACTAGTGGATAAATATCACCAAACAAGTCCAAAGTCTTCATGATATACTATACATAAATCTGTTCACACTTAACTTGTTTAGTCAAAACATTCATCCTATCATTTATACATACTATATTATTCATTTCATGCAAGTTTGAACCATGATATATTAAATGAGAGCAAATATAAGTGACATATAGAGGATCTTATTATATGCAAACAAAATACTATAAATACACGTGAAATTAACATTTGCTACACTTCATTTTCAAGCCCAAACAAATTACGTAGAACATCATGCGAAAACAAACTTTGCTCTGATACCAAATGTAATTTAATTACAACTTATATTATTGTTATGTTATACACATTATTAACATAACTATTTATGATCTTTTCTACATGATGATCATACATATTATAACATATCGAGTGTATGGCAAAACACATACCTTAAACTATGCGGAAGGACGATGGGCTTGGTACTTAAACGGAACATGATAGTTGAGTTCAAATGACAGAGGTATAACGCCGGGGTGGAGACTTGAGTTTCTCCTCCTTAACCTATCACTACACTACTTTATGTGTTGTTTATGTGTGTATGTTTTGACACAAATTGAGATGGTATTGTGTCCTTTATATAGGTAGGAGGAGGACCCGAGACTCTTCATATACTTTCGATCTCTACCGTCCATCAAGGTAGGATCAATCTCAACCGATCATTATGGTGGAAATGTAGAGTTTCTTAACTCACAAATTTATGTTTAAATCATAAATTACATAACTCATGGAATGTATATGGACCACCTTAATGAGAAATATTTATTCTATTTTTAATGAATTAATATTTATAAAAGAATTATAAATAATTCTTACAATAATATCTATATAGAAAGTATGAAACTACATAGCTTAAAACAAGGAATCATTTAAAACATAGTACAAATGGTTTAATTAAGAGCATAATTTGTATATAATAAGAAATATGTACCTATTTATGTATATACTTTCTCTAATTAAGTATCATTCATATATATCTATTTATAATTTTCTCATATATATTCTTATGAGATTTTGAAAAACTATTTATCAGTTTGAAGTATGTATCGAGTTAACGTGGAGAAGGACATTATAGATTGAAATTACGATCTAAGAATCAGTTCTCATGCTGATACTCTGTTGTTTCGGAAGTTTTGCTTCTTACTTAGCTAGCAACTTGTGCTATGCAAGGTTTTTTTCTCTTTGTTTTGAATATAATTCTTACCTTTCAAAAAATAAATCATTATAAAAGATTTCACTAGAATGACCAGGTGTATATATATTAATTATTAACTGTATACTACTATACTAGACTACTATATGTTGCTGTATTCAAAAACATCGAAACGCCTAGATTAGCTTTTTTGGAAAGAAAAATGACCATTATTGTTATCAATTATTTTGGATAAGTTAAATTTTATGATATTTTAGGATTTTCATACACGTATTTACATATTACAAACTTCTCTTTTGGAGCTTCTTGAGTTAGCAACATGTGCTAACCAAGTTACTTTTTTCGTTTTATAAATTATTTTGTTTCTTGCAAAAAAAGTATCAACTTTTGAAGATATACCATCTCATTTTTGCAAAAAAATGAAACAAATAGGAAATATAATATTAGAAAGAACGAAATAAGATTACAAGATACATAAGGATAGAAAGAAACGATTTGTTTCAATTACAGCTAAATTTAGCAATATCTTGATATTTTGTTTTTAAATTTAGCAAAACTCACTTTAAAAACATATAGTAGTATCATGATATTTTCTTGTAGTGAGATGATACACGTCATTCAAGTGCTGGCAGTGAAGAAAAAGGCCGACCTTAAAACTTAATTTTGGTATTAATATATAAGCTAGATCTCATGGTGTGTCAAACGTAAAATAAAATAAAATTACATTAACAATAGAATAATGAACTGTTGAAAAAACCTCATACACCTATACATGAATGGGTATAAAAAGTTTAGTGGTACAATAAGTTAGGGTTCACAAAAAGTAGTAGCTAGATACAAAATAATGGTCCGCAAAGACTATCAAGACTGTAAAATTTCTTAATGTAAGAAATGGTAACCTAATAATATCCCGAAGCTATATTTTTACAAAATTCTTCTTTGAATTAAATGTCATTGCTCCCATTTTTACATACGGTTTAGTTACATGCTTCCACTTTTTTTCTTCCAATGTTTCACCATCAATATTTTATTAATTGCATGAATTATTATGATACATATTTGGAGCAAGAATATAATATTTATGAAGTGCTATTATTATATCCAATTTCGAGATAAGTATGTGACCACAAACTATGAATATGATATATATGTTTTTTTTTAAGAAACAATAATTATTCCCAAGAGGCGCTGTATTTATTATTTTCTTATTATGATTTATGATGAGGCTAGCTTTGATAATTGATATGGTAATAAATTAATTTTTTCTTAATATGGTGGAGACCTCGAACCATTCTTATCCTGTCCGAACATTAACTTTCTTACCATTTTTTATTTATTTTATAAAAAGTACTGTATATTTATTCAAATATTCCTCTGATATTTTTTCTCCATCTCTCTCCAAAGGTTATCAAGCGGTGTCACTAGTAAGTTTTTTATTGAGTATTAATTCTATGAGAAATTGTGGGTTGTTAGCTTTTTGTTTACATAGAATCATTATTTCTTTTGAATTAATTAGAAGTAGCATAAATTTAACGGTTAGATCAATGCACGAACGCTATAACAACGTAAACGGAAGAAAGCGTCTCATCCTAATAATGATGGGGCCTACACACTTATCAATGTTGTTTATTAATTTAACTCGAAGTTTCATCTAAATACGTTTGATATATATATATATATATATCGTATATCACTTTAATACCGTAATATTTATTTATTCCCTGAGAACTACCATCTCATTGTTTTTACAATTAATTAATTGCCTCCAGGGTTGATTTGCAATTCATGACATAAATATTATAACTGTTTCTTTCTCGCTTATTAGCAAGTTTTAATCTAGCTATTTCATGTTTTTTCCTGTCACCTCCTTGTACTATTTGGTATATAACATATACACATTATGTTAATTTAAAGAGAAGATGTCTCTCTTCTCAATTAAAATTATCGAAATAATATATAATAGGTAATTTAATAACTGATATCTATTTTGATATCCGAAACTCATATCTCATACCAAGTGTTCTTGAATCATAATTGATAAAAAAAAACCTTAGTTTTACATTTATTTGGCAAAAATGTTATTTTAACAAAAAATCAAACGAATTGTGATAATTAATGGCACAGATTTTGAAATAATCTTGCTCTAATAAAATAAAAATCCGCGAACATGTAGCACAAAAAAAATGAATATATCGAGTTTTTAGTAGTTCTACTGGAATGACTAATTTAAATCATAGATATCATGAGGAAAAAATTAATGCATCATATGTTTGTACTTAAGCATGACAACATAATGAATTAAAAATTAAATTGTTTATAATTGAAGGAAACGATTTGTGTTAGACTTTAATGACCTAATTCAATTATAATAAGATAAGTTATAGTTACCTAATTCACTTAAATTACTAAATTAAAGGAAAACTATAATTCACTTAAATTACTAAATTAAAGGAAAACTATAATTCTACAAAGTTAACATGGTCGAATGAAAGCACATATCACTTTGGAAAACACATCTCTTCTAAGGGAACATTGTATTTATTAATGCTGGAAAAACGAATTCTGACCAAGAGACATGCCCCTGTGGACGCGTGAAATAACATCAAATTCCGACAAAAAATTCAGAATAATCAAATAGTATCCCAGGGAACTAATATTGTGACTAAAAGAGGATAAAACTAGTCATCTTCTAATTAACCTCATTTAAAAGAGCAAATGAGTTAAAAAACACACTATTTTTCTCCTTATACTCACTAACCTTATTTCTCACCTTTTAACGTCATCAGTGTGAACTTTTGAAATCACATACATACCAATGTGTTGCACATTATTATTTTCTTTATTTAGAATGTTTATTATGATTATCATCGTGCTTCATTAGTTCCTATACTTGCCTAGACTTAAATGCATGCACATATTCATATTGGTTCAACTTTTAACATCAATGGCTTAAGTTTTTCACAATTCCTTGTATCAAATACATGATTCAGCCATTTGTTTTTACTTTAAGGTAGGGTTCACCTAACGTGACGGACAATCAGATCATGATCCCTACGATGAACCAACTTAGCTTTGTAGAAACCGAGGGTAGAAGGGTGACAGATGGAGATAACAATGGTGTTGGGTTTGGAAAGGAACTGGTTGAAAATGTTGGCGGCAGCACCAGTCGTGGCACCGGGAAAAAGAAATACCACCGCCATAATAACCATCAAACTCAACAACTCGAAAAGTAAGTGCATAGAACTTTTGAAGGAAGAATATTAGTATATAAATTACTTAAAATAACCGCACCCAATATTGTTTCATCTTAGAAATCTATTTTGTCATTATAGTTCAACTGAAATCATAAAAGTAACGAAGTGCATATATAAATGTCATTACATGACAAAAAAATTAACTTTGATGCATATATCTTTCTTTATGTAATTATATTTAATGTTTAAAATACTATAGATTTTCTATGTAACCTCTATTTAACCATAACTCGGTTTAGTAATATTTTCTCTTTGTCTCAATGTTACGATTGTAGAGAGATTCTATCGAATAAGTAATTACTCATTTATTTTTATTTGGTGTAGGTTTTTCAAGACTTGCCCAAATCCAAATGACAAGCAGAGGAAATTACTAAGCCGTAACTTGGCATTGGAGCCTCTGCAGGTCCGGTTTTGGTTCCAAAACAAACGCAATCAAATAAAGGTTTAGTTCAACACCTCACTTTTTAATTCTCACTCTATCTAGTCTCTTGTACAGTTTTTTCATTTGTTAAAATGCATCTACGCTAATCCAATTTAAGCTATATATATATAGACTTTGACATCAACAAATAACTTAAAGGATATTAAACACCTTTCTTGGGCTCCTTTGCTTGTATCCTACAAGTGCTAGAGTATAACTTTTTAGGTGAAAAACATATTAGGCAATAGACGGATTCGCTTTGTAGAAATTAATAAGGACCCGTGTAATCGAAAAGTGAAGCCTATATACTTTTGAAAATTATAAATCAAGATATTAAATAAATAAGGGTTTTATTCTTCCTCCAAAGTATAAACCCGAACCATCGCATAGAATCATTTAGTCTTGTAAAAACAAAGTGTCACGTAGTACTATCGAGTCTGATGCTACAAGAATCTCTCAATCTGTCCTTTTATTTTTCATTTTAAAAAAAAAAATTAGTGGCGCCTGTTCTTTTATTATATTAATGTCACTTATGAATTAATTTGTTTTTTTTTGTTGCTTATGAGCTTAAATATAAATTAGGAGTTTTTTTAAATTTTGAACTCATTTAAATATAAATATATTTGCTATATTTTTAATACCCAACAATATATTTTCTTGTCTCCGAGTTAAGTTAAACAAAATGAGCCCAAATTTATTCTAAACTTAGGTACTGAATTGTTAGGGTTGTCTTCCTTGTGTTTCATAGCTTTGAAATAATGAGAATGAATTGTAACATATATATTGGGTTAGGAGTTACAAAAATGTATGAGAATTTTATACATTAGTAGGTATGTACGTACTTGAAAAATAATGTGCATCCGGAAAAAGTTGGCATACTTTGAAAATTCGGGTATAAATTTTGAAAAGATGGGTATGAGTCTGGAAAAATTGTTTGGAGTACGAAAAAGACGCATGAAATCCTTAAAAAAAACATATGAAATATGTAAAAAAGAAAGGGTACGAATCCCCAAAAAAAGGCATGAAGTATGAAAGTATGGTTTGAAGTCGGAAAAAATGTATGAAGTTGGTAGAGAAAGGGTATGGAGTCGGTAAATACGGCATGGACCTTGAAAATTTGGTATGATATTTAAAAGTTTAGGTATGAACTGAAAGATGTTTCGGTGAAAGATCTTCTTTTGGTTGAAAAGGTATTTTTTTTAAAAGGATTGAAAATAACTTTTGAAATAGGTGGGTTTTTTCCAAAAAAAAATTCCAAAATTTACTTCTATTTTGTAGTATATTACGAATATTTATTACCCTTATTATTATTGAAAGGATTGAAAACAACATTTGGACCACCACAAACTCCACTTGCCGCGCTTGTGCTGGTCCAAATGTTGTCAATGATTTGTCTTTCCACGAACATCATTTGCGAATGGAGAATGTCCATTTGAAAGACATGGTATGTTGCCTGTTAACTATTTATTTAAATAATGTTCAATCCATCTCTAAATAATGGTTTACTATTGCATATTTGACTGTTTTAAAATAAGTGTCCGCTTTCCTAATTTATTAATGAAAAAATGATAAAAGTACAATAATATCTTCATGTATTGCAATGAATACATTTCAAAAATTGATAGTAGTAATTATTTAATTTAAATTAGGGCTATATTTGTAACTTTAAAATGCAATTAATAATAACTCTTAATATTTACCAAAATCCAAGGAGTATACTTAAAAAGTGATGCATTTTGAACTTGGTTAATTTTGTAATTACCTAAGACTTCAATTTACCCTAAACCACATGTCGTTGTCAGGGATAGTGCCTTGCGGATTATTAGTTTGGGTGAAATGGTTAAAAAATTTGTGTAGTGTATTATTAGTTTTAAGTTAAGAGAACATACTTAATTGTCCGAAGCCATATATATACTCCTATTATATTAAGACATTTCTACAAATAGATAAAACAGATTCTGTTTTTTCATGCATTAATTGATTAATTCACATGTTTCCGTGTGAGTAAAGATTAATTTAAAGTTCATTTTTAGCTCGTTATTCTATTTATGAAAGTTCAAGACTACCTTTGACAACCGGTTTACGTATGACTGAGTGGATAACAAAAGGCCATTTAAGAATTTATAAGCACACAAATTTGTATGTACCATGAATATTATTTAATGTGCAAACCAGAAAATTCTAAATTTATGATTCAGAATGCTGCTTTGGTGATAATCCTTCCTTCAATAAAAGATTTCTTCTTTATGCTTATATATGAAAAGTACCGTTGAAATTGAGTTATGATTTGAATAATGTCATTAATAATATTTAATGAAAAGAATTATTTTGCACACCGTCTCTTGCTATCTTTAGTCTGCACGAAGTGTTTTATGTTAATTTAAAAGAATCAGTCTTTTTGTCATAATTTTGTAATATTTGAACTTATAACCATTTCAGATTGATCGGATGACCAATGCATACGCAAGACGCATCGACAAGCCTATAGGGCCCGCATTGGACTTCAAGAAACAAGTGGTGGCTAACGTGGCATGTGCAGCAATGGATGAGTTGGTGTTTATGATCCAAACTCTCGAACCCATGTGGATCCCCGTTTCTATTGACGGGTACACTACTTACTTACTTAACGAAGAAGAGTATTCTCGGTGTTTGTTTAGATCTTGGCCAAGGAGACCTGGGTTCAGATCGGAAGCCACTCGTGATTCTGCTATTGTTAAGACAACCCATACTAACATTATCACTGCTCTAATGAATGTTGTAAGTATCTACTTTCAGTTATATAAAATAAATAATTGGTAAAGCTTATCGAAATCATTTTTACGAGAGAATAACTGAAAGCATAAAAAGTTGAGCTTTTTCGTTTAGAAAAGGCTGGTAAGTTTGTCAGCAAAGCGTTTTTATGCTTTAATCAACCTTTTTGAGGGTTGAAGTGAGCTCTTTGAAAACAAATGATAAACTTGCAACTCATTTAAGGGATTTTTTTGCAATAGAGAAAAGATAACGATGGTGCCGCTTTTTACAAAAGATGAAGATGTTAGATTGATTTATAGTATTTTACAATGTAGTGAGCCAAGGAAATCTTTGAGAAAGGACATTGAGTAATTAAAACAACTTTTTCTAGGTCATGAATCATATCCTATTTTCTTTTATGAATATTAGAATCAATGGGCGACTCTCTTTTGTGCAATCGTGGCAAAAGCCATACCGCTTGAGCAGTTGGCGATAGGGCGTGATGGAAGCTATGATGGAGCCTTACAACTGGTAATTATAAGATATAAAAGTGCATGATGTTCTTATAGAAAGTACATATCATTTTCCTGATAAGTTTTTACAAGACTTCCTTTATTATTTTCTCAGATACATGCAGAGTATCAGATAATAACACCTCTCGTCCCAACTCGGGAGACGACTTTGGTAAGGTATTGCAAGCAGCGGGGTGAGGGAATTTGGGTTGTGGTTGATGTTTCCTTAGATGGGATGAAAGCAGATTCTTTAACGAGATTCCAAAAACGAGCTTCTGGATGTGTAATTCAGCAATTGCCTGATGGATATTCCGAGGTAAAAGATAACAACCTTGGGTAATTGTTACTTTTCTAATTTATAACTGAAGTAAAAACAACAGTGTTCTGTAATAATGTGGAAGTGGTAACAAGGTGTTATATTCATTTTGGCACAATTTTAGACCTAGATTCTGATTCATCCTAGTGTTGACCAGATTACTTGGATTGAGCACGTTGACGTGGAGGATAAAGGGAATGAAGGTATATACAGATCGGTGATTTCCTCAGGAGCCGGATTTGGGGCTAAGTATTGGCTTTCCATTCTTAATGGGAAAATTGAACGCTTTTCTTGTTGCGGTGCAACGGATCTTCCTACTACTGAAGTGAACAATATCGGTAATTTCCAAATGAGTTACTTTGTTTAAATCATTCATCAGAATAACTAGACAAGCACACTAAGATTGTCAAATCCTAGAAAGTTAAGGGTAATGACTTGATACAAATCAAATTATAGAAAATTACCATCAAGTGACCAACGAAAGACTTTATATTCATTTAGCTAAAATAAAAAACTCGTTTCCCATTTTATGTTACGTTTGGTGTTCATTCATTTGATAACTTGATTTTACATTGATATAGTGTTCAATGAACTGATTTCATTTTTTATCGGCATAAACTGATTTTCAATTGGACAATTGTTTAATAAACTTGGTTTCGCTTTTAATGGTATAAACATCAACAATTAATTTATGAAGATGCATATTGAGCTGTGTAAAGTTTGTCTCGTAATGGAAACTTCCCTAAGTATATGCATAAAATGAAAATATGGTTGATATACGACTATTTGTGTATACAGAAGGAAGGAAAATCTTATTGAAGCTCGGAGAAAGGATAATGACGGGGTTTTGTAATAGGGTGGGAGCTTCTGATGCTAACAATTGGACAACACTGTCTCTTATTGGACATGATGAAGTTAAGGTGATGACTCATAAAAGCGTCAACAAACAAGGTTGCCATAATGGCATTGTCATCAGCGTCGCAACCTCAATCTGCCTTCCTACAGCACCGAAGAAAGTATTCAATTTTTTCTTTGATGGGAACAACCGAGCTAAGGTGATTTTTCTCATTTCTGCATCTTCCTTTAGACCAACTATATGACAAGCTAGGGTCCCATGTTTTACGACCACGTTGGTACTCCTACGAGTATGACTAAGCTTTTACCACTACTTACAAGTATGTACATGAAGGTCTTGTTTGGTTGCGGGAGCACTGGTCTCAAACTAATAATCCAAACAGATGTTGATAAGTTGGTTTTGAAAATATGGTGGAATTAATAGTCCTAAGTAGGGGTGGGCACGAAACAAATGACTAAGCTTTTACCACTACTTACAAGTATGTACATGAAGGTGTTGTTTGGTTGCGGGAGCACTGGTCTCAAACTAATAATCCAAACAGATGTTGATCAGTAGGTTTTGAAAATATGGTGGAATTAATAGTCATAAGTAGGGGTAGGCACGAAACGAATTGGGGCGGATTCGTAAAATTTAAATCTCAACCCAACCCAACCCAACCCAACCCGTTATAATTAAAATACCAACACAACCCAATCCAACCCGGAAAAAATATTACGGATTGGGACGGGTTTATTCTTAAATTTTTATTTTAGTCCTTTATTTTTCAAAGTTTGCACAATCAGCCTAAATTTTAAAATAAATTGTATGTTTCAAAGAGAAATAAAAATTAAAACCAATTATAATATATTTATAACATTCACAGCAAGTAACAAAACTAAAATGTAATAATACCGGGAGTTTGTTATCTTTAAATACACACAATGTATATATAAATATATATATTTTTTATTTTTTTATATATAGAGCGGATTGTAATGGATTGTTGCGGATTAACCCGCGGTTTACTAACTCCAACCCTAACCCAACCCGCATAATATATAATGGATTGTGGCGGGACGGATTGATTTTTTTTGCACACTCAACCCACCTTAACCCGCCCCAATCCGTGCAGATTGAGTTACGGGTTGGGTTTACGGATTTTTTGCCCACCCCTAATCCTGAAATTCTGACTAATAATAATATAATATCACACCTTCAACGATCATTTGATGTTCGGCCTTCATTTATGGTCCCATCCTTCATTAACCAAACAAACATGAGGTATGTGGACCCCATAGATTTGGTGTAAGTCTCATAACCAAGTAATCAAACCAAAGCCTAAGTATTATCCAATATTTTAAATAGCGTTATTGCTATCATAGCGATTTTTTGAGAGAAACGCTAAAAGCGCAAATAGCGTAGCAACGTAGAAGTTTGCGGTGTAATTTTTTTTGCCTAAATATATAACAATATAGCACGATAGTCATACAATTTATACTAATTATGTTAACAAAATTAAAAGTTAAAAGAATTAGTTGTGCTTTTTTTGGTTAAGAAAAAGAAACACATGTTATGTTAAAAAAGATTGACGTTTTTTTAATTATTTGAGGATAAATGTGTTTTATTAATTAGTATAGGGGGAATTTGTGACATGCTATTTACTACAATAGCGAATATGTGACATGTTATTAACTTTAAGGGCTAATCGTGACATATTATATATTAAATGGGTTAATTGTGACATGTTATATACTGTATGGGGTCAACCCAGTATTTACGCTAACAGTCCACTGTATTCTGTTTTAAAAACTCGCTATTTACGCGAACAGGCCAATAATTTCGTGCCTTTTACGCTTTTTCATCCAAATAGCGGTTTATCGATGCGTTATTTCGCACAACATAGCGCGTTTTTTAAGACATGGATATTATCTGATGCCAGTATTGAGAAAGTAGTTTATTAATTTTAATTGACATATTCAGGTATTTTGCTTATGTTTCCCTATCTAAGGTTTTCTTTCATGAATAATTTGATATTTTTTAACTGAAAATGCCCCCATTTATTTATTAATCTAGATAAGCGTGCATACTGTTATTAACCTTTTCGAATGTATGGCAAATACAGTGGGACATCCTTATCAATGGTGCAAATATGTATCAAATGGAGAACATCCCTACTGGAGAGTTAGCTGAAAACGCTATTAAGTTGAGCCGCATGAACGTAAGTTGGATAATTTTCACTTACACATCGACACTATTATGTTTAGCGCTAAGAAAATTTCACACTTTATTAAGAAACAGTATCTTTTTAAGAATATGTACGTATCAATGTTGCATCATTGAGTATCAAATGATAATCACAAAGAGGAAAAAGAGTCGATATAATTGAGAACTATTGTGCATCCGCACGAAATTTCAAAAGTGATTTTAACCGTGGATTTTCCAGAATTTGTACTAAATGTCTAGTTCTTCCCATAAATTAACCACTTTTTTATCATATCAACTTATGTAGGGTATTCCAGAGAACCCAAATGGTATGCTCATTCTACAAGAGAGTTTTGCTTATCCATCAGGGTTCTTCATTGTGTATTCACCAATTGAGCCCAGTGATATGACCGCAGTGTTAGACAGTGGAGACACAAATAGTGTTCGTTTGCTACCCTCGGGATTTTCCATCCTTCCGGATGGTTCTGGTGGGTCATTGCTCACGATTTCATTACAGTTTCTGGTCAACTCAGCCATTGATGCCAAGCTCTCCCGTGCTGATTTGACGTCTGCTTTCATCCTCATGTCTCGTACTCTCGATAGGGTCAGGGTTTTTCTTGGGATGCCATCGAATAGTGGTAAGTTTAGATTTTCTTAAAAAAGTTAGCAAGAAATAGATGGGAGAGGATCAGTATTAAAACATTTGACACAAAATATCTCACTACAAAAATACGCGTTTAATCCAGGGCTAAGAGACTAAGATAACCTAGCTTTTGGTATAAATTTCAACCTCATGCTTTCCTTTGATTTAAGGGATGTCAAGGGCCGTTTTTTCTTGAAACTGGAAAATAATTTTAAGATTTATGAAACAATATGCTAGCTTGTCCTGTGTATTGGAGAGATTTTCGCTACAAAAATTGTGTAAAATTTCTGTTACTAACAAAATGGAATTCATCGCTTGCTACCCATAACACTCAGGAGACTATTAAAAATGAACTAATATCATTTAGATGATGAGAGTCTATTTCTCTTTCAGGATTTACTCTTATCCCAATTGTCTTTGAATCACTGTTTTAAAAATCGTGATATATTGTGCAACATTTCGCGATATAACACTTTTCGAAAAAAAATTGCCTACGCTAAAATGCTATTTGGATGGAAAAGTGTTAAATTCGCGCTATTGGGACTAAAAGCCCAAAAAGCACGAAATTTTGGACCAAAAGCGTAAATAGCGAGTTAGAAAAAAAAATAGCGAATCTAAATAATTAATATATGTTGTGTAATTTTCATAAAAGATTGTTAGTTCAGATGGTTGTAACATTGCATTCTGTCCCATTGGACCCAAGTTTGAAACTCACCAGCATCAACTTTTTTTTGGTTTTTGCAGAGTAAGGAACAAGGGAGAGTACCTTTGCAACTCTGCTATAGAAGATGGTGATGAGTCCATATTTTGCAGAGTCATTTTTTTTACATGCACAACTACATACATTTCCTAAGTTTTAAGAACTATTCTACCTTTTTATTTCCAAATTTGAATTGTTTTGAAGAGGTCTGGAACTTTAGAGTCCAGATTATTGAATTTGTTGACCTCGCTGTTTCTTTGATTTCGAAGTTTGAAAATGCTCATAAACTTATTGCAGCCCCCCCTTCTTCATAAAATCCATTTTATAATGATTAAGCTTTTTATGATGTGTAAAGGTGGTCTAGTACAGCACAAAAAAATGTGCTTGAAGGGCCAATGAAATGGCTATATTATGCGGGATTTTGTTGTGGTTCATTTCCAATTGTTTTCTTACTTTAGGGTGATTATATGCTAAATAGTAGCGACATTAGTAGTTTAAGATTCAATACTGGAGACAACACCGGTAGATAGCGAGAACTTTATAAGACAGTGTTTAGCATATGTTAGTGTGGGATGGGATTAGTATTGAGTAGTAGTACCATAGCTTTTTTAGGCTATGTATGACTTAATTTTGATGTTTTATTGTGTAGGAGGTTAACTTTTGTTTAAAGTGTAATTGGAATGATCAGTACATAGTTTTTTTTAAAGGAGATAGTGATTAACACTTTTGCCGATAAGTTACACTTCTCTATTTAGTTCCCTCAATTACTCACACTCTCTCTTTCTCTCTCTCAAAGCTGTTAAATGTATGTTTTTATTTTTATTTTCTGTGTAACTACTAAATTTGGCAATAATATGTAGTTACGGTAAATATTTGATTGAAAAGGAAATCCCTGCTAGTCTTAATTTATATGGGTACTGATCTGATTTAGTTTCTAATAAACTCTCTCTCTCTCTTCAATCTCTAGGTAAGATCAATTGAATCAGTCGTCATTCAATAATCTTCTTACAACTATATACTAGTTAATTATATTATTTCATTTAATTAAGTTATCTTTTATGTTTGTCTTTAATTATATCATTTCATTTAATTAAGTTATCTTTTATGTTTGTCTGTACTCATTCAGTGCTAGGGTTTCAAATTAGAAGCCCCAATTTTTTATTGGACGAATTTTAGGGCACTAATTCATATGTACTATAGTTCATATATATATATATATATATATATATATATATATATATATATATATATATATATACTGGTAATCGTGTCCCCGCGTTGCGTGTGCGGCGCGTAATGTAATAAAAATATAGAAAATATGTATAGTGATGATATAAATATGTGCATAATACAAAAAAAAACATATTTTAAAATTTAAAAGAGTGTTTGGTTGTTAAAAATGGATAAATAGTTTTATTAATTTATGTGAGTATGGTATTATTGTAATTAATATAAATGTGTAGTGGTATTTTTGAAAAAAAAGTGCCTAAATTGGGCAGACTCATTTGACTTGGTTGACTTATTATAATAGAATATATATATTGGATCCTTACCAAATGAGAGAATGTTAGAGAATTACCCTTGTTAAGATTGGGCTTATTTCTGGTTATTGCTTTTATTAGGCTTATTTATAACCCCAATAAGCTCAGTTACTAGTTATTGCTTTTATTTAAGGCTTATTTTTCTGCAGCTAAAGAAAAAAGCTGAGTTTTCAGAAAGTAAAAGTGCTCTTTAAGCTGGTCAATCAAAGTGAGTGAAATTTATTGGAAAAAGGTACATAACAAAAAATAACTATTATTGTATGTCTTCAAAAGCTTCAGCAAGACAAGTCTTTGATTTGTCGTAAGGCATATATATATATATTGAGGTCATAATTTGTAGTATGATAGCTGCTTTTTATACAATCTGAGCAGATCTTTTCTTCGCGATTATCTAAGTTTTTCCGACCTCTGTTATTTTTGCATACAACTTTTGTATTTTAATTATTGTTGCCAATTTTAACAACTTCCAGTGCCTTTGATCTTTTAAGCCTTGTTTTGATTCTTGTTTGTGTTGCAATCTTTTGTTTTTGGATGAATACATTGATGATGTGAATCTTGACATTGTATACGTTACTTAAATTTAATTAAACTACAAAATAGAGCTTTAAAATATTTGTTCTGGTGTATCGCAGTTTTCTGTATGAATTTTATAATGTTTTGTGTTTTATCTATTTTTATTTATTGATTTTAGTTTTGTAGTAGTTTGCCATTTTCGGTTTGAATATGAATATGGAACTAAGAATTTGGTTTTGCATTAGTTCTTACAAAAAGCCGAGTTATTTGCAATCTATTTTAACCTTATCTAATTTCCCATAAAGCATGATAAGTTTGGTAGAGTTTCTGAACTAAATTTGATTCTGACCTAGTCCTTCTTTCAACCTCAAAGAAGCTGACTTATTTACTTACGAGCTACAATAAAGCCAGGTCAATTTATTACCTGTTAGATATAGTCAACAGTAAGATAATGAATACCAGCTTCGAAGCGTCTTATACACATCACAAGTCATTGTGGGAGAGAAATTAAAAAAGAGGTTTTCGCTATTATATTTTTGTTGTTAAATTGCGATAATAACTAAATTTATTTTGCAGAAAGAAATTATTATGAGCTTCTCAGCATGTCAAAAGGTGCAAGGCGGGAAGAGACTAAGAAGGCTTTCCACTTGGTTAGTACAATTTTCATATGCTAATTGGATGTCCGAGCGTAAGAAATGAGCATCTTATCTCCGTCAATGTACACTTTCTCTTTGAATTTTTTGATTGTTTTCTCGCAGTGAAGTGCTTTCTCTGGTCTCACAGAACTTAATTACAATCTTCATCGCCAATCTCCGCCTATTTGATCACTGATTAGGTACCCATCACTTACATTGCTGTTTTTAGTTGATATACTCGTGGTCATAGCTGATATACTTGAGTTCATGTGGGGATTATTGTTTTTTTCATAAAAACTCAGATGGTTGTCTATGGGTGTGGGCTGTGTGGCTCAGTTTTTAAACTCGCACCATTGTTTCTTAAACAATGTGTCAGAGTCATATGTCTAGTTGCAGACTTCTCCTATTTGTTTTGAAACAATATAAATTTTTAAGTTAAGATAATATAGTTCCATTTTTTTAGTTTTTTACAATTTTTGAATTTCAGAAATTCAGTTTGCAAGCAGGCTACCAAAACCTCCAACCATTTATAGTTTAACTAAACGAACTCAAAAGCCAAAATCAAGCAAACTCTTACTTTCGTTTGTCGATTGTTTTTTTTTTTAAATAGGTGCAAAATGGCTTTGATTTTTGAGTGTGTCGGGTCTCTTGAAGACGGCTCTTGTTCTTTTTATAAGTATATAGAAATCTTTTGTTTTGTACATGATGATGAAACTAGTAGTTTTCTTGTGTTTTTGAGCCAATACGGTTTAGTGAAAAGATATAAATCACATCATTGTGCACTGTAAACGAATTCCTCAATATATCGGTCCCTGGTTGTGTAATATAATAACTAGTGTTATTACATTACATGTCGATACACAGAAGATAATTTGATGTGTCTTGTTTTGAATTTTGAAGGCTGCAGAGTATCTTGCGCTCATGGCTAGCCTACTTTCGTAGTTCGTCATCAAGCTTCCTTTGATTCATCCTCATTGTAATCAATAACATGTTATAGCTAGTGTTTTTTCTTTTGTTCTATGTACACATATTTATTATTGGAGAATGCTAATAGTGATTACTCTTGTAATGAATATGTTAATGCATTTTATTTTTATAAATGTATATGACGAATTTATTATAATTGTGTGTTGAATGATTCTAACAATTAAAAGTTAATTTAATTTATATATTTGTAATATATATGAATGAAATTGAATTTAAATTTTATAACCGTTATTTTCATTTGCAAGAAAAATTGATTATGTATTTACAATTGTAGAGATTTGAATAAGCAACATCCAATGTTGAAATTGCGATGATTTTTTCCCACATTTGGCAACACTTTATTTCTCTAATGCAACAAATTTAGTTAAAAATCAACAACGAAATTGTAACCTTTTAACAACGAAAAAATTAAAGGATCGACAACATCTAGTTTTCATTTGGCAACAATATTATTTTGAAATTGCAACATAGCTTTTTGTTGCAAAATAATTATTTTAAGCAACGATTCTTCAATCTGTTGTTAGAAACTTTCAGTAACGGGGCGTCCGCAACGGCAATAATTTGTTGCCGATCAATTTTTACAAAGAAAAATGAGCTTTATGCAACGAATTCTTTCGTTGCCAAAAACGTATTTTCTTGTAGTCCTAACTCATTAAGCCTCATCTCTTGCCAAGCTATGATGTTTCGCAACCACCTATATAATCCGACATTGTGATTTTTGTGTAACATCCCGAATTTTTATAAGTAATTTTATTTATGATTTAATTTATCCAAAAACGTTTTATTCAAATTTTACCAAAAACCGGTCACTCGACTAATTTTTAGCCAAAAGCCGAAACTCTTCCGAAAAACTTTATTTTAAAAACCTGTTACTAATTTTACTAATAAAAAGGACCCAATAGATTTGTTTCTAAAGATTTGTTATTTTTGAGTAGTGAAACTATATTTTTGGATTAAGAGTTAGCTTTTAGAACTTTGGGGACCAAATAGTTCGCTTCCACAAACTATCTAAAAACAGTTTTTCTAAACCTAAAAATCAGCCCACTTTCATTCTTTAAACCTAAAAACAAGAGAGAAAAAGAGAGAAAAGAGAGAAAAGAGAAGAAGAAGAAGAAGAAGAAGAGAAACCACGTTAGCGGATTATTACCGGAATCATCTCCTCTACACGCCAAGGTAACGGGGGTTATCCATTGCGACTAGACGAGGGTGTATGTTAGTATTATGTTTTACGATTATTGTTAATTGAGGGTTTTTGCCTTTTATCTTAAATATGTTCTTAATTGGTTAGTTGGGTTTATTTGTTGGATGTTTTAATTCACTTGTTTGATTTTGGATTTAGTCTTTTGATTTCAGATTAATGATAATATTAATGGGTTGCGTGTTATATGCGTTGATTATGTATTATTATGGTTGTTGATAGAATTGGGTAAATTATTGTTGAATAAAGATGAGTTTTATATTATGCATACAAGTTGTTTGTTAAAATGCCTGAATGGATTTTTATGTTGTTGAAGTGATTGGCTAGTTGTGAATCTAGCATCTATGATTATGGTTATGTTGTATTACGTTAAGTGACGTATGAGTTTATGTTAGTTGAATAGTATAATATTATTGGCCGAGGCCTTAATATTTATACGTATGAGATGGTGTTATTTGAATGATTTTATATTATTGGCCAAGGCCTTGTGATTTAGCTGTAGTGGCAATGGTCTCTGTCTCTCCCTAATTCCGGGGACAGAAGACGGCCGAGGGGATAGGGAATGACTCGTCTTACGGACCGGGGCGAGTGGCGTTAGAGGTCCCAGTGTGCACTATATTTACTTTTATGTTAGCAATGGTCTATGTCTCTCCCTAATTCCGGGGGCATAAGACGGCCGAAGGGATAGGGAATGACTCGTCTTACGGACTGGGACGAGTGGTGTGAGAGGTCCAAGTGCGCACTATAAATCTACTTTTATGTTGCAATGGTCTCTGTCTCTCCCTAATTCCGGGGACAGAAGACGGCCGAAGGGATAGGGAATGACCTACCTTACGGACTGGGGTAGGTGGCGTGAGAGGTCCATGTATGATGTTGATGTGTATTTAATTTATTTAATTTATCGTAGTTGTAGAATGTCATTATATTTCTCTTTATACGTCGGTTATCATAGTCGTAGGATTAGTGAGCTCTTGCATTTATGGGATGGAGTGACGGTATTTGTTGTGCCGTCCCGTCTAGTTATGTGCGTGGGACTCACCGTTACAATTTTGTATTTCAGGTACCAATTAGGTTGGCATGTTTGGATAAGAGCTGTTGCATTGCAACATCATGGGCTTGGGGCTTTCGCTATCCTTTCATTTTTATTATATTTTGAGGTTGTAGCCTACGGGCAAATTATTCGTTTAGTATTCTTTTTTTTTTTTAGTCTGTCAAAACCTTTTTGCTTGTAGCCGTGTTTGACAACATTCTTATTTAATTGTCAATTGTTCCTTTAGCTCGTTAGTGTTTTCTTTTAAATTTTCAAATTTTGTACCAACAGGTTCTACTTTCTTTTGTTTTAAAAAGGTCATGCCTCGATGTCCGTTTATAGGATTTTGGGGCGTGACATTTTGTGAACATGTTATCTGAATTTTTAACTGAATTGAATTAAAGAGGCGATGGGGAAGTATAATATATAAATGAACAACTTTTTGGCCGTTCTAGTGCAGCAAACCAAGCGGGTTTAAAGGAAAAAAGATATCATAATGTAGACATGCCCTGGCTTGAGCTTATTTTGTTAAGAGCTACACGAAAACAGTATAGAGAATTTTTAGAATCTCAAGCATAGGACAAAGAGTGTTACAATCTTTCAAGCAAATTGTTATAAATTATGCTCTATAATCATTGTAATCAATGGTTTTGGATAAGTTAAATTTTCTGAGATTTTAAGATTTTCATACATGTAATAACATATTACAAACTTATCCTTCGTGTTTCTTGATCAGTTAGCAACAAGTCTCAACCAAGTTATTTTGAATGGTTTATTCATTATTTAATTTGCTTCCTTGCCAACAAAAAAGTTCTATATAACTCCAAAGTATCAACTTTTCAAAATGTACCATCTCATTTTTGCAAAAAAGTTAATTAAATAGAAAATAGTTTATTAAAAAGAAGGGAACAATATTAAAAAAAAAATGGAAACATAGTAATATGCGCTTCTATTATGATGGTAATTAAAGTGATTATCGTAAAATTTAGCAACAATGGATTAACATAATATGATACTATATTTAGCGACACCCACTTAATCAACACACATTAAGACATTATGATATAGTGAAATAAAGACAAAGGCATATACACATTACAAATGAATAATTAAAAATTCCAATCGTAAAACTTTTGGTATAATATATAGCTCTCACAATGGGACCGGGGTATCAAACCTACAACAAAAAAAACTACATTAACGACAGACTAATTAACTGCTATAAAAAATTATCCCCCACATGAATGGGTAAACGAAATTTTAGATACAAAATAATGGTCCGCAAAGACTATCAAAATTGTAAAATTTCTTAGTACTAACAATATCTTCACGATTTATTTTTTTAAAATTCTTTTCCACATAGTAAATGTAATCACTATCACAATTGTAAGATTTCTTAGTACTAACAATATCTTCACGATTTATTTTTATTAAATTCTTTTCCACAGTAAATGTGAGTGCATTGCACCCATCTTTTACACGCTTGTGTTCGGTTACATATATACTTCCACTTTTTTTATTTCACTATTTGCATGTATTACTATCGAGTCCAAATTTTATGCCCCTATTTTATATTTCTTTTTATTCCCCCATAGATATTTTATGTTTATAAACTTCTACATGTTCAAGACAAATTTTAGAATACTGGGACACAATATTAATTTAATAACACTAGTTCTAAATTTTATTTGAAAAAAAAAAATTGACTTTTTTCGTAAGAAAAATTTGTTCGAATGTATTGATACATGTCTAATTACATTTTTTTTTTCTAAAAACATTTGGGTAAAATACCAAAAGGGCACGAACAGGGGGTATAACATATGGGGCAACAGATTTGGACTCATTACTATGACATATATATTATTTGGAGAAATAACATTATATTTGAAGTGTTATTGTTATAAAAGTAGGGTTTGTTCAATTAAAATTGAATTTTATATTTTTCAAAAACTTACTTCACCTCGAGAATGAATGTTGGAAACTCTTTGAAAATATGATACATAGAAAAAATTTATTGTTTGATTTTAGGGGTCGGTATGTGACCACAAATCGTCAATATGGTATATACTTTAATTTTTGTTAGAAACCATAATTTATTTATGCGAGGCATTGAACTTCATTTTTTTTCTTCTAATTATGCATTATCATTTGCCTTTTTTCGATAAATAACACGGTAAGTATTCAACTTTGTTTCTTACTATGCCGAAGACCGTGAACCCTTCTTATCCCCCGATTAGAAAGACCCCTTGGCCTTCTTATCCTTCTTTATTTTCCTATAAAAAAGCTCTATTAGTCTAAATATTCAATAACCACAATATATCTCTAATAATTTTACCCCCTCTCTCTAAACGTTATTGAGTCGTCTCACTGGTAAGTTTCTTATCGAGTAATATCTAACAAATTATGGTATGTTAGTTTTATTTTCACATTGAACTATCAATGTTGCTTAGTAGTTAAACTCAATCTTTCATTTAAATATGTTTGTTTGTGCAACTATATATCCCCCCTCCCCCTTTCAACTTGACAGCACCCCTTGGCTACCATGACTATAATCTAAATGTGGTGTAGATTTTTTTTTGATTGCCTAAAAATTCCAATAATAAAATTTTAGGTGTGAAAAATGTCTTATGGGTTGAGACTTACGGGTGGTCTGATTAATGAGAGTGAAGGTGACTTTCGATCCCCATCGCCACATACAATCGAAGGACATCAGGTAAAATTTGTTAATAATTTTAAAAATTCCCGCCTATGACTTTCATAGAAAATTTCTTATAACATCGATATATGTATGTTTTATCAATTTGTCGCCGTATGTAATTTTAAATTTATTTCATATAATATACATAGTAAGTTCTAACATTTACAAAATTTCTTAAAATATGCTACTTTATGCATTGTGACTCTGGAAGTGTATTTAAGTTTTAGGACAAAACAAATATATATATACGACAAAAATAAATGCCTTTATATAGTTAGGAATTAATTTCCAGTTATAACTTTTTTAAGAAAAAAATTGTCTCATTGTGAGGGTAAATTTATATAATAATGCATGGCATGGAAATCTCGATCGAGCGGAGCCATTTTGTGTGTGTGTTTGTATAAATAATAATTGAGCCCAAACTAAATAGTTCGCTTCCCCAAACTCTCTCAAAACAGTTTTTCTAAACCTCTTTTGAGCCCACTTTTTAAAACAGTAAACCAAAAACAACCAAAAACAAGAGAGAAAAGAGAGAAAATAGATATTCCAAAACTTAGGAAGAAGAAGAAGAAACCACGTTAGCGGATTCACCGGAAGCATCTCCTCTACGCACTAAGGTAACGGGGGTTATCCATTGCGACTAGACAAGTGTGTATGTTAGGGTTATGTCTTACGTTTATTTTAAATTGGGGGTTTTGCCTTTTATCTCAATTATGATCTATTAAATTGTTAATTGGGTTTATTTGTTGTACGTTTAATTCACTAATTTGAATTGAGGAAGTTGAGGAGTTAGTCATATTAATTTCGGATTAATGAGAATATTGATGGGTTTGCGTGTTTTATGCGTTGATTATGTGTTATTATAGTTGTTGATAGAATTGGGTAAATTATTGTTGAATAAATATGAGTTTTAGATTGCGTATACAAGGTGTTTGTTAAAATGCCTGAATGAAATTTTATGTTGTTGGAGTTGGTTGGCTAGTTGTGGATCTAGTACCTATGCTTATGTGTTTTGTTGAATGGCGTTAAAGTGACGTTTGCGAATATGATGATTGAATGGTTTAATATTATTGTCCGAGGCCTTGTGATTTAGATTAGTGGCAATGGTCTATGTCTCTTCCTAATTCCGGGGACATAAGACGGCCAAGGGGATAGGGAATGACTCGTCTTACGGACTGGGGCGAGTGGCCTGAGAGGTCCTAGTGTGCACTTTATTTATTTTTATGTTAGCAATGGTCTATGTCTCTTCCTAAGGACTGGGGATATGGAATGACTCGTCTTACGGACTGGGATGAGTGGCGTGAGAGGTCCAAGTGCGCACTTTAAATCTATTTTTATGTTAGCAATGGTCTATGTCTCTTCCTATACCGGGGACATAAGACGGCCGAGGGGCATAGGGAATGACCTACCTTACGGACTGGGATAGGTGGCGTGAGAGGTCCATGTTTTCTATAGTTGTGTGTGTTGGAGCTATTTAATTTATTTTGTTGTACGATGTTATTTTATTTCTTTTATACGTTGTTATCGTAGTTGTTGTTGTGAGTTCTTGCATTTATGGGATGGAGTGACGGTATCTTGTGGTGCCGTCCCGTCTATGTATGTGCGTGGGACTCACCGTTACAGTTTTGTATTTCAGGTACAACTTAGGTTGAGACGTTTGGATAAGAGCCATTGCAATGCGTCACATGGGTTCAGGGCTTTCTCTTTCTTTTTACTTAGATCACTTTTGAGGTTGTAGCCTACGGACAATTTACATTCGTTTATTTTCTTTTATAAATTTGTCAAAACTATCTTATCTTGTCGCCGCGTTTGGCAAACACTTTTATTTAATGATTAATTGTTCCTTTAGCTCGCAATTTATTTCTTTTAAAATTTAAATTTTGTACCAACATGTTCCTTTTTCCTTTTGTTTAAAAAAGGTCACGCCTTGATGTTCGTTTAACGGATTTTGGGGAGTGACAAGTTGGTATCAGAGTTAACCCGGTTCTTGTATACTTTGGGACGACGGGAAGATGAGTAACCATTGGACCAAGATCCATCATATCATTTTCACAAATTTGTTTCCAAAAACTCTAACTTTTTCTAAAACCGGGGGGGGGGGTTGCATTTAGCTTAAGACATGTAGCTAGAATTTAATAGCAGTTGATGAAAGGAAAGTCCACATGTGAGGCAAATTGGGGACAATGAAGACGCTTGTTGATCCCGGCTCGCCAAACTAGTGGGTGGACCTCTCGTCCGTAGGTGTGAAGGAATACCTTAGCGATGTGGAGTTCTAGAGTATGCGAGGACTCTCGGGTACTTTAGGATAGCGTATCGTGATGGGTTATCCCTCACACTTTTGTGTTCTTTGTATGCGTATGAAGATTTATATAGTGTGTATGAGGTATAAGTTTGCATGTCTAGTAGTAGCGAGCTATTAGAGTGCGAAAATTGTGAAGTTGATGGTTTTTATGTAGTGCGTTTTCATATTATTAACTTGTGTGTTAATGTGCATTTTATGCGAATGGATGTTGATCGTAATAAGGTTGTGGACTAAAATGGTTTATTTGTGTGATATATGCCATGTAGGAAATTACAAGTGTTGAGAAATTTTGCGTTTTTATATTATTATTTTCTGCAGACCAAAACGATTGGTCATATGCCTATTTCGACCGGTCGTATTTTTCAGACCTTAGAACCTTAGAAATTTTGATAAAATGATTGGTATGGACAACGGGTTTTTATCATGTTTTACATGTTTGTGATTATCGTGTAATGTGCGGAATGTTGTATTGTATGATTAGCGGAATTTAAAATTTTTGGTGGGACGTAGATTTTGTTAAGTATTAGGAGTCAAGACGAACAAGTAGAGTATTTATGTATGAGTAGTAATGTCAAGTGAGGCAACTAAAGTGTCGGTTTAAAATGTTTGTAGTTATGGCTATTACCACGAGAACTGGTGGACGAAGAACAACTACACGTGAGGGCGCACCACCATCAAGCAGTGCCGCTACCCGAGGTGGGAAAAACGAAAGAGGAAGAAGATCTCCAAGGGGGAGGGGAGCAACTAGTGGAAGAAGGACTACTAGAGGTCGTGGGGCACGATGTAACGCTAGTGCCCCACCACCTGAGCAACCCGAAGAAGAGGTACAGGCTGAGAATGTGTATGAGGAGGTGAATGAGGAAGAAGAAGAGACTTTTGCACCTGAACCGGAAACGGTAAATCCTAATCAAGTGATGACCGACCGACCTTCAGAAGGTGGTGCAAATGATGGTGCTGCAGAATGCACAAGCTGGAAGTTCAAGCAACAATGGATTGCTTAACTTCACCCGATTGGGGGCTCCGACTTTCGATGGGGTAGGTGAACCATCCATAGCTGAGGGATGGGTGGACGAGATTGAGAAATATTTATCGATAACGGGAATAGTAGATGGGGAGCAACAGATGAATATGGCTCAATTTCACCTAAAGGGTGAAGCACGGAAGTGGTGGTTGGGGATCATAGATACTTATGACTTAAGCAACTTCGAATGGAACGAGTTCATCGAATTATTTAATCGGCAGTTTCTTCCGGATTATTATAAGGATGAAATGAGGAGGCGTTTCGAGGAACTATATCAAGGAGGTATGACCGTTCAAGCATACCAACTAAAGTTTACCTCACTCTCGAGGTATGCCCCAGACTCGGTTATAGGGGGTGCAGAAAGATGTATGAGATTCATGAAGGGGTTGAATCCGACCATCTCGTTACAATTGGCATCGGCCCGCCATGTCAACTATAATGAGTTGGTAAAATCAGCTCAAGCCGTGGAGGGAGCTCTACTCCATAGCAAGAGAATCTTGGAGAAATCGAAAACCGGAAATGCTCTGAGAGAATAGAAGAAGCGGACTTAGGATATGGCGAATAATTCGCGTTTTTCACAACAGGGCAGAGGAGAGAGGGTTTTTAATCCACAACCGACAAACACCGTGATGAGGAGAGCGTGTTTCCACTATGGAGATGCGAACCATCATCAATTCGAATGCCCTAGAATCCAATGTAGGACATGCAACCGATTTGGACATACGGCAAGGGTTTGTCCCGGGGGACAAGGAAGAATCGACACCAACTGGCCTTTTAACCAACCTAGGTTGCCACCACCACCACCAAGAGGACCGGAATTTGTGCCACAACACCAATTACCTGGGAACCAAGGGGGAGGGTTTCGAGGTAACCACCAAGGAGGGGGAAATCATGGGAACTACTGAGGAGGCTATCAAGGCCTAGGGAACCGAGGAAATAATGGGGGAAATCGAGGACCGCAAGAAAATCCACCAGCTCAAGCTTGTCTATTTGCCTTGCCACAGTTTCCAAATCAAGGAGACCCGGTAAATGTACAAGGTATGGTTCTTGTGTGCTCATCTTGGGCACATGTTCTTTTCGATACAGGAGCTTTGCGTTCTTTTATAGCTAGGCATCTAGTTGAGTCTTTGTCATTATAAATTGGGGTTCTAGAGAACCCGATTGTTGTAGAGACTCCTGTTGGGGGTCGAGTTGTGTTGGACCGAGTGTGTCGGTCTTGTGAGATGGTTGTCGCGGACCACGTGTTTATATTTGATTTAGTAGTTATAGAGATGTCGGGATTCGACGTAATACTTGGAATGGATTGGTTGGTTCATTTCAACTCTTTCATCGATTGTGTTCGACAAAATTTTTTCCTTACAACTTCATCCGGAGATGAGGTGTTCTTTCGTGGGGAAAGGGACGCTACCCTTTCTTCTATTCCTTATTATTCCAAGCGGGTTGTGGGCAACCTGTCTTGTATTTTGGCTAGTCTCTCGATAGTGGATAACGACGAGGAAGTGGAAATATAGCCAAGCGTAGTAGACGATTTTAGAGATGTGTTTCCGAAGGATCAATCGGGGTTACCACCGAACAGATGGTTATATTTTTCTATCGACCTGGTACCGGGAACGACACCCATAGCCATTTCCCCGTCCCGTTTGGCACCGGCTGAGTTAAAAGAGTTAAGTAAGTAGTTAGAGGAACTATTGAAGAAGGCGTTTATTAGGTAGAGTACGTCACCGTGGGCGGCACCGGCCTTATTTGTGCAAAAGAAGGATGGAATGATGAGAATGTGCATGGACTATCGAAAGCTAAATAGGGTGACTATTAAGAATAAGTGCCCACTACCTCGAATTGATCATTTGTTTGACCAACTGAAGGGAGCAAGGTTCTTTTCAAAAATCGGAGTTTCTTGGGTTTAGCGGGATACTATCGACGGTTCGTGAAGGATTTCTCGAAGTTAGCGACTCCAATGACTCAACTTACCAAGAAAGGGGTGAAGTTCGTTTGGAGTGAGGCTTGCGAGAAAGCTTTCCTAGAGCTTAAGAAGCGGTTGACTAGTTCCCCCATACTAGTTATTCCCGAGCAAGGGAAGGCTTACCAATTGTATTGCGATGCTTCGAAGGAAGGTTTGAGTTGCGTCTTGATGCAAGAAAGAAAGGTTATCGCATATGCTTCGCGACAACTAAAGGTTCACGAAAAGAACTATCCGACACATGACCTAGAGCTAGCGGTAATAGTTCATGCGTTGAAGATATGGAGGCATTATCTATTCGGGGAAAATTTCGAAGTGTTCTCGGATCACAAGAGCTTAGGGTATATTTTTACCCAACATGATCTAAATATGCGACAACGACGATGGACGGAATATCTGGAATAGTACGACTATCACCCGGGAATGGGGGATGACTCGTCTTACGGACTGGGACGAGTGGCGTGAGAGGTCCAAGTGCGCACTATAAATCTACTTTTATGTTGCAATGGTCTCTGTCTCTCCCTAATTCCGGGGACAGAAGACGGCCGAAGGGATAGGGAATGACCTACCTTACGGACTGGGGTAGGTGGCGTGAGAGGTCCATGTATGCTTTAGATGTATGTTGTTGTTATCTAATTTATTTAATTTATCCCATTGTAGAATGTCTTTATATTTCTCTTTATACGTCGATTATCGTAGTTGTAGAATTTGTGGGCTCTTGCATTTATGGGATGGAGTGACGGTATTTGTGGTGCCGTCCCGTCCAGTTATGTGCGTGGGACTCACCGTTACAATTTTGTTGTTCAGGTACATTAGAGGTTGAGGCGTTTGGTTAGAAGGTTTAGCAATGCATCACATGGGCTCGGGGCTTCCGCTTTATTTTCATTTAGATTATATTTTGAGGTTGTAGCCTACGGGCAAATTCATTCGTTTGTTATTTTCTTACCTTTTATAAAACTTGGCTTGTAGCCGTGTTTGGCAACAGTTTTATTTATTTGACAATCGTTCCTTTAGCTCGCAATTTATTTCTTTTAAAAATTCAAATTTTGTACCAACAGGTTCCATTTTCTTTTCTTTTAAAAAGGTCATGCCTCGATATCCGTGTTTATGGAATTTGGGGCGTGACACGAGGGGATAGGGAATGACTCGTCTTACGGACTGGGACGAGTGGCGTGAGAGGTTCAAGTCCGCACTTAAAATCTATTTTTATGTTAGCAATGGTCTATGTCTCTTCCTATACCGGGGACATAAGACGGCCGAGGGGTATCGGGAATGACCTACCTTACGGACTGGGGTTGGTGGCGTGAGAGGTCCATGTTTGCTATAGATGTGTGTTGGAGCTATTTAATTTATTTCGTTGTACGATGTTATTTTATTTCTTTTATACGTTGTTATTGTAGTTGTTATTGTGAGTTCTTGCATTTATGGGATGGAGTGATGGTATCTTGTGGTGCCGTCCCGTCTACATATGTGCGTGGGACTCACCGTTACAGTTTTGTATTTCAGGTACAACTTAGGTTGAGACGTTTGGATAAGAGCCATTGCAATGCGTCACATGGGTTCGGGGCTTTCGCTTTCTTTTTACTTAGATCACTTTTGAGGTTGTAGCATACGGACAATTTACATTCGTTTATTTTCTTTTATAAATTTGTCCAAACTATCTTGTCTTGTCGCCGCGTTTGACAAACACTTTTATTTAATGATTAATTGTTCCTTTAGCTCGCAATTTATTTCTTTTAAAATTTAAATTTTGTACCAACATGTTCCTTTTTCCTTTTGTTTAAAAAAGATCACGTCTATACGAATTCAAATGAAATTCACAAAGTCCGAAGAATTACAGTAAAACTTTTCTATACGAATTCAAATGAAATTTACAAAGTCCGAAGAATTTCAAGTCACAACAATAAACTCTACATTGTTATACACTTTTCCTAAGTAGATATTACAAATAAAAAATAATTATTTTAAAATTAAGTAAAACTTAAATATATATACATCATGTAATATATTTGAACAAGGTTTATACAAAGAAACAAATGAATCATGTCAAAAAGCTTCGAGAATGGTAGACAGTAAAAACCATTTTGACTTCAACAAGAAAGTGTCCATGTTGGCGAGCTTTTACCTATGCGTAGTGGCGGGGCTTATGTATGATAACGGGTTACCAAGGGGTGGCACGACAACCGCACAAATTTCAATAATTTGATTTTTTTTACAGTGTTTTTTCGGCTAATTTGTAAATATAGCATTTTATCAACCCCTTAATTAAAGTTTATTTCCGACAACCCCTTTTAAAATTATATATTGTTTTTGTAATTACACACCACTAGATTTTGTGTTGTGATACTAGTAAAGATTATTAATTCTAAAGGCTAAAGGTTAAAAAAGTAAAGAAAAAATATCAAAAAATCTTTAAAAAAAGAAGAAAATAAAATTGAAAAATGATTGTAGTGACTTTATTTACAATAAAAACTAACTATAAATGTATTATTGATTATTAGTGCCATATACACTAATTAAATATGAATCTGGATGGTTCTAACATTTTCATGCATTGTACTATATTCTAAGGCCTAATATCTACTTAGTCAAATTATTATTTCAAACATTACAAAAAATATCAAAATTAAGATTAGATAGTTTTTAATATATTACAAAAAAGATTATATGTAAAGAATCATGCATATTTTAATTTAGAGAAAAAAAGAAGTTATAAATCTAAAATTTCTATATTTTGATCAATATGTTGTCCATAAATCATGAATTTGCCAGGAATAAATTATAACTTATATAAAAAGTTCTTCAAAATTTTAACAATTTGAGCATGATTGAAAAGGAAATAAAAACAATGTTGTAAATTATTTACTCAATTTTGGAAGTTTGAGTATTAAATATAAATTTGGATTTTTCTGTTCTCTTTACTAAATTGGATTTTTAGGTTGTTTTTTGTATTTAATTTATAAAAAAACTTAAGTCAAAACTCTTTAATTAGCCAAAACAGACAGTTGGTTGAGTGATACCCTGAAAATAATTTATTTTGATATGTTGTATACAAGAGGGTGATTTTTTTTTAATATTGAAAGCATGAAAAATTTATTTCCAGAATAATTTAAGGAAACTTAGTGCCGATAGTTTTTTTAGCAACCCCAAAGTTAGTGTTCTGGGTCCACCCTTAACTATGTGTGAAAGTTCAACTATGTGATAGAGACGCAAATAATCAGTCATTGTGCAAACAAAGTTACATCGTATTTTACATGATACTATGTGTTTACGATATATATTATTTACGATATATATTTTTTCTTGCTATAAGGAGACGAATTTCTTACTAACGGGAAAAAAAATTATGAAATATAAAATATACACTTTATTTTTATTTATAATTGGCCGAAATTGTTGGGACCATGTTTTTTATTACTATATGAAGTTTATTATTATATAGAAGAATCTTATATAGATGTTTTACTATACTACCTATTTTATTATGCCATGTCTTTAGATATACTAGCGGACGTGCCCACGCGATGCGTTGGTGTAACGTGTAAAACAAATCGAACGATAATAAAATTGAAATTCCTACAACTGAAACCAACATTGAAAAAATCATATAGATTAGCATAAAGTAAGTTGCCCATACCTCTCTGGTTTTTAAGAAATAAATCGGTATACACTGCTTTGTTTTATTGTATATTCCATGGGTTTTGAGGATTTTGGATTCTAGAAAAAAATTTAAAAACAGGGAGAAAGAAGTATTGAAAAGACAGAGAATTGAGAGGAAGAAGACGTTTATAGGGAGGAACGGTTAATACATATGGGAAGTTACTTTTCAAATCTTCCCGTGTTTAATTAGGAGTAGTGCATATTTTGTAATTTGTAAAATTAGAGAGGTTTTAGTTAATTATTTGTTTAAAGGACTCATAAGATGTATATACATAAACTAATAGTATAGATTCCTGCTTATAGTAATAAATTCCAATACATGCCAAAAATAAACTTTGATACATATATCTATCTTTATGTATTTATTTTTTAACTTTTAAAACTACAGATTTTCTATGTGATCTGTTATCATAAACTCCATTTAGTAAAAAAATTCTCGGTTTCACTGTTATGATTATAAAAAGGAGTCCAAATCTTCTACCCCTTTCCGTGCCTTTTGTTTATTTTATCCAAAAAAAATTCTAAAAAATTTGAAAAAAATTGTACAATTACTATAATACATGTATCAATACATTCCAATAATTATTTTTAAAAAAAATCCATACAAAATTTATTTTGGAATAAATGTATAAATTAGTGTAAATTAAACATTGAATATTAAAAAAATTGTCTAAAACAATATTATGTTCAAATGTTTTAAAATTTGAATACAATATAATATAAAAGTTTATAAATTTACGGTATAAGTTGTGAAAATTTAAATTTTGAGTGAAAATAAGGAATGGGGCACGAAAGAGAATAGAGAATAGAAGGTAGAAGACTTATACTCATTATGCTAATGCCTGTATAAGTAATTATTAATTTATTTTTATTTGGTATAGGATTTTCAAGGCATGCCCATATCCAGATGACAAGCAGAGGAAAGAACTAAGTCGTGAGTTGGCATTGGACCCTTTGCCAGTCAAGTATTGGTTCCAAAATAGACGCACTCAAATGAAGGTTTAGTTCAACACCTCACTCTTTAATTCTCACTCTAGCTATCTAGTCTCTTGTACAAATTTTACCTTTGCAAAAATGCATATACGCTAATCTATAGTTTATGCTATATAGACTTTGACATCAACCGATAACTTAAAGGATATTGAACAACTTTCTTGGGCTCTTTTGATTGTATATCCTACAAGGCTAAAAGTGATAGAGTAGAACTTTAGGTAAAAAGATATATAACAAGGCAACAAACAGATTCGCTCGGTAAAAATATAAAACCAGGGCCAATCGGAAGGAAAAATATAAATCAAAATTCTAAAGAAATAAGGGTTTTGTTCTGCCTCTAAAATGTAAGCAAGAATATGTTATATATAAGTACTCTAAGAGGTTGAATGATCAAAAGTTAACTATAAAAGAAAAGCCCAAATTTTCAAAATAGAAAAAGGAAATTAATCCCCAAAAAAACATTTCTTGAACTATATTTTATATAAAGTACCATCCAAAGGTTTACTAAAATGTGCAACCTTCTCCATCAAAATTAAAGTCACATTGGTGCTTGCCTCTTGACTTCCCACCCACCACTTGCCCATGGGTCTGGAAAAATTAAAATTTCGTGTTGTGAAAATTAAAATACATAATTCATACTATAAAAAAAGAAAAAGACAAACTTATATTAAATATTTAGATTCCCATATAGGCGGTAGGATTGACATAAGTGGTTGGTAAATTCACACTCAAATTTTTAGTTGAAACATTTTGAGTACTCCGTATTGAAAAAAAAAATATCAATCATGGTTGATTTTCTTTTTACCATTTTTCTAATATTCAAACAAGAAAAACCTACCAAAATTAATCATCAAACTTTTCGCATGGTAATTAAAAAATAAACTGATTAAAACAATAAAGCATAGAGTCAAAACATAATAAAAACTAAAGCAATCAAAATAAGAAAATTAAAATAGGCAAGATATTAGATACCTTTCCATACATTATTATAGATTTATAAGCATGTATCTTTACATCAAGAATGGTAGGGAGTAAACTAAAATTTTTATTCAAATTCCAAATAATTTTGAAAGTAAATCTTTTCTAATATATATTTACTCCTAACAATTATTTGTTAAATAACATTTTTATTATTAATTTTGCATATAACCTCTAAAGTTAATTTATAATTATATTTTTACCTTCATATTATATTATACTACTTAGACAATGCATTTCTTCTAACACATGGTGGGTTGACTTGTCATCAATTACAATAATTTACTATTTTATATCTACTAATATTATCACAGCATGAGATTTCGTAGTAGTTTATTATAAAAATAATATTTAATTTTGAAAGTGGTTGCCAACAAAAAATATTAAGGGTTTGTCAGAATACATTATTTATAAATTACTTCGAAAAACAGTAATAAAAAAATATTATTTTTAAAAATTGTGGGGTTGCCGTGACAACCCCTTGTCATATATGAGTTCCGCCACTGTGTGTGGTAATACTTTTTCGTCATTAACTTTTTTTTTTACCTCTCAGATGCAAAATGAGAGGCATGAGAACGTACAAATTCGGTTAGAGAATGAGACGCTTCATGCTGAAAATACGAGGCTAAAAGACACACTCAACAACTCTCTTTGTCGCGCTTGTGGTGGTCCAAGTGCTGTCAATGATCTATCTTTGGACGAGAATCATCTGCGAATGGAGAATGTCCGTTTGAAAGATGAGGTATGTTGAACTTTATCATTTTAATAATTTCAATAATATCTGTTTAACATTGGTTTGACATGCCTTTTGAATCTGGTTATATAAGAAAAGATTTCAACTTAATCTAAAACTGCAGGTGGTTGTCACGGATAGCAACATGCGGAATAAGATGAAATTATGAAAAATGTTTTAACTACAATAGCTACAACTCAAAGTTATATTTTAGTTTTAACTTAAGAGACTTGAGTAACATATTTAGATTTCTGATGATCTATTTATCAAGAACACGAATTGACTGAAGTCTTGCATATACTCCTATTATATACATTTCCATACATAGATAACCAGATTATGCTATTTTCTCATAATTTCACATGTTTCTGTGTGAGTAAAGTTTTAACATCCATTATGCATATAAGTGAATAATATAGAAGTCCAACTTCCAACAAATTTCTGGATCATGAATCTAGAAAATGACTATTAATTGTTATGAACATGGATGTGGTTTAGCACTATGAACTTTTTCTCTCATGAAACAGTTTCCAATAACAATGAAAGGTATGTACCATGAATGGTGCATACAAGAAAAATCTAAATTTGTGATTCAAAATGCTACTTTGGATCTTTGGTGGTGCTTTTTCTCAAATGATGGTCTAATTTGAGTTAGAATTTGAACAATGTAATTAATTATTGAACGGTAAAAAAATTAATTTGCATATTGCCATTTGATATCTTTAGTCTACACAAATTGCATTATGTTACATGCATGTGTAAGGGAAGCATGATTATTGATTTAATTTAAAAGATTTAGTTATGTGCTTATAATGTAAAACCAATGCTATGCTATGTAACATCCCGTATTTTTATAAGTGGTTTTATTTATGATTTAATTTATCCAAAAACTTTTTATTCAAAATTTACCAAAAACCGGTCACTCGACTAATTTTTAGCCAAAAACCGAAACTCTTCCAAAATTTTTTATTTTAAAAACCTGTTACTAATTTTACTAATAAAAAGGACCCAATAGATTTGTTTCTAAAGATTTGTATTTTTGAGTACTAAAACAATATTTTTGGATTAAGAGTTAACTTTTAGAACTTTGGGGACCAAATAGTTCGTTATCACAAACTTTCTCAAAACAATTTTTACATCTTCAAATCAGCCCACTTCTTTTAAAATAGTAACCTAAAACAAGAGAGAAAAGGGAAAAAAAGAAGAAGAAGAAGAAGAAGAGGAAACCACCATTAGCGGGTTCTTACCGGAAGCATCTCCTCTACGCTCTAAGGTAACGGGGGTTATCCATTGCGACTAGACGAGAGTGTATATTAGGATTAAGTTTTGCGTTTATTATAAATTGGGGGTTTTGCCTTTTATATTAATTATCTTCTTAAATTGTTAATTGGGTTTTAGTTGTATTTTTAATTCACTTATTTGAATTGCAGAAGTTGAGAACTTAGTCATACTAATTTCGGTTTAATAAGAATATTGATGGGTCGCGTGTTTTATGCGTTGATCATGTGATATTATAGTTGTTGATAGAATTGGTTAATTTATTGTTGAATAAAGATGAGTTTTAGATTGCGCATACAAGGTGTTTGTTAAAATGCCTGAATGAGATTTTATGTTGTTAGAGTTGGTTGGCTAGTTGTGAATCTAGTACATATGCTTATGTGTTTTGTTGAATTGCGTTAAAGTGACATATGAGAATGTGTTAATTGAATGGTTGAATATTATTGGCCGAGGCCTTGTGATTTAGAATAGTGACAATGGTCTCTGTCTCTTCCTAATTTCGGGGACAATAGACGGCCGAGGGGATAGAAAATGACTCGTCTTACGGACTGGGACGACTGGCATGAGAGGTCCTAGTGTGCACTATATTTATTTTTATGTTAGCTATGGTCTCTGTCTCTTTCTAATTCCGGGGACAGTAGACGATCGAGGGGATAGGGAATGACTCGTCTTACGGACTGGGACGAGTGGCATGAGAGGTCCAAGTGCGCACTTTAAATCTACTTTTATGTTAGCAATGGTCTATGTCTCTTCCTAATTCCGGAGACATAAGACGGCCGAGGGGATAGGGAATGACCTACCTTACGGATTGGTATAGGTGGCGTGAGAGGTCCATGTTTGCTATAGATGTTTATTTAATTTATTTCGAGGTACGCAGTTATTATATTTTCTCTTTATTGTAGTTGCTGTTTGTGAGTTCTTGCATTTATGGGATGGAGTGACGGTATTTGTGGTGCCGTCCCGTCTATGTATGTGCGTGGGACTCACCATTACAGTTTTGTCTTTCAGGTACATTATTGGTTGAGGCGTTTGGTTAGGAGCTTTAGCAAGGCATCACATGGGGTCGGGGCTTCTTTCTGTTGCTTTCATTTTTACTTAGTTGATTTTTGAGGTTGTAGCTTATGGACAAATTCATTCGTTTGTTAACTTTTAGCTTTTATAAATCTTGCCTTATAGCCGTGTTTGGCAAACAGTTTTATTTATCCTTTTAATTGTTCCATTAGCTCGCAAGTGTTTTCTTTTAAAAGTTTAATTTTGTACCAACAGGTTCTTTTTCCTTTTGTTTTAAAAGGTCACGCCTTGATGTTCGTTTTACGGATTTTGGGGCGTGGCATGCTAACTAATCAAAACCATTCAAAAACACATGGTTTGAATACAATATTAAATTTAATTATGGTTTCAGTATCCCGAATTGTTGTTATTTTCTCGATTAGTACATGAATTCTTATTTTTCTTATTTAATTATCACACTGAATTTAAGTTTTTTATTTATATTAAATTATTTCGGTCATATTGATACTTAATTATCTTTTTATTTAGTACCTTAAATTCTATTATTCATGTGTCACGTGCCACATAATTGGACATAGTGGTTCAAAATAAAATAAAAATTGCAATCATGGATCAAAATTTTAGAAATTTAGTGTTCGCCCTTCCCTAATTTTATGTAAAAAACAGTTGTAAGATATGAAATTTTTTATATAGAATATATTGATCCCTCCCATATTCAATTTCTGGTTCCGTCACTATCTATCCACTACAAGAAAGTCTAAGCGTTAAGAGAGCTTCTGTTGCTATTGTGTGCTCGTGACTTATTTAGTGACGAGAATAACAACGGTTTCTTTTGCTAATTTTGTCACCAAATTAGCAAGAAACACTTTGGTATCATATTAGTAACAGAATATTGAGAATTTTTCTTATAGTGATCGAAATGAAGTTAAATTTGCTAATAATTTTTAAAATCTCCGCTTTTGCATTTTCACTAGAAAATTTCATATAAAACACACACACATGTTTATTAATTTTTTGTTGTCCATAATTTTAAATCCATTGCATTTTATTTTATAGTAATCTTGAAGATGTACAAAATTTCTTTAGTGATGCTAGTTTAGGTATCATGACCGTTGAAGTGTATTTAACTGTGAAGACAAAACAAATGCATATAAGACACAAATAATAACCCATATTTAGTTGGGCATTAATTTTCACGTACTTAGTCATGTAAATGTTTAGAGACTTCGGCCGAGCTGAGCCGTTTTGTGCTTATATTTATAATAATCACGTACAAGTTTGTAATGTCAATATAGATTATTCACCAACCATAAAAATAAAATGATATTAGAAAATTTTAAGCCTTACATGATAAATAGAAAATTATAATCTGAATATCATTTCTTCCATTTCATCTAAATGACAATACTTGCATATTAGTATTATATACTCGATCGTAAGATATTTATAACAAATGCCTAATATATTTAACTTAAACATCTTACCTAGCTCTTGATATCATTTTAAAGAGTTTTTTGCTAAAGATAATAAATTAATATTCAAGAGTGAATAGTAATTTTAAATATACATCATTCTGACAATAGGATAAATGAGTCTTTGTGATGATAATGGTTCTCCATATATCCAATAGGATAAATGCCAATCATAAATTTGAACATAAGGAAGGAAAATGAAAGGAAATTTTCCAAAAAGAAAAATATGTTTTTGTTTCTTTTTAGTCGATATCTTCTGTAGGCTCTCTGAGATGTAACAGCGACTAAAGAAATGACCAAAAAGTATCGTATTTGAAATTTATTTTCAAAAAGTATCATGTAAACCTTCCTTCCTAATTTATTTTTCAACTCTCTCAATACCAATTTCAAATCATATACTCCAGTAGAAAAAAAACAGAAGCTTCTTTTAGGGCCTTATTTTAGGATTAAAATCAACTAATAAACTCCTTTTATAAATATAAAGAAGCTATGGCTAGTCTAGAATAAGCTGCTAATCCTGTATTTAAACTCCTCATCAAATATATTCTACAACAATCACATAATGTATCAAGGTGCAATTATTGCTCTCAAGTAACCTCTCAATTAAGCATTTTCATTAAAAGAACGAAAAAACCTTTCATCCAGTGAAGATCAAGCCATCCAATTGCGATGATGTGACTCAAATTGTATATATTTTATGATATTATATAAGGATCAAATATATTATGATAAATTCTTCAAGTGATCAACTTAAACCCTAGAATGACAAACTCTTAATTTCATTCCAGATCACTTGTGAAGTGTGATTCATATATACTGTATTAAGTAAAATAAAACAAAATGCCTGGTAACAGTCACTTCTAGACGAAACCGTCTTTACGCAAGTTTTTCGATAACTTGGGAATCATACTAAAGTTGTACATTTGCGCCCCACATAGTTACTTCTGGATGGCATTTTAGTAGAAAGGTCCTTTAGAATGTGTTTGGATTTTTGGAACCTCGAAAATGTCAAGGGAAAAAAACAGAAAACAAAGAACGACAAAAAGAAAAGTAAAATGAAATCATTTTTCGCTCATGTGTTTGAAAGTGTTAAAGTATATTATTTCACATTGACTAGATAATGATCGAGCCTGTGTTTTATAAAAAGTTACTCATCTTTACTATTACGATACATTTTAATGATAACATATATGTGTTCAATAAAAAGTTTGGAAAAATGAGAGGATGAAAAATAAAAGAAAGGGAAAGAGAGCTAGTCCCTTTTTTTATAGTCTGTTTTTTATTTCCTTCCATTTGTGAAACAAAAGTGGTTAATTTCACTCAATCTACACATAAAAAAAAAATCCGTACTTTTTATCGTTTTGTATTCCATTAGTTTTCTCATGTAACCAAATATAAGAAATTGTTTAATCTGGAAATTAGTTTTCTCATCTATTTTTTGGATTCCAAACACACATGATACACCATTAACCGGTGATATCGGATTTTAACCGAAAATTAACAATCACTAAAGCAAATGAAGAGACGCTTAAAAGAAAACATAGCGGCTTTGGTGATCCCCAAAAATTGCTCCAACAATTGGAAGTTTTTTGTTCCATGAAATTGAAATTTGAATCTTCTCTTTCAAGAGTTGTCTACCAATATCCCCTTCATCCCAAATTACAAATATTTGTTGAGAATACAGCTATTAAAAAAAAAACGAGTCTACTTGTAATTTTCTAAACATTTTAATTTAGTCAAATGAAAATATTTTATTCGTACAGAAAATCCAAAATCCAAGTAAGGGTAATAATAAACATAAACTAACTTCGTCCATTCTGAGTTTTCGTTTTTGTAAAAGTTCATTTAAATTGGGACGTGATGATATAGAATAATTATCAATTAAATTGGGATGGATGGGGTATAGAATATAAGAAGCAATTAACCAAACTAAGTACATTTTTCTTTGTAAAACTTCACGTACCATAACTGTTCTATTATCTAAATACTCTTTTTATGATTTTATCGATGGTAATTTACCATTTTATTTTGTTTTTTAATTGTGTAAGTTCAAACGCTGTCGACCACAATCTTGGTAATAAAAAAAATGCTTTTTAAGGTATTTTTTTTTGTTTTTAAATACAAGAATCAACTTATTGCAAAGTAACCTCAAAAAAGTAAAGTAATTGCACTTGCACAACGAAAAAGCTAGTACATAACTTTATTTTAATGTTAAAATGGCAAGATACTAACAACCGCAGTTAAAAAGAGGACTTGATTAACAAAACGGATTAGTGCTATACATGTTCCTATGAACAAAAATATGGGAGAGTCTTTGAATCACCGGTATAATTCACTTGCTACATTTGGCTAGCATGTGAATCTTTTTAATATAGTTGCGATAATTGCATTTTTGATTCATGAGAAGCAGTGCCGGTTTCAGAGTTTTAGTGGCTATATACAGCTAAAAATATAGGGTTTTTTTTTTGAAATATTTTTCAAACTATTTAACTAAAGTTCAAATCTGATATCTTTAATAGAGCCATGTATTTTGTGATATATGTAATATATGTGACCAGAAAGTACTTTATTCGAAACTATGAGGTTTCTCAGTCTAATAAATAAAAAATTTCTCAGTCTAATAAATAAAAAATTTAAGGAAAAAACGCTGCAGGAAGAAGGGGTACCGTACATAAGACGAAGAAAATAGTAAAAGTAGTCTGTAGTTTTTTTTATTAGCACCTTTTTTGTATAACCTTAGTGTATGAGGAAAGGATATCGTGCTAGCTCTTGTTTGTTGCTGCTTTTGTTGGCTTAAAAGTTGAATTCTGGATGTAACACTGAGTTAGGTTCCCTGTTTATAAAATCCAATCAATTTTCTTTGCAAAAAAAAAAAAAAAACGCTGCAGGAAGGATTCGAACATACGTCAGTGCAGGTCAGTAAAAGATATGACTGGGACGCTAACCACTTGTTAAAATATTTAGTACGACTAGTGTACACTAAATTAGCTAGGGTTTGCCCCACCGATAAATTTGCAAGGATTCAAACTAACTCTAAGACTCAGAGTTTCGTCCATTTTTTAGAGTTTTAATTAGAGGCAACATACAGTGGCAGATGCATAAGATTCATGGTTCCCTCCATTTTTTAGAGTTTTAATTGGAGCCAACACCCAGTGACGGATGCTTGTAGAGCAATGGAGGGTCACATGGCCCCCCAAAAATTATTTGTTGTGAAACTACTACTATGTACTATTCCTTTAATGTGTTATATTAAATCTAAGTCATCGTACACGGAAGCGTAAAATAAAATAAAAAGATCTTGTTCGTAACATACGAACGGGTGTTTATTCGAAAACGCTCGCTCGAACGGACGTTAAATCGTTGGATTCCACCAACACAATTTATAACTCACCATATATATAAATTAGAAAGAGAAAAACTCTATTGTTTATTTAATAACTGAATTCCCAAAACACTACTCCTATAGGAGTATTTATAACTTGTCTAACAAATCCTAATTAAACTAGAAATAGTAATAACTAAATATTCTGATTGCCTAGCAATCCAAATTAAAATAGGAATAATAATAATTAAATATCCTAAATAAAATAGGAACGTAAATACTAATAAATAATATTCTCTAAAAGGAAACTCTATTGCTCTTTTAGAAATTAATATTGCTTGGTATTCATCCGTTTCTCATCATTCTCTTCCACTTAAAAACAAATCATCCCGATTTGTACTTTGTAAGCGAAATTTTTTATCAAACCAATTGTTATCTTTTTGTTGGCGCATTATTTTCCTCTTGTCCCACGGATCTCCAATTAATGTATCAAAATCCATATATAAATACTCACGAACAAAATCTATCAAGTGCTGAATATCAAGCATGAAAGCTAGCTGATTCGACTCGAGCGTTATACCTCGAAACCACTTTAATAATTTTTTCATTAACTCACTTATTCGGATCCCTTCATATTCCGTGTTAATTCTCAAAGTTAAAACTCCATAAAAATCATTGATATTAAAAGAAAAATCATTGACAACATTAGAGATAGCCAATAAACTTTTCCCTTCCACTTTAGAAACCTTTGATATACTTTCTGTTAGAACTAGCATAAATTTTTCTCATTGCCACTCAATATAATATGTATCATCTTTTCCTTTATAGATAGAACCAACGTCAAATTTCCATGGTCTACCTATTAATACATTACATGCATCCATCTCATCTGTTGGCCCGTGCGGTTAAACCTTAGAGAGAGGGTGAATAAGGTTTTAGGCATTTTTTGCGGAATTAAAATTCTAAGCGCAACTAACAACCCAACTAGCTCGATATCTATTTGCGAAAATAAATATGCGATGATAATCTATGAATAAATTGAAACATGCGCACAATCACAAATAATATAAGTTGCGGAAAGTAAATAGTAAGGAAAGAAGTTGACACCACGATATATAGACGTTTGACAAACCCGCCTAGTCCTCTCCTCGGTATTCACGCTACAAAATATTTCACTATAATCTTCTTTCCAAGATTACAAATCCTAACGAGATAATCAACCGATTTGCTCACCCTCTACCCGAGGATACAATCTTGATACAAGTGCAAGAGTACACAAAATACGAGTCAACGACTCACCCTCAATCTATGAGTAACCAAGTGTTTAACCTAGAACTTTTAACCAACACTTTGGCTTAAAAGCTTCTATCCAAACACCCACTCACAAATGAGCTTATAATTTGCTCTTTACAATTTTGTTACAACAATGTAACTAAACTCACTATTTTATTGCTTCTAAATAAGCTAATTGGTGAGTTTTTGATGTTGTTTGAGCTTGATCACTTTTTTTCTTATTTTTCCCTTTTTGAGCTTTTTTTTTGTTTAACAATGGATTTTTTTGTGTTTTTGATAGAGAGAGATTAATGGATGGTGATTAGTGTATTTTGAAGAGGGATTAAGGTATATTTGAAGAGCCAAAATGTCCATTGGTCCATAGATGACCGTTTGGAGTTGTTGGATGCATTATCCAACGGATAATGACTTGTTTTCAAAAAGGCAAAAAACAACTTTTTTGAATCGGACTGAATCTCGATCGATTAGACTGATCTTGATCGATCAAGATTTCTGGAAAAAAATTGTACTGCTATAATTTTGATCGATCGGACTGTATCTCGATCGATCGAGATTCACTGGAACTTTTTGGATCATTTTTTATCAATCGGACTATATCTCGATCGATCGAGATTTCTGGACTGATTTTTCTACTTTTTGAAACACTCGTAATTTACTCGTTCGGACTCCGAATCGACTTCCGTTTGAACCGTTGGCTTCATTATTGAGTGATCTATCATTTTAAGTCCTGAAATATACATTTTATCTTTTTGAAAAAGATCAAACATTATATCATCGAATTATAAAATCATTAAATCATAATCACACTTATAATCAAAATCAATTATTGAACCCATGGTTCAACAAAATTCTTAATTTCTCGAATTTAATATCGCTTTTCGACTTAAAGTTTTCTTGAGAAACAATTTAAAATCATTAATATCAACGCTTTGCTCTAATTCTGAAACACCTTCGAGAAAAAGTTTGTTTCTTTCTTTTAGCGAGATTGTTGTTGAATCCAACTGAACTACATCAACCATTTGTGAATCTTGCGTTGAATTATAGTTTTCTAGGATTATGTCATTTTTATCCTTGAGGTCATCAGTTAAAACAGGTTTAGTGAACTCCTAATCATCAATCGCAAAACATGGTTTTGAATAGAGGGAAAAAATTTGATCATCATAAAAAATTTCCTCGTTTTGAAGAGACTCCGGTACTTCAATCCGAATTCCTTTTCCTTGCCATTTAGATGTAAATCCATGGTGTTTGTCATCGTAAATAGATTTCACTTCATCTTGTCATGATTTTCACAACAAAATATGACAAATATGCATATCAATAACTTCACAACTGACTAAAGACTTATATATTTTTCTCATGGCTAAAAGAACCAAACAAATACGAGTTACCTGAACCGGGAGTCCATCTTGATCTCACCCGATTTGATAAGGTGTGGGGTGCGACATTATGTTCAAGTTCAAGTAGTTCACAGCCTTTAATGATACTAAATTTGACAAACAGTTGTTCTCTATTACCATCTTGCAAACAACTCCTCCTAATCGGCACTGAGCTTGAAATATTTTTTTTCGATATGTGAGTTTTTCGTTATAGATAGAGCTTTCCATAATATGCATTTTGTATTTGACAAAGATCGTAGGCTTGCTCTGGTACCACATGACACAGGACGGAAGCGTAAAATAAAATAAAAAGATCTTGTTCGTAACACATGAACGGGTATTTGCTCGAAAACGCCCGAACGGACGTTAAATCGTTGGAATCCACCAACACAATTTATAACTTACTAAAGATAGAAATTAGAAAGAGAAAAACTCTATTGCTTATTTAATAACTAAATTCCTAAAACACTACTACTATAGGAATATTTATAACCTTGTCTAACAATCATAATTAAACTAGAAATATTAATAACCACTACAAGAAATTACATCTTAATGCTCCATTTGTTTCATAGTAAAAGTTTCACATGGGAAAAATATTTCAATGGGAAAGTTTTACACTGAAAACTTTTGTTTGCTTTTCATTTACACGGGGTTGGTGCATAAAAAGTTTTCCAGCTAAAATTTTATACAAACTCAAGTTTTTTTTACAAATTATTTTTTTAACAAATAATTGGTAAAAATCTCAACATGTATAGGAAACTTAACATAAACACATATTTTATTTCATATACGTCACTTATAATAACTTATAAATTTTCAACATATAAACTCATAAAATTATAAGTATAGAAGATATTAATAACTTAAAAAGTTCTCTAGTGGTTGATGAATTAATGACGTAATTTTATATTGGCTAGTGTTCAAAGATGAATCTGTATGGCTAACTAATATAGTAATATTTCTACTATTTATTAACAATAAACAGTAACGAATCATAATTTTCTTTCGTTAAGTGTCAAAAATATTGCAACAAGGAACTACTCAACTGTTATGGAATCATTTGTTCTCTGAATTTTAATTTCCATTAAATAAGTTTTAAAATATATTTAAGTAAATTTTAAAATATACAATGCCGTAGTAAGAGTTACATATGTATAATTTAAAATAATTTATACGCCAAAACTTATTGTGATCTCTAAAATTAAATTTATGGTATATTAATTTAATCCTAAGTGTTGAATAAGTAATGTTAGTTTTGTAATAAATTAATAAACTACCATCTATAATTTGATGCAAAATGTCATTATGCTGTTGTTGATGATTTCTCTGTGCAACAAACTGCAACTCGTTGCCGATTAGCTAGTTTTATTGTTAAAAAGTCATTCACCTGCAACTAAATTTTGCTTTGTTGCCGATATTATCAATCAACAACGAAGCAACAAAACGTTGCCAAAAAGCACCTATTTAGCAACATGATAATTATTTGTTGTTATATTTTGTTGTTGAAAATGTAATTTCTTGTAGCTAAATATTCTGATTGCCTAGCAATCGTAATTAAAGTAGAAATAGTAATAACTAAATATCCTAAAAAGAAAAGAAAAGTAAATACTAATAAATAATATTGTCTAAAATGAAACTCCATTGCTCTTTTTGAATTTGATATCGCTTGATCTTCATCCGTTGCTCATCATATATCATTCTATTATAATAAGCCAACTTAAGACAAATGAGGCTGCCAAATTTTGCCCATTTTTTTCAAAAATACCCCTATATTTTTTTATTAATTACAATAATACCATCCTCACATAAAAAAATAAAAAAAATAAAAAAAAAGTAACAACTAATAACACTATGTGTCCATCTTTAACAACCAAACATTCTTTTAAGTCTTCTACTATTGTTTTTTGTATTATCCACGTATTTGTATCATAATTACACTTATTTTTTATATTTTAATTGCATTACGCGTCACACACGCAACGCGTGGGCACGATTACTAGTATATATATATATATATATATATAGCCTATTTATACTACTATCTTTCCGGTTTAGCGATTAGACGTCTTCTTCTATTTTATTGGCTATTGTGAATCAGACTATTTATTTGTTCATTTGTTCTATTTCATTGTTATTTCGCCAACTATTTATTGTTACATTTGTTTTATTTTATTGTTGCTTAGCCAATTTTTTTTTAATCGTCATGGACTCATGTGCGTTGTTAACTAAAACTATGAATTTAGTTATAGTTTATTTCTCCATTTAATTATTTAAAAATATCCTTGTACTTAACACAATCATATAACATTGTCACTATTTTAATATCATGAAAATCAAAATTGTGCCCTCAAAATAAAATTTCTAGATCAGCCCCTCAACACCCACATGATTTTAACAAGAAATGATTTCTTAAATATATAATCTATTTTTTATAAAATCAGGGGCCAAAAAAGTAAGTTTTTTCGAGGGGCATACGTACACATTATGATATAGTGAAATAAAGACAAAGGCATACACATTACAAATGAATAATTAAAAATACCAATCGTAAAACTTTTGGTATAATATATAGCTCTCACAATGGGGCCGGGGTATCAAACGTACAACAAAAAAACTACATTAACCACAGACTAATTAACTGCTATAAAAAATTATCCCCCACATGAATGGGTAAAAGAAAGTTTAGATACAAAATAATGGTCCGCAAAAGACTATCACAATTGTAAGATTTCTTAGTACTAACAATATCTTCACGATTTATTTTTGTTAAATTCTTTTCCACAGTAAATGTAATCACTATCACAATCGTAAGATTTCTTAGTACTAACAATATCTTCTCGATTTATTTTTATTAAATTCTTTTCCACAGTAAATGTGATTGCATTGCACCCATCTTTTACCCGCTTGTGTTCAGTTACGTATATACTTCTACTTTTTTTTATTTCACTATTTGCATGTATTACTATCGAATCCAAATTTTATGCCCCCTATTTTATATTTCTTTTTATCCCCCCATAGCTATTTTATGTTTATAAACTTCTACATGTTCTAGACAAATTTTATAATACTGGGACACAGTATTTATTTACACGATTTGTTTTTTGGATTTAATATTTAATTACACCAGTTCTAAATTTTATTTGAAAATAAAAAAATATTTGACTTTTTTCGTAAGAAAAATTTGTTGGAATGTATAGATACATGTCTAATACAATTTTTTTTCCTAAAAACATTTGGGTAAAAAACCGAAAGGGCATGGTCAGGGGGTATAACATATGGGGCAACAGATTTGGACTCATTACTATGACATATATATTATTTGGAGAAATAACATTATATTTGAAGTGTTATTGTTATAAAAGTGGGGTTTGTTCAATTAAAATTGAATTTTATATTTTTTAAAAAGTTACTTCACCTCGAGAATGAATGTTGGAAACTCTTCGAAAATATGATACATAGAATAAATTTATTGTTTGATTTTAGGGGTCGGTATGTGACCACAAATCGTCAATATGGTATATACTTTAATTTTTGTTACAAACCATAATTTATTTATGAGAGGCATTGAACTTTATTTTTTTTCTTCTAATTATGCATTATCATTTGCCTTTTTTCGATAAATAACACGGTAAGTATTCAACTTTGTTTCTTAATATGCCGAAGACCGTGAACCCTTCTTATCCCCCGATTAGAAAGACCCCTTAGCCTTCTTATCCTTCTTTATTTTCCTATAAAAAAGCACTATTAGTCTAAATATTCAATACCCACAATATATCTCTAATAATTTTACCCCCTCTCTCTAAACGTTATTGAGTCGTCTCACTGGTAAGTTTCTTATCGAGTAATATCTAACAAATTATGGTATGTTAGTTTTATTTTCACATTGAACCATCAATGTTGCTTAGTAATTAAACTCAATCTTCCATTTAAATATGTTTGTTTGTGCAACTATCTATATATATATATCCCCCTCCCCCCTTTCAACTTGACAACACCCCTTGGCTACCTTGACTATTATCTAAATGTGGTGTATATTTTATTTTTTTTGATTACCTAAAAAATTTCAAAAATAAAATTTTAGGTGTGAAAAATGTCTTCTGGATTGAGACTTACGGGTAGTCTGGTTGATGAGAGTGAAGGTGACTTTCGATCCCCGTCGCCACAAACAATCGAAGGAAATCAGGTAAAATTTGCTAATAATTTTAAAAATTCTCGCCTATGACTTTCATAGAAAATTTCTTATAACATCGAAGTATGTATGTTCTATCAATTTGTTGCCGTCTGAATTTTAAATTTATTTCATATAATATACATAGTAAATGATCTAACATTTACAAAATTTCTTAAATTATGCTACTTTATGTGATTGTGACTCTGGAAGTGTATTTATGTTTTAAGACAAAACAAATATATATACGACAAAAATAAATACCTTTATTTAGTTAGGAATTAATTTCCAGTTATGACTTTTTTAAGAAAAAAATTGTCTCATTTTCGGGGTACATTTATATAATCATGGCACAGAAAACTCGGTCGAGTGGAGCCATTTTGTGTGTGTTTGTATAAATAATAATTGAGTAACAAATTTTTAATGTCAATTAAGGCTATAGACAGAACATATATACTAATAAAATTTGCCATAACATTTGAAGCCTTACAACATAATAGAAAATTTTAGTTTAATTATTCTCATTTCTTGTCATTTAGGATCCATCAACTTTTTCATTTCCTTCTAAATGGTATTTGCATATATTAGCTCATATCATATACCCGATAGAAAGATATTTATAGCTAAATGGTAAGGGAAATTCTAAACCGTTCTTAATGATCTGGGATAGGGTAACATTTGATAATTGCAACTATATGGTCTGGACTTGGGTCAGGAAAATTCTAAACCGTTCTTAATGATCTGGAATAGGGTCAACTAATTAAAATCCGGACTGAACCGCGAAAATCGTTAAGGCCACAAAAACCACCTAAGTTAAATATTAAATAACTAAGTATATAATATAGTATTAAGTATAGTAAATATAAATTTATCTCATCCATTTAATTTTTTAATTGCAACTATAACATTTGTTGATTTTATGAATTTTCTGCTGACTTTTTCATTTTCGGATATAATTTATTATGTTGTCTTTATTGTGATACCGCGACAACCAGAAATTCAATCCGAAACCAAACCGGACCGTCGAACCTGAAACCCAATCCGAAATCGAACCGGACCGTTGATCTGGTTTGGTTTGGGCTATAAAGTTACATTGGTCCGGTCTGATTTATATTTTCCTAGTCCGTTTCAACATGTTCCGGGCTTGGGTTTGGCCAAAACCGTTTTAACCCGGACAGTGAACACCCCCATAGGTAATGCCTAATAAGTTTAACTTAATTAAACATCTTACCTTTTGACATAAATTTTAAAAGTTTTTTTTCCTGGAACTTCAAAGATAAAAAGTTTAAATTCATTAGTGGATAATAATTTTACATATACAACTTCCTGACACTTTCGTAAATGTCAATCACAAATCGATCTGGACAAAAATGGAAAGAAAATGTATTAAACTTTCTCAAAGAGAAAAATATAAAATTGAAAAATTTGTTTCTTTTTCAGTCAATGACTTTAATAGACACTTACAGATGTAATAACAACCCTATATTTTTATTTAATTAGTTTAAAAAAATGTAAATATAATAATAACAAACAACACTTGGAAACACCGGCTCCCTCTTAGTATTACTATCTTTTAATCTCTTTTAAAATTTCTAAATATAAAGGCAAAGAAAGAAGTTACAATTTTTTTTCCGAATCCAATCAAGTAAGAAGATAGTTTGGTTTCTAAATGTAATCTCTTAGTATATTAGTCTTATCATCATTCTATTATAATAACTCAAGCCAAATCAAATGAGTCTGTCTAATTTAGCAATTTTTTTCAAAAAATACTCATATACTTTTTTATTAATTATCATATTAACTATTTTCATAAAAAATAAAAACTATTTACACTATTTCTCTCTCTTTAATTACAGAAAATTTCTTATATCGTATATTTTTTTCCTCTAAATATTTGTATCATCATCGCAATTTATCTTTATCTCTAAATGTAATCTCTTAAAATGTAATCTCTTAGTATATTAGTCTTATACCATAATATTTATTTATTCCTCCAGTATTACTTCTCATTCTTGTAAGTTATCAAAACAATGAGATAGTAATTAATTTCCAGCACAGAAACAGAACTGTTTATTTCTCTCTCTTATTAGCAAGTTTAATCTAGATATTGCATTTTTTTTTCCATCATTTCCTTCTACTTCCTCGGTATATTAATATAAAATACGCACATGATGTTACTTTGAACAGAAGATATCTCTCTTCTCAATTAAAACTATCGAAATAATATACTAGGTAATTAATTTGAATATTATTAACTGTTTAGGAATCCAAAACTTTTATCTAATCGATTAAAGCTAATTTATACATTTATTTGGAAAAAATGTTATCTGAACAAAAAATTAAACGAATTCTAATAATTAATATATACATGTCATAAATTTTGTAATATCCTGCACTAAATTGAATATATATCTACGGGAACATGTAAAACAAAATTAAAAAAATGGATATATCGAGTTTATAGCTAGGTGTTGGAATGACTAATTTATATCATAGAAATCAAGAGGAAATAATTATTTCATCGAATGTTAATTCGAAAATAAATAACAAATTAGAAAATTAAATTTTTTATAATTGATGGGAAGGATTTAAGTTGAATTTCAATGATTAATCACTATAGCAACATATGTTATTGTTATATCTATTTCACTTAAATTAGTAAGTACTAGAAAAACCAGAAAGTTGAAGGTTAACATGGTCGACAATTGCAGATGTGATAATAGACTTATGTAGGACTCGTTTAGTTAGCAGTACCCAAACGAAAAATATGGCGATTAGAAACCTTTCTTAATTTGTCCAATTTGAATGTTATCACTTTAGAAAGAACCTACATAACAAGGAGAGTTGCACATTATTATTTTCTTGATTTGGAATGTTTATTATGATTGTCCTCCGGCTTCATTAGTTTCCAAATTAACTTGACTGCAATTAAACTCATGCATAAATACATTATGCATATCGTTCAACTATTTAACATCGTTGTCTTCAGTTTTTCGAAATTCCTTTTATCATGCATACATGATCCAATCATTTACATTTATTTTACGATAGGCTTCACCTAGTGTGGCGGACAATCAGTTTACGACCCCTACGATGAGTCTGAGCCTTGTAGAAACCGACGGCAGAAGGGTTAGAGGTGCAGATAGCGATGGTGTTGGGTCTCAAGACGAACGGGTTGAGAATGTTGGCGGCAGTACCAGCCGTGGAACTGGGAAGAAGAAATACCACCGCCACAGTATCTACCAAACTGAACAACTTGAAAAGTAAGTGCATAGAATATGTTCAGTAAGATATTCGTAGAGTGAAATATCTTGACAGCACATCTGGAGAGTGTTTAAAATCCATATTTTATCACATCTTGTCAATAGTTGATTACAAATATAACAATTACAGTAAAACTTTTCTATACGAATTCAAATGAAATTCACAAAGTCCGAAGAATTTCAAGTCACAACAATAAACTCTACATTGTTATACACTTTTCCTAAGTAGATATTACAAATAAAAAATAATTATTTTAAAATTAACTAAAACTTAAAAATATATACATCATGTAAGATATTTGAACAAGGTTTATACAAATGAATCATGTCAAAAAGCTTCGAGAATGGTAGACAGTAAAAAACATTTTGACTTCAAGAAGAAAGTGTCCATGTTGGCGAGCTTTTACCTACGCGTAGTGGTGGGGCTTATGTATGATAAGGGGTTATCAGGGGTTGCCACGACAACCACACAAATTTCAATAATTTGATTTTTTTACAGTGTTTTTTCGGCTAATTTGTAAATATAGCATTTTATCAACCCCTTAATTAAATTTTATTTCCGACAACTCCTTTTAAAATTATATATTGTTTTTGTAATTACACACCACTAGATTTTGTGTTGTGATACTAGTAAAGATTATTAATTCTAAAGGCTAAAGGTTAAAAAAGTAAAGAAAAAATATCAAAAAATCTTAAAAAATGGAAGGAGAAAATAAAATTGAAAAATAATTGTAGCGACTTTACTTACAATAAAAACTAACTATAAATATATTATTGATTATTAGTGTCATATACACTAATTAAATATGACTCTGGATGGTTCTAACCTTTTCATTGTACTCTATTCTAAGGTCTAATATCCACTTAGTCAAATTATTATTACAAACATTACAAAAAACTATCAAAATTAAGATTAAATAGTTTTTAATATATTACAAAAAATATTATATATAAAGAATTATGTATATTTTAATTTAGAGAAAAAAATATGTTATAAATCTAAAATTTCTATATTTTGATCAATATGTTGTCCATAAATCATGAATTTCTCAGGAATAAATTATAACTTATATAAATAGTTCTTCAAAATTTTAACAATTTGAGCATGATTGAAAAGGAAATAAAAACAATGTTATAAATTATTTACTCAATTTTGGAAGTTTGAGTATTAAATATAAATTTGTATTTTTCTATTCTCTTTATTAAATTGTATTTTTAGGTGGTTTTTTGTATTTAATTTATCAAAAAACTTAAGTCAAAACTCTTTAGTTAACCAAAACAGGCAGTTGGCTGAGTGACACTCTGAAAATATTTTATTTTGATATGTTGTATACAAGAGGGTGATTTTTTTTAGGATAAATTAACAAAACATACTACTTTTGAAATTAAATTACAAAAAACATACCCTTACAACTTTAACTATCAAAAACATACTAAACAAATTTAATACTGTTTATTCTCTTCTTTCTCTATATCTCATTTACTCTCTCTCTCCTCCCTTATTATCTCTCTCCTCTATTCTTCTCTCTCTCACCAATTCTTCTCTACATCTCTCTCTCTGATCTTAGTCTCTCTCTCCTCCATTGTCGTTTGTATCTTTATTTTATATCCCACTCTATTTCTCTCCTATACTCCACCACGAAAACCCGCCACTAACTACCGAATACCATCTAAATTATATAAACATCCATATACATATAAATACATATATATACATACGTAATACACAAATATTACACTGGTCGATACCCCGTAATATATGAAAAATATATGAAATTGGTGAGATTGTTTTCTATCCCATAATATATTAAAAATATATGAAATTGGTGAGATTGTTTTCTATTTATTGAGATTTGAGACTATTGTAAAACTTGTGGGTTTTAAGTTAAAGGAGGAGAATTCATATGTATAGTATTGAGAGAAATTCATATGTAGGGTATGAAGTTTTTAAAATTAGGGTATGAAGTTTTGAAATTAGGGTATGAAATTTTAAAATTAGGTTATGAAGTTTTGAAATTAGGGTATGACGTTTTGAAATCAGGGTATGAAGTTTTGAAATCAGGGTATGAAGTTTTAAAATTAGGGTATCAAGTTTTGAAATTAGGGTATGAAGTTTTAAAATTAGGGTATGAACTATTTTTTAGATATTTGATTGTGATTCAGAACATTTAGGGTATGACATTTTAAAATTAGTGTATGACATTTTATAATTATCATATGAATATTTTGTGAGTTTTTAGTCATTTTTAGAGAAAGAGATGGGTGATTAGCATGCGTTAGAAAGAGGTGCGATTATCGTGTGTTAGAGAGAGAGGTACGATTAGAGAGAGAGAGTTGCGGTTAGAGAGAGACGTTAGATTATGGTTTGATTAGAATTAGAGAAATAATAAGTATATATAGGTATATTTTTTGTAATTTAAGTTTTGAGGGTATGTTTTTGGTAATATAATAGACCTAGGGTATGTTTTTGTTAATTGCCCCTTTTTTTTAATATTGAAAACGTGAAAAATTTATGTCCGTAATAATTTAAGAAAACTTAGGACCGATAGTTTTTTTTAACAACCCCAAAATTAGTGTTTTGGGTCCGTATTTAACTACGTGTGAAAGTTCAACTATGTGATAGAGACACAAATAATAAGTCATCATGCAAACAAAGTTACATCTTATTTTACATGATACTATGTGTTTATGATATATATTATTTCTTGCCATAAGGCGACGAATTTCTTACTAACGGGGAAAAATTATGAAATATAAAATAGAGTTTATTCTTATTTATAATTGGCCGAAGTTGTTGGGACCATAGTTTATACGACTATATGAAGTTTATTATTATATAGAGGAGTCTTATATACATGTTTTACTATACTACCTATTTTATTATGCCGTCTTTAGATATATTCCTATTTATAGTAATAAATGCCAATACATGCCAAAATTAAACTTTGATATATATATATATATATATATATATATATCCTTATGTATTTATATTTTAACTTTTAAAACTACAGATTTTCTATGTGATCTGTTATCATAAACTCCATTTAGTAAAAAAATTATTTGTTTCACTGTTATGATTATAAAAAGTTGCTAATGCATGTATAAGTAATTATTAATTTATTTTTATTTGGTATAGGTTTTTCAAGGCATGCCCATATCCAGATGACAAGCAGAAGAAAAAACTAAGTCGTGACTTGGCATTGGACCCTTTGCCAGTCAAGTATTGGTTCCAAAATAGGCGCACTCAAATGAAGGTTTAGTTCAACACCTCACTCTTTAATTCTCTTGTACAATTTTTTCCTTTGTTAAAATGCACATACGCTAATCTAATTTATGCTATATAGACTTTGACATCAACCGATAACTTAAAAGGATATTGAACAACTTTCTTGGGCTCTTTTGGTTGTATCCTACAAGGCTAAAAGTGATAGAGCAGAAGTTTAGATAAAAATATATATAACAAGGTAACAAACAGATTCGCTCGGTAAAAATATAAAACCAGGGGCAGAAATTTGAGTACAAAATTTCAAATAGTTTTCATGCAAAAAGAAAAAAGACGAGGTAATTAGTAAGAGCAAAAGATTTAAAAGGCAGAAATTTAAGGGAATCGTATTTAAATGTAATAAATTGTTATTAGATTTTACGTATTTTGTGTAGTCTATTATGAATTTTTATTATTATTAATATATTTTTTGGTTTAACAGGAGATAAATTTGGTATGTTGTGTTTTTTTTAAGTATTTTAGATAGTGATAGTTTTTGAAAATAAATAGTTCACACATGCATATTAGACAGTATAACTTGTGTAACTAGGGGCCGAGCCAACACAAAATGTTTAGGGTTGTCAAAATTAAAATATATAATTCATAATATAAAAAACAAAAAAAACAAATTTATATTAAATATTTAGGTTCCCATATAGGCGGTAGGATTGACATAAGTGGTTGGTAAATTCGCATTCAAATTTTTAGCTGAAACATTTTGAGTACTCCGTATTGAAAAAAATAATTATCAATCATGGTTGATTTTCGTTTTACCATTTTTCTAATATTCAAAGAGGAAAAACCTATCTAAATCAATCATCAAACTTTTCGCATGGTAATTAAAAAATAAACTGATTAAAACAATACAGCATAGAATCAAAACATAATAAAAACTAAAGCCATCAAAATAAGAAAATTAAAATAGGCAAGATCTTAGATACCTTTCCATACATTATTATACATTTATAAGCATGTATCTTCACATCAAGAATGGTACGGAGTAAACAATTTTTTTTATTCAAATTTCAAATATTTTTGAAAGTAAATCTTTTGTAATATATATTTACTCCTAACAATTATTTGTTACATAACATTTTTATTATTAATTTTGCATATAAACTCTAAAGTTAATTTATAATTATATGTTTTCCTTAATATTATATTATACTACTTAGACAATGCATTTCTTCTGACACATGGGTTGACTTGTCATCAATTACAATAATTTACTATTTTATATCTACTAATATTATCACTACATGAGATTTCGTAGTAGTTTATTACATAAATGATATTTCATTTTGAAAGGTGTTGCCAACAAAAAATATTAATGGATTGTCATAATACATTATTTATAAATTAGTTCGAAAAACAGTGCTAAATAAATATTTTTTTAAAAAAATTATGGTGTTGCCGTGGCAACCACTTGTCATATATGAGTTCCGCCGCTGTATGTAGTAATACTTTTTCGTCATTAGCCTTTTTTTTTTACCTCTCAGATGCAAAATGAGAGGCGTGAAAAGGTACAATTTCGGTTAAAGAATGAGACGCTTCATGCTGAAAATATGAGGCTAAGAGACACACTCAACAACTCCCTTTGCCGTGCTTGTGGTGGTCCAAGTGCTGTCAATGATCCTTTGGACGAGAATCATTTGCGAATGGAGAATGTCCGTTTGAAAGATGAGGTATATATGTTGCACTTTATCCTTTTATAATAATTTCAATAATATATGTTTGACATTGGTTTGACATGCCTTTTGAACCTGGTTATATAAGAAAAGATTTCAACTTGATCTAAAACTGCAGGTGGTTGTCCCGGATAGCGCCATGCGGAATAAGATGAAATTATGAAAAATGTTTGTTGTGAAATGGTTAAAGTATTTGTGTAGTGAAATTGCAATAGCTGCAACTCAAAGTTATATTTTAGTTTTAACTTAAGAGACTTGAGTAACATATTTAGATTTCTGATGATCTATTTATCAAGAACACAAATTGACTGAAGTCTTGCATATACTCCTATTATATACATTTCCATATATAGATAATCAGATTATGCAATTTTCTCATAATTTCACATGTTTATGTGTGAGTAAAGTTTTAACATCCATTATGCATATAAGTGAATAATAGAAGTCCAACTTCCAACAAATTTCTTGATCATGAATCTAGAAAATGACTATTAATTGTTATGAACATGGATGTGGTTTAGCACTATGAACTTTTTCTCTCATGAAACAGTTTCCAATAACAATGAAAGGTATGTACCATGAATGTTGCAAACAAGAAAAATCTAAATTTGTGATTCAGAATGCTACTTTGGATCTTTGGTGGTGCTTTTCTCAATAAAAAATTACTACTTTATGATTATATATGAAAATGATGGTCTAATTTGAGTTAGAATTTGAACCATGTAATTAATTATTGAACGGTAAAAAAATTAATTTGCATATTGCCATTTGATATCTTTAGTCTACACAAATTGCATTATAATTGGACATAGTGGTTCAAAATAAAATAAAATCTGGAATCATGGCATTAAATAAGAAAAATAAGAATTGAGGGTACTAAATTACTAATCGAGAAAACACAAACTATTCAGAAAATGCTAAAAACCCACTTATACAGTTCAACAGTAGTACTTGCCTATATTTTTAGTTTTATTTTATATATATTTTTACCTTCCAATTTTGGTTTTGAACTTGTAAAAAATTTCAGATTGAACGGATGATCAATGCAGCCGCAAGACGTGTCAACAATCCTATGCCATGGGTCCCACAAACCGGTATGTCTGAGAATGGAGTTACGGGAAGAGAGCTATGTGTATCGGCCCAACACACTAGGCAAGTTATTGGACCCAAATCGGACTTCGAGAAACAAGTGCTTGCTAACGTGGCGAGTTCAGCAATGGATGAATTGGTCATTATGACCCAAAGCCTTGAACCCTTGTGGATCCCCGTTTCTATTGACGAGTACACTACTTACTTACTCAACGAAGAAGAGTATTCTCGGATTTTTTTTAGAGGTTGGCCAAGGAGACATGGGTTTAGATCAGAAGGCACTCTTGATTCAGCTATCGTTAAGACAAACCATATTAACATTATTACTGCTCTCATGAATGTTGTAAGTATCTACTTTTGATTATGTAAAATAAGTAAATGGTAAATCTTATCTAAATCATTTTTACAAGAAATTAAAAAGTTAAGCATTTTCGTGTAGAAAAATGTAAGCTTTTCAGCATGGCATTTTTGAGATTAAAATCAAGCTTTTGAGATTTGAGGAGCACTCTTTGAAAACAAAGGATAAACTTTCAAGTCATTTAATAGCTTTTGTGCAACAGAGCAAATATAATGATGGAGCCGCGTTTTGGAAAACATGAAAACGATAATTGATTTTATAATGTAGCCATGGCTCAGAGGACCTTGAGTAATTAAAACAGCTTTTTTCAAGGTCATGAATCATATTATGATTTTTTAATGAATATTAGAATCAATGGGCGAATCTCTTTTCTGCAATCATGGCAAAAGCTATACCGGTTGAGATGTTGGCGACAGGGCGTGATGGAAGCTACGATGGAGCCTTACAGCTGGTAATTAAGATAGAAGTGCATGATGTTCTCATAGAAAGTACATATGATTTTCCTCACAATTTTATTACAAGAAGTACTTTTTTATTTTCTCAAGGTACATGCAGAGTATCAGATAATGACACCTCTCGTCCCAACTCGGGAGACGACTTTGGTAAGGTATTGCAAGCAGCGGGATGAAGGAATTTGGGTTGTGGTCGATGTTTCCTTGGACGAGATGGAAGCTGATTCTATAATAAGATTCCAAAAGCGAGCTTCTGGATGTGTAATTGAGCAATTGCCTAACGGATACTCTAAGGTAAGAAAGAAAACATGCTTGAGTAATTGTCACTCTTCTAATTTTTACAATAATACCTAAAGGAAATCAGCGTTCTTTAATAATATGGACATGGTTCAAAGTGTTATATTCATTTTGGTACAATTTTAAAACTAGAGTCTGATTCATCCTATTGTTGCTCAGATAACTTGGATGGAGCATGTTGAGGTGGAGGATAAGGAGAACAACAGTATATACAGATCGGTAATTTGCTCAGGAGTCGCATTTGGGGCAAAAAATTGGCTTTCCATTCTTAATGGGCAATTTGAACGCTTTTCTTGTTGCAGTGCAATGGGTATTCCTTTTAATAAACTGAGCAATATCGGTAAGTGTTAATACCCAATTAGTACCATGGGGTTTAAGAAAGTAGCAATTACTACCCCGTCGTTTTTTAAATGTCCAATTCAGTACCTGAACATTAATGTTTGAAGCAATTTAGTCCAATTCCGCAAAAAATGGTGATGTTATCGCTGGCACGTCATTAATTTCTTTTAGTCTAGGAGGCAAATCTGTCATTTTGCCAATATATGTATTTGCAAAAGATAAAATAAAACAAAAATGTACTTATACACTAATACATACATTCAAACATACATACAGATACAGTTACATATACACATTACACACACAAATATATCCCAAGGTAAGCTTGTCTCTAATACTAATTGGGTATTATACTTATCGGTAATTTCCATATTAGTTTAGTTGATTAAATCCTGCGTCACGATAACTGGTAACGCAAAGCTAAGCTTGTCAAAAATCTTTCAAATCCTCGAAACTTAGAGTATTGACTTGATACAATTCGAATTATTGAAAATTACCATTTAGTAACCAAAGAAGGACTTGCTTTTTATTTAGCCATAGGGAAAAACTCGTTTCCCATTTTATGTTACTTTTGATGCCATTCATTTAATAACTTGAGTTCACATCGACATAGTGTTCAATGAATCGATTTCATTTTTTATCGCCATAAACTGATTTTCTGTTGAGATATTGTTTAATGATCTGGTTTTGCTTTTAATGGTCATAAACACTAACAATTAAGTTATAAAGTTGCATTTTTTTCTTTTCTTTTTCTAAAATCTTATTTAGGAAAGTTTTGAAGCTGAATATTAAACAGTATGTAAGTGTAAAATTTGTCCCAAAGGGAGACTTCCCTAAGCATACACATAAAACTGAAAATATAGTTGATATACGACTATTTTTGTATACAGAAGGAAGGAAAAGCTTATCGAAGATGGCTGAAAGAATGGTGACAGCCTTTTTTAATAGGGTGGGAGCCTCTACTGCTAACCGTTGGAAAACACTTTCTCATATTGGACCTGATGAAGTAAAGGTGATGACCCACAAAAGCGTCAACAAACAAGGTTGCCATAATGGCATTGTCATCACTGTTGCAACCTCTATCTGCCTTCCTACTGCAGCAAGGAGAGTTTTCAATTTTTTCTTTGATCAGAACAACCGACCTAAGGTGAATTTTCTCATTTCAGCTTCTTCTTTTGGACGAACTATATGAGAAGCTAGTGTCCTAAGTTTTACGATCACGTTGATATTCCTACGAGTTAGACTAAGCTTTTCGCACTACCTACAAGTATGTATACTAAGGCCTCGTTTGGTTAGTCCCAAACTAACAATCCAGACAGATGCTGAGTATGTTTTGAAAATATGGTCGAATTAATAGTCCTTGACTAATAATATCAAACCTTCGACGATCATTTGATTTCCAACTTTCATTTATGGTCCCGTCCTTCATTATCCAAACAAACATAGGTCTTGTGGACCCCATATAGTGTCAGTCCCATGACCAAGTACCCCAACAAAACAAATCCTAAGTATTATCTAATGCAAGTATTGAGAAAGTAGTTTATTAATTTTCATTTACATATTTGGGTATTGTGCTTATGTTTCCCTATCCAAGGGATTCTTTAATGAATAATTCGATACCATAATTTATAACTGAGAATACTCCGATTTTTTTATTATTGTCTAGATAAGCGTGCATATTGTTATTAACCTTTCGAATGTATGCCGGTTTGGAAAATACAGTGGGACATCCTTACCAATGGTGCAAATATATATCAAATGGCGAACATGACTACTGGAGAGCTAGCTGGAAATTCCATTAAGTTGAGCCGCGTAAACGTAAGTTGGATAACCTCCACTTACATACCAACACTATAATGTTTAGCGTTAACATAATTTCGAATTTATTAAGGAAAACCTATATTTCTTAAGAATATGTACAAATCAATGTAGCATCATTGAGAACCATGAGTATCAAATGATAAACAGAAAGAGGAAAAGAGTCGGTAAGATTGAACATTATTGCGCATCCATACCAAATATTAAAAAATGATTTTCAACCTTGGGTTTTCTTTAATCAAAAGTTCCAGAATTTGTACTAAATGTATATTTCCTCCTATAAATTAACCATTTTTTGTCATATAAACTAATCTAGGGTATGTCAGAGAATCCGAACAGTATGCTACTCCTTCAAGAGAGTTTTGCTTACCCAACAGGGTTCGTCATTGTCTACTCACCCATTGATCCTAGTGCTATGACCGGGGTGATAGACGGTGGAGACACAAATGGAGTTCCTTTGCTACCTTCAGGATTTGCTATCCTTCCCGATTATTCTGGTGGGTCGTTGCTCACGCTTACGTTACAGGTCCTGGCCGACTCACCCATTGGATCCAAGCTATCACTTTCTGATTTGACGACTGTGAACAACCTCATGTCTGGCACTCTAGATAGGATCAGGGCCTTTTTTGGGGTGCCAGCTAATATTGGTAAGTTTAGAATCTTAAGACTACATTGAAAAAGTTAGCTAGAAAGACATGGGATAGGATCAGGATAAAAAACATTTGACACGAACTGAGTATTTTCCCCTTAAAAAGATACACGTTTAATCCAGGGCTAAGAGACTAAGATGAGCTAGCATTTGGTATGAATTTCAACCTCATGCTTTGTCTAGATTTAAGGGTTGTCAAGGACCGATTTTCTGGAAATTGGATAATAGTTTTAAGATTTATGACACATTATGCTAGTTTGGCCTCTGTGTTGCAAAGATTTTTGCTACAAAAATTGTGTAAAATTTTTGTTACCAGCAAAATGGCAGTCATCACTTGCTACCGTTAACATTAGTTCATTTTTTGCTACCATTAAAAATGAACTAATGTTCTTTACTTCATTTAGATACTCATATTTTATTTTTCTTTCAGGATTTACTTTTAGCCAAATGGTCTTTGAGTCGTTAATTTATTATGCTATGTTGGTTTTTGCAGAGTAAGGAACAACGGAGAGGGCCTTGGAACCTCTGCTATAGAAGATGATAATGAGTCCAGATCATTATAGCAGCGACCCGTTAATAAATAAAATTTCAAAGGGTCTAAGTATTCGAATAGACTTATTTTAATTTTTACATGCAGAACAACATACATTTCCAAAATTTTAAGAACTATTCTACCTTTTCTGATACTCCAAACTTGAATTATTTGGAAGACTTTCGGAACTCCAGAGTCCAGATTATTGAATATGTTGACATCATTGTTTCTTTGATTTTTGAGCTTTGAAAATGCTCAAAAACTTATTGCGTAACCACCCCTTCTTCAGTAATATACCTTTTACAATGATCAAGCTTTTTATGATGTGAAAAAGGTAGCCTAGTACATAACAAAAGATGTTTCTTTTTTGGATTAGTTACAAAGCGGGTCTTATAGTAGTACAAACCACTACCAAAAGCATGTAAAAGCAAACAACATCAAATAATTCTCTTCGGTAACAATCTAAACAACGTAGGTCAATAACTATTTGCAAATGTAGTTTTTATTCGTAATGAATACGGCAGTGAGCATATGATATTTTCTTCCCACTCGTGTTGGTCCAAATGTACAATAGTGACAACAAATATTTTAATTTAAAATATTATAATAAAATATGTTATTTATATTTCATGTTATTCATTTTTTATTAAATTAAAAAACTGTTGTATTAAAAGGTGAGAAAGTTAATCTTCTACGCAAAATCATACATAAAGACCAATAAAACTATACGTGGCTGGTCACCAACAATTATGGCTTAGCCGTCAAACATCTATTAAAAACCTATCTCTATGACAATTAACAATTAAATATACTGATAATTAATGACGAAAATAAATTTCTCAATTTCTCGTCACTATCTCGGTTATTTTTTAACTAGTGACGTTTAGTATTTTTTTCGTCACTAAAAATAGATACATTTAGTGAGAATATAAAAAAATTCGTCACTAAAGACCATAATTCTTGTAGTGAACTATGATAAATCTAAGTCGAACTCTAGCTAATCTCATACAATCCACCTTCAAAAATAACCAAGTGTTGACAAATATTCATAAACAATGTGTCGGCGCAGACCCAAAAGTACTATGTTTTCCGTTTCACAAGTAGTTTGTCTTGATCAACCTAATCCAGTTTCATAACAAAGCCAGAGACAACGATAGTCGCAAATAAGCACATCCAAAGATTAGACTTCAAGTCAAATAATCTTGGTCAGAATTCGGATTATAACAAAATGAACGTATAAAAATTTGGGAAAGTGATGGTTAAATACACTACTAGTATGACCTTAGTTATCAACAAAAGCATGGGTAAAATATTATTTGACATTTGATACATAGCATCTAAAATATTCTCACGTTACCGTTCAATTATTATAGCAAAACTATTAACTAACTCACTATTTTTTAGCACTTTATTACAAGTTTTGTTTTCTCTGTACATATTCTTTCTACGTATTTAATGGGAATTCATTTACTTTTCCTCCTAATTTGAGCCATTTCACTAATTTTGTTGTTATCTCCAATCATCAATACTTTATATTCTCTTGATTTTATTTTATATTGTTATTTGTTTATTCTGTTTTTCCTTCTATGCTTTTATGATTTCTAATTATTTGATTAATATTTATTTTTTTTACTATTTGTAAGTATACTCTAATTTTTCACTTGTTGCTCTTTGTTTTTCTCCCATTCTCACGCCCCAAAACCCATCACACCCCAAAACCCATAAACACGGATATGGAGGCATGACCTTTTTAAATAAAAGAAAAGTGAAACCTGTTGGTACAAAATTTGAATTTTTAAAAGAAATAAATTGCGAGCTAAAGGAACAATTGATAATTAAATAAAAAAGTTGTCAAACACGGCTACAAGGCAAGTTTTATAAAAGCTAAGAAAATAACAAACGAATGAATTTGCCCGTACGCTACAACCTCGAAAATGGTCTAACAAAAAGAAATGCAATAGAAAGAATTCCCGAGCCCATGCGATACTGCGCTAATGCTCTTAACCATACGCATCAACCTAAGTTGTACCTGAAATACAAAATTGTAACGGTGAGTCCCACGCACATAACTAGACGGGACGGCACCACAAACACCGTCACTTCATCCCATAAATGCAAGAGCTCACAAATTCTACAACTAAGATAATCGACATATAAAGAGAAATATAATGACATTCTACAACTACGATAAATTAAATACACATCAACAGCATACATGGACATCTCACGCCGCCTACCCCAGTCCGTAAGGTAGGTCATTCCCTATCCCTTCGGCCGTTTTCTGTCCCCGGAATTAGGAAGAGACAGAGACCATTGCAACATAAAAGTAGATTTATAGTGCGCACTTGGACCTCTCACGCCACTCGTACCAGTCCGTAAGACGAGTCATTCCCTATCCCTTCGGCCATCTTATGCCCCCGGAATTAGGGAGAGACATAGACCATTGCTAACAATAAAAGTAAATATAGTGCACACTGGGACCTCTCACGCCACCTACCCCAGTCCGTAAGGTAGGTCATTCCCTATCCCCTCGGCCGTCTTCTGTCCCCGGAATTAGGGAGAGACAGAGACCATTGCCACTACAGGTAAATCACAAGGTCTCGGCCAATAATATAAAATCATTCAAATAACACCATCTCATACGTATAAATATTAAGGCCTCGGCCAATAATATTATACTATTCAACTAACATAAACTCATACGTCACTTAACGTAATACAACATAAACCATAATCATAGATGCTAGATTCACAACTAGCCAATCACTTCAACAAAAAAAAAACCCATTCAGGGATTTTAACAAACACCTTGTATGCATAAACTACAATTCATCTATATTCAACAATAATTTACCCAATTCTATCAAAAACCATAATAACTCATAATCAACGCATAAAGCACGCAACCCATCCATAATCTCATTAATTCGCAATTAATATATCTAAGGTCTCAACCTCTACAATTCAACTAATGGAATTAAAAGTATAACAACTAAACCCCAATTATCAATGTAAGAACATGATTAATATAAAGGACAAAAACCCCCAATTTCTATTAAACGTAAAACATAATCCTAACATACACCCTCGTCTAGTCACAATGGATAACCCCGTTACCTTAGAGCGTAGTGGATATGCTTCCGGTAATAATCCGCTAGCGTGGTTTCTTCTTCTTCTTCCTAGGCTTTGGAATCTCCCTTTTTCTCTCTTTTCTCTCTTCTATTTTGGCTGCTTTGTTTTGAATGTGGCTGAAAAATAGGTTTAGAAAAACTGTTTTTAGATAGTTTGTGGAAGCGAACTATTTGGTCCCCAAACTTCTAAAAGCTAACTCTTAATCCAAAAATATTGTTTTACTACTCAAAAATAACAAATCTTTCGAAACAAATCTATTGGGTCCTTTTTATTAGTAAAATTAGTAACAGGTTTTTAAAATAAAGTTTTTCGGAAGAGTTTCGGTTTTTGGTTAAAAAATAGTCGAGTGACCGGTTTTTGGTAGAATTTTGTATAAAACGTTTTTGGATAAATTAAATCATGAATAAAACCATTTATAAAAATACGGGATGTTACAACTAACCCTCCTTAAAAGAATTTCGTCCCGAAATTTCCTCTCTAAGCAACTATACCCAGAAATGATAACGTACAATAAGACCATAAGAATTTAAACGCTCAACTCGTGTCATAGTAAAAATAAAATAAAATACGCAGGGTTCACAACCCGTAACAACTCCATAACATAAACACATGAACAATATGTAATAATCTCCAATAAGGTAAACACGTATATGCAATATCAATCATAATATTCACAGCCTGTAACAACTCCATAACATAAATACATGAACAACATGTAATAATCTCAAATAAGGTAAACACCTATATGCAATATCAAACATAATAAAAGACAACTCCGTAAACTCTAGGCATTACATCTAAAATAAGCTCCAAACTCTAGGCGTTACAACCCTTCCCCGATAAAAAAATTTCGTCCCGAAATTAGAATGCATCTAAAGAAAAGTACCTAAAGAAAAGTCGAGATTAGGATTTTTCCTCTTCATCTCATCCTCGCGTTCCCAAGTTGCCTCCTCGGCCCCGTGGTGTTTCCAAACCACCTTCACCAATCTAATAGTATTTTCTCGAAGTTCCTTCTCTTGCACATCGATAATCCTCATAGGTCCCACTTCGTAGGTCACATCCGCACTAACCTCAATGTCCTCAAAGTCCACCACGTGTGAAGGGTCGTGGTGATACTTTTTCAACATTGACACATGGAAAACCGGGTGAACCCCCACCAACTTTGGTGGCAAGTCCAACCGGTATGCAACTTTTCCAACTCGGTCCACGATCTCAAATGGTCCGATAAATCTAGGGCTCAACTTCCCTTTAGAGCCAAACCTCATAATCCCCTTCCTTGATGAAACTCGCAAAAATACTTGATCCCCCTTTTCGAACTCCAAAGGTCTCCTCCTCTTATCCGCATAACTCTTTTGCCTACTTCGGGCCGTCTCAAGCCTTTGTCGAATCAACTTAATCTTTTCTGTCGTTTCTTGAACCAATTGCGGTCCTAACATTTCCGCTTCTCCCACCTCGGTCCAACACACCGGAGACCTACATGGCCGCCCGTATAAAGCCTCGAAATGTGCCATGCCAATACTAGCTTGAAAGCTATTATTATACGCAAACTCCACTATGGGTAGATGGCTCTCCCAGCCTCCCTTGAAGTCATTCACGCATGCGCGCAACATATCCTCTAGCATTTGGATAGTCCGCTCCGATTGTCCATCCGTTTGGGGATGAAACGCCGTACTCATTGTCAACTTGGTCCCTAAGGCATTTTGCAATGCGCCCCAGAACCTCGACACAAACCTCGTGTCTCGATCCGATACTATCGAAATCGGTATCCCATGAAGTCTAACGATTTCCTTAATATACTTTCGTCCTAAGATTTCCACCGAATTCGTCATCTTGATTGCAATGAAGTGTGCGGATTTGGTCAAACGGTCGACCACAACCCACACAGCGTCATTCCCACCTACCGACTTAGGTAAGTTGGTCACAAAATCCATTGCTATCCTTTCCTACTTCCATTCCGCTACCGGTAAAGGTTGGAGCATACCCACCGGCCTTTGGTGTTCCACTTTCACTTGCTGGCAAGTTAGACACCTGCTAACATATGAAGCTACGTCTCGTTTCATTCCGGGCCACCAAAACTGTCTTTTCGCATCATGGTACATTTTGGTCCCGCCGGGATGAACGGCTAATCGGGAGTGGTGAAACTCCTTTAATACCTCGTTCCTCATGTTTTCTGTCACATAAGTCCTTCCCTTAAAGAGTAGTCCTCCATCGGTTCCTTTCGTCCAACCCTCTAATCCTTCGCTCGAACTTATCTGTTTCTCAAAGTTCTCCACTTTCTCATCCCCTTCTTGTGCTTCCAAAACCCTACTCACAAGTTCCGGTTGTACCACTATTGTGTACAAAGTCCCCGCATTAACATGTCCCAACTCCAAGTCGAACTTGTTCACTTTTACCATTATCCTCCATTCCTCGATCGCCACATGCGCTAAGGTCGCATGGGACTTTCGACTCAAAGCATCCGCCACTAGATTGGCCTTTCCCGGATGATAGTGCAAGTCGTAGTCATAATGTTCCAAATATTCCATCCATCGTCGTTGTCGCATATTTAGATCACGTTGGGTAAAGATATGCCCTAAGCTCTTGTGATCCGAGAACACTTCGAACTTTTCCCCGAACAGATAATGCCTTCATATCTTCAACGCATGAACTATTGCCGCTAGCTCTAGGTCATGTGTCGGATAATTCTTTTCGTGAATCTTTAGTTGTCGCGAAACATATGCGATAACCTTTCCGTCTTGCATTAAGACGCAACCCAAACCTTTCTTCGAAGCATTGCAATACACTTGGTAACCCTTCCCTTGCTCGGGAATAACTAGTATGGGGGAACTAGTCAACCGTTTCTTAAGCTCTAGGAAAGCTTTCTCGCAAGCCTCACTCCACACGAACTTCACCCCTTTCTTGGTAAGGTAAGTCATTGGAGTTGCTAACTTAGAGAAATCATTGACGAACCGTCGATAGTATCCCGCTAAACCCAAGAAACTTCGAATATCGAACACATTTTTCGGTTGTGCCCATTTCGAAACTGCTTCAATTTTCGTCGTGTACACCTTTACCCCTTGTTCCGAGATCACATGTCCCAGAAATTTCACCTCATTTAGCCAAAATTCACATTTGCTAAATTTTCTGTAAAGTTGGTGCTCTCTCAACGTGAGCAACGCTAAACGGAGATGCTCCTCGTGTTCCTCTCTTGAACTCGAGTAAATCAAGATATCGTCGACGAAGACCACCACGAACTTGTCGAGATACTCCTTAAAAATCCAGTTCATTAATTCCATAAATGTCGCCGGCGCATTAGTCAACCCGAATGGCATGACCACAAACTCATAGTGACCATACCAAGTCCTAAAGGCCGTTTTTGAAATATCATCATCTTTCACCCTTAATTGGTGATAGCCTGATCGTAGGTCGATTTTTGAAAAGAACGTTGATCCCTTTAGTTGGTCAAACAAATCGTCAATTCGTGGTAGTGGGTACGTATTCTTAATAGTCACCCTATTTAGTTTTCGATAGTCGATGCACATCCTCATCGATCCATCCTTCTTTTGCACAAATAAGGCCGGTGCCGCCCACGGTGACGTACTCCGCCTAATAAACCCCTTTTCTAGCAGTTCTTCTAACTGCTTACTTAACTCCTTCAATTCTGCTGGTGCCAAACGGTACGGGGAAATGGCTATGGGTGCCGTTCCCGGTACCAAGTCGATAGAAAAGTCTAACCCTCTCTTCGGTGGTAACCCAGGTAGATCCTTCGGAAATACATCGCGGAAATCGTCCACTATGCGTGGCCACATTTCCACCTCCTCGTCGTTATCCACTACCGAGAGACTAGCCAAAAGACAAAACAGGTTGCCCACAACCCGCTTGGAATAATAGGGAAAAGAAGAAAGGGTAGCATCCCTTTCTCCACGAAAGAACACCTCATCTCCGGATGAAGTTGTAAGGAAAACTTTTCGTCGAACACAATCGATGAAAGAATTGAAATGAACCAACCAGTCCATTCCAAGTATCACGTCGAACCCCGACATCTCTATAACAACTAAATCAAATATAAACACGTGGTCAGCGACCACCATCTCACAAGACCGACACAATCGGTCCAACACAACTCGACCCCCAACAGGAGTCTCTACTATGATCGGGTTCTCAAGAACCCCAATTTCTAACGACAAAGACTCAACTAGATGCCTAGCTATAAAAGAATGTGAAGCCCCCGTATCGAAAAGAACATGTGCCCAAGATGAGCACACAAGAACCATACCTTGTACATTTGCCGGATCTCCTTGGTTTGGCAACTGTGGCAAGGCAAATAGACGTGCTTGAATTGGTGGGTTTCCTTGCGGTCCTCGAATTCCCCCTTGTTTTCCTCGATTTCCCTGGCCTTGATAGCCTCCTCGGTAGTTCCCACGGTTCCCCCCTCCTTGGTGGTTACCTCGAAACCCTCCCCTTTGGTTCCCAGGTAATTGGTGTGGTGGTACGAATCCTGGTCCTCTTGGTGGTGGTGGTGGCAACCTAGGTTGGTTAAAGGGTCGGTTGGTGTCGATTCTTCCTTGTCCCCTAGGACAAACCCTTGCCGTATGTCCCATTCGGTTGCATGTCCTACATTGGACCCTAGGGCACTCGAATTGTCGATGGCTCACGTCTCCACAGTGGAAACACGCTCCCCTTATCATGACGTTTGTCGGCGGTGGATTAAAACTCCTCTCTCCTCTTCCCGGTTGTTGAAATCGCGAATTATTCGCCATATCCCAAGTCCGCTTTTTATCTTCCCTCGGAGCATTTCCGGTTTTTGACTTCTCCGAGATTCGCTTGCTATGGAGTAGAGCTCCTTCCACAGCTTGGGCTGATTTTACCAATTCATTGTAGTTGACATGTCGAGCCGATGCCAATTGTAACGAGATGGTCGGATTCAACCCTTCATGAATCTCCTACATCTTTCTGCACCCCCTATAACAGATTATGGGGCATACCTCGAGAGTGAGGTAAACTTTAGCTGGTATGGTTGAACGGTCATACCCCCTTGATACAGTTCCTCAAAACGCCTCCTCATTTCGTCCTTATAGGAATCTGGAAGAAACTGTCAATTAACCAATTCGATGAACTCATTCCATTCGAAGTTGCTTATGTCGTATGTATCCACAATTCCCAACCACCACTTCCGTGCTTCACCCTTTAGGTGAAACTGAGCCATATTCATCATTTGCTCCCCATTTACTATTCCTGCAGTCGATAAATATTTCTCCATTTCGTCCACCCATCCCTCAGCTATGGATGGTTCACATACCCCATCGAAGGTCGGAGCCCCCAATCGGGTGAAGTTAAGCAATCCATTGTTGCTTGAACTGTCACGCCCCAAAATCCATAAACACGGACATCGAGGCATGACCTTTTTAAAACAAGAAAAGTGAAACCTGTTGGTACGAAATTAAAATTTTTAAAAGAAAACATTTGCAAGCTAAAGGAACAATTAACGGATAAATAAAAAGTTTGCCAAACGCGGCTACAAGACAAGATTTGTAAAAGCTAAAAGTTACCAAACGAATGAATTTGCCCGTAGGCTACAACCTCAAAATGAACTAAATAAAAAGAAAGTGATTAAAGAAGCCCCGAATCCATGCGATACCGCGCTAATGCAACCTAGCCAACGCCTCAACCTAATTTGTACCTGAAAGACAAAAATTGTAACGGTGAGTCCCACGCACGTAACTAGACGGGACGGCACCACAATTACCGTCACTCCATCCCTTAAATGCAAGAGCTCACAAATTCTACAACTACGATAATCGACGTATAAAAGAAATATAATAACATTCTATAACGGGATGAATTAAATAAATTAAATAACGTCAACACAAATCTATAACAAACATGGACCTCTCATGCCACCTACCCCAGTCCGTAAGGTAGGTCATTCCCTATCCCCACGGCCGTCTTCTGTCCCCGGAATTAGGAAGAGACAGAGACCATTGCAACATAAAAGTAGATTTATAGTGCGCACTTGGACCTCTCATGCCACTCGTCCCATTCCGTAAGATGAGTCATTCCCTATCCCCACGGCCGTCTACTGTCACCGGAATTAGGAAGAGACAGAGACCATAGCTAACATAAAATAAATATAGTGCACACTAGAACCTCTCATGCCACTCGCCCCAGTCCGTAGGACGAGTCATTCCCTATCCCCACTGCCGTCTTCTGTCCCCGGAATTAGGAAGAGACAGAGACCATTGCTAATGTATCAATATTAAGGCCTCGGCCGATAATATTATACTATTCATATAACACATTCTCATACATATAAATATTAAGGCCTCGGCCAATAAATAATAAACCAATCATTTATCACATTCTCTTACGTCATTCTAACGTAATTCAACGAAACCCAAAAGCATAGGTGCTAGATTCGCAACTAGCCAAACAAGTCTAATCAACATGAAAACTCATTCAAGCATTCTAGCAAACACCTTGTATGCATAAACTACAATGCATCTATATTCAACAATAAATTACCCAATTTAACAACAATTATAATAACACAATATCAATACATAAAGACATGCAAACTCATCCATATTCTCGCTAATCCGAAATTAACACGACTAAATCGTCAATTAACAATTAAGTGAATTAAACATATAATCAACTAAACCCAATTAACAAATAAGTGAATTAAACATATAATCAACTAAACCCAATTAACAAATAAGTGAATTAAACATATAATCAACTAAACCCAATTAACAATTTATAAAACTAATTAAGATAAAAGGCAAAAACCCCCAATTTATACTAAACGTAAAACATAATCCTAACATACACCCTCGTTTAGTCGCTATGGATAACCCCCGTTACCTTAGCGTGTAGAGGAGATGATTCCGGCAATAATCCGCTAACGTGGTTTCTCTTCTTCTTCTTCTTCTTCTTCTCTTTTTTCTCTTTTCTCTCTTGTTTTTAGGTTTAAAAAAATGAAAGTGGCTGATTTTAAGGTTTAGAAAAACTGTTTTTAGATAGTTTGTGGAAGCGAACTATTTGGTCCCCAAAGTTCTAAAAGCTAACTCTTAATCCAAAAATATAGTTTTACTACTCAAAAATAACAAATCTTTAGAAACAAATCTATTGGGTCCTTTTTATTAGTAAAATTAGTAACAGGTTTTTTTAAAAAAAAAAGTTTTTCGGAAGAGTTTCGGTTTTTGGCTAAAAATTAGTCGAGTGACCGGTTTTTGGTAAAATTTGAATAAAACGTTTTTGGATAAATTAAATCCTAATTAAAAACACTAATAAAAATACGGGATGTTATATGAACTCCCAGCTTGTGCATTCTGCACCATCATTTGCACCACCTTCTGAAGGTCGGTCATCACTTGATTAGCATTAACCGTTTCCGGTTCAGGTGCAAAAGTCTCTTCTTCCGCGTTCACTTCCTCATATTCATTCTCAATCTCGGGTTGCTCAGGTGGTGGGGCATTAGTGTTACCTCTCCCCCCACGACCTCTAGCAGCCCTTCCTCCTCTAGTTGCTCCCCGCCCCCTTGGAGCTCTTCTTCCTCTTCCATTTGTCCTACCTCGGGTGGCCGCACCGCTTGACAGTGATGCGCCCCCGCGTGTAGCTGGTCCCCTTCCACTAGTCCTTGTGGTAATTTCCATTACTACAACAGGTTAAACAGACACTTTAGTTGTCTTACTCGACACTACTATCCATACATGTATAACCATACATGATAAAAGCTCGTTCTACATGTTAATCACTTTACCAAGCTTTCTAAGGTTCAATAACCGATTTTTAAGAATTCTCAATTTCGATGATATAACGCTTTGACTTTTCCAAAAATAGAAAATGAAACTTCCGAAACACCAGAAAGATAGGGTACTGAAAAACGAAGCCAACGGTTCAAGAGAAACTAAAATCGGAGTTAAAACGAAGAAGTTACGAGCTTTTGAAGTATAGAAGAAAAACCGCAAAATTACCAGAATTCGACCGGTCGTTTTGGGTAACGACCGATCGTTTTTTGGTCCAGTAGGGTCTGAAAAAATTCTGAAGAATTTCGACCGATCGTTTGGGCAACGACCGATCGTTTTTTTGGTCCAGTAGGGTCTGAAAAGATTCTGAAGAATTTCGACCGATCGTTTGGGCAACGACCGATCGTTTAACTGCAGAAAACTATCGACATAAAAACATAAAATTCCTCAATACTTATGTATTCTATTCATGGAACATATCACACAACATCATTCTAATCCATAACATTTATACGAACAACATCGATTCGCATATAATATTCATTAACACACAAGTTAATAATTTGAAAACGCACCACGTAAAACAATCAACTACACGATTCTCGCACTCTAATACTTCGCTACTACCAGACATGCAAACTTATACCTCATACACATCATATAAATCTACACACGCATACAATCAACACACAAATGCGAGGGATAACCCATCACGATACGTTATCCTAAAGCACCCGAGCGTCCTCGCATACTCTAGAGTTCCACATCGCTAAGGTATTACTTCACACAAACAGACAAGAGGTTCACCCACTAGTTTGACGAGCCGGGATCAACAAGCGTCCTCATTGTCCCCAACTTTCCCCACATGTGGACTTTCCTTTCATCAATAACTACTAAATTAAAGCTACATGTCTTAAGCTAAATGCAACCCCCCGTTTTAGAAAAAGTTTGTGTTTTTGGAAAAAGTTTTGTGAAAATGATACGATGGATCTTGGTCCAATGGTTACCCATCTTCCCGTCGTCCCAAAGTATACAAGAACCTAGTTAGCTCTGATGCCAACTTGTCACGTCCCAAAACCCATAAACACGGATATCGAGGCATGACCTTTTTAAATAAAAGAAAAGTGAAACCTGTTGGTACAAAATTTGAATTTTTAAAAGAAATAAATTGCGAGCTAAAGGAACAATTGATAATTAAATAAAAAAGTTGCCAAACACGGCTACAAGGCAAGTTTTATAAAAGCTAAGAAAATAACAAACGAATGAATTTGCCCGTAGGCTACAACCTCGAAAATGGTCTAACAAAAAGAAATGCAATAGAAAGAATCCCCGAGCCCATGCGATACTGCGCTAATGCTCTTAACCATACGCATCAACCTAAGTTGTACCTGAAATACAAAATTGTAACGGTGAGTCCCACGCACATAACTAGACGGGACGGCACCACAAACACCGTCACTCCATCCCATAAATGTGAGAGCTCACAAATTCTACAACTAAGATAATCGACATATAAAGAGAAATATAATGACATTCTACAACTACGATAAATTAAATACACATCAACAGCACACATGGACCTCTCACGCCACCTACCCCAGTCCGTAAGGTAGGTCATTCCCTATCCCTTCGGCCGTCTTCTGTCACCGGAATTAGGGAGAGACAGAGACTATTGCAACATAAAAGTAGATTTATAGTGCGCACTTGGACCTCTCACGCCACTCGTCCCAGTCCGTAAGACGAGTCATTCCCTATCCCTTCGGCCGTCTTATGCCCCCGGAATTAGGGAGAGACATAGACCATTGCTAACAATAAAAGTAAATATAGTGCACACTGGGACCTCTCACGCCAGCTACCCCAGTCCGTAAGGTAGGTCATTCCCTATCCCCTCGGCCGTCTTCTGTCTCCGGAATTAGTGAGAGACAGAGACCATTGCCACTACAGCTAAATCACAAGGCCTCGGCTAATAATATAAAATCATTCAAATAACACCATCTCATACGTATAAATATTAAGGCCTCGGCCAATAATATTATATTATTCAACTAACATAAACTCATACGTCACTTAACGTAATACAACATAAACCATAATCATAGATGCTAGATTCACAACTAGCCAATCACTTCAACAACATAAAAACCCATTCAGGCATTTTAACAAACATCTTGTATGCATAAACTACAATTCATCTATATTGAACAATAATTTACCCAATTCTATCAAAAACCATAATAACTCATAATCAACGCATAAAACACGCAACCCATCCATAATCTCATTAATTCGTAATTAATATATCTAAGGTCTCAACCTCTACAATTCAACTAATGGAATTAAAACTATAACAACTAAACCCCAATTATCAATGTAAGAACATGATTAATATAAAGGACAAAAACCCCCAATTTCTATTAAACGTAAAACATAATCCTAACATACACCCTCGTCTAGTCGCAATGGATAACCCCCGTTACCTTAGAGCGTAGTGGAGATGCTTCCGGTAATAATCCGCTAGCGTGGTTTCTTCTTCTTCTCCCTAGGCTTTGGAATCTCCCTTTTTCTCTCTTTTCTCTCTTCTATTTTGGCTGTTTTGTTTTGAAAGTGGCTGAAAAATAGGTTTAGAAAAACTGTTTTTAGATAGTTTGTGTAAGCGAACTATTTGGTCACCAAAGTTCTAAAAGCTAACTCTTAATCCAAAAATATTGTTTTACTACTCAAAAATAACAAATCTTTCGAAACAAATCTATTGGGTCCTTTTTATTAGTAAAATTAGTAACAGGTTTTTAAAATAAAGTTTTTCGGAAGAGTTTCGGTTTTTGGTTAAAAAATAGTCGAGTGATCAGTTTTTGGTAAAATTTTGTATAAAACGTTTTTAGATAAATTAAATCATGAATAAAATCATTTATAAAAATATGGGATGTTACACCCATAGTGCTACCTATTTTTCTTTCATGGTTTTTTCTCCCATTTTGGTGTCACGAAGGCTATACTTTTAGTTTGCTGTTTGATGCTAGCTATCAGATGCTCTCTAGTTCTATGTTCTTACTATATTTTCATTTGATACTATATACTCAATTATTGTTTTTGAAATTTATTTTCATTTTTTTGTTGGGTGCTTTTGGTTGCTCTCTACCTCATTTTTTTTATTCTTCTTTGATTCTCTAAGTTTTTCCTCTCAAATTGTAGTTTTAAATGTCAATAATATAAACAAGTTTTCTTTCTTTTCAAAACTAAGACTACAAGTTCTACGTTTTTACTATTTTTTCATTTGATGCTATATACTTAATTATTGTTTTTGAATTTTATTCCCGTTTTTTGATTTCTTTTGGTCCTTGTTGGCCGTTTCTCTCTACTTTGTTTGTTTGATTCTCGTTTGATACTCTAAATTTTTCCTCTTAAATTGTATTTTTATATATCAATAATGTAAAAGGGTTTTCTTTTTTTTCAAAAATAAAATTACAAGTTTCACGTTCTTACTATATTTCAATTTGATGCTATATATTCAATTATAGTTTTTAAAAAAATTCGCATTTTTTTGTTTGTATTTGGCGTTTTTTGTTGCTCTCTACTTTATTTCTATAATTCTCCTTCGATACTCTAGTTTTTTCCTCTTAAATTGTTTTATACCAATAATGTAAAAGGGTTTTCTTTCTTTCCAAAAAAATAATTACAAGTTCTATTTTCTTATTATATTTCCATTTGATGCTATGTACTCAACTATTGTTTTTGAATTTTGTTCGCGTTTTTCTCTTTTTTGGTGTTTTTTTTTTGGGTGTTTTTTGCTGCTCTGTCCTTTGTTTCTTTGATTCTTCTTTGATGCTCTAAATTTTTCATTTTAAATTGTATTTTTATTTATCAATAATGTAAAAGGGTTTTCTTCCTTTTCAATAATAAAATTACAAGTTATATATATATTAAGAGAAAAAAAAGTTAAGAGATAACTAAGTTAGAAGCTGATTTAAAAAGGAGAGATATTTTAGGATATATTTGTTTTCCAACATTAAGATCATTAGCAACGCACTAAACCTTAATTCCCCTTAAAAATTTTACCCCCATCTTTAGATAGCCCAAAGGTCCAAATGACACATTGGCCCTCTCATACCAATTTTGCCAATCGGACCCGATACTCGTCGCTCACAAAAGCAAAGCTCCAACGTCATCATTAGCAAGTTCAAGTGACAACACAATTACTCGAAAATACAAGAAACTAGAAACCATTAGATCTAAACCGAAACATAGTAAAAAAATGTAATGATATGTACACTATTCCCACACTAATTGACATACTCATATGGGTCAAACGTTAGTATAACAAATATTTTAACACACAAACATGTTTAGGCTAAATCTGTTTTGATCTCTGCAACATATGATTGATGACGTGGTTAGTGTGGTCATGAGTGTGAAAATAGTGTATATATCATTACCCGTAAAAAAAATATCAGGCAAGTCAATAAATCAAACCAAAAAGAACTAAATAAAATAAGTAAGTAAAAATAGAACGACCCCAAATCTAGCAAAATACGGATCCCCAAATTTTACCTTTCAATCAGTTCAACCCCGTGAGGATTCAATCCAAAGGAAATACCTATTCATACCTGTCACTTAACCAAATCAAGGAGTTTATTCCCATCGGAACCCGTAAGTAAGAAGTCCAAATGGGTTTGTAAGATTGCCCAAATACACGGCCAAGCGAAAGTAATTGTCGCTAGAAAAGCATGGAGGGAAGAAACTGAGTGATGAGGAATAGTTGGAGATATCCCAATTGTAACGCCTAGATTTTTGGAGTTTATTTTTGGTTGTAACGCCTAGAGTTTGGAGTTTATTTTTGGTTGTAACGCCTAGAGTTACGGAGTTGTTGAGTTGTCTTTTATTATGTTTGATATTGCATATAGGTGTTTACCTTATTTGAGATTCTTACATGTTGTTCTTGTATTGAATTATAGAGTTGTTACGGGTTGTGAACCCTTATGTTTGATATTGCATATAGGTGTTTACCTTATTTTAGATTCTTACGTGTTGTTCATGTAATGAGTTATGGAGCTGTTACGGGTTGTGAACCCTGCGTATTTTATTTTTGAATTATGACACGAATAGTGCGTTTAAGTTCTTATGGTCTTATTGTAATTTTATCATTTCTGGGTATAGTTGTTTAGAGAGGAAATTTCGGGACGAAATTCTTTTAAGGAGGGTTAGTTGTAACATCCCGTATTTTTATTAGTGTTTTTAATTAGGATTTAATTTATCCAAAAACGTTTTATTCAAATTTTACCAAAAACCGGTCACTCGACTAATTTTTAGCCAAAAACCGAAACTTTTCCGAAAAACTTTTTTTTTAAAAACCTGTTACTAATTTTACTAATAAAAAGGACCCAATAGATTTGTTTCTAAAGATTTGTTATTTTTGAGTGTAAAACTATATTTTTGGATTAAGAGTTAGCTTTTAGAACTTTGGGGACCAAATAGTTCGCTTCCACAAACTATCTAAAAACAGTTTTTCTAAACCTAAAAATCAGCCACTTTCATTTTTTTTAAACCTAAAAACAAGAGAGAAAAAGAGAGAAAAGAGAGAAAAGAGAAGAAGAAGAAGAAGAAGAGAAACCACGTTAGCGGATTATTGCCGGAATCATCTCCTCTACACGCTAAGGTAACGGGGGTTATCCATAGCGACTAGACGAGGGTGTATGTTAGGATTATGTTTTACGTTTAGTATAAATTGGGGGTTTTTGCCTTTTATCTTAATTAGTTTTATAAATTGTTAATTGGGTTTAGTTGATTATATGTTTAATTCACTTATTTTTTAATTGGGTTTAGTTGTTATATGTTTAATTCACTTATTTGTTAATTGGGTTTAGTTGATTATATGTTTAATTCACTTATTTGTTAATTGGGTTTAGTTGATTATATGTTTAATTCACTTAATTGTTAATTGAGGATTTAGTCGTGTTAATTTCGGATTAGCGAGAATATGGATGAGTTTGCATGTCTTTATGTATTGATATTGTGTTATTATAATTGTTGTTAAATTGGGTAATTTATTGTTGAATATAGATGCATTGTAGTTTATGCATACAAGGTGTTTGCTAGAATGCTTGAATGAGTTTTCATGTTGATTAGACTTGTTTGGCTAGTTGCGAATCTAGCACCTATGCTTTTGGGTTTCGTTGAATTACGTTAGAATGACGTAAGAGAATGTGATAAATGATTGGTTTATTATTTATTGGCCGAGGCCTTAATATTTATATGTATGAGAATGTGTTATATGAATAGTATAATATTATCGGCCGAGGCCTTAATATTGATACATTAGCAATGGTCTCTGTCTCTTCCTAATTCCGGGGACAGAAGACGGCAGTGGGGATAGGGAATGACTCGTCTTACGGACTGGGGCGAGTGACATGAGAGGTCCTAGTGTGCACTATATTTTTTTTATGTTAGCTATGGTCTCTGTCTTTTCCTAATTCCGGGGACAGTAGACGGCCGTGGGGATAGGGAATGACTCGTCTTACGGACTGGGACGAGTGGCATGAGAGGTCCAAGTGCGCACTATAAATCTACTTTTATGTTGCAATGGTCTCTGTCTCTTCCTAATTCCGGGGACAGAAGACGGCCGTGGGGATAGGGAATGACCTACCTTACGGACTAGGATAGGTGGCATGAGAGGTCCATGTTTGTTATAGATTTGTGTTGACGTTATTTAATTTATTTAATTCATCCCGTTATAGAATATTATTATACTTCTTTTATACGTCGATTATCGTTGTTGTAGAATTTGTGAGCTCTTGCATTTAAGGGACGGAGTGACGGTAATTGTGGTGCCGTCCCGTCTAGTTACGTGCGTGGGACTCACCGTTACAATTTTTGTCTTTCAGGTACAAATTAGGTTGAGGCGTTGGCTAGGTTGCATTAGCGCGGTATCGCATGGGTTCGGGGCTTCTTTAATCACTTTCTTTTTATTTAGTTCATTTTGAGGTTGTAGCCTACGGGCGAATTCATTCGTTTGTTAACTTTTAGCTTTTACAAATCTTGTCTTGTAGCCGCGTTTGGCAAACTTTTTATTTATCCGTTAATTGTTCCTTTAGCTTGCAAATGTTTTCTTTTAAAATTTTTAATTTCGTACCAACAGGTTTCAGTTTTCTTTTATTTAAAAAGGTCATGCCTCGATATCCGTGTTTATGGAAATTGGGGCGTGACACCAATGGCAGAGGAGTGGCAGAGAGCCCTCCCCCACCCCGGGCAGAGGCAGATCTGGGTTCTAAGGTTTAAGAGGAGGAGCAGGAGGGGGGGGGGGGTATATGTGTTTGAAATGCTATATTATGCATGATTTCGTTTTATTTCATTTTCAATTGTTTCTTTTTTTAGGGTAATTATAGCCTAAATAGTAGCGACGATAGTAGTTAAATCTATATTATTGGAGACAGCGATACCGAGAACTTTATAAGACGGGGATTTTGATTTGTTATAGTGTTTGTGTAGGATGTGATTACTAGAACCATAACCTTTTACGCCATGTAACTGTAATACTCAATTTTGATTTGTTATAGTGTTTGTGTAGGATGTGATTACTAGAACCATAACCTTGTGTAGGATGTGATTACTAGAACCATGACCTTTTTATCAAAATGTAACAATGTATATAAATACGTGATGTATTATTTTTTAAATTTTATATCAAGACTCGGAGTAAAACCAACAAACATCAATAAAATATATGAGTTCATAAGATTCTATATACTCGTGTCTTAAATTTCCAAATAAAGTAAATTATTTAATTTTGAGAAAAGTCATTACGCAACTAGATATATTAGGTCAATCATGTGTTAATAATGATGTAGTCGTAATAAATAATAATGTAATGTAGCAAAATTTATTTTGTAAAACAAAATAACCAATGCGTAATATTTTATATTAGAAACACATTAAGTTCGAACTTTTGTAAGAGAAAAAAACTATAGTCAAAATAAAATTTAAAAATCTGGAAATGAAGTTTAACAAGTTAAAAGTAACGAATACTTTTTAGTTTTTTAATTAGAAAAATGTGTAAATAATTACATTCAATAGAAACTAATAAAAAAATAAAATTGTGTGTGACACAAGATTTGAACTTGAGACCACTTGGTAAGCAAGAGGTACTTTTCTACTACATCAAGGAAATGGGGTTTTTATATTTTGCATTTAGTTTTATATATTCGTCCATAGTTGTATCCAATGAGTATTTAGAACTAAATTAGTTGAGCGCATCCTATAAAAGTTTGCACAATCCTTTAATCCTTATTAGGCGCTGGTTGGCCATGGATCTTAATTTAAGCAAAAAATTTTTTGCTAAAGTAGAACAAGAAAATTCGCTATTTTCTTAATTTTCCTTTTACAAAAAACATATAAGAGCCACTATGCTCTCTCAAAGATAAAAAAAAATGCTTCACATTCAAATCATGTTGACTATCCAAATATGGAATGTACGTAATTACTAAAATGCATGTGAAGATTGATTGTCTGATTTGATTGGCTACGTTCGAACCTTGTGATAAATGCAAAAAAAATATTTAAAAGATTCACATGATAGACAAATAAAGCATGTGAATTATTCCGGCAATTCGAAGGCTTTCCTATATTCTTGTTTATCCGAACATGTATAGCACTATTCTGTTTTGTTAAGCAAGTCATTTTTTTAACTAAGGTTGTTCGTATCTTTCCATTTTAACATCAAAAGAAAAATGTGCACTAACTTTTTCTTTGTGCAAGTTTAATTATTTTCGTACAAAATAAGTTATTTGAAGCTATAATTAGCTAGTTTAGAGGAGAATTCATCTCGGTTTATAATTATTAGTACAAAATTTGAATTCGTAATAAATATTAGTTATTAGTTAATTTACATAACTTTTTTTGCTCTTTTACTCTAGATATCAGGTTCTACAAAATTAACAGGGTTGTACATATATTCTTATCAGATTTTGAGGATAGAAAGAGACAATCTGTTTCAATTATCACTAAATTTAGCAATAATATTGCAGCTACATGACATGTTGATGTTTTTGTTAGGACCAGATTTCTGGTCTAAATATTGTTTATTGTCTATTGGTTTTTACTAAATAAATCCTAACTGTTGTTAAGAACTAAGACAGTATTGACAGGTTTCAAGCTATGTTGTAACCTCAGTTACAACCTACTAAGTTAGTAGTATTAGGTTTCAAGTACCAGTTGCAACCTCAGTTACAACCTGTGTTGACAGGTTTCAAGTAAGTTGCAACCTCAGTTGCAACCACTAGTTCCAACCTGCTGTTAAGCAGAATTCTGTCTTGTTCTATAAATCTGCATAACTATTCTTTAATAATAATTATGTGTTTTAAAGTATGCAGGATATATTCTCATATGATCTTAACATGGTTAATATGCGTATATTGAGAATATCAAAGTGTTAAGGAAAGATGTTTTCTAAAAGAAATAAAGAGATTAGTCTATAAGGCTATGTTTCCTTTTAATATATAAATCTCTATTCTTATGCTTGTCCTTATCACTTGTTTGAATCTTTTGATCCTTATAATATTCAGTAAAGATATGTTTAAAGATTGATTGATATGTGGAGTTAAATGTTTCATATGTATATGAAAAGATATTATCTTTAAGAGATCATATCTTTATATGTTTCCTTTCAAAGGAAAAGATTAACTCCTACTTTCAAGTGTGTTACTAAACAGGTATTAATCAAAGATGATTAGAGTCAATCCATGCTGAAGAATCTCGTGATACTTGGAGAGATTGAAGCTAATCAACCAAGTCAAAAGCAATCAAAAGATATTGAAGATAGAAGATTGTTTTTACTTGTTTATATACTTAGTAACTTAAGCTTGTAAAAGTTGTGTGTTCTAAATTATAAAGAACTTATTTTCTAGAGAGAATACACGTGAGCTTCAAAAAGAAAACAATGGTGGGATGCCATTGATTTATATTTGATAGTTATAGAGTAGGAGCAATATAGTGATAGGCAGAAAAACCTAGAGGGAGTCTAAGTTTTTCATTAAGACTTGAGTCATATATTGTAAGCTTTTTATAATATCATAATCTGGGTAAGTGCCCCGGAGACGTAGCCTAGTTAGGTGAACTCCGTTGTTAAATGTGCGTGTGAATTATTTTCAAGTACATTTAATTTTAAAACAGTTCTGTCCATTAATACACCTGGTTCCAACTGCAGTTCCAACCTCACTTGGAACCTTATACACTTGGTTCTAACTGCAGTTCCAACCTCACTTGGAACCTTAATGCAAAACTGCATCTAGAACAGCGGATAGGAATTTCAATTGGTATCAGAGCTTTACACTAGACCTTACTTAGTGTGGATCCTGTGTTCTAGTAAAAATGGACTTAATGAGGGAAGGAAACGCTTTCAACAAACCTCCATTGCTTGAAGGAGGTGTAAACTATGGAGTATGGAAGATCAGAATGAGGTCTTTCATCAAACAGCAGAATGAACATGCATGGAAAACTGTGATGTATGGATGGGAGGCTCCAACTAGCATTGATAGTGAAGGAGAACTGGTTTTTATACCTGAAGACAGATGGTCTGCTGATGAAGACAGAAAATCAAGTGCCAACTCAACAGCCTTAAACTTGATTTTTGCTGGTGTAACTCTCAGTGTATTCAGGTATATCTCTCACTGTGAAACTGCCAAAGAGGCATGGGATATTTTGCAAGTTACTTTTGAAGGAACTACCAAAGTAAAAGCTTTCAAAATTCAGCAGTTAACTACTCAATTTGAAAACCTTAGAATGGAGGAAGATGAAAACATTGAACAATTTAATGGTAGAATCTGCCACATTGCTCATCAAGCTGGAACCTTAGGTGAAAAATACAGTGATGCTAAACTTGTTAAGAAAACTCTTAGATCACTTCCAGAAAGGTTTGAAATAAAAGTTACTGCTATTGAAGAATCAACAGACTTAGATAATCTTAAACTTGAAGAACTTATAGGAAATCTAAGCACTCATGAGCTGAAATTTTTTAAACCAAAAAGACCAGAAAAGGGAATAGCATTTCAGGCTAAGAAATCTGAACCTAATGTCTGTGATAAAATAAGTGATGAAGAACAGCTAGCTTTCTTTGCTAAAAAGGTTTTCAAAAAATTTTACAAGAGAAAAGAGGATGATACTGGTTCTTCTAAAAACCTTCAGAAAAGGGATAACCTATTTAAGACAGAATCCAGGTTCAATAATAACTCTACTGGTAAGTGGAATTCTAAAGAGAAGGATAACAAAGATTATAAGCCTAAAGAGATTCAGTGTAGAGAATGTAGAGGCTTTGGTCATATTCAGGCTGAGTGTGCTAATACTTTAAAAAGGAACAAAAATGCCTATATATCCACTCATAGTGATAGTGATTCTGAGAGCAACAGTGATGAAGAGGATGAGTCTAATTTTGTTAACTTTATGGGAATAATCACTGAAAAAGAACCTACTTATGAAAGTGACTGTGAACATGTTTCAACTGAAGTTACAACCACTCTTAAAACCTACAGCAGTGATGAGGAAGAACCTTCTGATGAAGACATTTCCCAGCAATATCTTGTTCTTTATGAAAAGTATAAATGTCTGAGTAAACAAACCTTGATCATAAGCAAACTTAATGTTAATCTAAAAGATGAGGTTAAAAGTCTTACTGAGAAGATGAACTTACAACTGGCTGAACTTACTGAAACTAAAAAGAAAATAAAACTGATGAATGTTTCTGCTTCAGAAAAATTAGATGACATGCTGTCATATTCTAGAGGTTCTAAAGATATCAGTGGTCTAGGTTACTATGGTGGTAAAAGTACAGGAAAAACTACCTTTATTGAAGCTGTTGCTAGAGCTAAAACTCATAATTTTGACAATAAGGTTAGAAGTTCAGTTGCAACCAGATTTGCAACCAGGAACAAAACTCAGGTTTTTGTAGAGAAGGTTAGAAGCTCAGTTATAACCAAAGTTGCAACCATGAATAAACTGAATAGCTTTAGGTATAAAAATAACTTTAGGATAAAGCTGTGTAATTTCTGCAAGAAACCTGGTCATTCTGAAATCCAGTGTTATTTAAAAAGAAACAGGAAGTATATTTCTCAGAAAACTTGGTTGGCTTCTGTCAATAAAAATCTGAACTGGATCTGGAAAGTTAAAGAAAAAGCTACCTTAATTGCTAACAACAAAGCTGTCATTAACTCCTTGAATGCTGTTACCTCTAATGATTGGTATTTTGATAGTGGTTGCTCTAAGCACATGACAGGTACTGCAAGTCTCTTAAAAAATGTCACCATTCTCACTGGAAACACTGTTGTGTTTGGAGGTGGAGATACAGGTAAAATTGTTGGTAAAGGTACCTTAAACAAACCTGGAATGCCTGTTATTGAGGATGTTCTTCTTGTAGATGGTCTAAAAGCTAACCTTATAAGTATCAGTCAACTTTGTGATAATAAAATGATTGTTAAATTTGACAAAGAAAGGTGTCTTATTACTAATCTTAACAATGATTTAATCATGACTGGAGTTAGATCAACCAACAGCTGCTATGTGTTTGAAAAAGGTGAAAAAGAATTGCCTCAAAGTAGGTGTAATCAAGACATTACTAATAATGTGGATATTTGGCATAAAAGGCTTGGGCATGTGAATTACAAAACTCTTGATAAGCTTGTTAAAAATGAATTGATAAGAGGAATTCCTAAACTAAGTGCTAAAACTCAAAGTGTCTGTGGTGACTGTGCTATAGGTAAACAAACCAAAAGTATTCACAAAAGTATAAGTCAAATCTACACTAAGAGAGTCCTAGAACTTCTTCATATTGACTTGATGGGGCCTATGCAAACTTCTAGTATAGGTGGTAAGAAGTACATTCTGGTAGTTGTTGATGACTTCTCTAGATACTCTTGGGTAGTGTTCTTAAAAGATAAGACTGAAACTTTTGAACTGTTCAAAACTTTGTGCCTAAAACTTCAACTTGAAAAAGGTTCAACCAGTGGTAATATTGCTAGGGTTAGAAGTGATCATGGAACAGAATTTGAGAACAGTAAGTTTAGAGAATTCTGCAACTCCTTAGGTATTAGTCATGAGTTCTCTGCTCCTAAGACTCCACAGCAAAATGGCATAGTTGAAAGGAAAAATAGAACCATTCAGGAAATGGCTAGAGTCATGCTTAACTCTAAGAAACTTGCCAACAGATTTTGGGCTGAAGCTGTTAATACTGCCTGTCATATAGTTAATAGAGTTTATATTACCAAAGGCACTTCCATGACAGCTTATGAAATATGGAAAGGTAGAAAACCCAATGTTAAGTATTTTCAAGTCTTTGGGTGTGTCTGTTACATTCTCAGAGATAGAGAGCATCTTGGTAAATTTGACTCTAAAAGTGATAAAGGGATCTTTCTTGGTTATGCTCAAAATAGTAGAGCATTCAGAGTCTTCAATCAAAGAACCAACTGTGTTATGGAATCTTATAATGTGTTATTTGATGACCTAAAAACTGTTGATGAGATTACAGGTGATAATGAACAGCCTGAGATTGCAGAAAAAGACAAAGAAGAAACTCAACAAACTAGGAGTCCCATAGTGGTTGGAAGTCCAGTTGCAACTGAAGTTACAAGTGAGGTTGGAACTGAGGTTGGAACTGAAGTTGAAACTCAGGATTCAACAGAATCAGAAGAAGATGGATCTGCTATGCCAACAACAAGCAAGCCACGCTATGTAAGGACTCAGAAAAATCACTCTCTTGACAATGTCATAGGAGAAGTTGCTTCAGGTATGAAAACCAGAGGTAAAAGAAATAATGTTGTTCACTTTGCTTGCTATATTTCTCAGTTAGAACCTAAGAATATAAAAGAAGCTTTAGAAGATAGTGAATGGATTATAGCTATGCAAGATGAGTTATATCAATTTGAGAGAAATGATGTATGGACTTTAGTACCCAGACCTTCTAATAAAAATGTTATAGGGACTAAATGGATTTTTAGAAATAAAAGTGATGAGGATGGAGTTATTATCAGAAATAAAGCTAGGTTGGTAGCTCAGGGTTATACACAAATTGAGGGAATTGATTTTGTTGAAACCTTTGCTCCAGTAGCTAGAATTGAATCCATTAGAATGCTACTGTCTCTTGCATGTCTGTATGATTTTAAACTGTTTCAACTTGACATAAAGAGTGCTTTTCTAAATGGTGTGATTAATGAAGAAGTTTATGTCTGTCAACCTAAGGGATTTGAGGATCCTAACTTTCCTGAACATGTCTATTTGTTGAAAAAGGCATTGTATGGCCTAAAACAAGCTCCTAGAGCTTGGTATGATAGATTAACCAAGTACTTGATTGAAAAAGGCTTTAACAGAGGAGGAGTTGATAAAACTTTGTTTACTAAGAAAACCACAAAGGACATAATAATTGCTCAAATCTATGTTGATGACATTGTCTTTGGCTCTACTTCTAATAAAAGGATAGAAGAATTCATTTCTGATATGAAGAATGAATTTGAAATGAGTGGTGGAGGTGAACTAACTTACTTTCTAGGATTGCAAGTTAAACAGAATGAGAAAGGCATTTTTCTGTGCCAAAGTAAGTATGCAGACAATCTTGTTAAAAAGTTTGGTCTGAGTGAGAGTAAAGAGAAGAGAACCCCTATGAGTACTACCCTTAAACTGTCCAAAAATGATAAAGGTAAAAATGTCTGTCCAAGTCTTTATAGATCCATGATTGGAAGTTTGCTGTATTTAACTGCTAGTAGACCAGACCTTTGCCTAAGTGTAGGAGTTTGTGCCAGATATCAGGCAAATCATTTAGAACCTCATCTTCTAGCTGTCAAAAGAATTCTAAGGTATGTAAAAGGAACACTTCACCTAGGCCTATGGTATTCTAAAGATACAAACCATTTTCTAAGTGGCTACTGTGATGCAGATTGGGCAGGAAACATAGATGATAGAAAGAGTACTTCTGGTGGTTGTTTTTATTTTGGAAACAACCTTGTTTCTTGGTTCAGTAAAAAGCAAAATTGCATATCTTTATCTACTGCTGAGACAGAATATGTTGCAGCTGGAAGTGGATGCACTCAACTTATTTGGATGAAACAGATGTTAACTGATTATAATGTCAAACAAGAAATATTAACTTTGTTTTGTGATAACAAAAGTGCTATAGATTTAGCTAAAAATCCAGTTCAACATTCCAGAACCAAACACATTGATCTAAGGCATCATTTTATTAGAGAACTAGTTGAAGAAAAGAGCTGAATTTTAGAACATGTTTCAACTGAGAGACAATTAGCAGATATTTTCACAAAGCCCCTTGATACAAACAAGTTTGAATCATTAAGAAGTGACATAGGGGTATGTCATTATCAATCTAATTGAATACTTTTGCTAAATATGTCTGTGTTGAGTACCTTTAATAATTTTTATTTCTAAGGTTAAAGTCTTATTTTGAGCTATGATGTTTTTGTTTTGAAAAAGCCGCTTTTTGGTGTCTCAAAAACAGATGTGAGGTAACTTGTCCTTAAAAACCTCTCTGGTAATAGAGTTGCAAGCACAAAGTGCATATTTTTTTTGCTGGTTGCAAGTTCAGTTGCAACCTCAGTTGGAACCTCATACTCTCAATAACTGGTTAGAAGTTCAGTTACAACTCCAGTTGAAACCTCGTGTTAAAAATACTGGTTGCAAGCTCAGTTGCAACATCAGTTGAAACCTAAGTCTATTCTATAACTGCCAAGACAAAGTCTTGTTATTTTTGACATCACTTATACTCTTTCCTTGCTGAGGTCATCCAACTAGTTTTTGTGTAGAAATAAAAACGGATTTACTCAATTTAAGCTCCTAAAATTTAATCTTTATTAGAGTTATTCTTTGATAAACATATTTTCTTGAGTAAATTGCTAGGTTTCTTTTGTTCTCCTAAAAGTTAGATATCTGTTTAAGTGTTCTTTATCTTGAATCAAGTCAAATTTCCTTAATAAGCTTCAACTTTTGAATTTTCAAATTTTGGATGAATCTGTTTTGAAAAAGGAATGTTTATCTGTTTAATTGGCTGAATTTATCTTAATGCCAACTGTTTCTTTCGTGATCACAGTATGATTTATTTTTTCAAAATTCTGTTGATAAAATACTTCCTATTTTTAAGCCAAAATCTGTCTCTTAATTGATTTGCATGTATCTATTTCCAATTTCAAAAAGATATGGTCTGTAATGCTATTTATACAAACATCTTTTTACTATCCAAAATCAATTATTTTTTTTACAGAATAACTCTCTCTCTCTCCTCTGTAAAACCCTAGGTCTGCTGTAGAAACCCACTGCAAGGTTCTAAGTAAGGTTCTAACCCCAGTTGCAACCATGTCATCAAACCCTTCTAAAAACCCCAACCTGAACATTGATGATGATTGCACTCTACGAGATTTCATGAATAAATCTCCAACAAGTCAAGGATCAAAAGCTAAGGTAAGTGAGACTTCCTCATCTCAGAAAAAGCGCACTAAGAAAAGAGCTAGGAAAACTGTAGAGGATCATCCAACTCCAACTGTTTTCTCTTATAAGTCTAAGTTTCATGAGAATGATCCTAGGTTTTGGAGTAGGACCTCGTATAGAAGGTTTAGGTCTTTTACTGGTAGGGAGATTCACAGTGAAAGAAGACTTAATCTGGTTAGCTATCCACATATTCAAGTACATATTGAGAAACTGCTGTCAGCTGTTGGCCTAGATAGAACTATTTCTTATCCTCATTCTTATTACCCTGCTGTAATTAAAGAATTCTATGCCAATCTTAGTAATACTGTGTTTGTTAAGGGTGATCCTGCCTATGGCAGAGTGTTTTTAAGGGGTGTGACTCTGGATTTCACCCCTAAGTTGATCAATGATTATCTGTGTTGTCCTAGTCCTACTGAAGTTGATAATGTTGAACCAGACTTAGAAATACTAGCTTTAATTCTGACTGGCAAGAACAATAGGTTTGATGGTCACTCCATTAAAACCTCCTCCCTCACCTTGTGTGCATCTGTGTTGCACAAAATAGCTAGGTTCAATTGGAATCCCACTAAGCAGCCATCCAAAGTCAATAAGGAAATGGCCATATTTCTCTATAGGATCATGTCCTCTTTGCCAATTGATTTTGGCACTCATGTTTTTAATTTGATTAAAGAATTCAGTGCTGATACCTCATCCTCAATTTTGCTCCCCTTTCCCTGTCTAATCACTGGGGTGATTATGGCTCAAGTCCTACCTATGACTGGATCCAAGCCTATTAGCACAGCCACAGAACCAATCTCAGATTGTCCCTCTGCTATTTATATCTCTGCAAAACTGCTCAAAGAAGGGCATGTCAATGACATATCTGGAGAAAAGGGCAAAGAAAAAGAAGAAGAGACATCTACTGCTCCCTCAGACAAGAAGAAAGGAGTAAAGTGGTACTTACTCCAAAAGCTGGCTTATAATCAAGAAAGGAGAGCTGAATTGGATGCTGATGATTATCAAATCAATAAGCTGCTGGTGGATATTATTGAGAGTGAGGATGATGGTGATAGTGATGATTGTTTCTCTATAAGCAGTGAAGAAAAAGATGAAGAGGTGGTTAGAGACTATCCTCTCAGAGAAAGAGCTCCCCACTCTAATATACCTCGTGACTGATTACAATGGTTGCTGACAAATAGGGGGAGTGAAGTTTATGTTGAAGTTTATTTTTTTTGTATTTCAATTTCAAGACTCAATGCTGCTGGTTTGAATTACTTTTGTTTATTGCTGTACTAAGACATTGTTGTGCCATGTTTTTGGCCTTTAAATTTCTGCAATTTCCATTTTGATGTCTTTGAAATTAAACTTATGAATGGATAAATTCTGTGCGTATGAAGTGCCTGCAATTCTAACATACAGGGGGAGCTTAAACAGATGACTCTTTAGTATTGTTAATATACTATTTAAAGACTGTGCTGATATTGAATTTGCAGGTGGTTGGGATGATTTATAAACTTAATTGATTTGTCAAAACCAATGACAAAGGGGGAGATTGTTAGGACCAGATTTCTGGTCTAAATATTGTTTATTGTCTATTGGTTTTTACTAAATAAATCCTAACTGTTGTTAAGAACTAAGACAGTATTGACAGGTTTCAAGCTATGTTGTAACCTCAGTTACAACCTACTAAGTTAGTAGTATTAGGTTTCAAGTACCAGTTGCAACCTCAGTTACAACCTGTGTTGACAGGTTTCAAGTAAGTTGCAACCTCAGTTGCAACCACTAGTTCCAACCTGCTGTTAAGCAGAATTCTGTCTTGTTCTATAAATCTGCATAACTATTCTTTAATAATAATTATGTGTTTTAAAGTATGCAGGATATATTCTCATATGATCTTAACATGGTTAATATGCGTATATTGAGAATATCAAAGTGTTAAGGAAAGATGTTTTCTAAAAGAAATAAAGAGATTAGTCTATAAGGCTATGTTTCCTTTTAATATATAAATCTCTATTCTTATGCTTGTCCTTATCACTTGTTTGAATCTTTTGATCCTTATAATATTCAGTAAAGATATGTTTAAAGATTGATTGATATGTGGAGTTAAATGTTTCATATGTATATGAAAAGATATTATCTTTAAGAGATCATATCTTTATATGTTTCCTTTCAAAGGAAAAGATTAACTCCTACTTTCAAGTGTGTTACTAAACAGGTATTAATCAAAGATGATTAGAGTCAATCCATGCTGAAGAATCTCGTGATACTTGGAGAGATTGAAGCTAATCAACCAAGTCAAAAGCAATCAAAAGATATTGAAGATAGAAGATTGTTTTTACTTGTTTATATACTTAGTAACTTAAGCTTGTAAAAGTTGTGTGTTCTAAATTATAAAGAACTTATTTTCTAGAGAGAATACACGTGAGCTTCAAAAAGAAAACAATGGTGGGATGCCATTGATTTATATTTGATAGTTATAGAGTAGGAGCAATATAGTGATAGGCAGAAAAACCTAGAGGGAGTCTAAGTTTTTCATTAAGACTTGAGTCATATATTGTAAGCTTTTTATAATATCATAATCTGGGTAAGTGCCCCGGAGACGTAGCCTAGTTAGGTGAACTCCGTTGTTAAATGTGCGTGTGAATTATTTTCAAGTACATTTAATTTTAAAACAGTTCTGTCCATTAATACACCTGGTTCCAACTGCAGTTCCAACCTCACTTGGAACCTTATACACTTGGTTCTAACTGCAGTTCCAACCTCACTTGGAACCTTAATGCAAAACTGCATCTAGAACAGCGGATAGGATATGTTCCTATAGAATACACAGTGAGCTTTAAAAGAAAACAATGGTGGGATGCCATTGATTTATAATTGATAGTTATAAGATAGGAGCAATATAGAGATAGGCAGAAAAACCTAGAGCGAGTCTGAGAGTTTTTCATTAAGACTTGAATCCTATATTGTAAGCTTTTATAATATCATAATCTGGGTAAGTTCCCCAGAGACGTAGCCCAGTTGGGTGAACTCCGTTGTTAAATGTACGTGTGATTTACTTCAAGTACATTTACATAAACTGTTCTGTCCATTAATACACTTGGTTCCAACTGTGGTTGCAACATCACTTGGAACCTAACTGCAAAACTGCAACTAGAACAGCGGATAGGAGTTTCAGTAACGTAATAATATCCCTAAGCTAGATTTGTACTAAATTCTTCTCCAAATTAAATGTGATTGCACCCATTTTTACACACGGTTGATCTGTTTTTTCTTTTAATGTTTCACCATCAATATTTCATTAATTGCATGTATTACTATACATGATGCATATTTGGAGTAAGAATATAATACCATATGAAGTTTTGTTATTACTATTAAAGTGTTATTATTAATTCTAATTTTGAGGTAAGCATGTGACCACAAATTGGGAATATGATATATATACTTTATTTTTATTTTTGTAAGAAACAATAATTATTTCCAAGATGCTCTGAATTTATTTATGTTGTTATTGTGATCTATAATGGGCCTATTTTTGACAAATAATATGGTAACAAATTATTATTTTCTTAATATGGTGGAGACCTTAACCATTCTTATTCTCTTATCAGAACATTAACTTTCATAACCTTTTTTTATTTATCCTATAAAAAGTACTATTTGTCTAAAGATGCAATGCCCATAATATATCTCTTAACACTTTTACTCCATCTCTCTACAAAGGTTATCAAGCCGTGTCACTAGTAAGTTTCTTAGTAAGCATTTTTATGAGAAATTGTGGTTTTTTTAATTTTTTGTTCATATAGAATCATAATTTTTTTGAAAATTAGTTTAAAATAATATAAAAGCCAACGGCTAGATCAATTCGCGAAGGCTATAACAAAGTCAATGGAAGAAAGCGCGTCATCTCAAGAATGATGGGGCCTACACAACCATCAATGTTGTTTATTAATTAAACTCGACCTTCCATCTAAATATGCTTGTTTGTGTAACTATATAATGTATATATATACACACTTACATTTACCATTTTAATTATTTCTCTAGCTTGGTTCTTGATATCAATGATTTATTTCAAATTAATGATCTACTAATGTTCCTCACCATCTCGAATTTTTTTACAATTTTCATATGTAGTGATTATCTTTCCAAATTACTTTGTTTGAACATAAATGGAAAAAATGAGACCAAATATTCCTAGTCAATGGGATCCTTCTTTTTACCTAAAATTAAGTAATTAATTTATGTAGTCACATGTACATATACCCAGAAAAATACATGTTTCTTTCAACATCTGTTTTCTCAGACAAGTCAAGATATGTGTAAGCCACAATATTCTGCTAAAGAAATTACTACAATGATCACATATTACTTGAAATTGAACATGAAATTTACCAAAAGCTTAAACAAATAATTTATTGATAAAATGAAACTATTTTCTGAATTTTAATTTATTTTGTATATCATTAATGGAATAAAAATATACATTTTTTTTAATATTGGAATAACTATTAGAAAAAAAGTCCACAAGAAAAAAAAAATATTACTAGCTAGATCATTTTTTTGCCAGTTTTATAATATTCAGCTAGCAAAATAATTAATTGTTAAGTAAATGTCGTACATATTTTTTTTAGTATTTGATTGCCTAACCAATTCTAATAATAAAATAAATTTTAGGCGCAAAAATGTCTTCTGGTTTGAGGCTTCCAAGTGGCCAGGTTGACGAGAATGAAGGTGAATTCCAATCTCAATCACCACGTACAATCAGAGGACATCAGGTTAAATCTGCTAATAATTTTTAAATTCCCGCGTATGCATTTTCTCTAGAAAATTTCATGTAACATCTATATATATGTCATATTAATTTTTTATCACCCGTAATGTTAAATTTATTGCATTTAATTTTCATAGTAAGTTTGAAGATTGATTCACAAAACTTCTTATTTGATGCTACTTTATACATTGTGACGATGGAAGTACATGTATTTAAGGTATACGACAAAACGAATACATATTTGACAAAAGTAATAGCCTTTATTTCATTGAGCATTTATTTTCAGTTTTGTCTTTTTAAAGAAAAAATATCATCTCATTGTCGGATTATATTATTTAAAGATGGTACGGAAACTTCGGTCGAGTGGAACCATTGTGTGCTTACATATACAATAATTGCGTAACAAATTTGTAATGTCAATTAAGATTATAAATTGTACATAAATTGATACATGTTTCCACAACATTTCAAGCCTTACATGATAATAGAAAGTTTTTAATATGATTGTTCCCTTTTGTTGTCATTAATGATCCATCAATTTCTTCATTTTATAGCGCTAATAAATAAATTTAAGAGTGGATAATAAATTTTATATAGATTGTTTTTATTCTATCTATACAATTGCTTCTGAAAAAATAGCTAATACTATTTTCATTCTTTAAATTATCATCATAGGGATGTAGAGAACAATCAAATAACCTTGTTATTTATGATGGTAAAAAGAAGCTACCTCCGAAACCAAAGCAGTTAACAGATGAGGAGTTGGAGAAAGAAATAGACGAAAATGTTTAAGATCATCAAAATGTTTACTCTAGTTCAACAGAAGAGGAAGGCTCGGAAAACTCTGAAAATGAAGGCTCAGAAAACTCAAAAGAAGACTCTGAGAGCGAATGTGAATCAGACAAAAACTTTACCATCTTCCTTAGGAAGCAATTCGGAACACCAATAACTCCAAAATTCAATGAAGTAATGGGAACATCTAAGAGCACTGAATATGACGAGGGAGGTCCCTCTGGAGGTGGCTGTTATAATTACAGTGACGATGATATGCATGTGAGTGAAAGTCCAATGCAAGAAGAGAGGAAAGAAGAAGAGTCAGAAAAAGAAGAGACCAAAGTGGCTGAATTGCAGAAAAAACTAGATGAGGCAATTTTGCAAATTAAAGAGTATGAAAACCTAACAAACAAAATGCACACACAAATCAACGACCTTGGGAAAGCTTTAGCTTTAGAAGAAAAATTAAAGTCCAAGTGGGTACCTGAGTGGAAACAAATGGTTAAAGAAAAGAAAATGCTCGAGAAGGAAATAAAAGGTAAACGCCATGAAATGCAATTCAAACTCTTCCTCTCTTGTCTAATTTTTTTTCCATTAGCTTGGTTTCCCTAAGTCAGACTGTTTGTGTTATAGAAAATGAGCAGCTGATCACCAAATACCAAAGAATTGTCTCTGATCTCCAGCAAAATGCAGATTTAGAAAAAAATGAAATAAGAAACAAAGAAGTCGAGTTGAATCAAAAAATAGAAAAATTGGAGAATGAAAAGAAGCAGCTTGAGAAGGACCTACAAGGTAAAGGTAAAGTACCTCTATTGTAATCATATAATCTATTACTATCATAAATCAGACTGTATTAAATCTCGGTCTGTTTAAAAAATATCAATAGAATCTCAGACTGTTTTTACAAAAACTGTAAAAAGAGTCTGAATAATACAAAATTTATTTGAATATTAATGCAACTATTTTGCATTCATACTGTATTACTAAAAACAGTCTGAAAATATATTATTAAATCTCAGACTGTATTTACTACAATATACTAAAAAAACATCATATGAAATATATCATTAGAATCTCAGACTGTTTTTATGTTCATTACAGTCTCATACTATTTCCAGAAAGAATCTCAGACTGTTTATTTGAATATTAATGCAACTATTTTGCATTCATACTGTATTACTAAAAATAGTTTGAAAAAATATATCAAATAGAAATCTCAGACTATATTGTTACTATCATAAATCAGACTGTATTAAATGCTCTCCTAAATGCGGATATACATACTCCACAACTAGATTTAATCCGCAAGAAAATTCTAGAAAGACTAGGTTTTGAGTATGATGGTCTCGGATCCAACATTCTCCATATCAGAGCAAGAACAGATAGGAGACCACCAGTAAAGTACACACCAAGTAAAATAGACTCTCCAACAAAAAACAAAGAAAATGAGAACCAGCTACGGAAACGTAAGCAAGTTGATCAAGATGACAAGTCTGAAATGATCACAGACGTAGGCGCTCCTGATCCGTTGTTGGAAAAACCAAATAAAAAACCAAAGGGTGGACGAAGAGCAAAAAAGAGAGCATCAAAAAAGAATTCCTCTAAACAGGACGAAGACAATTTCCCGCTAATCAATTTCAGTAGTCTAGAAAACCATGTACCGGACAAAACAGAGAGAGCACACGACATCATCACAAATAAAAACGAGAATGATATCACAAAAAGGCTCCCTGACAACATCTTCTACAAAATTCAAGAAATTCACAACGCGAATGGACCATTGTAAGTCAGACTCTTTTTATTTTTGTGTTTATGATACAATTAGGTCTCACACTCTTTACATTTAGGTTTTCCTCAGACTGTTTAAAACAATATGAATTGTTTTAATGAAGACTGTTTTGGGTTTATGATAGTTTTATATAGCTCAGACTCTTTTTAAATTTAGTTCAGACTGTTTTGTTATACAAGCCCCAGACTGTTTTTGTGTTGTTGTTTAAGTGTAATCAGAATGTTTTCTGTAAGAAAAAAAATGATCAATTATGTTTTTATATACAACTTTTAATGTTTTTTTTATCTCAGACTGTTTTTGTTATCTCAAACTGTTTTTTTCAATCTCAGACTGTTTTGTTATCAGATTGTTTTTAATAATGAAGACTCCTTCCATAAAAACATTATGTGCTCACTATAAAATTTTAATTTACAGTGACGCCTTGTTCTCAAAACTCGGTTCAACAAATAAGGATTATTTCATCACTCTCAACGACATCTACAACTTAATTGATGGCCAGTTGCTATGCAATAATGTAAGTATACAAGGATCATACAATTTAATTGCTTGCTTACAAGCTCTTGTACTCGGACTCTTTCTAAAACTTATCTTTATCACAGATCATAAATGGGTATGCCCACATATTGAACCAAGAGTACAAGGCAAAGTCTACAAAAACATTCAAGATATTGACCTCCATATTATGGGTAAAAACACAAACTCTTTTTATGTTGTCAATGCATCACTTTGTTTCTTTACAAAAGGAGTCTGAAATTTTATCTTAAACATTTTCGTTGTTGTTTGGTTTGTAGTTTTTTTTAAAAGACAGAAAAAGATACGAGGATGTGCTCGATACGAAAATCATCGATTTGCTGAGAAAGCATGTTCAGAACGGATACAAGTTATTGTTCTTCCCTATTAACTCGAATAGAAACCAACCAATTGATGTAGAGGTAGACCACTGGACTCTATTGGTTCTAAACGTCGAGGCAAAGAAGTGGAGTTTTTATAATAGCAACATACCTCTTTCCAATATCAACAGACCAGACCCTTACCTTGATGACGCCAATCTAGTGGTAATTCAGACTCTTTTTAAAATTTAACAGTCTGAATTAGCAAAAACTACTCTCTTCTTTTTAATGTATATATTTTTTGTTATGTTACAGATGGCCTTTGTACAAGAAAAATTGAAAACGATAGCTGATGTGCCCTCCTTTTCACTTGATTCACAAGATGGGTACACATTAGACGTTGTAACAGACTGTCCCTATCAAGGAGCCACGTAAGAAAAATATGCACCCTACTCATATTCAGACTGTTTTTACTATGCATCTACATCAAAATTAATTTTCCATGTTTTTTTTTTTACAGATCAGACTGTGCATTGTATGTGTGCTACAACATGGAGACAATTATCAATGATGAACCTGTCACAAGAGAGACGACTTCAGACAAGATATTAGAGTTCAAGGCCAAGATAATAACGAGAATCGTCAATCGATGCAATCAGTCATAGAGCGGAGGGAAGAAACATATGACAAAGAAAGAGTCTGAATTAACAAAAACAGTTTGATTGATGTAAATATTAGTTGTAAACAGTCTGAATGGAAAAATAGTTCTATTATTTTGTAAACAGTCTGAATAGAAAAGAGTTCTATTATTTTGTTCGAATATGATTTTTGTAAAATATTTTGTTTCATTTTCTTTTTCTTTCGCCAATATATTTTTCAATGAATCTTAGACGGTATTATTACTATCAATCATAATGTATTATTAAAAACAGTATGAAAACATATAAAAAACGTATTTATACTGTATTACTAAAAACAGTCTGAAAAATATATTATTAAATCTCAGACTATATTATTACAATCAATTATACTGTATTATTATAAACAGTCCGAATCATTAGAATATCATACTGTTTTCAGAAAGAATCTCAGACTGTTTCAGTACTCACACAATTCAGACTGTTTTAAAGAAGTCTATTGACTAATAAAAAAGAGTCTGGATAATATGATTGATGTAACTAGTTTGCTTCATTTTATTTCTTCCGTTAATATATTTCAATGAAATATAAACAGTCTAAAAATATATTATTAAATCTCAGACTGTATTATTACAATCAATAATAATGTATTATTAAAAACAGTCTGAATCATTTACGATAATATACTAAAAAAACATCATATGACATATATCATTAGAATCTCAGACTGTTTTTATGTTCATTAGAGTCTCATAATGTTTTCAGAAACAATCTCATACTGTTTCAGTACTCACAATTCAGACTGTTTTAAAGAATTCTATTGACTAATAAAAAAGAGTCTGAATAATATGATTCATGTAACTAGTTTTCTTCATTTTCTTTATTATAATATATTTTCAATGAAATATATCAATAGAATCTCAGACTGTATTATTACAATCATAAAAATCAGACTGTATTATTAAAAACAGTCTAAAAACATATAAACAGTCTGTATTACAATCATTATCTCAGACTGTTTTTAATACAAAACTGTAAAAAGAGTGTGAATATTAATACAAAATTTATTTGAATATTAATGCAACTATTTTGTTTCATTCCCTTTCTTTCATTAATGAAGTATATCAATAGAAACCTCAGACTGTATTATTAATATCATAAATCAGACTGTATTATTACAAACATTCTGAAAAAGCCAAACAGCATATAAAAATAAAAAGAGTCTAATATAAAACTAAAACATCTATTCACGATCACCCTTCAGAAGCAAGTTTCTCTTTGCACGTCCGTTGATTATGATTTGCATATTTCTTGCACCTCACTCATTGATTAGCTTGCTTCTTTTTCGTGACTGGATTTGCCTCACCACCTAATGGAATACGCTTCTTTTGAGGCCTTCCCGGAGGCCTTGATGTTTCTGGAGGTTTAATGTTTGACTCATTAATCAATTCAGAATATTGCCAAATAGAACTAGGGACTGGGTTAATTGGCGTATTGTACGAACTTCGATAAATATCCATAAAAACCATTTTTCAACAAAATCCTCCATAGGCATTTTGTCCCTAGAAATACACAAAACTGCATGTTGGAACGGGAACCCAGTCCTCTTCCATTCATGACATGAGCATTGCCAATGTCCCAGGTCCACGTATTCGGATGGAGCTGACAGCACTTCATATTTCCAAAAACCTGACCTCACAACCAAAAACGACATACCGTTGTGAATGAATGTGTCCCACTTTTCTTGGTAGAAAGGACACAGAACACCTTTCCATGTTGCTGCAAAACAAAATATAACCAAAAAACTCTTAAAAACGTATACCTAGTAAAAACAGTCTGATATGATGACAATGACGCAACACGAATTCACATAACAGTCTGAGTTGTCACAAAATAATCTAACTTAACAGAAAAAAGTCCAAACCTACTTTGATTCTTCTTTCATCGAACCATTTCATCAATTTCAATCTTAGCTTATCAACCAGTTCAGTGATAGGTAATTCTCTAATATCATTGATCCAATTATTGAATGATTCCACAGCATTGGAAGTTGTCTCACCATATCGCGACTTTACACAATATGCTTTGGCCTATTTCATAGGAGTGCAATTCTGCATAAATTTATCTATTTTACGACCCCCATATTGCGCAACAACTTCATATTCTGTTCAAACAAAGGATTGTAGCAGAAGTTGCACAAGTTTGCAACAAATTAACAATTTCTGTCCTTTTTGTTCCATCACCGTCACTAAACTTCAATTTCAAATTATCCTTCAAATGGCATAGACAGTAATAATGGTCTGCGTTGGGAAAAATGCGAGGCATACCATCCAACAACCCAATATGTCAGTCCGAGAAAAATGTCAAAGGACGGTCATCACCTATAGTTAACTTCAATTGTTCTAGAAACCAACCCCAATTATCAATATTCTCACTGCTAACAATAGCAAAAGCAAGTGGATACAACCCTGTAACATTAAGAATATAAAAAACAGTCTGATAACACACAAACAGTCTGATAACAAAAACAGTCTGATAACAAAACAGTCTGAGATAAAAAAAGGCTGAGATAAAAAAAAAGTCTAAGATAACCAAAAACAGTCTGATAACAAAAACAGTTTGATAACAAAACATCCTGACATAAAAAAAACATTAAAATTTGTATATAACAACACAATTTTTTCTTACATAAAACAGTCTGATCATTTTTTTCTTACATAAAATAGTCTAATTACACTTAAACAACAACATAAAAACAGTTTGGGCTTATATAACAAAACAGTCTGAACTAAATTTAAAAACAGTCTGATTTATATAAAACCATCAATGTAACAAAAAACAAACAAAAAAACAGTTTGAAAAAGGAAAAACAAACCTTTATTGCCATTCTTGCCGACTGCGGACAATAAAACACCCTTATATTTTCCTTTTAAAAAGGTTCCGTCAATGAAAAGCATGGGGCGAACATCCTTAAACCCTTTTATGCAGCCATGAAGAGAGGAAAATACCCTTTTGAATTTATTTGAACCATTCCCATCCTTATCAACTTCCAGGACACTACGACTTCCAGGATTTGTTGATTCTAAACCCCCAAAATACCTCTCTAATTGGTTGTATTATTCATCGATATCCCCACTGTGCATTCTGCTGGCCATTTGGACAGCATTCCAAGCTTTATAATAGCTTATCTCCAACCCATAACCAATCCGTAAATGCGATATTATAGCAGAAGGGGCTAAATTTGGATTTTCCTTCACATATTCATCCATTATTTTGGATATGAGCTTTCTATTTACATGCTTGTTCAGAGCACCTGCAGCTAACTTTTGGCATGTATGTTGTGATTCAAACTTTCTAATCTTAAATTTTTGGTCTGAGGTCCACACACTAGCATATATGTACCAGCTACAGCCAATATTATCCCTCTCTTCACAAAAAGCCACCACCCTATCTGATGAATTCCTTCCAAAACAGGGGACATGACCTTCATATATACAAAATTTCCGTAATGACTCTCTAAAGTGATCAGCAGAACTAAAAAACTGCCAACCCCAGTAATCAAGTTTGCCCACTCACTCGTTTTATAAAACTTTCTAACAGCCAAACTAGAACCTGCATCACAACAATCATCCTCGTCCGAAATTTCAGAACAATCAGCACTTATTTCCTTCGAAGTACCAACACTGCAAGTGGATACAGTTCTAACAAAAACTAGAATCTCTACTATTTTTTTCCCAACACGTTAAACAAAACAACCATATATTTCAACTCATCATCCGATCTCAACAAACATCGCTCATCTCTAATTGCTAAGTAACTTAGAAACACTGAATCCAAATTCAAGCTAAACCTATGACTTATTGTATGTAATAACTCCGCATAGGTCATACGCTTGTTCAGCACAACAGGGACACATTTATCATTATATCGACAATACATTACTAAATCAAACGAATCCATCAGAAAAAATACATGTGCACAAAAAACATAACAGCAATTGATCTCTAAAATAGTTTGAAACAGTCTAAATAAGAATAATAATAAAACAAAAGCAATTGATCTATAAAAAGAACTCTAAATAACTGATTTATAAAACTGTCTGAATACAAGAAATATGAACTCTTGAATACAATAGCTCAGACTGTTTTTTAAAACAGTCTGAATACAAGAAAAAACAGTATGAACTCTTAAAATTTAATAATAAACGCAATTGATCTCTAAAAACCTAACAAAAACATGCATTGTGTTAAAGAAAACAGTCTGAGTTATTATATTACAAGAATACAATAGCTCAGACTGTTTATAATAACTCATACTGTTTTCTATAACTCTTGAATACAATAGCTCAGACTGTTTTTTTAAAACAGTCTGAATACAAGAAAAAACAGTATGAACTCTTGAATTTTAATAATACAAAATCATACATTGTGTTACAGAAAAGTCTAATTTATTATAATAAAAACTATTTTTTAAAACAGTTTGAATACAAGAAAAAACAGTATGAAGTATTGAATTTTAATAATAAACACAATTGATCTCTAAAAACCTAACAAAAACATGCATTGTGTTAAATAAAACAGTCTGAGTTATTATATAACAAGAATACAATAGCTCAGACTGTTTATAATAACTCAGACTGTTTTCTGTAACTCTTGAATACAATAGCTCAGACTGTTTTTTTAAAACAGTCTGAATACAAGAAAAAACAGTATGAACTCTTGAATTTTAATAATACAAAATCATACATTGTGTTACAGAAAAGTCTGATTTATTATAATAAAGATTGTTTTTTAAAACAGTCTGAATACAAGAAAAAACAGTATGAAGTATTGAATTTTAATAATAAACGCAATTGATCTCTAAAAACCTAACAAAAACATGCATTGTGTTAAAGAAAACAATCCGAGTTATTATATAACAAGAATACAATAGCTCAGACTGTTTATAATAACTCAGACTGTTTTCTGTAACTCTTGAATACAATAGCTCAAACTGTTTTTTAAAACAGTCTGAATACAAGAAAAAACAGTATGAATTCTTCAATTTTAATAATACAAAATCATACATTGTGTTATAGAAAAGTCTGATTTATTATAATAGCTCAATCTTAAATACTTTTGTTTTCATGATCTAATCCTTAATTTTCTCTTTTTGGAACTAAGGTTGTTCGTATCTTTCCATTTTAACATCAAAAGAAAAATGTGCACTAACTTTTTCTTTGTACAAGTTTAATTATTTTCGTACAAAATAAGTTATTTGAAGCTATAATTAGCTAGTTTAGAGGAGAATTCGTCTGGTTTATAATTATTAGTGCAAAATTTGAATTCGTAATAAATATTAGTTATTAGTTAATTTACATAACTTCTTTTGCTTTTTTACTCTAGATATCAGGTTCTACAAAATTAACAGGGTTGTACATATATTCTTATCAGATTTTCAGGATAGAAAGAGACAATCTGTTTCAATTATCACTAAATTTAGCAATAATATTGCAGCAACATGACATGTTGATGTTTTGTTTTTAAGTTTAACGAAATTCACTCTTAAAACATACAATGACATTTATGTGTAGTGAGATGATAAACATCATTCAAGTACAAAAAAAAAGCCAACTGTAAAACTTAATTTTGGTATAATATATAGCTAGATCGGATAGGATGTCAAACGTACAAAAAAAAAAATACATTAACAATGGAATAATGAACTGTTGAAAAACCTTATCTGTGAATGGGTATAAGAAGTTTAGTGGTACGATAAGTTATTTTTGGTATTAATATATAGCTAGATCTCATGGGGTGTCAAACGTAAAAAAATAAAAATAAAATTACATTAACAATAGAATAATTAACTGTTGAAAAAGCCTCATACACCTATACATGAATGGGTATAAAAAGTTTATTGGTACAATAAGTTAGGGTTCATAAAAATTAGTAGCTAGATACAAAATAATGGTCCGCTAAGACTATCAAGATTGTAAAATTTCTTAGTGTAAGAAATGGTAACGTAATAATATCCCTAAGCTATATTTGTACTAAATTCTTCTCCAAATTAAATGTGATTGCACCCATTTTTACACACGGTTCAGTTACATGCTCCCACTTTTTTTCTTTTAATGTTTCACCATCAATATTTCATTAATTGCATGTATTACTATACATGATGCATATTTGGAGTAAGAATATAATACCATATGAAGTTTTGTTATTATTATTAAAGTGTTATTATTAATTCTAATTTTGAAGTAAGTATGTGACCACAAATTGGGAATATGATATATATACTTTATTTTTATTTTTGTAAGAAACAATAATTATTTCCAAGATGCTCTGAATTTATTTATGTTCTTATTGTGATCTATAATGGGCCTATTTTTGACAAATAATATGGTAACTGTTGTGTGGCATATTAGCTCGTTATAGATATATATATAGAGATATGTATAGATATAGAGAGAGGTATGAGAGACAACAATAAGGGAGGCTTTATTAATGAATGAATGATCAAATACAAGACCCATAGCCCTCTTTATATAGATAGAGGGTTAGGGTTACAAGCCCACCTGGGCCCAATAAGTAAAAGTCCAAGAGTCCAATAATCTTACAACACTCCCCCTTTGGACGTCTTGAATTCTTCGTCTTCATGCAGTCGATCTGAGTCGAGTTCATTCGCAGTGCTAAACACATAAAAACCTTAGGGAGGGAAAACCCAGCGTGGGACAAAACCGGTACCTAGGAGAAACTGTGTAGCCGAATGATATAGGCCAAAATATCATGTAAGTAACTAACCACAAAACAGTGTGCCTCATCAAAACCTTACCAGAGCAAACCCAATGGGAAAATCTCTGATCTAAGGAAAAAGAGTTCAACAGTGGTAGTAATAGGGGATCAACCACCAAACAGGTGCCTCATCAAAACCTTGCCAGAGTAAACCCAGTGGGAAAAAACTCTGGTCGAAGGACAAAAGAGTACACAGTGGTAAGAAGTATACGACAGGATACTCCCCCTGATTTCGGCAATCCTTAGTGAGGTATAACATGGAACGTGTCTCGCTAAAAACCTTGTCAAGGAAAACCCAGTGGGAAAAACCTTGTACTAAGGACAAAAAGAGTACACGAGCATGCGACTGGATGCTCCCCCTCACTTGCACATGACAGGGTGCGAAGATTTCGACTATGTAGTAATTAGTGTAATAAGCATTCGTCTGGATGCTCCCCCTCACTTGCACACGACTGGGTGCAAAGATTTCATATTCCAAGAAAGAGTACGAACATTCGACTGGATGCCTCATTTACTTACACACGACTGTAGGCAAGAAAATATAACATGGAATAAAACGAGCATTCGACAGGATGCTCTTTAACTTCATATGTGAAGATTCATTTCGGCAAGAAATGCTAAATAGCATAATCTAGTCATGTCTCTCTTGATCGATAACAACAAGTTGTCCTCAAATAAGACAAGTGTTTTATCTGGATCGTGAGACATAACATATGTAATTCAAATATGGCTAATACGAGCTCGAAGCCATATACACTCTCTAGTCGTCTCATAGAGCACGAGTAGATCAGAGTGATTCGTTTGGAGTCATTCCAAGACCTCCAAGATATTGCCTTATTCCTAATGGTAAAGACAGACCATGTTAGGAATATCCCTTATGCGGGTCTGATAAGTAACCGGCATCGGTATAACCGAAAAAAGGGTTGCGTTAATTCGAGTACCGAAGGGGGTAGGTACACTCGATGATGCAAAATGGGATAAGACACGCCCTCATCCACATTTACCTTGAGGTAATGGGACAATGTCTTTTATGCCATTTCGATGGCAGCGTGTTAGCGCGATGCTGTGTCGAGCTATACCATTCACAGCAGACGAGATGTTCGTCCTAGCACATTAGACCAAGTACAATGATGCGCTTATTGTACTTAGATATGAACATCATGGTTCAATATCTCTTCATCGTCTCATCAGGGACGGACTGGGTCTATATCAATGTCTAATGATCGAACGATCATGGGAGAATCTGATGACTTAGCGTCATGATGACTAAAATGTCATAACACCTTCTGGGTGTAGTCTGAATCATGGACTTAGATTCAATCTTTACGGGACTCAATCATCAGGCCGAGTCACTACCGTGTCTTCCCAAGATCCTTCATCTCGAAGGCAAATCCAAAATGGATCGCGTAATAAAACACGCAAGGGCATAATACTTGTTCAAGTATCCCAAGCTAATCAAGTACTCACTTAAGCGGGTATACCACATCCGCTCGGATTATATTAATCCATATAGTGAACGTCTCAGTCAATTGAGATCGTATTCTGTGGTCAGGAACTACTTGATTCAAGCATTATGAAGTCACACAGGGACTTTCATCCACATCTCTAGTCTAAATCCCCACAGAGATAAGATCGTGACCACAATCACATGCTGCATAAACAGTTTTCCGGAAACTACTAAACTGATAAAGTAGAGGACCGTTATAATGTCAATTACGAGGAAATAAACCATCTCGTAATCAATTCCAAGGTGTGAGAGAAGCCTTGCGCTACTAGGCGAGCATTCTACAATCTCATTATTCTCATCAATTTTCCTTACGAATAACCAAATAAACAAACTCGTTTAAAATTGGTGGTGTTAGATCTACAGGTCCGAACACACTTTCGCTAAGGAGTCTACTTGGATTGCAAGTTTCCATTAGTCCAGTCTATTCTACGTTGACTTCAGGCAACGGTATATGGTTCTCTGTCATAATTTGCTCATATTATCAGTCGTCACCGAATATATGAACAAGTAATCAATGACAGTCTTGTTTCGCTTCAATATCGTCTAAGATATCATGATCGACAGATATTTCGAGATTCTTAGGATGAGGAGGAAATCACACATCTCCTTGATCGTTTATAATCTCGTGCGACAAACGAGTTTCAGTTCACCACCTCTGGGGCTGAACGAATTAAGAACCGGTCAACTTCCTCATATCTTAGGAAGGACGACAGACTGACGGCCGATGGCAGCGTCCTTTGCTTGGCGGGTTCGGCCAAAGCAACGTGTTACGACAGGAACACGGCGTCCGACAGGGACGTCTATCCTTGCAAGCATTTTGCAGCAGGTATAAATGATCTCGTGACATCTCATAAAGTCATTAAATGCGTCTGGCATTTAGTTAGACTTGAGGGAGTCTATGCACTTACTTATCACTAAGTACAGTTTTGGGGATCAAGCTAAGACTGAGTGGGTTATGCCACGTTACTTCACGTCGTTCCTTATCAACGGTAACGTGCAAATCTCCCCCTAACGACGGGGAGAACAGTCTTAGCGATGTCACTTTCGCATATCATGCGGTAAAGAGATCGCTTGCCAAGGTTACTCTATCAAATGATAGGCAGGAGATTCATAATCGACTTATCTCCCCTTCAGAGGTCCATATTTTGAACGCTAGAGCGGCTCAATCAAAATATTAATTAATCACTCTAAACACGCGTTAATATGAGACTTCTGGCTCATAACCAGTAACCAGCTGGTACGCATATGGTGTTTGAGTGTTTATGGGCCTCATAACGGACCAATGCAGCAAAATAGCATAACCCCACACGGAAATATAAATCTTGGTGTGCAAGACCAAGAAATGCATGCAATCATTTGCAGTCGCATCATCAAACTTTCCGTGAGTCCATTTGGGTCTGAACATAATCGACAGGATGTTCAATTTCAATTTCAATTTCCAAACTCAAGTAATTCAAATCGAAATTTCGATAATTACTCTTCGGAATTATCAAGTCGACTAGACTTTTCAGGATAATCCGGATCATGAGCCATCAACTTAATGATAGGGCTAAAAGTTTGGAAAGTGCTGCATTTATGTGGACAACAATAATCATGTGACCTTATTGTCGATGTATCAACCATAACCATTTATATTTATGGTCCGTCTTATGGTTGGATAAGTCCACAATAACTCCTTCAATTCTTTACAAGAATTCTATGAGTTCATTTCGTGATCTTTACACATACTAGTCTTTCAAATTTGAGCATTAATGGCATGAATTTCGGATTAATCGCGAAATATATTCTCAGAGAGAATCCAAATGCTATGTGATTATAAATCAAGCATCGTCTTTTGACCCGGGAATATCTCATCCGGTCAATGCCATAATATCAGAATGCTCTTATCAATCGACGACAGGCGAATGATAGTACAGACAATCATGTCTTAGCATCTAAATCATTTATCATTCGACGACAGGCGAAATGATAAGGTAACTTTGAATGCTTTAAAGAATGTGGTAGCAACCACTTGAAAGACATTTCAACTCCTCTAAAATACGTTTTTGAGTGGAGGCTATGTAAAGAAATTTCATTTCTTTCATGAGCTATTACCAGATAACACTGGTTTTCTCGAATATTTTATAACTCAACAAGGTACGACAGGACTTGCATGAGTATAACGCCTCATATTTGACAAATCAATTTGGCTTTACCAAAGATTTCGATTTTGGAACGACAGGTCCAGAATCGTTGTCACTGAGTGCTCTTTTAGGCAAGTAGTTGGTGAAATTATATGGTACACTGTTACCCACTATTTCCAAAAAACCAACTACACCACAAGTATTGCCTAAAATTTCATAATTTAAACTTTGGTCACATTTTTCAAAGGAATTTGCTCAATAACACTTTAAATTATTTCGAGAAATTTCGTAAACAGTCAAACCATAATCCAAAAGTATGGTTCAAATGGAAAAATAATATTCCAAATGGAAAACATAATCCAGATCAGCGAAAAAATGGCTCAATGATTTATCAAAATCTATAAAGAAAGGTATCAACCTCATTTGAGCCACAAAATCGGGGGTCTCAAGAGTTTACTTTCAGTTAGCTTTAACCACATTAGCATCGGGGTTTTTTTTTTTACCTTCGTAATAGTTTTGAACTATTTAAGGGATAACCGTGCATGACCTTTGTCTTTATAGCATAGAGTTGCATCATTGAGCATTATCTCTTACTTTGTGACAACGGGCCATATTGTTCCTTTCAATTACTGTCTTGGAGCCACATGTTTTCGATTTTTACGATTGTCTAAAATCTCGCTTGGCTAGGCGATTCATCGGGATCGCGATAGTTCGAGACAAATAACACTTGTCTCGGTTCTCGATTCGTGGAAAAAAAATGTACACGAAGAGCATGAATATCAGGCAAACAATTCGCCATTGACCCAATAGGATTAAAACTACTCACCGGAGTAATTTTCTTATCCAATAACACATGGGTGATAAAGGAACATGGTGAATATAAATTCACGATACTACTTATGGAATACAATTTCCAAGCTAGTATTTTGGTGAACGATTACTCCAATATGTCAATTTCAGACATTTGTTCACCATAGACGTCATCACGTCTCAAAATGTGGCGGCGGAATAAAATCAACGCCTTAGCATTCATCCTGATGGTAACAACAAACTCGTGTTTTACTCATCAAAGATGGCATCCAAAAAAAAATTTGGGCATCACATTTTCACACATCAGGGTGAGTAACATGTGGTGACGGATTAAAATCAACGTTTAAACAGTCATTTCGCAAGTATGTTTTACGATTTTTCTCATCATAGATGGCATCCAACATGTGTTGGGAGTTCTGGATTATTTATCATATAAAACGACTGGTTTATATGTTTATGTTTTGCACAAGCACAAACGTTTTTTCGAAACGACAGGTTCGAAAACATTAGTTTTTCTTCTCATGTGAATCGGTTCTCATTGATCGAACGACAAGTCGATACTGAAACACCAATTCGGCGAAACATACATCACTATATAAACACACTCGGGGAAATTATTATTTAGTCAACCCCTTTCGGTAGCTCTACTTGAAAAACGACCACGAAAGACGGTGAGGGTGGAGGGCACGAATGCCACTTAAAACCCGACCTCATTAGGATATCGACTTCCGCCTATATCTTTCCTAGACATCGTATCCAAATAGGTGAGCCTATTTGGGGAAGGTTCATAATTTTTCCAACTTAAATGTGAAAATATAGGATTTCGCTAATTAACATATTGTAAACATGTTAGTGAGAAATATCTAGATTACACCTGTTTCCATGATTAACGTATATATTGCAATATATATTTCATAATAAGTAAATCCAATTAAGGTTGTCAATCTAGATTTACCAAATAGTCAAGTAAGATCTAAATAAATATTTTACAAATCTATTGACTTATGTGTACATTCTAATCATGGTAATTCACAATATAAATAATATTATGTACTGAATACATGGAAATATTAATTAATTCTCACACGGCAGTATTCAACAGTCGGTCAATCAAACAATTCAGTCATTATATTACAGTTTGGTTATAATTCTATACCATGCAGTCTAGATCTCATAATTATCAAACAGTGGTGTATATAATCACGGATGTTGATATACTATGTACAATATGATCAAAGTAATCTTTACCGTACTTTCTGATATTTTGGTGAAGGTTGAGATAACAATAAACCAATTAAACCCAGATAAACCTCGAGGTTTATATTGTATATACCAGATTCATAGCTTTTGGTCCAATCTCCAAGCGTATACTCTAATCTCCGTGAGCAACTTGCTGATAACGTGTTGTGTGGCATATTAGCTCGTTATAGATATATATATAGAGATATGTATAGATATAGAGAGAGGTATGAGAGACAACAATAAGGGAGGCTTTATTAATGAATGAATGATCAAATACAAGACCCCTAGCCCTCTTTATATAGATAGAGGGTTAGGGTTACAAGCCCACCTGGGCCCAATAAGTAAAAGTCCAAGAGTCCAATAATCTTACAACAGTAACAAATTATTATTTTCTTAATATGGTGGAGACCTTGAACTATTCTTATTCTCTTATCATAACATTAACTTTCGTAACCTTTTTTTATTTATCCTATAAAAAGTACTATTTGTCTAAAGATGCAATGCCCATAATATAACTCTACCACTTTTACTCCATCTCTCTACAAAGGTTATCAAGCCGTGTCAGTAGTAAGTTTCTTATTAAGCATTTTATGAGAAATTATGGTTTTTTAATTTTTTGTTCATATAGAATCATAAATTTTTTAAAAATTAGTTTAAAATAGTATAAAAGTCAACGGCTAGATCAATTCGCGAAGGCTATAACAAAGTCAACTGAAGAAAGCGCGTCATCTTAAGAATGATGGGGCCTACACAACTATCAATAATCTATCCCAATACCGCGTATCCCTATATTCATTGTTATGTTCTATAATATTCAATAGGAAGATTTATTTGAAATTATAGTTTGGTCTATATTGCTTGCTATTAATTTAAGTCGGAATTAAATAACAAATAATTAAAATAAGAGAAATAGAATAGTTATATAATTAATAGCTAAGATTCCAATAGTTTCTCAACTTCCAATAGATTCAATGTTGTTTATTAATTAAACTCGAGCTTCCATCTAAATATGCTTGTTTGTATAACTATCATTCTATTATAATAAGCCAACTCAAGACAAATGAGTCTGCCAAATTTTGCCCATTTTTTCCAAAAATACCCCTATATTTTTTTATTAATTACAATAATACCATCCTCACATAAAAAAATAAAAATAAATAAAAATAAAGTAACAACTAATAACACTATGTGTCCCTCTTTAACAACCAAACATTCTTTTAAGTCTTATACTATTTTTTTTTTTATTATCCACGTATTTGTATCATAACTACACTTATTTTTTATATTTTAATTGCATTACGCGTCACACACGCAACGCGTGGGCACGATTACTAGTATATATATGGGAGAGGATATATGAACATCATGAAAAACACCCAAATGGACACTTTTTTTCAAAAACGCTCCAAATCAAGATTTGGTTAATGCAAATCTTCACGGTTTCACGACGGGAACACAAATATGCGTTTTTTTTTTTTCCCGACATGTATAATGACATTTGGGTGTTTTTCATGATGTTGATATAACATTTCCCTATATTATATATATATATATATATTTCCCTATATTATATATATATATATATATATATATATACTTACATTTACCATTTTAATTATTTCTCTAGCTTGGTTCTTGATATCAATGATTTCTTTCAAATTAATGATCTACTAATGTTCCACACCATCTCGAATTTTTTTACAATTTTCATATGTAGTGATTATCTTTCCAAATTACTTTGTTTTAACATAAATGCAAAAAATGAGACGAAATATTCCGAGTCAAGGGGATCCTTCTTTTTACCTAAAATTAAGTAATTAATTTATGTAAGTCACATGTACATATACCCAGAAAAATACATGTTTCTTTCAACATCCTTTTTTCTCAGACAAGTCAAGATATGTGTAAGCCACAATATTCTGCTAAAGAAATTACTACAATGATCACATATTACTTGAAATTGAACATGAAATTTACCAAAAGCTTAAGCAAATAATTTATTGATAAAATGAAACTATTTTCTGAATCTTAATTTATTTTGTATATCATTAATGGAATACAAATATACCTTTTTTTTAAATATTGGAATAACTATTAGAAAAAAAGTCCATAAGAAAAAAAAACATATTACTACCTAGATCGTTTTTTTGCCAATTTTTTAATATTCAGCTAGCAAAATAATTAATTGTTACGTAAATGGTGTACATATTTTTTTTAGTATTTGATTGCCTAACCAATTCTAATAATAAAATAAATTTTAGGTGCAAAAATGTCTTCTGGTTTGAGGCTTCCAAGTGGTCAGGTTGACGAGAATGAAGGTGGATTCCAATCTCCATCATCACGTACAATCAGAGGACATCAGGTTAAATCTGCTAATAATTTTTAAATTCCCGCGTATGCATTTTCTCTAGAAAATTTCATGTAACATCTATATATATGTCATATTAATTTTTTATCACCCGTAATGTTAAATTTATTGCATTTAATTTTCATAGTAAGTTTGAAGATTGATTCACAAAACTTCTTATTTGATGCTACTTTATACATTGTGACCATGGAAGTACATGTATTTAAGGTATACGACAAAACGAATACATATTTGACAAAAGTAATAGCCTTTATTTCATTGAGCATTTATTTTCAGTTTTGTCTTTTTAAAGAAAAAATATCATCTCATTGTCGGATTATATCATTTAAAGATGGTACGGAGACTTCGGTCGAGTGGAACCATTGTGTGCTTACATATACAATAATTGCGTAACAAATTTGCAATGTCAATTAAGATTATAAATTGTACATAAATTGATACATGTTTCCACAACATTTCAAGCCTTACATGATAATAGAAAGTTTTTAATATGATTATTCCCTTTTGTTGTCATTAATGATCCATCAATTTCTTCATTTTATAGTGCTAATAAATTTAACTTAAACATCCTACCTCTTGGCATGGTTTAAATATTATTATTTATGCTATTTGAAAGATAAAATAAATAAATTTAAGAGTGGATAATAAATTTTACATATACACGTCTGACACTGAGTCTTTGTGATCATAATATTTCTCTACATTTAAAATTTTAATAGGCAAAGCTTTGATAAAGTTCGTACATTTTTCTTATTCTAGAAATGCATACTCGTTCGTTATAAACTGTCTACATATATATATGTATGTATAATGACTATGGATAGTTTTTTCTCTACTTTATGTTTATATATAGAGTTTTAAATGAACGATTGTATTATTTTGACTTTATATAATGTATATAAATAGTTCGAGTCATGGTGACTCCGAGTTAGGTACCCCTTCGGTCTCCCTGATGTTTTAAATTTTTGAATTGAAATGTATGTGTTAAACCTAGACTCAATTAATAGGTGAATTCAAACTCACTTTCTCTAAGTAACTTAAAACTTCTTTTAGTACTATATTTGACAATAATAATTTAATGTTATAGTTGTTATCTTCTTAATTCCCACCAATATATTTTCTTGTCTCCGAGTTAAATAAGAATAATTCGACAAATTTTATTATAAACTCAGGTGCTGAAGGTTGCTCTTGTCTTGGTTTCATAGCCTTGAAGCAATGAGAATCAATTGTAGCATATATATACACTGGGTTTGGACTTTGGATTTACAAAAATGTGTGAGAATTTTTTTTCTAAAAATATGTATTTGAAAAATAATGTGTGCATCCAGAAAATTTAGGCATGCTTTTGAAAATTAGGGTATATATTTTGAAAAAAATGGGTATGAGTCCGGAAAAACTGTATAAGGTATGAAAAAAGTCATGAAATCTATAAAAAAAATGTATGAAAAAAAGGGTATAAATCCCAAACAAAAAAGGCTTGAAGTATAAAAATATGGTTTAAAGTCAGGAAAAAAAATGTATGAAGTCAGTAGATAAAAGGTATGGAGTCGGTAAAAATGGCATGGACCTTGAAAAAATTGATATGAACTTTAAAGTTTGGGTATGAAATGAAAGACGCTTTCGGTGAAAGATCTTCTTTTGGTTGAAAAGGTATTTTTTAAAAGGATTTAAAATAACTTTTGAAATAGGTTTGGGTTTTTTCACTTTTTGGTTTTTGTTGTCCGAATTTAACTTATATTTTGTAGTCTATTATGAATTTTCATTGTTTTTTTTTTTTTTTGGTTTAAAAAGGGAGAAGGTTGGTACACCGTATGGGAGTTTTTTTTTGCCTAAATACATATAAATATAGCATTAAATTCAGAATATCTAATAAAAATTAACTAAATATGTATAAAAAGTTGTAACTAATAATCACAAAATGATTGTATTTGAGATGTCAGAACATTTACTTTGTTTGCAAGAGTTTTGGGATTTGATTCTCTTTATAGCCTCCAATAATTTCATTAAAATTTTTATCAAAAAATAAAATAAACAAAATTTGGACTGCACCCGCTATAGCGTAAATAGCGTCCGCTATAGTATAAATAGCGTAAATAACGTTCCTATAGCGCGAATTTAGCGTTTTTCCATCCAAATAGCGGTTTTCGGCCTAAAAACGTTATTTCGCGAACTATAGCGCAATATAGCGCGCTTTTTAAAACAATGCTTGAAAACAATAGTATCTTTTAGAATGATGCTTTGGTGATGACCCTTCCTTCATTAAAAGATTACTTCTTTATGCTTATATATGAAAAGTATTGTTTAATTTGAGTTATGATTTGAATAATGCCATTATTATGAACGAAAAGATTTATTTTGCACACCATCTCTTGATATCTTTAGTCTGCATGAATTGTTTTATGTTATATGCATGTGTAAGGGAAGCATGATTTTGAGTTACTAATGTCATAATATTTGAACTTATAAAAATTTCACATTGATCAATTGACAATTGAACTCGCAAGACGCATGAAAAATCCTATGCCGCCCGTGGGTTTCACAAACCGGCGTGTCTCAAAATGAAGTTGCAGGGAATGCGCTATGCGCATCGGGCTTAGAGAAACAAGTAGTTTCTGATGTGGCATATACAGCAATGGATGAGTTGATCTTCATGACCCAAACCCTCGAACCCTTGTGGATCCCCGTTTCTTTTGACGGGTACATTACTTACTTACTCAACGAAAAAGAGTATTCTCGGTCTTTGTTTAGAGCTTGGCCAAGGAGACATGGATTCAGATCAGAAGCCACTCGTGCTTCTGCTATCGTTAAGACAGACCATACTAACATTATCACTGCTCTGATGGATTTGGTGAGAATCTAGTTTCGGTTATGTAAAATAAATAAATGGTAAAGCTTATCTAAATCATTTTAGAAGAGATTAACTAGCAACATAGAAAGTTAAGTTTTTTCGCATAGAAAAGGGAAGCTTTTCAGCAAAGCGTTTTTGAGCTTAAAATCAAGCTTTTTGAGATTTGACGATAGCTCTATAAAAACAAAAGATAAACTTGCAACTCATTTAAGAACTTTTGTGTAACAGATCAAAGATAATGATGGTGCTGCATTTTACAAAACATGAAAAAAAATAGATTGATTTACCGTATGTTACTTATAATGTAGTAAGACAGCTAATTATACGAGAAAGGACCTTGATTAACTACAACAGCTTTTTCGAAGGTCATGAATCATATCCTGTTTTTCTTTATGAATATTAGAATCAATGGGCGACTCTCTTTTGTGCAATCGTGGCAAAAGCCATACCGCTTGAGAAGTTGGCGACAGGGCGTGATGGAAGCTACGATGGAGCCCTACAAATGGTAATTTAGATAGAAGTCGATGATGTTCTAATAGTAAGTACATATGATTTTCCTGACAAATCTTTTACAAGACGTACTTTTTTATTTTCTCAAGGTACATGCAGAGTATCAGATAATAACACCTCTAGTCCCAACTCGCGAAACAACTTTGCTAAGGTATTGCAAGCAGCGGGGTGAAGGAATTTGGGTTGTGGTCGATGTTTCTTTGGACGAGGTCGAAGCTCATTCTGTAACGAGGTTCCAAAAACGAGCTTCTGGATGTGTAATTCAGCAATTGCGTAATGGATACTCCGAGGTAAAAGATAACAAGCTTGGGTAGTTGTTACTCTTCTAATTTATACTTGAAGTAAAAACAACAGTGTTCTGAAATAAAGTGAAAATGGTAACAAGGTGGTATATTCATTCTAGCACAATTTTAAACCTAGAGTCTGATTTATTATATTATTGTTTAGATTACTTGGATCGAGCATATTGAAGTGGAGGATAAGGGTAACGATGGTATATACAGATCGGTGATTTTATCAGGAGTCGCATTTGGGGCGAAATATTGGCTTTCTATTCTTAATGGGCAATTTGAACGCTCTTCTTGCTGCGGTGCAACAGATCTTCCTGTTAACGAAGTGAACAATATCGGTAATTTCCGTATGAGCTTCGTTGTTTAAATCATGTGTCATGATAACTACACACGCAAGCTAAGATTGTCAAAAATCTTTCAAATCCTAGAAAGTTAGAGTAATGTCTTGATACAAAACAAATCATAGAAAATTACCATTAATTAACCAAAGAAAGACTTGATTTTCATTTAGCCACAAGGAAAAATGTTTCCCATTTAATGTTACTGTTGGCGTTGATTCGTTTGATAATTTGATTTTACATTTCAATGAAATGATGGATTGATTTCTTCTTTTATCGCCATAAACTAATTTTCAGTTGGTATACTGTTTAATAAATTGGTTTCGCTTTTAATGGTCATAAACATCAAAAATCAAATTATGGAGCTGCAAATTAAGCGGGATTTAAGCGTAAAGTTTGTCCCATAATGGGAACTTCCCTAAGCATACACATAAAAATGAAAATATGGTTGATATACAACTATTTATGTATGCAGAAGGAAGGAAAATCTTATTGAAGGTTGCAGAAAGGATGGTGACGGGGTTTTGTAGTAGGGTGGGAGCCTCTTCTGCTAACTATTGGACCAGTTTGTCACACATTGGTGGTGCTGAAGTAAAAGTGATGATCGATAAAAGCGTCAACGAACAAGGTTGCCATAATGGCATCGTCGTCACCATCGCAACCTCTATCTGCCTTCCTACTGCACCAAGGAGAATATTTGATTTTTTCCATGATGAGAACAACCGAGATAAGGTGATTTTTCTCATTTCCTCATCTTCTTTTAGACAAGCTTGGGTCCTATGTTTTACAATCACGTTGGTACTCCTACGAGTTAGACTAAGCTTTTTCCCACTACCTACAAGTATGTACACTAAGGTCTCTTTTGGTTGCGAGAGCATTAATCCCGAAATAACAATCCAGGCAGATATTGTTGAATTTGTTTTGAAAATAATAGTCACGAGACTAATTATATCACACCTTCATAGATCATTTGATGACCTTCCTTTATGGTCTCGTCCTTCATTAACCAAACAAACATGGGTCTTGTGGACCAAGTACCCCAACCAAAGGAAGCCTAAGTATTATCTAATACAAGTATTGAGGAAGTAGTTTATAAATTTAAATTGTCATCTTCGGGTATTGTGCTTATGTTTCCTATCTAATGGTTTCTTTAATGAATAATTCGATATTTTTTACTGAGAATACCCCTATTTATTTATTATTACCTAGATAAGCGTGCATAATGTTATTAACCTTTTCAAATGTATGGCGGTTTGGCCAATACAGTGGGACATCAATATCAATGGTGCAAATATGTATCAAGTGGCGAACATCACGACTGGAGAGATAGTCGGAAACGCCATTAAGTTGAGCCGCGTGAATGTAAGTTGGATAATATTCACTTACATAATAACTTAATCATGTTTGGCGCCAAGATAATTTCGTAATTTATTAAGGAAATTCTGTATTCTAAAGAATATGTATACATCAATGTAGCTCAATGCATCATGAAGAACCATTGAGTATCAAATGATAAACACAAATAGGAAAAAGAATCGGTGTGATTTAGCATTATGCACATCCGCACCAAATATTTAAAGTGGTATAAACGTCTGGTTTTCTTAACTCAAAAGCCTTAAATTTTGTACTAAATGTGTATTTCTCCCTATAAATTAAAAACTTTTTTGTCATATCAACTTATTTAGATGTATATTTCTCGCCATACATAACCACTTTTTTTGTCATATCGACTTATCTAGGGTATTTCAGAGAACTCGAACCGTATGTTGATCCTGCAAGAGAGTTTTGCTTACCCAACAGGGTTCTTCATCGTGTATTCACCAATTGATCTCTGTGTCATGACCGGGTTTATAGATGGTGGAGACACACATGGAATTCCTTTGCTACCTTCGGGATTTGCTATCCTTCCAGATGGTTCTGGTGGGTCATTGTTCACGCTTTCGTTACAAATTGTTGTGGACTCAGCCCTTGATGCCAAGCTCTCGCTTGCTGATGTTACCACTCTGAACAACCTCATGTCTAGTACTCTCGATAGGGTCAGGGGTCTTTTTGGGGTTCCATCTAATACAGGTATGTTTAGATTTTCTTAAAAAAGATAGCGAGAAAGACATGGGACAGGATCAGGATAAGAAACATTTGACAGAAAAGATTTCTTAAAAAAATACACTCTTAATCAAGGGCTAAGAGACTAAGATGAGCTAGCGCTTGGCATGAATTTCAACCTCATGCTTCCCCTTGATTTAAGGGTTATCAAGGGCCAGTTTTTTATAAATTGAAAAATAATTTTAAGATTTAGGACACATCATGCTAGCTTGTCCTATGTGTATCAGAGATTCTTGCTACAAAAATTGTGTAAAATTTCTGTTACCAACAAATGTAATTCATTGCTTGTGAGTTTCTACTGATAACACTAAAAATGAATAAATATTATTTGCTTCATTTAGATACTAAGATTGTAATTCTCTTTCAGGATTTACTTTTATACCAATGGTTTTTGAATCGGTTATTTACTATGCTATGTTGGTTTTCACAGAGTAAGGAACAAGTCAGGTGGCCTTGGCAACTCTGCTATACAAGATGTTTATGAGTCCAGATCATTATAGTATCGACCCGTTAATAAATAAATTTCAAAGAGTCTGAGTATTCGAATAGACTTATTTTTTATTTTTACATACAAAAATACATACATTTCCAAAGTTTTAAGAACCATTCTACCTTTTCTGTTGCTCCAAATTTGAATTATTTGGAAGAGGTCCGAACTTCAGAGTCCAGATTATTCAATATGTTGACATCATTGTTTCTTTGAGCTTTGAAATTGCTCATAAATTTATTGGAAGGGCCAATAGAATGGCTATATTATGCGTGATTTCATTATATATTATTTCTTTAGGGTGATTATATACTAAATAGTAGCATAAGAATCTGTACTGGAGACAGCCCCGGTAAATAGGGAGAACTTTATAAGACAGTGATTAACATGTGTTACAGTGTTAGTGTGTGGGATGGGATTAGTAGTATTACTAAATCTTTTTAGGCTACTCTGTAAGACTCAGTTTTGATTGTTTTATTTTGTAGGAAATTAATTTAGACATTTTGAAATCAGACCTTACTTTCCTCTTTGTTTTTACCTCCCAAAAAAGGTCCGAATCTATAGCAGAGGTTAGCTCTTGTTCAAAGTGTAATTCGAATGATTTATAGATTCAGTACACGGTTTTTTTAAACGAGTTAGTGAATTGTGAGTAACATGCATCAGTTTTTTTTTTAGTCAAACTTATTACAGACGTATTCAGTCTTCATAACATAGTGAAGTTGAGCAACGTCATGCCTAAAGTTTCGATGGCATCGTTTTAGAAGAGAAATAAACAGATTTGAAGGTGTACTTAATTGCATATAACCACATAATGAGAATGTCCTTCTTGACATTAACTCGATTTAGACTTTGATCTGATGCGCATTTTCTCAAAATCTGAGAAGAATATATATAGAACCCTGATTTTTTTTGTAGAACCTGATATCTACGATAAAAAAGCAAAGGAATCTATGTAAAATAAGTAATGGAGTAACTAATATTTATTACGACTTCAACTTTTTGTACTAATAATTATAAACCGCAAAACAATTAAATGATACACGGTTGCTTTATAATCATTTGTCTTGAAAGAGTGTAAAACTCCTTCGCCTCGGGCTTCTCAAAATTCTCCATATTCTTTTTGTGCATCTCTTAATTAACAAAATAAGATCAAGCGAGTGCATGTCTATGTTATGACATCATTTTTTTCCTTTTACGCCACTTGGTTTATTGAACTAGAGCGCCCAAAATTTTGTTCATCTATATATAATACTGCCTCATCACCCCTTCAATTCATTTCACTTCACTTTAGTTCAAAATTCAGATAAGACCTTCACAAAAAATCACAATGTCGGATAATACTAGATGAGCGAGGAACATGCCTTGGCAAGGGTTGAAGCTTTAGTTGCAAAACATCATGCCTTGGCAAGGGTTGAAGCTTAATGAGCGAGGAACAGTTGTATCCAATGAGTATTTAGAACTAAATCAGTTGAGCGCATCCGATGAAAGTTTGCAGAATCATTCAACCCTTACTAGGGGCTGGTTGGCCATGGATCTTGATTTAAGCAAATTTTTTTACTAAAGTAGAACAATAAAATTACTAAAAACACATAAGAGACACTACGCTCTCTCAAAGATCAAAAGTGTTTCATATTTAAATCATGTTGACTATCCAAATGTGGAATGTCTACTAAAATACATGTGAAGATTGGTTGTCTGAATTGATTGTCAACGTTCCAACCTTATGATAAATGCAAAAATTATTGAACCTCTATTGAAACGATTCACAGGCTAGCTAAATGTAGCAAATGAATTATTCGGGCAATTCAAAGGCTTCCCTATATTCTTGTTCATCCGAACATGTATAGCACTAGTCTGCTTTGTTGGGATATAAGGAGTAAATAGGAAGTTATCATAGCAAAAAAGATTCTTAAAATGATTGGAGAATTTGAACTGTTAGTATTCTAGTTTCTTTACCTCTTCTGATTGCTTTTTCGGCCTTTTTTGTATTTATTAAGTGTACGACAATATTGATCAGTTTGTTATCGTTTTTCTTAAACGAAATAGCCATTATGGGGGCTTGGCCCATAAGCTTGAATATTTCTTTAATTTTTAATAAATGTCGGATATTGATTAAAAAAAAGTCCTCGTTTTTAACTACGGTTGTTTGTATCTTGCCATTTTAACACCAAAAGAAAACTATGCACTAGCTTTTTCTTTATACAAGTGCAATTATTTTCGTACAAAATAAGTTCATTGAAGCTATATAATTAATTAGCTAGTCTAAAGGAGAATTGTCTCGGTTTATAATTATTACTATAAAAAGTTGAAAACATAATAAACATTACTTATTACTTAATTCACATAACTTCTTTTGCATGTTTACTCTAGATATCACGTTCTCCTAAAAAAAACAGGGTTTTACATATATATATTGGGAGATTCGCTGATTAGTATATAAAATGAGACTTAATTTCTAAAACCCCGAATTGTTAAAACTCTTTTATCATTTGATACATATGTAATTTTATAGGATTATAATACCCTTGTACTTCATTAAATAGCATCTTTCAATATCACTAATTAATAGTATTAATATATTTAGTTTTGTTTCTATATGTTTCTCAAAAATTTCCGTTGTACCAAAAAATATATATATATATATATGTTTCTCAAAATAGTACTTTCCTTTTTTACTACCATATATTGAAATAAAACTATTTCAAATTAAAAAAAAAATCCATTAAATTCATACAAGTTCATAGAGAAAAGAAAAGGAAAAAATTAAGTTCATGAAGACATTTTGTTTAAAAGAGAAAAAGGTGTTATAGAAAATTTTAGATAGAATAAAATAAAATAAATCGAGAGTTTCTTATAGCATCTGACTAGATAATGTTACGTGATATTCACGTTGTAAGACTAAATAATAATACATTATTCGTCACGATGCTACATTATTCGTGTTGTAAGACTAAATAATAATACATTATAAGACTAAATGCTACTACGTATGTGATGCTACATGATGTTTTAATATTATTTTTTATTTATAAAAAAGTACAAAGTATCTCATATCATTAAAACTATATAATATAATGTTACGTGATAATTTACATGATGATTTTTTTCTCTCACTAGCTAATGTTATTATGTAGGAGTAATACAATAATGCCACGTGATGTTATATAATACTATATAAATACAATATTTGTCTCTCTTTTTTCTCAATAATGTTTTTTCGTTCAAATTGAATAATAACAGCATCATGACGCATTATGAAAATTACAAATTATATGCATTACAAAGTTAAAAACAAATAGTAAAAATAAGTATAATCATGTAGTATATGTAGTAGTATATGTAATAGTATCTATATATATTAACATCATGTATCATATATGTAGCATCATGTAACATATATATATATATATAATATAGGGGAAGGATCTATATACACATAAAAATATATATATAGATATATATCATTCTATTATAATAAGTCAACCCAAGTCAAATGAGTCTGGTTAATTTAGCAACTTTTGTTTTCAAAAATACCCCTACACATTTATATTAATTACAATAATATCTATTTATCATTTTCTCATATATATTCTTATGAGATTTTGAGAAACTATTTATCAGTTTGAAGTATGTATCGAGTTAACGTCGAGAAAGACATTATAGATTGAAATTACGATCTAAGAATCAGTTCTCATGCTGACTCTGTTGTTTCGGAAGCTTTGCTTCTTACTTACCTAGAAATTTGTGCTATGCAAGGTTTTTTTCTCTTTGTTTTTAATATAATTCTTGCCTTCCAAAAGAAAAACATTATAAAAGATTTCACTAGAATGACCAGGTGTATATATATTAATTATTAACTGTATACTACTATACTAGACTATATGTTGCTGTATTCAAAAACATCCAAACGCCTAGATTAGCTTTTTTGGAAAGAAAAAATGACCATTATTGTTATCAATTATTTTGGATAAGTTAAATTTTATGATACTTTAGGATTTTCATACATGTATTTAGATATTACAAACTTCTCTTTTGGAGCTTCTTGAGTTAGCAACATGTGCTAACCAAGTTACTTTTTTCGTTTTATAAATTATTTTGTTTCTTGAAAAAAAAAGTATCAACTTTTCAAGATATACCATCTCATTTTTGCAAAAAAAATGAAACAAATAGGAAATATAATATTAGAAAGAACGAAATAAGACTACAAGATAGATGAGGATAGAAGGAGACGATTTGTTTCAATTACCGCTAAATTTAGCAATATCTTGATATTTTGTTTTTAAATTTAGCAAAATTCATTTTAAAAACATATAGTAGTATCATGATATTTTCTTGTAGTGAGATGATACACGTCATTCAAGTGTTGGCAGTGAAAAAAAAAAGGCCGACCTTAAAACTTATTTTTGGTATTAATATATAGCTAGATCTCATGGGGTGTCAAACGTAAAAAAAAATAAAAAAAAATTACATTAACAATAGAATAATGAACTGTTGAAAAAACCTCATACACCTATACATGAATGGATATAAAAAGTTTATTGGTACAATAAGTTAGGGTTCGAGACAAGTATGTGACCACAAACTTTGTGAATCTGATATTATACTTTTTTTTTGTAAGAAACAATAATTATTCCCAAGAGGCGTTGTATTTATTATTTTTTTTATTATGATTTATGATGAGGCTAGTTTTGATAATTGATATGGTAATAAATTAATTTTTTCCTAATATGGTGAAGACCTTGAACCATTCTTATCCTCTTACAACATTAACTTTCTTACCATTTTTTATTTATTTTAGAAAAAGTACTATATATTTGTTCAAATATTCAATGCCTACAGTATTCCTCTAATATTTTTACCCCATCTCTCTCCAAAGGTTATCAAGCGGTGTCACTAGTAAGTTTTTTATTGAGTATTAATTCTATGAGAATTTGCGGTTTGTTAGCTTTTTGTTTACATAGAATCATTATTTCTTTTGAATTAATTAGAAGTAGCATAAATTTCAACGGTTAGATCAATGCACGAACGCTATAACAAATTAAACGGAAGAAAGCGCCTCATCCTAAGAATGATGGGGCCTACACACTTATCAATGTTGTTTATTAATTAACCTCGAAGTTTTATCTAAATATGTTTGATATATATATATAGTATATCACTTTAATACCGTAATATTTATTTATTCCTCGAGAACTACCATCTCATTGTTTTTACAAGTAATTAATTGCCTCCAGAGTTGATTTGCAATTCATGACATAAATATTATAACTGTTTCTTTCTCGCTTATTAGCAAGTTTTAATCTAGCTATTTCATATTTTTTCCTGTCATCTCCTTGTACTATTTGGTATATAACATATACACATTATGTTAATTTAAAGAGAAGATGTCTCTCTTCTCAATTAAAATTATCGAAATAATATATAATAGGTAATTTAATAACTGATATATCTATTTTGATATCCGTAACTCATATCTCATACTAAGTGTTCTTGAATCATAATTGATAAAAAAAAAACTTAGTTTTACATTTATTTGGCAAAAATGTTATTTTAACAAAAAATCAAACGAATTATGATAATTAATGGCATAGATTTTGAAATAATCTTGCTCTAATAAAATAAAAATCCGCGAACATGTAGCACAAAAAAAAATGAATATATTGAGTTTTTAGTAGTTCTACTGGAATGACTAATTTAAATCATAGATATCATGAGGAAAAAATTAATGCATCATATGTTTATACTTAAGCATGACAACATAATGAATTAAAAATTAGACTGTTTATAATTGAAGGGAACGATTTGGGTTAGACTTTAATGATTAATCACAATTATAATAAGATAAGTTATAGTTACCTAATTCACTGAAATTACTAAATTTTAAAGGAAAACTATAATTCAGTTAAATTACTAAATTAAAGGAAAACTATAATTCTACAAAGTTAACATGGTCGAATGAAAGCACCTATCACTTTGGAAAACACATCTTTTCTAAGGGAACATTGTATTTATTAATGCTGGAAAAACGAATTCTCACCAAGAGACATGCCCCTCTGGACGCGTGAAATAACATCAAATTCCGACAAAAAATTCAGAATAATCAAATAGTATCCCTATAGCAAGGGAACTAATATTGTGACTAAAAGAGGATAAAACTAGTCATCTTCTAATTAACCTCGTTTAAAAGAGCAAATGATTTTAAAAAAAACACTATTTTTCTCCTTATACTCACTAACCTTATTTCTCACCTTTTAACGTCATCAATGTAAACTTTTGAAATCACATACATACCAATATGTTCCACATTATTATTTTCTTTATTTAGAATGTTTATTATGATTATCGTGTGCTTCATTAGTTTCTATACTTGGCCAGACTTAAATGCATGCACATATTCATATTGATTCAACTTTTAACATCAATGGCTTAAGTTTTTCACAATTCCTTGTATCAAATACATGATTCATTCAGCTATTTGTTTTTATTTTAAGGTAGGGTTCACCTAACGTGACGGACAATCATGATCCCTACGATGAGCCAACTTAGCTTTGTAGAAACCGATGGTAGAAGGGTGACAGATGGAGATAACAATGGTGTTGGGTTTGGAAACGAACCGGTTGAAAATGTTGGCGGCAGCATCAGTCGTGACACCGGGAAAAAGAAATACCACCGCCAGAATAACTACCAAACTCAACAACTCGAGAAGTAAGTGCATAGAACTTTTGGAGGAAGACTATTAGTATATAACTTACTTAAAATAACCGCAGCCAATATTGTTTCATCTTAGAAATCTATTTTGTCATTATAGTTCAACTGAAATCATAAAAGTAACGAAGTTTTGGATAACCATCATAAAATCTTCACATGGATCAAAACCATTTCCAATTATGAAAAGTTACATGGGGAGTATCAAAATCATTTCCAAAAAAAATAAATTATATCCCGTGTCAAGATATTTTCCTACTTATACTAATAAATGTCATTACATGACAAAAAATTTAACTTTGATGCATATATCTTTCTTTATGTAATTATATTTAATGTTTAAAATACTATAGATTTTCTATGTAATTAACCTCTATTTAACCATAACTCGGTTTAGTAATATTTTCTCTGTCTCAATGTTACGATTGTAGAGAGATTCTATCGAATAAGTAATTACTCATTTATTTTTATTTGGTGTAGTTTTTTCAAGACTTGCCCAAATCCAAATGAAAAGCAGAGGAAATTACTAAGCCGTAACTTGGCATTGGAGCCTCTGCAGGTCCGGTTTTGGTTCCAAAACAAACGCAATCAAATAAAGGTTTAGTTCAACACCTCACTTTTTAATTCTCACTCTATCTAGTCTTTTGTACAGTTTTTTCATTTGTTAAAATGCATCTACGCTAATCCAGTTTAAGCTATATATATAGACTTTGACATCAACAAATAACTTAAAGGATATTAAACACCTTTCTTGGGCTCCTTTGCTTGTATCCTAGTGCTAGAGTATAACTTTTTAGGTGAAAAACATAATTAGGCAATAGACGGATTCGCTTTGTAGAAATTAATAAGTACCCGTGTAATCGAAAAGTGAAGCATATATACTTTTGAAAATTATAAATCAAGATATTAAATAAAGAAGGGTTTTATTCTGCCTCCAAAGTATAAACCCGAACCATCGCATAGAATCATTTAGTCTTGTAAAAACGAAGTGTCACGTAGTATTATAGAGTCTGATGCTACAAGAATATCCCAATCTGTCCTTTTATTTTTCATATTCTTTTTTTAAAAAATTAGTGGCGCCTATTCTTTTATTATATTAATGTCACTCATGAATTAATTTGTTTTTTTTTGTTTCTTATGAGCTTGGATATAAATTAGAAGTTTTTTAAAATTTAAAATAATTTTAGTTAAGTGGGAGTAGAAAAGGAAGGAGTAACTACTAGAGAAATATTTGGGAGGGGTGGATTTAATGAAAGGGGTATATTGGTAGTGGAGAATTGGATATTTATCTATCTTGTATAAAACGAGTCCAAATTTTCTACTCTATTTCTCTACCCTCTTCCGGGCCCTTTTGTTTATTTTATTCAAAAAAAATTCTAAAAAACTTGAAAAAAATTGTACAATTACTATAATATATGTATCAATACATTCCAATAATTATTTTAAAAAGAAAATCTGCACAAAATTTATTTCGGAATAAATGTATAAATTAGTGTAAATTAAACATTGAATATTAAAAAAATTGTATAAAACAATATTATGTTCAAATGTTTTAAAATTTGAATACAATATAATATAAAGTTTATAAATTTGCGGTATAAGTTGTGAAAATTTAAAATTTGAATGAAAATAAATAAGTAGGCACGGAAAGGGATAGAGAATAGGGGGTAGAAGATTTGAACTCGTATAAAACACAATTAGGCATTTATTGAGGTTGAGTCATAGAGTATGAAATTAAGTTTTCTTTTATCTTTCTATATTGGTATGTATAGTTTTATTAAGCTATCTTCTCATTTAACTAATTTTGTTTGGGTTTTTTTTATGGTGTATTTTTGCGCAAAAGATGAGATTTTTTTTATAGATTTGGACACATTAGGTTGAATTATTTATTAGAATAGAGGTTTTTGAGGTTTCTAAATTGATTCATGGAGTCAAATTGGCCCTTTGAATTTAAACACTTGTCCTATTCATGTTTCAGAAAAATTAACGTTAACGAAAGTAGGCTTTTGAGAAATCGCATCTGACAAATGGATGTCATAGATACTTTCTTTTTTTCTTTCTATTTTCATTTTTTGCTTTTCGATTATATGTTGATATGTTGGTGATGAATAACATTAAATAGACTAGGAATTCCATGCAAAACTATGAACCACGGGTACGAGTTCAGGGTACGGTTATAGTATGATACGAGTAGAACTTACGAGAATATGATAATTTTGAAATTTAACAATAGTAGTATGGCGCGGCTAGTTAGTATATTTTGTTATACAAGGTAAGAAAATAATAAAAAACAAATAAGAGAAAGAAAAAAACCCCTTCAAAATGTCTTATACGCATAACGCATCTCATGATTCTGATTGTTATATATCGGCTTATTGAATCTTTACCTAATAATATATCCTCACTAATTGCAGCTTCTTAGAGAGAGAGAGAGAGACGTCTAGGGTGAAAAACCCTAGCCGCCGATAAGATGACCGCTATTCAGCCACCTGATCCCAAACTACCCATCTCTGTGGAACCTCCCACAGTCAAGTCTTTCGCATCTATTCTAAAAACCACAACTATTCCTAAGCTTATCGAGAATCATTTATCGGATCCAAACCAAACCTTATCCCCGGAACCACCTACGTCTAAATCTTTTGCATCCTTGTTAAAAACCCAAATTGTTTCTTCAAAAGTTCCAGTTAAACCAATTGAATCGTTTGAAGGAGAACCTATGATTCATTATTCGATTGAAGACTTAAACACTCTTTCAGAACCATTCAAATATACCCTTGTAGGGAAATTTTCACATGGTAAGCCTCATATAGATATTATCCGTAAATCTTTTAGTTCAATGGGGTTGAAAGCTAACTATCATATTGGAGTCATCGATTCAAAACATATTTTAATTCGTTGTTTTTATGAAGAAGACTTTCTACGTATATGGTTGCGTAAAATATGGTATATTGACAATTGCCCTATGAGGTCTTTTAAATGGTCTTATGATTTCAGTTCGGAAAAGGAATCTTCGGTATCCCCTGTTTGGATTTCTCTATCTAAACTACCTATTCACCTTTATAATAAAAGTTGCATTTTTAGTATTGCATCAGCCTTTGGGAAACCCCTAAAAGTAGATGAATCAACTGCGAAACTGACTAGACCTGGTCTAGCCAGAATCTGTGTTGAAATCGATCTAAGGAAAACACTTATTAAACGAGTAAGAATAAACTATGGACTAAATGAAGGTTTTTGGCAGCACTGTGTATATGAAGATATCCCTAATTACTGCTCTCAGTGTTTCAAAATGGGTCACTCTATAGAAGTTTGTAAGTTCACTGATCTAGGAAAAGAGGATAAAAACAAAGAAGAGAAAATCACCAACAAGAAGGACACAGCAAAAGAAAAAGTTTCAACTAATGAAGGTAACTGCGATAAACAAAAGAATAAAAAGGCCAATTATTACAATAATAATGAGGTAGTAAGTACAAAAGAATGGGTCACTAAAAGCTTCACCACTGATATATCAAAGAATGATGATGGAGTAGTTGCAAAGCCAGCTGCAAAATGTTCTGCAATCAACAACATTAGTTCAGTAAGAGAGGAAGACAAGATTGATAATTGTAATCTGAATACTGACATAGTTCTATTTACTGGTGAACCTATTGTTCTAGAGCCTTTAAACATTAGTGCATATGAAGATAATGTGTCAATGAGGAACACTAGTTTAATTGATGCTCCAGACATTTCAAAAAACTTAAGAATTGATCTGGGTTTATCTCCTAGAGAAATTCCCAGTATTTTGGAAGAAGGAGAATGGAAAACTCCTAAAAGAAAAGTAGGGAAAAAGCCTAATGCTGTTGGTAAAGATGCTATGGTTCTCAGATCCTCTAATGTAGGGGTTAAAAAAAGTTTTAAATGATTAATACAATTTTCTGGAACATAAGAGGAGTGGGTAACAAATCGACCACTAGACGTATTAATAAATTATGTAAATTACATCATGTTATGTTCTTAGCTTGTATTGAACCAAAGAAAAATCAAGATAAAGTGGAATTCTACAGAAGAAAATTTGGGTTTGATGAAGTTTTGGTTCAAGAAGAGAATAAGATTTGGATCTTCTATATGCAAGAGATTACTATCTCTATTATTCATCAAATGAATCAAGCTGTTTCAATGGCAGTTTCTATTGGCCATTTGGGTTTTCAATTACAGATTACAGTGGTCTATGCTAAGTGTACAGTGGTAGAAAGAAGATCTTTATGGAGCTTTTTGGAAAGCTCTTATACTAATACTCCTTGGTTAATTGGAGGGGACTTTAATACTGTGTCAGCTGAAGAAGATAAAATAGGGGGCCTTCCTATTAATTCTACCTCTGCGAATGATTATCTATCTTGTATAAACAATCTAGGTGTTTCAGAAGCAAGTTACAGTGGTTCTAAGTACACTTGGTGGAACAAGCGTAATGGGGAGGATGCTATTTTTGAAAGAATAGATAAGATTTTATACAATCAAGAATTTGCCAACTTATTTTGCAATATATTTCTTGATCACTTAAGCAAGGCTACATCAGACCATAGCCCATTACTTCTAAAGTTATAGTTGGTTAAAGTCAACATTCCAAGAAGGTTCATTTTTCAAAATTTTTGGGTAGATCATGAAGATTTTCAAAATGTGGTGAAAGAAACCTGGGTTCCTAGTTCTAATTCTAATGCTTTAAACAATCTTGCTACCAACATAAAAGCAGTTAGAAAGAAACTTAAAGAGTGGAATTATAGTACCTTTGGGAATATTTTTCAAGAAATCACTATATCTGAAGACAATTTGTTGAGAGCAGAACAGTTATTTGAAGTGGATCCAACACCTGTCAATAGAATAAAAATCAATAAAGAAGAAGTTGTTCTAAAAGCCAAACTCAGTATAGAAGAGAAATATTGGGCTCAAAAAGCTAATATGAAATGGGTATTACAAGGGGATGCATATACAAAATTCTTTCACAGCACTGTAAAGAAAAGAAGATTAAAGTGTGCTATTGAGGAGATAGAAAAAGAAGATGGATCTGTTGTAACAGAACCAGAGGATATCAAAAAGGAGGCAATTGATTATTTTCAAAAACTATTGGCACCTGATCAATCTAATTGTTTTGTATACAAAAGCTTAGACATAATTCCTACATATATTAATAAATACATGAACTATTTATTGGACAAAGACCCTTCTGGAGAAGAAATAAAGCTAGCTGTTTTTAGCCTCAATAACTCTAGTGCATCTGGTATTGATGGTTTTACAGGAAAATTTTTTGTATCTTGTTGGAATATTATTGGTGCAGATGTTATCAAAGCTATTGAGCTTTTTTTCATGGGCAATTTATTACCTAAATCTCTTTCTACTACTGTTATTGCTCTCATACCAAAGAAGACTAAGCCCAAGACATTTGCTGAATTCAGTCAGACCTATCAGTTTATGCACTTTCTTCAGCAAGGTTATTTCTAAAATTATGGCTACTAGATTTGCTAACATACTACCCATTATCATTTCTGAGAACCAAAGTGGTTTTGTCAAATCTAGAGTCATTATTGACAACATTCTTCTGGCTCAAGAGTTTATTTCAACTCTTAATAAAAAATCTAGTGGGAAAAATTTAGCTGTTAAGCTAGACATGAAAAAAGCTTATGATAAAGTATCATGGCATTTCCTTATTGCTACACTAAGGAAATTGGGTTTCTCTGAGAAGGTTATTGACTTAGTATGGAGGATTATATCTGGGAATCAAACTTCTATTTTGGTGAATGGCAGTCCTACTGACTTATTTACACCTAAAAATGGTCTAAGACAGGGTGATCCACTATCTTCTAGCCTTTTTATTATTTGTTCTGAGGTATTAAGCAGGAATCTAAATAATCTAATTAAGATCAAGAGGTGGTCAGCTTTTAAAGCTCCTATTGGGAGCCCTATCATAACTCACCTTGCTTTTGCTGATGATCTGATAATCTTCAGTTCAGCAAATCTTCATTCAACCAGAAAGATTGGTAATATCCTGCAAAATTATAACAGAGATTCTGGTCAAGAAGTCAGTTTAGAAAAAAGCTCAATCTACTTCTCAAAAAGTGTAAGTGCTATTCAAAAAGGAATTATTTGCAGAGAGCTTAATATTGCTAGAAAGAAACCTCCTTTCTCTTATCTTGGTTGCAAATTATATTCTGGGCATAAAAAGTGTATACTTTTTCATGAACTTATTCTAAAAGTCAGAAGTAAACTGTCTAGTTGGAAGGGTAATTGGCTTAGTTCAGGTGGAAAGTTAATATTGATAAGGCATGTTCTCCAATCTATACCTATTTATACATTGGCAGCTATGAATCCTCCTATTCAAGTTATTAAAAGAATAGATCAAATACTGTCTAACTTCTTCTGGGGTAGTAAAAATGGTAAAAATAAGTACCATTGGGTTAGATGGAGTAAAATTTGTTCTCCTGTGAATGAAGGAGGTTTGAATGTTAAAAGTTTTCATGATATTTCAAAAGCTTTTGGTATGAAACTTTGGTGGAGGTTCAAAACTATAGATTCTTTATGGACCAACTTTATGAAAGCTAAATATTGTAGAAAGGAGAAAGCAGAAGTTATTCCTATAATAAAAGGTAATAATACTTGGTGCAGAATGCTACAAGCAAGAGATCTGACTGAAATCAATACTACTATTGTTGAAAATGGATTAAAATCTATATGGAAGCCTACCACTCTGGGAAATTTTACTATAAATTTAGCTTGGAATATTGTTAGAAAGGTATGCCCTATAAACTGGAGAAGTACTTTTATATGGAGTAGGATGCTACCCTTAAAAATATCCTGTTTTATGTGGAGATTATTTAACCAAGCAGTTCCTTTGGATTGCAATTTGTATAAATTTGGCATTCATTTAGCTTCTATGTGTGGGTGTTGCAAAAAGTCAGAAGAAACTTTTGATCATATTTTTAGTAATGGTATAGTGGCAAATGAGGTTTGGAATTTCTTTGAAGGTAAATGGGGTATTATTATTCAGAATAACTCATTGTTTGGAAGAATTAACAGCTGGTGGTTATCTATTAGTAAGAAAAAATACAAATGAGGGCTAGCAATATTATCAGACTTACTGAAGAATTGATTACTCAATCAGGTTATAAAGAGAAAGAATTTTCTTACACTAATTATAGGGATAAGAGGACTGTTAAAAAGGCCATTCTTATTAAGTGGATTAATCCACCATCTGGTTATCTAAAACTAAATATAGATGGCTATTATAAACCTTTTGAGGCTCTTAATGGTATTGGGGGGATAATTAGGGATGATAAAGGGTCTTTCATCAAAGGGTTTTCTAGGGCTATTACAAGCTATTCAGCTCTTTATTCTAAGTTCATAGCTTTATATTATGGACTACAAATATCTCCAAAAGGTCTTCTAATAGTTGAAAGTGACTCGCTACAGTTAATCAATATCATCAAAGGTAAACAAACATGCCCATGGAAAGTTTTAGATATATTTAACTGTATTAAAAATCTTATAAAGGAAAGAGACTACCAGTTTAAGCATGTAGAGCGAGAAGGCAATAAGGCAGCAGATCTACTTGCGAATTGGGAGGGAACCACCATTTCTTCAAGCTTGGATGATTTCCCACAGGTTTTAAAGGGGGTTATTTTAACAGAAGCTATTGGCTTGTCAAACTTAAGGTTTGGATGACGAGAAAGGTGGGAAATTAGCTGTTTAATTTTGTTTATTATAAGTTGGAAGTGAAAAGGCGATGAAAATGGAGCATAAGAGGGAGAGAGAGTCTCTCTGTTAGGTTTTCGCAAAGTAGAAATGAAGTGGAAATGAAGAGGTGCAAGAGACAAGGGACAGGTGTATACAGTTAATTCCAAAATGAGCCCATAGTTTCAATCACCATGCTATTGAGTCCAAAGAAGGAGAATATTTGCTTTTAAGTTTCAATCAGTTCATTTGGTTGTAATAGTTTGTGTTTATTTCGTTTAGATCTCTCCAGTAGAGATTTTTCCTCCTCAGTTCGATTTTAATAAAATGGTGGGATCCCCACTAATTATTTAAAAAAAATATCCTCACTAATTTGTATTATTTTTTTTTCTCATGAACTTAAAAAAAAATATGAAGTATGGAAAATAATCAACCCAGTTTGTACCCAAGGTACCGGATGCACGCTATGTATCATATATGGGTACGTTTATATTTCTAAATTATCCTAATGTAAGTCATAATATCCCTTGAGCTTAGCTGACGTTGGATTGATAGGCGGAAAAAAAATCATCATTTCAATTATCATATAGAAATTTCAGTAAAAGTTATATATATATATATATATATATATATATATATTTCTTCCAAGGTCATGGGTTTGACTCTCGCTGTTTTAAAATTTTGCATTAAATTTTATATGATAAACTAGAAAATTTCTCAATTAATAGGTGAATAAAAGTCAAACTACTCTCTCTAAATAACTTAAAACTTCTATTTGTAACATATTTGACAATATAATAATTTATTGTTTTATATATTTGCTATATTTTTAATACCCAACAATATATTTTCTTGTCTCCGAGTTAAGTTAAACAAAATGAGCCCAAATTTATTTTAAACTTAGGTACTGAATTGTTAGGGTCGTCTTTCTTGCGTTTCATAGCTTTAAAATGGTAACATATATATTGGGTTAGGAGTTACAAAAATGTATGAGAATTTTAAACATTAGTAGGTATGTATGTACTTGAAAAATAATGTGCATCCGGAAAAAGTAGGCATACTTTGAAAATTCGGGTATAAATTTTGAAAAGATGGGTATGAGTTCGGAAAAGTTATTTGGAGTATGAAAAAGAGGCATGAAATCCTTAAAAAAAAACGTATGAAGTATAAAAAAAAGGGGTACAAAGCCCCAGAAAAAGACATGAAGTATGAAAGTATGGTTTGAAGTCGGAAAAAATATATGAAGTTGGTAGAGAAAGGGTATGGAGTCGGTAAATACGGCATGGACCTTGAAAATTTGATATGATATTTACAAGTTTGGGTATGAACTGAAAGATGTTTCGGTGAAAGATCTTCTTTTGGTTGAAAAGGTATTTTTTTTAAAAGGATTGAAAATAACTTTTGAAATAGGTGGGTTTTTTCATATTTTTTTTCCAAAATTTACTTATATTTTGTAGTATATTACGAATATTTATTACACTTATTATTATTATTATTATATTTTTTTGTTTATAAAGGGAGAAGTTTGGTATGGGGAGTTCGTTTAAGTATATTTTTAAGGAGTGATAGTTTTTTTGGAAAGAAATAATTTATCATATGTATTTTAGATACAATATATTTTAAATACAATATATTTTAGATACAAAATTTAAAGTTCATTTTTAGCTCTTTATTCTAGTTCAAGACTACCGGTTTACGTATGACTATGAGTGGATAACAAAAGGCCATTTAAGAATTTATAAACACACAAATTTGTATGTACCATGAATATTAAATGGTGCAAACCAGAAAATTCTAAATTTATGATTCAGAATGCTGCTTTGGTGATAATCCTTCCTTCAATAAAAGATTTCTTCTGTATGCTTATATATGAAAAGTACCGTTGAATTTGAGTTATGATTTGAATAATGTCATTAATAATATTTAATGAAAATAATTATTTTGCACACCGTCTCTTGCTATCTTTAGTCTGCAGGAAGTGTTTTATGTTAATTTAAAAGAATCAGTTTTTTTGTCATAATTTTGTAATATTTGAACTAAGAACCATTTCAGATTGATCGGATGACCAATGCATACGCAAGACACATCGACAAGCCTATAGGGCCCACATTGGACTTAAAGAAACAAGTGGTGGCTAACGTGGCGTGTGCAGCAATGGATGAGTTGGTGTTTATGATCCAAACCCTCGAACCCATGTGGATCCCCGTTTCTATTGACGGGTACACTACTTACTTACTCAACGAAGAAGAGTATTCTCGGTCTTTGTTTAGATCTTGGCCAAGGAGACCTGGGTTCAGATCGGAAGCCACTCGTGATTCTGCTATTGTTAAGACAACCCATACTAACATTATCACTGCTCTAATGAATGTTGTAAGTATCTACTTTCAGTTATATAAAATAAATAAATGGTAAAGCTTATCGAAATCATTTTTACGAGAGAATAACTGAAAGCATAAAAAGTTGAGCTTTTTCATTTAGAAAAGGCTGGTAAGCTTGTCAGCAAAGCGTTTTTATGCTTTAAATCAACCTTTTTGAGGGTTGAAGTGAGCTCTTCGAAAACAAATGATAAACTTGCAACTCATTTAAGGGATTTTTCTGCAATAGAGAAAAGATAACGATGGCGCCGCTTTTTACAAAAGATGAAAATGTTAGATTGATTTATAGTATTTTACAATGTAGTGAACCAAGGCAATCTTTGAGAAAGGACATTGAGTAATTAAAACAACTTTTTCTAGGTCATGAGTCATATCCTATTTTCCTTTATGAATATTAGAATCAATGGGCGACTCTCTTTTGTGCAATCGTGGCAAAAGCCATACCGCTTGAGCAGTTGGCGATAGGGCGTGATGGAAGCTATGATGGAGCCTTACAACTGGTAATTATAAGATATAAAAGTGCATGATGTTCTTATAGAAAGTACATATCATTTTCCTGATAATTTTTTACAAGACTTACTTTTTTATTTTCTCAAGGTACATGCAGAGTATCAGATAATAACACCTCTCGTCCCAACTCGGGAGACGACTTTGGTAAGGTATTGCAAGCAGCGGGGTGAGGGAATTTGGGTGGTGGTTGATGTTTCCTTAGACAGGATGAAAGCTGATTCTTTAACGAGATTCCAAAAACGAGCTTCTGGATGTGTAATTCAGCAATTGCCTGATGGATACTCCGAGGTAAAAGATAACAACCTTGGGTAATTGTTACTTTTCTAATTTAAAACTGAAGTAAAAACAACAGTGTTCTGTAATAATGTGGAAGTGGTAACAAGGTGTTATATTCATTTTGGCACAATTTTAGACCTAGATTCTGATTCATCCTAGTGTTGACCAGATTACTTGGATTGAGCACGTTGATGTGGAGGATAAAGGGAACGAAGGTATATACAGATCGGTGATTTCCTCAGGAGCCGGATTTGGGGCTAAGCATTGGCTTTCCATTCTTAATGGGAAAATTGAACGCTTTTCTTGTTGCGGTGCAACGGATCTTCCTACTAATGAAGTGAACAATATCGGTAATGTCCAAATGAGTTACTTTGTTTAAATCATTCATCCGAATAACCAGACACGCACGCTAAGATTGTCAAATCCTAGAAAGTTAAGAGTAATGACTTGATACAAATCAAATTATAGAAAATTACCATTAAGTGATCAACGAAAGGCTTTATATTCATTTAGCGAAAATAAAAAACTCATTTCCCAGTTTATGTTACGTTTGGTGTTCATCCATTTGATAACTTGATTTTACATTGATATAGTGTTCAATGAACTGATTTCATTTTTTAACGGCATAAACTGATTTTCAATTGGGCTATTGTTTAATAAACTTGGTTTTGCTTTTAATGGTATAAACATCAACAATTAATTTATGGAGATGCATATTGAGCTGTGTAAAGTTTGTCTCGTAATGGAAACTTCCCTAAGTATATGCATAAAAATGAAAATATGGTTGATATACGACTATTTGTGTATACCGAAGGAAGGAAAATCTTATTGAAGCTCGGAGAAAGGATAATGACGGGGTTTTGTAGTAGGGTGGGAGCTTCTGATGCTAACAATTGGACAACACTGTCTCTTATTGGACATGATGAAGTTAAGGTGATGACTCATAAAAGCGTCAACGAACAAGGTTGCCATAATGGCATTGTCATCAGCGTCGCAACCTCAATCTGCCTTCCTACAGCACCGAGGAAAGTATTCGATTTTTTCTTTGATGGGAACAACCGAGCTAAGGTGATTTTTCTCATTTCTGCATCTTCCTCTAGACCAACTATATGACAAGCTAGGGTCCCATGTTTTACGACCACGTTGGTACTCCTACGAGTTTGACTAAGCTTTTACCACTACTTACAAGTATGTACATGAAGGTCTTGTTTGGTTGCAGGAGCATTAGTCTCAAACTATGGTGGAATTAATAGTCCCGAGTAGGGATGGGCACGGTACGGATTGATCTCAAATCTAATTAAACCCGTAAAATAAATTGCGGGCCCGATTGAGACGGATTCGTAAAATTTAAATCTCAATCCAACCCAACCCAACCCAACCCGTTATAATTAAAACCCCAACACAACCCAATCCAACCCGCAAAAAATATTACGAATTGGGCCGGCTTTATTCTTAAATTTTTATTTAGGTCATTTATTTTTCATAATTTGCCCAATCAGCCTAAATTTTAAAATAAATTGTATGTTTAAAAGAGAAATAAAAATTAAAAACAATTATAATACGTTTATAACATTCACAACAAGTAAGAAAACTAAAATGTAATAATAACAGGAGTTTGTTATCTTTAAATACACATAATGTATATATAAATATATATATTTTTAATTTTTTATATATATAGCGGGTTGTAATGGGTTGGGGCGAATTAACCCGCGGTTTGGTAACCCCAACCCGTAAAATATATAACGGATTGGGACGGGACGGATTCACTTTTCTTGGACACTCAACCCACCCCAACCAACCCCAATCCGTGCGGATTGAGTTACGGGTTGGGTTTGCGGATTTTTTAACCAGCCCTAGTCGTGAGAGTTTGACTAATAATAATAGAATATCACACCTTTAACGATAATTTGATGTTCGGCCTTCATTTATGGTCACATCCTTCATTAACCAAGCAAACATGAGCTTTGTGGACCCCGTAGATTTGGTGCAAGTCTCGTTACCATGTACCCAAACCAAACAAAGCGTAATTATTATCCAATGTTTTAAATAACGTTATTGCTATCATAGGGTGGTGGGCGAGAGAAACGCTTAAAGCGCAAACAGCGTAGCAACGTAACGCTTTGCAGTGTAATTTTTTTTGGCTAAATATATAACAATATAACAGGATAGTCATACAATTTATATTAATTATGTTAACAAAATTAAAAATTAAAAGAATTAGTTATGATTTTTTTGGGTAAGAAAAAGAGACACATGTTTGGTTAAAAAAATCTGACGTTTTTTTAATTATTTGGGGATAAATGTGTTTTTGATATATTAATTACTATAGGGGGAATTTGTGACATGTTATTTACTACAATAGCGAATATGTGACATGTTATTAACTATAGGCGCTAATTGTGACATATTATATGCTAAATGGGCTAATTGTGACATGTTATATACTGCATGGGGTCAACCCATTATTTACTCTAGCAGTCCACTCTATTCTGTTTTAAAAACTCGTTATTTACGCTAGCAGATCAATAATTTCATACTTTTTGTGCTTTTAATCCCAATAGCACGAATTTAGCGCTTTTCCATCCAAATATCGGTTTATCGATACGTTTTTTCAAAGAAAAAAATGTTATTTCGCACAACATAACGTGTTTTTTAAAACATGGGTAGTATCTTATGCCAGTATTGAGAAAGTAGTTTATTAATTTAATTGACATATTCAGGAATTGTGCTTATGTTTCCCTATCTAAGGTTTTCTTTCATGAATAATTTGATATTTTTTACCTGAAAATACCCCCATTTATTTATTAATCTAGATAAGCGTGCATACTATTATTTACCTTTTCGAATGTATGGCAAATACAGTGGGACATCCTTATCAATGGTGCAAATATGTATCAAATGGAGAACATCCCTACTGGACAGTTAGCTGGAAACGCTATTAAGTTGAGTCGCATGAACGTAAGTTGGATAATTTTCACTTACATATCGACGCACTATCATGTTTAGCGCTAACAAAATTTCACACTTTATTAAGAAACAATATATTTTTTAGAATATGTACGTATCAATGTTGCATCATTGAGTATCAAATGATAATCACAAAGAGGAAAAAGAGTCGATATGATTGAGAACTATTGCGCATCCGCACCAAATTTCAAAAGTGATTTTAACCGTGGATTTTCCAGAATTTGTACTAAATGTCTAGTTCTTCCCATAAATTAACCACTTTTTTATCATATCAACTTATCTAGGGTATTCCAGAGAACCCAAACAGTATGTTGATTCTACAAGAGAGTTTTGCTTACCCAACAGGGTTCTTCATTGTGTATTCACCCATTGAGCCCAGTGATATGACCGCAGTGTTAGACAGTGGAGACACAAATAGTGTTCGTTTGCTACCCTCGGGATTTGCCATCCTTCCAGATGGTTCTGGTGGGTCATTGCTCACGCTTTCATTACAGTTTCTGGTCAACTCAGCCATTGATGCCAAGCTCTCCCGTGCAGATTTGACGTCTGCTTTCATCCTCATGTCTGGTACTCTCGATAGGGTCAGGGCTTTTATTGGGATGCCATCGAATAGTGGTAAGTTTAGATTTTCTTAAAAAAGTTAGCAAGAAATAGATGGGAGAGGATCAGTATTAAAACATTTGACACAAAATATCTCACTACAAAAATACGCGTTTAATCCAGGGCTAAGAGACTAAGATAAGCTAGCTTTTGGTATAAATTTCAACCTCATGCTTTCCTTTGATTTAAGGGATGTCAATTGCCGTTTTTTCTGGAAACTGGAAAATAAATTTAAGATTTATGAAACAATATGCTAGCTTGTCCTGTGTATTGGAGATATTTTCGCTACAAAAATTGTGTAAAATTTCTGTTACCAGCAAAATGGAATTCATCGCTTGCTACCGATAACACTCAGGAGACTATTAAAAATGAACTAATATCATTTAGATGATGAGAGTCTATTTCTCTTTCAGGATTTACTCTTATCCCAATTGTCTTTGAATCACTGTTTTAAAAATCGTGCTATATTGCGCAACATTTCGCGATATAACGCTTTTCGAAAAAAAAATGCCTATGCTAAAGAGCTATTTGGGTGAAAAAGCGTTAAATTCGCGCTATTGGAACCAAAAGCGCGAAATTTTGGACCAAAAGCGTAAATAGCGAGTAAGGAAAAAAAACAGCGAATTTAAATAATTAATATATGTTGTGTAATTTTCACAAAGGATTGTTAGTTCAGGTGGTTGTAACATTGCATTCTGTCCCATTGGACCCAATTTTGAAACTCACCAGCATCAACTTTTTTTTGTATTTTGCAGAGTAAGGAACAAGGGAGAGTACCTTTGCAACTCTGCAATAGAAGATGCTCATGAGTCCATATTTTGCAGTCATTTTTTTTACATGCAGAACTACATACATTTCCTAAGTTTTAAGAACTATTCTACCTTTTTTATTTCCAAATTTGAATTGTTTTGAAGAGGTCTGGAACTTTAGAGTCCAGATTATTGAATTTGTTGACATCGCTGTTTCTTTGATTTCGAAGTTTGAAAATGCTCATAAACTTATTGCAGCCCCCCCTTCTTCATAAAATCCATTTTATAATGATTAAGCTTTTTATGATGTGTAAAGGTGGTCTAGTACAGCACAAAAAAATGTGCTTTAAGGGCCAATGAAATGGCTATATTATGTGGGATTTTGTTGTGGTTCATTTCCAATTGTTTTCTTACTTTAGGGTGATTATATGCTAAATAGTAGCGACATTAGTAGTTTAAGATTCAATACTGGAGACAACACGGGTAGATAGCGAGAACTTTATAAGACAATGTTTAGCATGTGTTAGTGCGGGATGGGATTAGTATTGAGTATAAGTACCATAGCTTTTTTAGGCTATGTATGACTCAATTTTGATGTTTTATTGTGTAGGAGGTTAACTTTTGTTTAAAGTGTAATTGGAATGATCAGTACATAGTTTTTTTTAAAGGAGATAGTGATTAACACTTTTGCCGATAAGTGAGTTACATAGTCAGTTATTTAGGAATAAACTTGTTACAAGACCCTTTTTAATTTCATTAACTTAATTAGTATATGATTTATGATATGCCTGGTCATTCTAGTGATATCTTCTATGATATGCCTGTGAACCCTTCTTATCCCCTGATTAGAAAGACCCCTTAGCCTTCTTATCCTTCTTTATTTTCCAATAAAAAAGCACTATTAGTCTAAATATTCAATACCCACAATATATCTCTAATAATTTTACCCCCTCTCTCTAAACGTTATTGAGTCGTATCACTGGTAAGTTTCTTATCGAGTAATATCTAACAAATTATGGTATGTTAGTTTTATTTTCACATTGAACCATCAATGTTGCTTAGTAATTAAACTCAATCTTCCATTTAAATATGTTTGTTTGTGGAACTATATATATATATATCCCCCTCCCCCCTTTCAACTTGACAACACCCCTTGGCTACCTTGACTATTATCTAAATGTGGTGTATATTTTATTTTTTTTGATTACCTAAAAAATTTCAATAATAAAATTTTAGGTGTGAAAAATGTCTTCTGGATTGAGACTTACGGGTAGTCTGGTTGATGAGAGTGAAGGTGACTTTCGATCCCCGTCGCCACAAACAATCGAAGAACATGTAAAATTTGCTAATAATTTTAAAAATTCCCGCCTATGACTTTCATAGAAAATTTCTTATAACATCGATGTATGTATGCTTTATCAATTTGTCGCCGTCTGAATTTTAAATTTATTTCATATAATATACATAGTAAATGATCTAACATTTACAAAATTTCTTAAATTATGCTACTTTATGTGATTGTGACTCTGGAAGTGTATTTATGTTTTAAGACAAAACAAATATATAATCGTCGGGGTACATTTATATAATCATGGCACAGAAATCTCGGTCGAGTGGAGCCATTTTGTGTGTGTTTGTATAAATAATAATTGAGTAACAAATTTTTAATGTCAATTAAGGTTATAGACCGAACATATACTAATAAAATTTGCCATAACATTTGAAGCCTTACAAGATAATAGAAAATTTTAGTTTAATTATTCTCATTTCTTGTCATTTAGGATCCATCAATTTTTTCATTTCCTTCTAAATGGTATTTGCATATATTAGCTCATATCATATACCCGATAGAAAGATATTTATAGCTAAAAAACCGTGAATCGGTGAACCCGGACCGATCTGTTGGTTTGATTTGGTCTGGTCCGGGTTTTCAACCTATATGGTCTGGACTTGGGTAAGGGAAATTCTAAACCGTTCTTAATGATCTGTGATAGGGTAACATTTGTTAATTGCAACTATATGGTCTGGACTTGGGTAAGGGAAATTCTAAACCGTTCTTAATGATGTGGGATAGGGTCAACTAATCAAAATCCGGACTGAACCGCGAAAATCGTTAAGGCTACTAAAACCACCTAAGTTAAATATTAAATAACTAAGTATATAATATAGTATTAAGTATAGTAAATATAAATTTATCTCATCCATTTATTTTTTTAATTGCAACTATAACATTTGTTGATTTTATGGATTTTTTGTTGACTTTTTCTTTTTCGGATATAATTTATTGTGTTGTCTTTATTGTGATACCGCGACAACCAGAAATCCAATCCGAAACCGAACCGGACCGTCGAACCTGAAACCCAATCCGTTGATCTGGTTTGGTTTGTGCTATAAAGTTACATTGGTCCGGTCTGATTTATATTTTCCTAGTCCGTTTCAACATGGTCCGGGCTTGGGTTTGGCCAAAACCGTGTTAACCCGGACAGTGAACACCCCCCAGCTAATGCCTAATAAGTTTAACTTAATTAAACATCTTACCTTTTGACATAAATTTTAAAAGTTTTTTTTCCTGGTACTTCAAAGATAAAAAGTTTAAATTCATTAGTGGATAATAATTTTACATATACAACTTCGTGACACTTTCGTAAATGTCAATCACAAATCGATCTGGACAAAAATGACACTTTCGTAAATGTCAATCACAAATCGATCTGGACAAAAATGGAAAGAAAACTTTCTCAAAGAGAAAAATATAAAATTGAAAAATTTGTTTCTTTTTCAGTCAATGACTTTAATAGACACTTACAGATGTAATAACAACCCTATATTTTTATTTAATTAGTTTAAAAAAATGTAAATATAATAATAACAAACAACACATGGAAACACCGGCTCCCTCTTCGTATTACTATCTTTTAATCTCTTTTAAAATTTCTAAATATAAAGGCAAAGAAAGAAGTTACAATTTTTTTTCCGAATCCAATCAAGTAAGAAGGTAGTTTGGTTTCTAAATGTAATCTCTTAGTATATTAGTCTTATCATCCTTCTATTATAATAACTCAAGCCAAACCAAATAAGTCTGTCTAATTTAGCAATTTTTTTCAAAAAAATACTCATATACTTTTTTATTAATTATCATATTAACTATTTTCATAAAAAATAAAAACTATTTACACTATTTCTCTCTCTTTAATTACAGAAAATTTCTTATATCGTATATTTTTTCTCTCTAAATATTTGTATCATCATCAAAAATTTATCTTCATTTCTAAATGTAATCTCTTAGTATATTAGTCTTATACCATAATATTTATTTATTCCTGCAGTATTACTTCTCATTCTTGTAAGTTATCAAAACAATGAGATAGTAATTAATTTCCAGCACAGAAACAGAACTGTTTATTTCTCTCTCTTATTAGCAAGTTTAATCTAGCTATTTCATTTTTTTTCCCCATCATTTCCTTCTACTTCCTCGGTATATTAATATAAAATACGCACATGATGTTACTTTGAACAGAAGATATCTCTCTTCTCAATTAAAACTATCGAAATAATATACTAGGTAATTAATTTGAATATTATTAACTGTTTAGGAATCCAAAACTTTTATCTAATCGATTAAAGCTAATTTATACATTTATTTGGAAAAAATGTTATCTGAACAAAAAAGTAAACGAATTCTAATAATTAATATATACATGTCATAAATTTTGTAATATCCTGCACTAAATTGAATATATATCTACGGGAACATGTAAAAAAAATTAAAAAAAATGGATATATCGAGTTTATAGCTAGGTGTTGGAATGACTAATTTATATCATAGAAATCAAGAGGAAATAATTATTTCATCGAATGTTAATTCATAAATAAATAACAAATTAGAAAATTAAATTTTTTATAATTGATGGGAAGGATTTAAGTTGAATTTCAATGATTAATCACTATAGCAACATATGTTATTGTTATATCTATTTCACTTAAATTACTAAAACCCAGAAAGTTGAAGGTTAACATGGTCGACAATTGCACATGTGAGAATAGACTTATGTAGGACTCGTTTAGTTAGCAGTACCCAAACGAAAAATATGGTGATTAGAAACCTTTCTTAATTTGTCCAATTTGAATGTTATCACTTTAGAAAGAACCTACATAACAAGGAGAGTTGCACATTATTATTTTCTTGATTTGGAATGTTTATTATGATTGTCCTCCGGCTTCATTAGTTTCCAAATTAACTTGACTGCAATTAAACTCATGCATAAATACATTATGCATATCGTTCAACTATTTAACATCGTTGTCTTCAGTTTTTTGAAATTCCTTTTTTCATGCATACATGATCCAATCATTTACATTTATTTTACGATAGGGTTCACCTAGTGTGGCGGACAATCAGTTTACAACCCCTACGATGAGTCTGAGCCTTGTGGAAACCGACGGCAGAAGGGTTAGAGGTGCAGATAGCGATGGTGTTGGGTCTCAAGACGAACGGGTTGAGAATGTTGGCGGCAGTACCAGCCGTGGAACTGGGAAGAAGAAATACCACCGCCACAGTATCTACCAAACTGAACAACTTGAAAAGTAAGTGCATAGAATTTTTTAGATTAGTAATGACACTTAGTACTCGAATATGTTCAGTAAGATATTCGTAGAGTGAAATATCTTGACAGCACATGTGGAGAGTGTTTAAAATCCATATTTTATCACATCTCGTCAATAGTTGATTACAAATATAACAATTACAGTAAAACTTTTCTATACGAATTCAAATGAAATTCACAAAGTCCGAAGAATTTCAAGTCACAACAATAAACTCTACATTGTTATACACTTTTCCTAAGTAGATATTACAAATAAAAAATAATTATTTTAAAATTAACTAAAACTTAAAAATATATACATCATGTAAGATATTTGAACAAGGTTTATACAAATCAATCATGTCAAAAAGCTTCGAGAATGGTAGACAGTAAAAAACATTTTGACTTCAAGAAGAAAGTGTCCATGTTGGCGAGCTTTTACCTACGCGTAGTGGCGGGGCTTATGTATGATAAGGGGTTATAAGGGGTTGCCACGACATCCACACAAATTTCAATAATTTGATTTTTTTACAGTGTTTTTTTGGCTAATTTGTAAATATAGCATTTATCAACCCCTTAATTAAATTTTATTTCCGACAACTCCTTTTAAAATTATATATTGTTTTTGTAATTACACACCACTAGATTTTGTGCTGTGATACTAGTAAAGATTATTAATTCTAAAGGCTAAAGGTTAAAAAAGTAAAGAAAAAATATCAAAAAATCTTAAAAAAAAGAAGGAGAAAATAAAATTGAAAAATAATTGTAGTGACTTTACTTACAATAAAAACCAACTATAAATATATTATTGATTATTAGTGTCATATACACTAATTAAATATGACTCTGGATGGTTCTAACCTTTTCATTGTACTCTATTCTAAGGTCTAATATCTACTTAGTCAAATTATTATTACAAACATTACAAAAAACTACCAAAATTAAGATTAAATAGTTTTTAATATATTACAAAAAAGATTATATGTAAAGAATCATGTATATTTTAATTTAGAGAAAAAAATATGTTATAAATCTAAAATTTCTATATTTTGATCAATATGTTGTCCATAAATCATGAATTTCTCAGGAACAAATTATAACTTATATAAATAGTTCTTCAAAATTTTAACAATTTGAGCATGATTGAAAAGGAAATAAAAACAATGTTGTAAATTATTTACTCAATTTTGGAAGTTTGAGTATTAAATATAAATTTGGATTTTTCTATTCTCTTTACTAAATTGTATTTTTAGGTGGTTTTTTGTATATAATTTATCAAAAAACTTAAGTCAAAACTCTTTAGTTAGCCAAAACAGGCAGTTGGCTGAGTGACACTCTGAAAATATTTTATTTTGATATGTTGTATGCAAGAGGGTGATTTTTTTTAATATTGAAAACGTGAAAAATTTATGTCCGTAATAATTTAAGGAAACTTAGGACCGATAGTTTTTTTTAACAACCCCAAAATTCGTGTTTTGGGTCCGTATTTAATTACGTGTGGAAGTTCAACTATGTGAGAGAGACGCAAATAATAAGTCATCATGCAAACAAAGTTACATCTTATTTTACATGATACTATGTGTTTACGATATATATTATTTCTTGCCATAAGGCGACGAATTTCTTACTAACGGGAAAAAATTATGAAATATAAAATAGAGTTTATTCTTATTTATAATTGGCCGAAGTTGTTGGGACCATAGTTTATATGACTATATGAAGTTTATTATTATATAGAGGAGTCTTATATACATGTTTTACTATACTACCTATTTTATTATGCCGTCTTTAGATATATTCCTATTTATAGTAATAAATGCCAATACATGCCAAAATTAATTTATTTTTATTTGGTATAGTTTTTTCAAGGCATGCCCATATCCAGATGACAAGCAGAGGAAAGAACTAAGTCGTGACTTGGCATTGGACCCTTTGCCAGTCAAGTATTGGTTCCAAAATAGGCGCACTCAAATGAAGGTTTAGTTCAACACCTCACTCTTTAATTCTCACTCTAGCTATCTTGTCACGCCCCAAAATCCATAAACACGGATATCGAGGCATGACCCTTTTAAATAAAAGAAAAGTGAAACCTGTTGGTACGAAATTAAAAATTTTAAAAGAAAACACAAGCGAGCTAAAGGAACAATTAATCAATTTAATAAAAGTGTTTGCCAAACGCGGCTACAAAACGAGATAAAATAAACGAATGAATTTGCCCGTAGGCTACAACCTCAAAAGATAAAATAAATGAAAAGAAAGCGGAATCACCGAGCCCATGTGATGCCTTGCTAAAGCTCATAACCAAAAGCCTCAACCTATAATGTATCTGAACAACAAAATTATAACGGTGAGTCCCACGCACATAACTAGACGGGACGGCACCACAATACCGTCACTCCATCCCATAAATGCAAGAGCTCACAAATTCTACAACTACGATAATCGACTTATAAAAGAAATATAATAACATTCTACAACTAGATAAATTAAATAAATTAAATAAGATCAACACACATCTATAGCATACATGGACCTCTCACGCCACCTACCCCGGTCCGTAAGGTAGGTTATTCCCTATCCCTTCGGCCGTCTTATGTCCCCGGAATTAGGGAGAGACATAGACCATTGCAACATAAAAGTAGATTTATAGTGCGCACTTGGACCTCTCACGCCACTCGTCCCAGTCCGTAAGACGAGTCATTCCCTATCCCTTCGGCCGTCTTATGCCTCCGGAATTAGGGAGAGACATAGACTATTGCTAACATAAAATAAATATAGTGCACACCACTCGCCCCAGTCCGTAAGACGAGTCATTCCCTATCCCCTCGGCCGTCTTTTGTCCCCGGAATTAGGGAGAGACAGAGACCATTGCCACTACAGCTAAATCACAAGGCCTCGGCCAATAATATAAAATCATCCAATTAACACAATCTCATACGTATAAATATTAAGGCCTCGGCCAACAATATTATACTATTCAAATAACGCCATCTCATACGTCACTTAACGTAATACAACATAACACATAACCACATGTATTAAATTCACAACTAGCCAAACGCCAACACAACATAAAATCACTTTCAGTCATTTTAACAAACACCTTGTATGCATAAACTACAATTCACCATTATTCAACATAAATTTATCCAATTCCATCAACAACTATATAATCCCATAAACAACTAATAAATCATGCAAACCCATCCATAATCTCGCTAATTCGAAATAAATATATCTAAGGTCTCAACCTCTACAATTTAAATAATGGAATTAAAACTACATCAAATAACCCCAATTAACAATTTAAGAACACAATTAATATAAACGGTAAAAATCCCCAATTTATAATAAACACAAAACCAAAACCTAACATACACCCTCGTCTAGTCGCAATGGATAACCCCCGTTACCTTAGCGTGTAGAGGAGATGATTCCGGTAATAATCCGCTAACGTGGTTTCTCTTCTTCTTCTTCTTCTTCTCTTTTCTCTCTTTTTCTCTCTTTTCTCTTGACTGATTTTTAGGTTTAAAGAATTGAAAAGTGGGCTGATTTTAGGTATAGAAAAACTGTTTTTACAAAGTTTGTGGAAGCGAACTATTTGGTCCCCAAAGTTCTAAAAGCTAACTTTTAATCAAAATTATTAATAAACTACTCAATAATAACAAATCTTTAGAAACAAATTTATTGGGTCCTTTTTATTACTAAAATTAGTAGCAGGTTTTTAAAATATAGTTTTTCGGAAGAGTTTCGGTTTTTGGCTAAAAATTAGTCGAGTGACCGGTTTTTGGTAAAATTTTGAATAAAACATTTTTGGATAAACTAAATCATAAATAAAATTACTTATAAAAATACGGGATGTTACTCATAAATAAAATTACTTATAAAATTACTTATAAAAATACGGGATGTTACTTATAAAATTACATTTTTGGAGAATTTCGTCCCGAAATTTCCTCTCTAAACAACTATACCCAGAAATTATAAACTTCTATAAACAAGGCCATAAAAATTTTAAACGTACAAAATACGCAGGGTTCGCAACCCGTAACAACTCCACAACGTCTAATAGCATAAACTCCAGATAATGCACAATATGTAAGAGTAACCGCCTGTAAACAATATCTAACAGAATAAAATACAACAATGTAAAAGAAGCGGCTGTAACATAATCGAAAATAAAGTAAACTAAGCTGGCATGCTTCTACCTCAACAACTCACATGCTTCTACAAAACTCAACTAAGGTAAACACCTATATGCAATATCATACATAATAAAAGACAACTGAACAACTCCGTAAACTCTAGGCATTACACCTAAAATAAACTCCAAACTCTAGGCGTTACAACCCTTCCCCGATAAAGAAATTTCGTCCCGAAATTAGAAAACATCTAAACGAACGTACCTAAAGAAAAGTCGAGATTAGGATATTTCCTCTTCATCTCATCCTCGCGTTCCCAAGTTGTCTCCTCGGGCCCGTGGTGTTTCCAAACCACTTTTACCAATCTAATAGTATTTCCTCGAAGTTCCTTCTCTTGCACATCGATAATCCTCATAGGTCCCACTTCGTAGGTCACATCCGCACTAACCTCAATGTCCTCAAAGTCCACCACGTGTGAAGGGTCGTGGTGATACTTTTTCAACATTGACACATGGAAAACCGGGTGAACCCCCGCCAACTTTGGTGGCAAGTCCAACCGGTATGCAACTTCTCCAACTCGATCCACGATCTCAAATGATCCGATAAATCTCGGGCTCAACTTCCCTTTAGAGCCAAACCTCATAATCCCCTTCCTGGGCGAAACTCGCAAAAATACTTGATCCCCCTTTTCGAACTCCAAAGGTCTCCTCCTCTTATCCGCATAGCTCTTTTGCCAACTTTGAGCCGTCTCAAGCCTTTGTCGAATTAATTTAATCTTTTCTGTTGTTTCTTGAACCAATTGCAGTCCTAACATTTCCGCTTCTCCCACCTCGGTCCAACACACCGGAGACCTACACGGCCGCCCGTATAAAGCCTTGAAAGGTGCCACGCCAATACTAGCTTGAAAGCTATTATTATATGCAAACTCCACTAAGGGTAGATGGCTCTCCCAGCCTCCCTTAAAGTCATTCACACATGCGCGCAACATATCCTCTAGCACTTGGATAGTCCGCTCTGATTGTCCATCCGTTTGAGGATGGAACGCCGTACTCATTGTCAACTTGGTCCCTAAGGCATTTTTCAATGCGCCCCAGAACCTCGACACAAACTTCGCATCTCGATCCGATACTATCGAAATTGGTACCCCATGAAGTCTAACAATTTCCTTGATATACTTTCATCCCAGGATTTCCACCGAATTCATCATTTTAATTGCAATGAAGTGTGCGGATTTGGTCAAACGGTCGACCACAACCCACACAGCGTCATTCCCACTTACCGATTTAGGTAAGTTGGTCACAAAATCCATTGCTATTCTTTCCCATTTCCATTCCGCTACCGGTAAGAGTTGGAACATACCCGCCGGCCTTTGGTGTTCCGCCTTCACTTGTTGGCAGGTTAGGCACCTGCTAACAAATGAAGCTACATCTCGTTTCATTCCGGGCCACCAAAATTGTCTCTTCGCATCGTGATACATTTTCGTCCCGCCGGGATGAACGGCTAATCGGGAGTGGTGAAACTCCTTTAATACTTCGTTCCTTATATTTTCCGTCACATAAGTCCTTCCCTTAAAGCGTAGCCCTCCATCGGTTCCTTTCGTCCAACCCTCTAATCCTTCGCTCGAACTTATCAGTTTCTCAAAGTTCTCCACTTTCTCATCCCCTTCTTGTGCTTCCAAAACCCTACTCACAAGTTCTGGTTGTACCACTATTGTGTACAAAGTCCCCATATTAACAAGTCCCAACTCCAAGTTGAACTCGTTCACTTTTTCCATCATCCTCCATTCCTCGATCGCCACATGCGCTGTGGTCACATGAGACTTTCGACTCAAAGCATCCGCCACTACATTGGCCTTTCCCGGATGGTAGTGAAAGTCATAGTCGTATTGTTCCAGATATTCCATCCATCGTCGTTGTCGCATATTTAGATCACGTTGGGTAAAAATATGCCCTTAGCTCTTGTGATCTGAGAACACTTCGAACTTTTCCCCGAACAGATAATGCCTCCATATCTTCAACGCATGAACTATTGCCGCTAGCTCTAGGTCATGAGTCGGATAGTTCTTTTCGTGATTCTTTAGTTGTCGCGAAGCATACGCGATAACCTTTCCGTCTTGCATCAAGACGCAACCCAAACCTTCCTTCGAGGCATCGCAATACACTTGGTAACCCTTCCCTTGCTCAGGAATAACTAGTATGGGAGAACTAGTCAACCGTTTCTTGAGCTCTAAGAAAGCTTTCTCGCAAGCCTCACTCCACACGAACTTCACCCCCTTCTTAGTAAGGTAAGTCATTGGAGTCGCTAACTTCGAGAAATCCTTGACGAACCGTCGATAGTATCCAGCTAAACCCAAGAAACTTCGAATCTCAAACACATTTTTCGGTTGTGTCCAATTCGAAACCGCCTCAATTTTCATCATGTCCACCTTTACCCCTTTTTCAGAGATCACATGTCCCAGAAATTTCACCTCATTTAGCCAAAATTCACATTTGCTAAATTTTCCGTAAAGTTGGTGCTCTCTCAACGTGAGCAACGCTAAACGGAGATGCTCCTCGTGTTCCTCTCTTGAACTCGAGTAAATCAAGATATCGTCGACGAAGACCACCATGAACTTGTCGAGATACTCCTTAAAAATCCGGTTCATTAATTCCATAAATGCCGCCGGCGCATTAGTCAACCCGAATGGCATGACCACAAAATCATAGTGACCATACCGAGTCCTAAAGGCCGTTTTTGATATATCATCATCTTTCACCCTCAATTGGTGATAGCCTGATCGTAAGTCGATTTTTGAAAAGAACGTTGCTCCCTTTAGTTGGTCAAACAAATCGTCAATTCGTGGTAGTGGGTACTTATTCTTAATAGTCACCCTATTTAGTTTTCGATAGTCGATGCACATCCTCATCGATCCATCCTTCTTTTGCACAAATAAGGTCGGTGCCGCCCACGGTGACGTATTCCGCCTAATAAACCCCTTTTCTAGCAGTTCTTCTAACTGCTTACTTAACTCCTTCAATTCTGCTGGTGCTAAACGGTACGGGGAAATGGCTATGGGTGCCGTTCCCGGTACCAAGTTGATAGAAAAGTCTAACCCTCTCTTCGGTGGTAACCCAGGTAGATCCTTCGGAAATACATCGCGGAAATCGTCCACTACGTGTGGCCACATTTCCACCTCCTCGTCGTTATCCACTATCGAGAGACTAGCCAAAAGACAAGACAGGTTGCCCACAACCCGCTTGAAATAATAAGGAATTGAAGAAAGGGTAGCATCTCTTTCCCCACGAAAGAACACCTCATCTCCGGATGAAGTTGTAAGAAAAACCTTTCGTCGAACACAATCGATGAAAGAATTGAAATGAACCAACCAGTCCATTCCAAGTATCACGTCAAATCCCGACATCTCTATAACTACCAAGTCAAATATAAATACGTGGTCCGCGACCACCATCTCACAAGACCGACACACTCGGTCCAACACAACTCGACCCCCAACAGGAGTCTCTACAACAATCGGGTTCTCAAGAACCCCAATTTCTAACGACAAAGACTCAACTAGATGCCTAGCTATAAAAGAACGTGAAGCCCTCGTATCGAAAAGAACATGTGCCCAAAATGAGCACACAAGAATCATACCTTGTACATTTGCCGGATCTCCTTGGTTTGGCAACTGTGGCAAGGCAAATAGACGTGCTTGAATTGGTGGGTTTCCTTGCGGTCCTCGAATTCCCCCTTGGTTTCCTCGATTTCCCTGGCCTTGATAGCCTCCTCGGTAGTTCCCACGGTTCCCCCCTCCTTGGTGGCTACCTCGAAACCCTCCCCCTTGGTTCCCAGGTAATTGGTGTGGTGGTACGAATCCTGGTCCTCTTGGTGGTGGTGGTGGCAACCTAGGTTGGTTAAAGGGTCGGTTGGTGTCGATTCTTCCTTGTCCTCCGGGACAAACCCTTGCCGTATGTCCCATTCGGTTACATGTCCTACATTGGACCCTAGGGCACTCGAATTGTCGATGGCTCACGTCTCCACAGTGGAAACACTCTCTCCTTATCATGACGTTTGTCGGCGGTGGATTAAAATTCCTCTCTCCTCTTCCCGGTTGTTGAAATCACGAATTATTCGCCATATCCCAAGTCCGCTTTTTATCTTCCCACGGAGCATTTCCGGTTTTTGACTTCTCCAAGATTCGCTTGCTATGGAGTAGAGCTCCTTTTATAGCTTGGGCTGATTTTACCAATTCATTATAGTTGACATGTCGAGCCGATGCCAATTGTAACGAGATGGTCGGATTCAACCCCTTCATGAATCTCCTACATCTTTCTGCGCCCCCTATAACAGATTCTGGGGCATACCTCGAGAGTGAGGTAAACTTTAGCTGGTATGCTTGAACGGTCATACCCCCTTGATACTGCTCCTAAAAACGCCTCCTCATTTCGTCCTTATAGGAATCTGGAAGAAACTGTCGATTAAACAATTCGATGAACTCATTCCATTCGAAGTTGCTTATATCGTATGTATCCACAATTCCCAACCACCACTTCCGTGCTTCACCCTTTAGGTGAAACTGAGCCATATTCATCATTTGCTCCCCATTTACTATTCTTGTAGCCGATAAATATTTCTCCATTTCGTCCACCCATCCCTCATCTATGGATGGTTCACCTACCCCATCGAAAGTCGGAACCCCCAATCGGGTGAAGTTAAGCAATCCATTGTTGCTTGAACTCCCAGCTTGTGCATTCCGTACCATCATTTACACCACCTTCTGAAGGTCGGTCATCACCTGATTAGCATTAACCGTTTCCGGTTCAGGTGCAAAAGTCTCTTCTTCCACATTCACTTCCTCATATTCATTCTCAACCTTGGGTTGCTCAGGTGGTGGGGTATTAGTGTTACCTCTCTCCCCACGACCTCTGGCAGCCCTTCCTCCTCTAGTTGCTCCCCGCCCCCTTGGAGCTCTTCTTCCTCTTCCATTTGTCCTACCTCGGGTGGCCGCACCGCTTGACGGTGATGCGCCCCCGCATGTAGCTGGTCCCCTTTCACTAGTCCTCGTGGTAATTGCCATTACTACAACAGGTTAAACAGACACTTTAGTTGTCTTACTCGACACTACTATCCATACATGTATAATCATACATGATAAGAGCTCGTTCTACATGTTAATCACTTTACCAAGCTTCCTAAGGTTCAATAACCGATTTTTACGAATTCTCAATTTCGATGATATAACGCTTTGATTTTTCCAAAAATAGAAACTGAAAATTCTGAAGAACGAAGCCAACGGTCCAAGCGGAACTAGAATCAGGGTTAAAACGAATGAGTTACGAGCATTTAAGTATAGCAGAAAAACCGCAAAATTACCAGAATTCGACCGGTCGTTTTGTCAAACGACCGATCGTTTTTTGGTCCAGTAGGGTCTGAAAAAATTTCTGAAGAATTTCGACCGATCGTTTTGGGCACGACCGATCATTTTTTGGTCCAGTAGGGTCATAAAAAATTTCTGAAGAATTTTGACCGATCCTTTTGGGCACGACCGATCGTTTTTTGGTCCAGTAGGGTCTGAAAAAATTTCTGAAGAATTTCGACCGATCGTTAAACTGCAGAAAATTATCGACACAAAAACATAAAATTCCTCAATGCTTATGTATTCTATTCATGGAACATATCACACAACATCATTCTAATCCATAACATTTATACGAACAACATCGATTCGCATATAACATTCATTAACACACAAGTTAATAATATGAAAACGCACTACATAAAATCATCAACTTCACAATTCTTGCACTCTAATAGTTCGTTACTACCAGACATGCAAACTTATACCTCATACACATCATATAAATCTACCCACACATACAAACAACACAAAAAAATGCGAGGGATAACCCATCACGATACGTTATCCTAAAGCACCCGAGCGTCCTCGCATACTCTAGAGTTCCACATCGCTAAGGTATTCCTTCACACAAACAGACAAGAGGTTCACCCACTAGTTTGGTGAGCCGGGATCAACAAGCGTCCTCATTGACCCCAACTTGCCTCACATGTGGACTTTCCTTTCATCAATAACTACTAAATTAAAACTACATGTCTTAAGCTAAATGCAACCCCCCGTTTTAGAAAAAGTTTTGAGTTTTTGGAAAAAGTTTTATGAAAATGATACGATGGATCTTGGTCCAATGGTTATCCATCTTCCCGTCGTCCCAAAGTATACAAGAACCTAGTTAGCTCTGATACCAACTTGTCACGCCCCAAAATCCATAAACACGGATATCGAGGCATGACCTTTTTAAATAAAAGAAAAGTGAAACCTGTTGGTACAAAATTAAAAATTTTAAAAGAAAACACAAGCGAGCTAAAGGAACAATTAATCAATTTAATAAAAGTGTCTGCCAAACGCGGCTACAAAACGAGATAAAATAAACGAATGAATTTGCCCGTAGGCTACAACCTCAAAAGATAAAATAAATGAAAAGAAAGCGGAATCCCCGAGCCCATGTGATGCCTTGCTAAAGCTCATAACCAAAAGCCTCAACCTATAATGTACCTGAACAACAAAATTCTAACGGTGAGTCCCACGCACATAACTAGACGGGACGGCACCACAATACCGTCACTCCATCCCATAAATGCAAGAGCTCACAAATTCTACAACTACGATAATCGACGTATAAAAGAAATATAATAACATTCTACAACTAGATAAATTAAATAAATTAAATAAGATCAACACACATCTATAGCATACATGGACCTCTCACGCCACCTACCCCGGTCCGTGAGGTAGGTCATTCCCTATCCCTTCAGCCGTCTTATGTCCCCGGAATTAGGGAGAGACATAGACCATTGCAACATAAAAGTAGATTTATAGTGCGCACTCAGACCTCTCACGCCACTCGTCCCAGTCCGTAAGACGAGTCATTCCCTATCCCTTCGGCCGTCTTATGCCCCCGGAATTAGGGAGAGACATAGACCATTGCTAACATAAAATAAATACAGTGCACACTGGGACCTCTCACGCCACTCGCCCCAGTCCGTAAGACGAGTCATTCCCTATCCCCTCGGCCGTCTTCTGTCCCCGGAATTAGGGAGAGACAGAGACCATTGCCACTACAGCTAAATCACAAGGCCTCGACCAATAATATAAAATCATCCAATTAACACAATCTCATACGTATAAATATTAAGGCCTCGGCCAACAATATTATACTATTCAAATAACGCCATCTCATACGTCACTTAACGTAATACAACATAACACATAACCACATGTATTAAATTCACAACTAGCCAAACGCCAACACAACATAAAATCACTTTCAGTCATTTTAACAAACACCTTGTATGCATAAACTACAATTCACCATTATTCAACATAAATTTATCCAATTCCATCAACAACTATATAATACCATAAACAACTAATAAATCATGCAAACCCATCCATAATCTCGCTAATTCGAAATAAATATATCTAAGGTCTCAACCTCTACAATTTAAATAATGGAATTAAAACTACATCAAATAACCCCAATTAACAATTTAAGAACACAATTAATATAAACGGTAAAAACCCCCAATTTATAATAAACACAAAACCAAAACCTAACATACACCCTCGTCTAGTCGCAATGGATAACCCCCGTTACCTTAGCGTGTAGAGGAGATGATTCCGGTAATAATTCGCTAACGTGGTTTCTCTTCTTCTTCTTCTTCTTCTTCTCTTTTCTCTCTTTTTCTCTCTTTTCTCTTGGCTGATTTTTAAGTTTAAAGAATTGAAAAGTGGGCTGATTTTAGGTATAGAAAAACTGTTTTTACAAATTTTGTGGAAGCGAACTATTTGGTCCCCAAAGTTCTAAAAGCTAACTTTTAATCAAAATTATTAATAAACTACTCAATAATAACAAATCTTTAGAAACAAATTTATTGGGTCCTTTTTATTAGTAAAATTAGTAGCAGGTTTTTAAAATATAGGTTTTTGGAAGAGTTTCGGTTTTTGGCTAAAAATTAGTCGAGTGACCGGTTTTTGGTAAAATTTTGAATAAAACATTTTTGGATAAACTAAATCATAAATAAAATTACTTATAAAAATACGGGATGTTACATATCTAGTCTCTTGTACAATTTTTTCCTTTGTTAAAATGCACATACGCTAATCTAGTTTATGCTATATAGACTTTGACATCAACCGATAACTTAAAAGGATATTGAACAACTTTCTTGGGTTCTTTTGGTTGTATCCTACAAGGCTAAAAGTGATAGAGTAGAACTTTAGGTAAAAAGATATGTAAGAAGGTAACAAAAAGATTCGCTCGGTAAAAATATAAAACCAGGGGGAGAAATTTGAGTACAAAATTTCAAATAGTTTTCATACAAAAAGAAAAACGAAAAGGTAATAAGAGCAAAAGATCTAAAAGGCAGAAATTTAAGGGAATCGTATTTAAATGTAATAAATTGTTATTAGATTTTACGTATTTTGTGTAGTCTATTATGAATTTTTATTATTATTAATATATTTTTTGGTTTAAAAGGAGATAAATTTGGTATGTTGAGTTTTTTTTAAGTATTTTAGATAGTGATAGTTTTTGAAAATAAATAGTTCACACATGCATATTAGACGGTATAACTTGTGTAGCTAGGGGCAGAGCCAACACAAAATGTTTAGGGTTGTCAAAATTAAAATACATAATTCATAATATAAAAAACGAAAAAAACAAACTTATATTAAATATTTAGGTTCCCATATAGGCGGTAGGATTGACATAAGTGGTTGGTAAATTCGCATTCAAATTTTTAGCTGAAACATTTTGAGTACTCCGTATTGAAAAAAATAATTATCAATCATGGTTGATTTTCGTTTTACCATTTTTCGAATATTCAAAGAAGAAAAACCTATCTAAATCAATCATCAAACTTTTCGCATGGTAATTAAAAAATAAACTGATTAAAACAATACAGCATAGAGTCAAAACATAATAAAAACTAAAGCCATCAAAATAAGAAAATTAAAATAGGCAAGATCTTAGATACCTTTCCATACATTATTATAGATTTATAAGCATGCATCTTCACATCAAGAATGGTACGAAGTAAACAATTTTTGTAATTCAAATTCCAAATATTTTTGAAAGTAAATCTTTTGTAATATATATTTACTCCTAACAATTATTTGTTACATAACATTTTTATTATTAATTTTGCATATAAACTCTAAAGTTAATTTATAATTATATTTTTTCCTTAATATTATATTATACTACTTAGACAATGCATTTCTTCGGACACATGGGTTGACTTGTCATCAATTACAATAATTTACTATTTTATATCTACTAATATTATCACTACATGAGATTTCGTAATAGTTTATTAGATAAATGATATTTCATTTTGAAAGGTGTTGCCAACAAAAAATAATAATGGGTTGTCATAATACATTATTTATAAATTAGTTCGAAAAACAGTGCTAAATAAATATTTTTTTAAAAAAATTATGGGGTTGTCATATATGAGTTCCGCCGCTGTATGTAGTAATACTTTTTCGTCATTACCCTTTTTTTTTACCTCTCAGATGCAAAATGAGAGGCATGAGAAGGTACAATTTCGGTTAAAGAATGAGACACTTCATGCTGAAAATATGAGGCTAAGAGACACACTTAACAACTCCCTTTGCCGCGCTTGTGGTGGTCCAAGTGCTGTCAATGATCCTTTGGACGAGAATCATTTGCGAATGGAGAATGTCCGTTTGAAAGATGAGGTATATATGTTGTACTTTATCCTTTTATAATAATTTCAATAATATATGTTGGACATTGGTTTGACATGCCTTTTGAGGCTGGTTATATAAGAAAAGATTTCAACTTAATCTAAAACTGCAGGTGGTTGTCACGGATAGCGCCATGCGGAATAAGATGAAATTATGAAAAATGTTTGTGGTGAAATGGTTAAAGTATTTGTGTAGTGAAATTACAATAGCTACAACTCAAAGTTATATTTTAGTTTTAACTTAAGAGACTTGAGTGACATATTTAGATTTCTGATGATGTATTTATCAAGAACACAAATTGACTGAAGTCTTGCATATACTCCTATTATATACATTTCCATATATAGATAATCAGATTATGCAATTTTCTCATAATTTCACATGTTTATGTGTGAGTAAAGTTTTAACATCCATTATGCATATAAGTGAATAATAGAAGTCCAACTTCCAACAAATTTCTTGATCATGAATCTAGAAAATGACTATTAATTGTTATGAACATGGATGTGGTTTAGCACTATGACCTTTTTCTCTCATGAAACAGTTTCCAATAACAATGAAAGGTATGTACCATGAATGTTGCAAACAAGAAAAATCTAAATTTGTGATTCAGAATGCTACTTTGGATCTTTGGTGGTGCTTTTCTCAATAAAAGATTACTACTTTATGATTATATATGAAAATGATGGTCTAATTTGAGTTAGAATTTGAACAATGTAATTAATTATTGAACGGTAAAAAAATTAATTTGCATATTGTCATTTGATATCTTTAGTCTACACAAATTGCATTATAATTAGACATAGTGGTTCAAAATAAAATAAAATCTGGAATCATGGTACTAAATAAGAAAAATAAGAATTGAGGGTACTAAATTACTAATCGAGAAAACACAAACTATTCAGAAAATGCTAAAAACCCACTTATACAGTTCAACAGTAGTACTTGTCTATATTTTTAGTTTTATTTTATGTATATTTTTACCTTCCAATTTTGGTTTTGAACTTGTAAAAAAATTCAGATTGAACGGATGATCAATGCAGCCACAAGACGTGTCAACAATCCTATGCCATGGGTCCCACAAACCAGTATGTCTGAGAATGGAGTTACGGGAAGAGAGCTATGTGTATCGGCCCAACACACTAGGCAAGTTATTGGACCCAAATCGGACTTCGAGAAACAAGTGCTTGCTAACGTGGCGAGTTCAGCAATGGATGAATTGGTCATTATGACCCAAAGCCTTGAACCCTTGTGGATCCCCGTTTCTATTGACGAGTACACTACTTACTTACTCAACGAAGAAGAGTATTCTCGGATTTTTTTTAGAGGTTGGCCAAGGAGACATGGGTTTAGATCAGAAGGCACTCTTGATTCAGCTATCGTTAAGACAAACCATATTAACATTATTACTGCTCTCATGAATGTTGTAAGTATCTACTTTTGGTTATGTAAAATAAGTAAATGGTAAATCTTATCTAAATCATTTTAACAAGAAATTAAAAAGTTAAGCATTTTCGTGTAGAAAAATGTAAGTTTTGCAGCATAGCATTTTTGAGATTAAAATCAAGCTTTTGAGATTTGAAGAGCACTCTTTGAAAACAAAGGATAAATTTTCAAGCCATTTAATAGCTTTTGTGCAACAGAGCAAATATAATGATGGAGCCGCATTTTGGAAAACATGAAAACGATAATTGATTTTATAATGTAGCCATGGCTCAGAGGACCTTGAGTAATTAAAACAGCTTTTTTCAAGGTCATGAATCATATTATGATTTTTTAATGAATATTAGAATCAATGGGCGAATCTCTTTTCTGCAATCGTGGCAAAAGCTGTACCGCTTGAGATGTTGGCGACAGGGCGTGATGGAAGCTACGATGGAGCCTTACAGCTGGTAATTAAGATAGAAGTGCATGATGTTCTCAGAGAAAGTACATATGATTTTCCTCACAATTTTATTACAAGACGTACTTTTTTATTTTCTCAAGGTACATGCAGAGTATCAGATAATGACACCTCTCGTCCCAACTCGGGAGACGACTTTGGTAAGGTATTGCAAGCAACGGGACGAAGGAATTTGGGTTGTGGTCGACGTTTCCTTGGACGAGATGGAAGCTGATTCTATAATAAGATTCCAAAAGCGAGCTTCTGGATGTGTAATTGAGCAATTGCCTAACGGATACTCTAAGGTAAGAAAGAAAACATGCTTGAGTAATTGTCATTCTTCTAATTTATACAATAATACCTAAAGAAAATCAGCGTTCTTTAATAATATGGACATGGTTCAAAGTGTTATATACATTTTGGTACAATTTTAAAACTAGAGTCTGATTCATCCTATTGTTGCTCAGATAACTTGGATGGAGCATGTTGAGGTGGAGGATAAGGAGAACAACAGTATATACAGATCGGTAATTTTCTCAGGAGTCGTATTTGGGGCAAAAAATTGGCTTTCCATTCTTAATGGGCAATTTGAACGCTTTTCTTGTTGCAGTGCAATGGGTATTCCTTTTAATAAACTGAGCAATATCGGTACGTGTTAATACCCAATTAGTACCATGGGGTTTAAGAAAGTAGCGATTACTACCCCGTCGTTTTTTAAATGTCCAATTCAGTACCTGAACATTAATGTTTGAAGCAATTTAGTCCAATTCCGCAAAAAAATGGTGATGTCATCGCTGCCATGTCATTAATTTCTTTTAGTCTAGGAGACAAATTTGTCATTTTGCCAATATATGTATTTGCAAAAGATAAAATAAAACAAAAATGTACTTATACACTAATAAATACATTCAAACATACATACAGATACATATACACACACAAATATATCTCAAGGTCTCGTCACAATACTAATTGGGTATTATACCAATCGGTAATTTCCATATGAGTTTAGTTGATTAAATCCTGCGTCACGATAACTTGTAAACACAAAGGTAAGCTTGCCAAAAATCTTTCAAATCCTCCAAACTTAGAGTAATGACCAAAGAAGGACTTGCTTTTTATTAACTTTTGATACAATTCGAATTATTGAAAATTACCATTTAGTAACCAAAGAAGGACTTGCTTTTTATTAACTTTTGATGTCATTCATTTATGTTACTTTTGATGTCATTCATTTAATAACTTGATTTCACATTGACATAGTGTTCAGTGAATCGATTTCATTTTTTAACGCCATAAACTGATTTTCTGTTGAGATATTGTTTAATGATCTGGTTTTGCTTTTAAGTTATAAAGTTGCATTCTTTTCTTTTCTTTTTCTAAAGTTATTTAGGAAAGTTTTGAAGCTGAATATTAAGCAGTATTTAAGTGTAAAATTTGTCCCAAAGGCAGACTTCCCTAAGCATGCACATAAAACTGAAAATATAGTTGATATACGACTATTTTTGTATACAGAAGGAAGGAAAATCTTATTGAAGCTGGCTGAAAGAATGGTGACAGGGTTTTGTAATAGGGTGGGAGCCTGTACTGTTAACCGTTGGAAAACACTTTCTCATATTGGACCTGATGAAGTAAAGGTGATGACCCACAAAAGCGTCAACGAACAAGGTTGCCATAATGGCATTGTCATCACTGTTGCAACCTCTATCTGCCTTCCTACTGAAGCAAGGAGAGTTTTCAATTTTTTCTTTGATCAGAACAACCGACCTAAGGTGAATTTTCTCATTTCAGCTTCTTCTTTTGGACGAACTATATGAGAAGCTAGGGTCCTAAGGTTTCCGATCATGTTGATACTCCTACGAGTTAGACTAAGCTTTTCGAACTACCTACAAGTATATACCACTGTTTTAAAAAGCTCGCAACGTTGTGCGATATAGTGGTTTTTGAAAGAAAAACGCAACGCTAAAACGCTATTTGAATGGAAAAACGCTAAATTCGTGCCATAGGAACGCTATTTACGATATAGTATATACCACAGGCTGCTGCTAAGGCTGTGGCCAAGGCAGCGCTTGTGGCTGCGGCCAAGGCAAAGGGCAAGGCTCCGGCAACGCCGTCTATTCCAATGTTGCCAACCTCTCATTTAGAGAAGCCGGAAAAGTTTAGGGGCAACAACTTCAAATGTTGGCAGCAAAAGATGCTGTTTTACTTAACTGCCCTTAATCTGACCCGGTTTCTCAAGGAGACTGCACCCGTCCTAAGCGAGGACGATGAGAACGTGCAGACGGTTTCGGCGGTGGAAGCGTGGAAACACGGCGACTACCTATGCCGGAACTACATCCTGTGTGCTCTGGATGACACTCTCTTCAGTGTATTCGAGACCAAGGCTTCTGCAAAGGAGCTTTGGGAGTCTCTCGAGAGAAAGTACAAAGTGAATAACGCTGGCGCAAAGAAATTTGTTGTCACGGACTTTCACGAGTACATGATGACTGATGGGAAGAGTGTTATTGAGCAGGTAGAGGAACTCCAACTCATATACCATAGGCTTGAGATTGAGGGGCTAGTTATCAACGAAACTTTCCAAGTGGCATTAATGATTGAGAAACTGCCACCTTCTTGGAAAGAGTTTCAAAACTACCTGAAACACAAGCGAAAGGCTATGACCTTGGAGGGACTCATTGAGAGGCTCAATGTTGAGCAAAGCAACCGCCGATCCGGAAGGAAAGACGGTGGCGGAGCAGGCAACGCGGTTGCCAAGGCCCATGTGGTTGAGAACGCTGTGTCTAAGCGGAAATGGTTTGACAGCGCAGTCGGTGCTTCTCTCCAGAAGAAATTCTTGGGAGATTGCTTTGTGTGCAACAAACCGGGCCATCATGCCGCGGATTGTAAGATGCGCATCGACAAGCCCAACCCCCCCCCAAAGAGGAAGTTCCAAGGGAAAGGGAGGAAGAGGGCACCTGCTCAGGCAAATGTAGCTGAGGGATGAGATGATGCTGGACAGGACTATATGCACCTGAGTGCTGTGGTCTCGGAAGTGAACCTGGTGGGGAGCAACCCAAAGGAATGGTGGCTGGACACAGGCCCCACTAGTCACATCTGTGCCAGCAAATGGATGTTCAAGACTTATACGGCCGTGGACAATGAGAGCTGCTTCATGGGGAACTCGGCTACTTCCAGGGTGGAAGGAAAAGGAACTGTGCTGCTGAAGATGACATCGGGAAAGGAGCTAACACTGAATGGCGTGCTTCATGTGCCGGAAATTCGTAAGAATCTGGTTTCCGGGTCTGTGATGGTGAACAAATGATTTAAACTTGTATTTGAATCTGCTAAAATTGTAATCATCTTAAATGGAATGTATGTAGGTCGTGGCTATATGACCAACGGCATATTGAAATTAAATGTTGGTACTCCGGCTCCTAAAGCCGAGTCTGCTATTGTGGGTACTAAGGCTGAGGCCAGTACCAAGAATAATGTAACCGTTAATGTTTTCCAAGTGGCTAATAAAACTTCTTTTGCTTATTCTTGCGATTCATTTAATTTATGGCATGGTAGATTAGGTCATGTGAATGCTAATTCTATGAAGAAATTAATATCACTGAATCTACTAACTAATTTTGTATTTGATAAACAACATAAATGTGAGGTTTGTGTTGAGGCAAAATTAACCAAATCTTCGTATCAACATATTGAACGAAGTACTGAACCTCTCGGTCTAATACACACGGATGTATGCGACTTAAAGTTTATACAAACACGAGGAGGGAAAAAGTATTTCATCACATTTATAGATGACTGTACTAGATACTGCTATGTCTACTTAATGAGAAGTAAAGACGAAGCGGTAGAGAAATTCGCTCTTTATAAGACCGAAGTAGAAAATCAACTCAATAAAAAATTAAAATGTTGAGGAGTGATAGAGGCGGTGAATACGAGGCACCGTTTGCGCAGATATGCGCAGAAAATGCCATTATACATCAAACAATGGCCCCATACTCTCCGGAGTAGAATGGGGCTGCCGAGCGTAAGAATAGGATGCTCAAGGAAATGATGAATGCTATGTTAATAAGTTCTGGGTTACCCCAGAACATGTGGGGGGAAGCGCTGCTTTCCGCCAACTATGTATTGAACAAGCTACCGCATAAGAAGCGTGATAAGCCACCTTATGAACTATGGAAAGGCCATCGGCCGAGCTATAAATTCGTAAGGGTTTGGGGTTGTCTAGCGAAGGTCCTTGTCTCCCTTCCGAAAAGAACGAGAATAGGACCAAAGACGGTAGACTGTGTGTTCATAGGATATGCACAAAACAATAGTGCTTATCGTTTTCTCGTGCACAAGTCGGATAATCCCGACGTGCATGTAGATACTATCATCGAAGCTCGAGAAGCTTCTTTCTTCGAGGAGATCTTTCCCCGCAAGTCTTCCATAACTGTAGAGACTGAGGAGTCAAACAGTGAGGAAAATGTGGGGGCAAGTGAACCGTTGGAGGAAGAAGAAGAAGAGCCTCGACGTAGTAAAAGGGCTAGAAAGGAAACGTCTTTCGGTCCAGATTTTGTAACCTTCATGATAGAAGGCGAACCGGCGACATTCAAACAAGCAATGTCATCCCCGGAAGCCCAATATTGGGAGGAAGCGATCAACAATGAGGTTGAATCGATATTACAAAATCACACTTGGGAACTAGTGGATCTACCACCCGGGTGTAAGCCACTAGGACACAAGTGGATCTTCAAGAGGAAGAGAAAGCTCGATGGAACAATCGAGAAATACAAGGCGAGGCTTGTAGTAAAAGGTTTTAGACAAACCGAAGGTGTCGACTATTTCGACACATATGCCCCTGTCTCCAGGAAGACGTCAATCTGGATAGTCATTGCCCTCGCGGCACTGTTCGATCTGGAAATACATCAAATGGATGTTAAAACGGCGTTCTTGAATGGTGTACTGGAAGAGGAAATTTACATGGAACAACCGGAAGGGTTTGTAGTTCCAGGTAAAGCGCACAAGGTGTGCAAACTTGTGAAATCCTTATATGGACTTAAACAAGCACCTAAACAGTGGCACGAAAAATTTGATAGAGTGATGCTATCAAACGGTTTTCGGATAAACGAATGTGACAAATGCGTCTACGTAAAAGGAAATGAAAAGGACTACGTGGTAGTCTGCCTCTACGTAGATGACATGATTATAATAGGGAGTATTGATAACATCAACTCTACTAAGAGAATGTTGTCACAAAAATTCGAGATGAAAGACTTGGGTGTCGCTGATGTAATACTTGGTATGAAAATTACCAAGACATCAGACGGATATGCGCTATCTCAAACTCACTATGTCAAGCAGATGCTTGACAAATTTGATAAAGATAGTAGAGCTACATCCAGAACTCCGATAGAGATCTCAATCACCCTGAAAAAACATTTTGGGGAGAGTGTGAGACAATTGGAATATTCTCGAATAATAGGCAGTCTGATGTACATTATGAACTGTACTAGACCAGACATAGCCAACTCAATGAGTAGACTGAGTAGGTACACTAGTAATCCAAATGAGGAACACTGGAAGGCCATCATGAGACTTCTCAGATATATGAGATACACTGCCGACCGAGGATTGCATTATACCAGATATCCAGCTGTACTGGAAGGGTATTCTGATGCAAACTGGATCTCGGATTCCAACAGTACACGATTCACTAGCGGATATGTGTTCGTGTTGGGAGGAGCAGCTGTCTCGTGGAGATCATCCAAGCAGACCTGCATACCTAGATCAACTATGGAATCTGAGTTCATAGCATTGGATCTAGCAACAGAAGAGGCTGACTGGCTGAGAAGCTTACTGGAAGGAATTCCAATGTGGCCGAAACCTGTCCCAGCAATAAGCGTGCACGGCGATAGTCAGTCAGCTATTGGTCGGGCGCAGGATCATATGTATAATGGAAAGTCCCAACATATTCGTCGAAGACATAAATCCGTAAGAGAATTGTTAGCTAACGGTGTGGTGTCATTAGATTTTGTGAGATCTAAGGACAATATAGCGGATCCATTTACAAAAGGCTTGACTCAGGTAGGAGTTGAAGTTTCATCGAGGGGAATGGGGTTGAAGCCCATCAAACTGGAAACCTCCTCAGAGGCAACCCAACCCGAACTGGATTCTCCAGCGTCGGGTTCAACGGGAAAACCGAACTATGGGGGTGACCGAACAAAGCACTCGGGAACTTAAGTTCCCAACCCATTTCTAGGATGAAAGAGTGATAGACCTAGACCATCTTAAGGGTGAACATGAGGCTCTTAATGAAAACAAGTATCTCGAAGGTCAAGAGGGGTGAGTCAGGACACCCTTGACTTGAAATCACCTATGACGAGTGTGCATAGCCGATACTATGTGATGAGCCATGGGCTAAATCACTAGAGCACTCGGTTGAATTTTGCCAAGGCAGTCCACGGCCAAATATGGACAACAATCAAAGGGCTTAGTAAGTGGTGTAGAGAGGACACTGTGCGCGTATTACCCTGGTATGCACAAACGCTAAAGGGTTCAAGGCTTAAAGGCTACCCAATAGTAGCATATCAGATTTTACGTCACTACGGCAGGTTCAAGGCACGCGCTACATGTCCTTATGCAGTGAACTCTTGCGGTTCTCTCGTATGCATTTAGGAGCATTTTATTTTCAGCCAATTGCATTCATGTGGGGGATTGTTGGAAAAACATGTGAAAAACATGGGTGTTTCCGAATGGTCACTGGACCAACTTCGAGTCATTATTTCATGTGACAGTGCTGAGTTGTTTATACCGTACTCAACGTGGTTGAGTAGTCCGTGTGATGAGCTTCGTAACGGTATATCACATGACCTATTCGGAGAATGGGTGTGAATACAAAGTTGCTTCAAAGTTGGTGTCTCGAAAGCTCAAATCTGGAAAAACCGAAATGGTAATGGAAAACCATTTGGTATAATCCCATATTGGAAGATTGAGGGTCAATTTCACAATATATAAAGCATACCAACCATGTAGTTGTTAAACTAATAAAGTCCACATACTCATGAATGGGTTAGTGTGTACCACACACGCGCGCTCGCTCGTGTCTCGGGTCACGGGCTTGGGCTTGGGCTTGGGATTGGGATTTGGGATTTGGGATTGGGATTTGGGATTTGGGATTTGGGATTTGTCTCGGGTCTTGGGTCCAAACCCGAATAGGGAGTTTTGTATAAAATACAAAAGTAGTCCCTAGAGTTTCCAGCAACAGAAACACCAGCAATGAATGAGATTAAATGCTGCAGTTTCAGAATTTGATTGAGCGGATTCTGGGGGTGTAACTCCCAGAATTAATGACCAACATTTATGGCTGCGGTTTCATTAGAGGCTATAAAAGGCCGCCCTCCCCCTCTCATTTCAACACACCAGAATACACACAACCTCACAGCATAAGCATACATATTAGAGAGAGAGAACCGCACCACCAACAGCTCGACCTGTGGTTCGGTGCCGGTTTCCATACGAGCCACTCAGTGACAAGAGTTGTACCTTGGGAACAAAGTCCCCAAACCAGAAACCTCTAAAGGTGGTTCGGGAAATATTGTTTAAGGGAAACTGCCCAGCAGTTGCCTCTCTTTTTTTATTTCTGTTCTTTCATTTCAGTACCTTTAAATTCTGTATTTACATTTCAGTCTTTTACATTCTGTAATTTAATTTTCTGTACTGTTTCTTTTCTGTATTTACATTTCAGTACTGTTTATTTTCAGTCTTTCTATTATGTAATTTACTTTTCAGTTCTGTAATTTCCAGTATTGTCAAAACAGTCCGGCAGTTTGTTTATTTGTCAAAACAGTCCGACAGTTTGTTTAAAACAGTCCGCTAGTTTGTTTTTTGTTAAAACAGTCCGGCAGTTTGTTTATTTGTAAAAAACAGTCCGGCAGTTTGTTTTTTGTTAAAACAGTCCGGCAGTTTGTTTAATTGTCAAAACAGTCCAGCAGTTTAGTAATTATACTATTCTGTCTGGCAGTTTGTTTAATTGTCAAAACAGTCCAGCAGTTTAGTAATTATACTATTCTGTCTCGCAGTTTGTTTCATTGTCAAAACAGTCCAGCAGTTTAATAGTTTGTATTAAATCTGTCTGGAATTTAAATTACTGTAATTTTTAATTCTGTTGAGTCAGGAATTGTAATTTATATTCCAATTGTGAGAAATAAAATTGTTTATTTCCATTGCAGTCCTTTGTTCTTTATTTTATTGCTTTTCGATATAGTACCAAAACCAACACTATCTGCCTTCCTACTGAAGCAATGAGAGTTTTCAATTTTTTCTTTGATCAGAACAACCGACCTAAGGTGAATTTTCTCATTTCAGCTTCTTCTTTTGGACGAACTATATGAGAAGCTAGGGTCCTAAGGTTTACGATCATGTTGATACTCCTACGAGTTAGACTAAGCTTTTCGAACTACCTACAAGTATATACCACTGTTTTAAAAAACTCGCAACGTTGCGCAACGTTGTGCGATATAGAAGTTTTTGAAAGAAAAACGCAACGCTGAAACGCTATTTGAATGGAAAAACGCTAAATTTGTGCCATAGGAACGCTATTTACGCTATAGCGGGTGCAGTCCAAAAAAAAAATTAATTAATTAATTAATTTTTTTTATCAAAATTTTAATGAAATTATTCGAGCTTAAAGAGAATCAAACCCTAAAACTCTTGGAAACAAGTTAAATACTCTGACATCTCAAGTATAATCATTTTGTGATTATTAGTTACAACTTTTTATATATATATATAGTTAATTTTTATTAGATGTTTTGAATTTAATGCTATATTTATATGTATTTAGGCAAAAAAAAAATAAACTGCAAAGCGCTATGTAGCAACGCTATTTGCATTTTTAGCGTTTCTCTCAAAAAAACGCTACGGTAGCGATAACGCTATTTAAAACATTGGTATATACACTAAGTTCTTGTTTGGTTAGTCCCAAACTAACAATCCAGACAGATGCTGATTAAGTTTTGAAAATATGGTCGAATTAATAGTCCTCGACTAATAATATCAAACCTGCGACGATCATTTGATTTCCAACTTTCATTTATGGTCCCGTCCTTCATTATCCAAACAAACATAGGTCTTGTGGACCCCATATAGTGTCAGTCCCATGACCAAGTACCCCAACAAAACAAATCCTAAGTATTATCTAATGCAAGTATTGAGAAAATAGTTTATAAATTTTCATTTACATCTTTGGGTATTGTGCTTATGTTTCCCTATCCAAGGGTTTCTTTAATGAATAATTCGATACCATACTCTTTAACTGAGAATACTCCGATTTTTTTATTATTGTCTAGCTAGATAAGCATGCATATTGTTATTAACCTTTCGAATGTATGTGGGTTTGGAAAATACAGTGGGACATCCTTACCAATAGGGCAAATATATATCAAATGGCGAACATGACTACTGGAGAGCTAGCTGGAAATTCCATTAAGTTGAGCTGCGTAAACGTAAGTTGGATAAGCTTCACTTACATACCAACACTATAATGTTTAGCGTTAACATAATTTCCCAGAATTTGTACTAAATGTATTTTTTCCCCTATAAATTAACTATTTTTTGACATATAAACTAATCTAGGGTATGTCAGAGAATTCGAACAGTATGCTACTTCTTCAAGAGAGTTTTGCTTACCCAATAGGGTTCTTCATCGTCTACTCACCCATTGATCCTAGTGCTATGACCGGGGTGATAGACGGTGGAGACACAAATGGAGTTCCTTTGCTACCTTCGGGATTTGCTATCTTTCCAGATTATTCTGGTGGGTCGTTGCTCACGCTTACCTTACAGGTCCTAGCCAACTCACCCATTGGATCCAAGCTATCACTTTTTGATTTGACAACTGTGAACAATCTCATGTCTGGCACTCTAGATAGGATCAGGGCCTTTTTTGGGGTGCCATCTCATATTGGTAAGTTTAGAATCTTAGACTATATTGAAAAAGTTAGCTAGAAAGACATGGGATAGGATCAGGATAAAAAACATTTGACACAAATTGAGTATTTTCCCCTTAAAAAGATACACGTTTAATCCAGGGTGTGAAACCCTAATATAATTCTCAATAGTTATAATTTATTCATGTCAGTGTGTTTACAAAAAGTTAGTTACATAGCCTAAGTTTATTTTTCTTGTTATTAGTCACAGTAACTTTTAGTTATGGGATGGGTGCTTCAAATAAAAGTGATAAGTACTGAATTAGTAAGTGATTATAATTATAAGTATACATGGGAAAATAAGTGAGTCAAGTAGTATAGTTATCCAAACAGAGTCTAAGTTGCACCTAAACTAAATCCAAACTCAAACCAGTTTTGAAAACCATATTTTTCGCATGTTTAAAATCGCATAGAGAGAGAGAGGGTACATGGCCAAGAAGGAGGCTAAGACAAACCAGAACCCCAACTCCCTTAAGGTAATTATTCTGATTCGAGTATCCATCACTTTTAAGCAATCGCTTAAACCTAAATAGATTAGTTTGAGCATGGTCATTGTTAGATACCCATCTATAATTATTGAGAAACTAAGAAGTAGTTAATGCTAGCGGTATTATCGTACTAGTGGTATTATATCAGAATTACGTTGGGTTTTAGCAAGAGTACTTCGCAACATAATAACTCATGGCATCTATATTGTGTTCAGGTCATTCGCTTACTTCTAGTGAGGTATCTCAGGTTGTTTGGACGCTGAACAGGTGAGTGATTTCGCACCATATATATATATATATATATATATATATATATATATATATAAACTTGATTTGATCCCATGCTTATTTAAAATATTGTTTTGTATACTTAACCTTATTTTCAATATTAATATAAAAGTGTAGTTTGTGGTTATATTGGTTGAGCTACTATTCGATGATTTCCGAATGACTGATAATATTTTTGAGAACATGTTATTTTAGTTGATTATTTAGAGGCCAGAATTAATGATTTAAATTCCAAGAAACAGACCTCTTAAGTGGGGTGATCTTGGTGGCTAGAGAATAAGCTATTTAAATGGGCGACTCTAATTTACTCAACGGTTTTGGAACATGCCTTTTAAGTGAGGTGACCTTAACTGGATCGACTTAAAGAAAACTTTAGGCCGCCAACCTAAATGACTTGAGTTCGATAGTTGGATCCAACGGACTTTTCATGCAGAGAAATGAACTTATGGCAATGAACTGTATCTGGTGTCTTTAAATAGTATGTATTATGCTAGAGACTTACTTTATGCTATAGTATTTGAATGTATTTGTACATCTTATTGCAGATTATGTGTTTATGTATTGCTTATATATATGTGAACAATTCTTTTGTTTTGAAATAAAAAGGTAATTAAATTAATATGCAGCTTGGACTAAAATTGAAAAGAAGTTGAGACTATTATTATTATTTTTCATATGTTACTTCTATATGTTTCGTTATCCTTCACTAAGCTCGTTTGGATAAATCTCTATTTAAAAACCCTTTTCAGGTGTGCGATTGAGCTAAGTGACCGAGTTGATATGGGACCGGACCGTGACCTCCTTTACGCATCTTTTTATTTAATTAAGTCTAATAAGATTCAAGTTTTCTTCAGTTCTAGTTGTGACATTTCAGATGTTATTCGATGTCATTTTAATTCTATTTCGTGGAAGGTTTCCTTTATTTAAGACTATTGGATCATAGGATCATTTTCATCTTGGTATTGAATAAGAGCTCGTGGCTCACATATCTCATGTTGATTTATCTTAAGTTTTTTTTATTTTTCTTTGTTGATGTGGGTGGTTTTTTGTGTTTACTTGATATTTGAAATCTCATAAGTTTTAGGCTTACGCGTACCACGTGCTTGTGTGCGGGTTACTCGGCCGTGTCTACATTCCAGTTTGGGGTGTGACAAATGGCTAAGAGACTAAGATGAGCTAGTATTTGGTATGAATTTCAACCTCATGCTTTGTCTAGATTTAAGGGTTGTCTAGATTTTTGCTACAAAAATTGTGTAAAATTTTTGTTACCAGCAAAATGGCAGTCATCACTGGCTACCGTTAACAGTTAGGAGACAATTAAAAATGAACTAATAGGTTTAAGATTTATGACACATTATGCTAGTTTGGCCTCTGTGTTGCAAAGATTTTTGCTACAAAAATTGTGTAAAATTTTTGTTACCAGCAAAATGGCAGTCATCACTTTCTACAGTTAACATTAGTTCATTTTTTGCTACCATTAAAAATGAACTAATGTTCTTTACTTCATTTAGATATTCATATTTTATTTTTCTTTCAGGATTTACTTTTAGCCAAATGGTCTTTGAGTCGTTAATTTATTATGCTATGTTGGTTTTGGCAGAGTAAGGAACAACGGAGAGGGCCTTGGCAACTCTGCTATAGAAGATGATGATGAGTCCAGATCATTATAGCAGCGACCCGATAATAAATAAAATTTCAAAGGGTCTAAGTATTCGAATAGACTTATTTTAATTTTTACATACAGAACAACATACATTTCCAAAGTTTTAAGAACTATTCTACCTTTTCTGATACTCCAGATTTGAATTATTTGGAAGACTTTCGGAACTCCAGAGTCCAGATTATTGAATATGTTGACATCATTGTTTCTTTGATTTTTGAGCTTTGAAAATGCTCAAAAACTTATTGCGTAACCACCCCTTCTTCAGTAATATACTTTTTACAATTATTAAGCTTTTTATGATGTGAAAAAAGGTAGCCTAGTACATAACTAAAGATGTTTCTTTTTTGGAATTTAAGCATCTTATATATCGAGCCAGAACTTGTTACAAAGCGGGTCTTTTAGTAGTACAAACCAATGTTTTAAATAGCGTTATTACTACCGTAACGTTTTTTTTTTAGAGAAACACTAAAAGCGCAAATAGCGTTGCTGCATAGCGCTTTGCGGTGTATTTTTGTTTTTGCCTAAATACATATAAATATAGCATTAAATTCAAAACATCTAATAAAAATTAACTAAATATATATAAAAAATTGTAACTAATAATCACAAAATGATTATACTTGAGATGCCAGAGTATTTTACTTTGTTTGCAAGAGTTTTGAGGTTTGATTCCCTTTGAGCTCCAATAATTTCATTAAAATTTTGATCAAAAAAAAAAAAAAAAAAAAAATTTGGACTGCACCCGCTATAGCGTAAATAGCGTCCGCTATAGCATAAATAGCGTTCCTATAGCACGAATTTAGCGTTTTTCCATCCAAATAGCGTTTTAGCGTTGCGTTTTTTTTTTCAAAAACCACTATATCGCACAACGTTGCGCAACGTTGCGAGTTTTTAAAAACAGTGGTACAAACCACTACCAAAAGCATGTAAAAACAAACAACATCAAATAATCCTCTTCGCTAACAATCTAAACAACTATGATAAATCTAAGTCGAACTCTAGCTAATCTCATACAATCCACCTTCAAAAATAACCAACTGTTGACAAATATTCATAAACAATGTGTCGGCGTAGACCCAAAAGTACTATGTTTTCCGTTTCACAAGTAGTTTGTCTTGATCAACCTAATCCAGTTTCATAACAAAGCCAGAGACAACGATAGTCGCAAATAAGCACATCCAAAGATTAGACTTCAAGTCAAATAATCTTAGTCAGAATTCGGATTATAACAAAATGAACGTATAAAAATTTGGGAAAGTGATGGTTAAATACACTACTATGACCTTAGTTATCAAAAAAAACATGGGTAAAATATTATTTGATATTTGATACATAGCATCTAAAATATTCTCACGTTACCGTTCAATTATTATAACAAAACTATTAACTAACTCACTATTTTTTAGCACTTTATTACAAGTTTTTTTTTTCTCTGTACATATTCTTTCTACGTATTTAATGGGAATTCATTTACTTTTCCTCCTAATTTGAGCCATTTCACTAATTTTGTAACATCCCGTATTTTTATAAATGGTTTTATTTATGAATTAATTTATCCAAAAACGTTTTATACAAATTTTACCAAAAACCGGTCACTCGACTAATTTTTAGCCAAAAACCAAAACTCTTCCGAAAAACTTTATTTTTAAAACCTGTTACTAATTTTATCAATAAAAAGGACCCAATAGAATTGTTTCTAAATATTTGTTATTTTTGAGTAGTAAAACAATATTTTTGGATTTAGAGTTAACTTTTAGAACTTTGGGGACCAAATAGTTCGTTACCACAAACTATCTCAAAACAGTTTTTCTAAACACTTTTCAGCCACTTTTTAAAACCTTAAACCTAAAATTAGCCCAAAAACAAGAGAGAAAAAGAGAGAAAAGAGAAAAGAAAGAAGAAGAAGAAGAAAAGGAAACCACCGTTAGCGGGTTCATACCGGAAGCATCTCCTCTACGCTCTAAGGTAACGGGGGTTATCCATTGCGTCTAGACGAGGGTGTATGTTAGGATTTGGTTTTGCGTTTATTAGAAATTGGGGGTTTATGCCTTTTATCTTAATTAGGTTTATAAATTGTTAATTGGGTTTATTTGTTATATGTTTAATTCACTTATTTGAATTGGAGAAATTGAGGATTTAGTCGTGTTAATTTCGGATTAATGAGAATATGGATGGGTTTGCATGTCTTTATGTATTGATATTGTGTTATTATAATTGTTGATAAATTGGGTATTTTATTGTGAAATAAAAATGAATTGTAGTTTATGCTTACAAGGTGTTTGTTAAAATGCTTGAATGAGTTTTTATGTTGATTAGACTTGTTTGGCTAGTTGTGAATCTAGCACCTATGTTTTTGGGTTATGTTGTATTACGTTAAGTGACGTATGAGATTGTGTTATTTGAATAGTATAATATTATTGGTCGAGGCCTTAATATTTATACGCATGAGATTGTGTTAATTAAATGATTTTATATTATTGGCCGAGCCCTTGTAATTTAGCTGTAGTGGCAATGGTCTCTGTCTCTCCCTAATTCCGGGGACAGAAGACGGCCGAGGGGATAGGGAATGACTCGTCTTACGGACTGGGGCGAGTGGCGTGAGAGGTCACAGTGTGCACTATATTTACTTTTATGTTACCAATGGTCTATGTCTCTCCCTAATTCCGGGGACATAAGACGGCCGAATGGATATGGAATGACTCGTCTTACGGACTGGGACGAGTGATGTGAGAGGTCCAAGTGCGCACTATAAATCTACTTTAATGTTGCATGGTCTATGTCTCTCCCTAATTCCGGGGACATAAGACGGCCGAAGAGATAGGGAATGACCTACGTTACGGACTGGCGTAGGTGGCGTGAGAGGTCCATGCATGCTATAGATATGTGTTGATATTATTTAATTTATTTAATTTATCCCGTTGTAGAATGTCATTATATTTCTTTTTATACGTCGATTATCGTAGTTGTAGAATGTCATTATATTTCTTTTTATACGTCGATTATCGTAGTTGTAGAATTTGTGAGCTCTTGCATTTATGAGATGGAGTGACGGTATTTTGGTGCTGTCCCGTCTAGTTATGTGCGTAGGACTCACCATTACAGTTTTGTATTTCAGGTACATTATAGGTTGAGGCGTTTGGATAGGAGCCATTGGAATGCATCACATGGGTTCGGGGCTTTCGCTTTCTTTTTATTTTAGAACGGTTTTGAGGTTATAGCCTAAAGGCAAATTGCATTTGTTTAGTTCCTCTTATATAATTTTGTTAAAACTTTTTGGTCGTGTAGCCGTGTTTGACAAGCATTTTATTTATTGTTTAATTGTTCATTTAGCTCGCAAGTATTTTTCTTTTAAATTTTTTTAAATTTTGTACTAACAGGTTGTTTTCCTTTTATTTAAAAAGGTCATGCATCGATATCCGTGTTTATGCCTCGACAAATTTTGTTGTTATCTCCAATGATCAATACTTTATATTCTCTTGATTTTATTTTATATTGTTATTTGTTTATTCTGTTTTTCCTTCTATGCTTTTATGATTTCTAATTATTTGATTAATATTTTTATTATTATTTGTAAGTATACTCTAATTTTTCACTTGTTGCTCTTTGTTTTTCTCCAATAGTGCTACCTATTTTTCTTTCATGGTTTTTTCTCCCATTTTGGTGTCACGAAGGTTATACTTTTAGTTTGGTGTTTGACTATCAGATGCTCTCTAGTTCTATGTTCTTACTATATTTTCATTTGATACTATATACTCAATTATTGTTTATGAAATTTATTTTCATTTTTTTGTTGGGTGCTTTTGGTTGCTCTCTACCTCATTTTTTTTTATTCTTCTTTGATTCTCTAAGTTTTTCCTCTCAAATTGTAGTTTTAAATGTCAATAATATAAACAAGTTTTCTTTCTTTTCAAAACTAAAACTACAAGTTCTATATTTTTACTATTTTTCCATTTGATGCTATATACTTAATTATTGTTTTTGAATTTTATTCCCGTTTTTTTATTTCTTTGGTGCTTGTTGGCCGTTTCTCTCTACTTTGTTGGTTTGATTCTCGTTTGATGCTCTAAATTTCTCCTCTTAAATTGTATTTTTATATGTCAATAATGTAAAAGGGTTTTCTTTCTTTTCAAAAATAAAATTACAAGTTTCACGTTCTTACTATATTTCAATTTGATGGTATATATATATTCAATTATAGTTTTTAAAAAAAATCGCGTTTTTTTGTTTGTATTTGGCCTTTTTTGTTGCTCTCTACTTTATTTCTATTATTCTCCTTCGATACTCTAGTTTTTTCCTCTTAAATTGTTTTATACCAATAATGTAAAAGTATTTTCTTTCTTTCCAAAAAAAGAATTACATGTTCTATTTTCTTATTATATTTCCATTTGATGCTATATACTCAACTATTGTTTTTGAATTTTGTTCGCGTTTTTCTCTTTTTTGGTGTTTTTTTCTGGGGTTTTTTGGTGTTTTTTGCTTCTCTCTTCTTTATTTCTTTGATTCTTCTTCGATGCTCTAAATTTTTCCTTTTAAATTGTATTTTTATTTATCAATAATGTAAAAAGGTTTTCTTCCTTTTCAATAATAAAATTACAAGTTAAATATATATTAAGAGATAACTAAGTTAGAAGCTGATTTAAAAAGGAGAGATATTTTAGGATATATTTGTTTTCCAACATTAAGATCATAGCAACGCACTAAACCTTAATTCCCCTTAAAAATTTAACCCCCATCTTTAGATAGCCCAAAGGTCCAAATGACACATTGTCCCTCTCATATCAATTTAGCCAATCGGACCCGATACTCGTCGCTCACAAAAGAAAAGCTCCAACCTCATCATTAGCGAGTTCAAGTGACAACACAATTACTCGAAAAGACAAGGAACTAGAAACCATTAGATCTAAACCGAAACATACTAAAAAAATGTAATGATATGTACACTATTTCCATACTAATTGACATACTCATAGAGGTCAAACGTTGGTATAACAAACATTTTAACACACAAACATGTTTAGGGTAAATCTGTTTTGATCCCTGCAGCATATGATTGATGACGTGGTTAGTGTGGTCATGAGTGTGAAAATAGTGTATATATCATTTCTCGTAAAAAAAATATCAGGCAAGCCAATAAATCAAACCAAAAGGAACTAAATAAAATAAGTAAGTAAAAATAGAACGACCCCAAATCTAGCAAAATACGGATCCCCAAATTTTACCTTTCAATCGGTTCAACCCCGTGAGGATTCAATCCAAAGGAAATACCAATTCATAGCATTCACTTAACCAAATCGAGGAGTTTATTCCCATCGGAACCCGTAAGTAAGAAGTCCAAATGGGTTTGTAAGATTGCCCAAACACACGGCCAAGTGAAAGTAATTGTCGCTAGAAAAGCATGGAGGGAAGAAACTGAGTGATGAGGAATAGTTGGAGATATCCCAATGGCAGAGGAGTGCCAGAGAGCCCTCCCCCACCCCGGGCGGAGGCAGATCTGGGTTCTAGGGTTTAAGAGGAGGAGGAAGGAGGGGGGGGGGGGGTATATGTGCTTGAAATGCTATATTATGCATGATTTCGTTGTATTTCATTTTCAATTGTTTCTTTTTTGGGGGTAATTATAGCCTAAATAGTAGCGACGATAGTAGTTGAATCTATATTATTGGAGACAGCGATACCGAGAACTTTATAAGACGGGGATTATGATTTGTTATAGTGTTTGTGTAGGATGTGATTACTAGAACCATTACCTTTTACGCCATGTAACTGTAATACTCAATTTTGATTGTTTACTTTTGTAGGAAATTTATGTAGACATTTTGAACTCAGACCTTAACTTCTATTCTTTGTTTTCCTAAAAAAAGATCTGAATCTATAATAGAGTTTCACTCTTGTTCAAAGTGAAACTCTGTTACATTTAAGAGTTACATCTAAAAGGAGTACTTAATTAGTTAATTGCATATAACTACAATATGGTCATTTTTTTCTTTGCAAAAAAGCTTTTCTAGGCCGTGTTTGGATATTTTGGAATAAAACAGGATCAACCACTAGTCCAGTATACGGTTAATATACACCTGGTCCTTCTTGAGTTAAACTTGATGCATGCTTTCAATTGATAAATAATTTCTCAAAATCTGATAAGAATATGCGTACAACCCTATTTATTTTAGTAGAATATGATATCTAGAGTAAAAAAGCAAAAGAAGTTATGTAAATTTAGTAATAACTAATATTTATTACGACTCTAACTTTTTGTACTAATAATTATAAACAGAGACAATTACATGAAACACATTTGCTTTATAATCATTTGTCTTGAAAGATTGTAAAACTCCTCCTTCTCCATGAGCTTTTCAAAATTCTCCATATTCTTTTTGTGCATCTCTTAATTAACAAAATAAGATCAAGCGAGTGCATGCCTTTGTTATGATATCTTTTTTTTCCTTTTGTGCCACTTGGTTTGTTGAACTAGGTCGTCCAAAAATGTGTTTATCTATATATAATAAGGCCTCATCATCACTTCAATTCATTTCAGTTCACTTTAATTCAAAACTCAGATAAGATCCTTCACAAAAAATCACAATGTTGGATATACTAGATGGTTTCAAAACATCATGTCTTGGAAAGGGGTGTGGCTTAATGAGTGATGAGCAGTTGTATCCGGTGACGAATCTAGGATTTTAAGTAAGGGGACAAGTCATATGTAAACTTTTTATCAAAATGTAACAATGCATATAAATACGTGATGTATTATTTTTTAAATTTTATATCAAGACTCGGAGTAAAACCAGCAAACATCAATAAAATATACGAGTTCATTAGATTCTATATACTTGTGTCTTTAATTTCCAAATAAAGTAAATTATTTAATTTTAAGAAAAGTCATTGCGCAACTAGATATATTAGGTCAATCATGTGTTAATAATGATGTAGTCGTAATAAATAATAATGTAATGTAGCAAATTTTATTTTGTAAAACACAATAACCAATGCGTAATATTTTATATTAGAAACACATTAAGTTCGAACTTTTGTAAGAGAAAAAAACTATAGTCAAAATAAAATTTAAAAATCTCGAAATGAAGTTTAGCAAGTTAAAAGTAACGAATACTTTTTAGTTTTTTAATTAGAAAAATGTGTAAATAATTACATTGAATAGAAACTAATAAAAAAATAAAATTGTATGTGACACAAGATTTGAAGTTGAGACCACTTGGTAAGCAAGAGATACTTTTCCACTACATCAAGAAAATGGGGTTTTTATGATTTGCATTTACTTTTATCTATTGAGTGACTGATTTTACAAAATAAATATTAAACATTAATACAAAAATATTTTTTAATAATTTTTCTATCGAAACAAGGGTGGGCTCTTGCACCTCCTTGCCACTATATATATTCGTCCATAGTTGTATCCAATGAGTATTTAGAACTAAATTAGTTGAGCGCATCCTATAAAAGTTTGCACAATCATTTAACATAAGGCGCTCGTTGACCATGGATCTTAATTTAAGCAAAAATTTTTTTGCTAAAGTAGAACAAGAAAATTGGTTATTTTATTGTGAGAAAATTCTTAATTTTCCTTTTACAAAAAACATATAAGAGCCACTACGCTCTCTCAAAGATAAAAAATGCTTCACATTCAAATCATGTTGACTATCCAAATGTGGAATGTACGTAATTACTAAAATGCATGTGAAGATTGATTGTCTGATTTGATTGGCTACGTTCGAACCTTATGATAAATGCAAAAAAATATTTAAAAGATTCACATGATAGATAAATAAAGCATATGAATTATTCCGGCGATTCAAAGGCTTTCCTATATTCTTTTGCTTTTTTACTCTAGATATCAGATTCTACAAAATTAACAGGGTTGTACATATATTCTTATCAGATTTTGAGGATAGAAAGAGACAATCTGTTTCAATTATTACTAAATTTAGCAATAATATTGCAGCAACATGACATGTTGATGTTTTGTTTTTAAGTTTAACGAAATTCACTTTTAAAACATACAATGATATTTATGTGTAGTGAGATGATAAACATCATTCAAGTACAAAAAAAAGCCAACTGTAAAACTTAATTTTGGTATAATATATAGCTAGATCCGATCGGGTGTCAAACGTACAAAAAAAAATACATTAACAATAGAATAATGAACTGTTGAAAAACCTTATCTGTGAATGGGTATAAGAAGTTTAGTGGTACGATAAGTTAGGGTTCATAAAAATTAGTAGCTAGATACAAAATAATGGTCCGCTAAGACTATCAAGATTGTAAAATTTCTTAGTGTAAGAAATGGTAACGTAATAATATCCCTAAGCTATATTTGTACTAAATTCTTCTCCAAATTAAATGTGATTGCACCCATTTTTACACACGGTTGATAAGTTTTTTCTTTTAATGTTTCACCATCAATATTTCATTAATTGCATGTATTACCATACATAATGCATATTTGGAGTAAGAATATAATACCATATGAAGTTTTGTTATTACTATTAAAGTGTTGTTATTAATTCTAATTTTGAGGTAAGCATGTGACCACAAATTGGGAATATGATATATATACTTTATTTTTATTTTTGTAAGAAACAATAATTATTTCCAAGATGCTCTGAATTTATTTATGTTCTTATTGTGATCTATAATGGGCCTATTTTTGACAAATAATATGGTAACAAATTATTATTTTCTTAATATGGCGGAGACCTTAACCATTCTTATTCTCTTATCAGAACATTAACTTTCGTAACCTTTTTTTATTTATCCCATAAAAATAACTATTTGTGTAAAGATGCAATGCCCATAATATACCTCTAACACTTTTACTCCATCTCTCTACAAAGGTTATCAAGCCGTGTCACTAGTAAGTTTCTTAGTAAGCATTTTTATGAGAAATTGTGGTTTTTTAATTTTTTGTTCATATAGAATTATCTCCAAGACATATACCAGTAGAGCCTGAAGATGGAAATTGGGAAATTTGCATGTCTAATAGTGCAAAAAGAAAACAGAAAAAAAAGGAGTTCAAAATAGCACAAAAGGAGAGTATGGTTTTGAGATCCTCTAATGTAGGGGCTAGAAAAGTGTATAATGATTAATGCACTTATTTGGAATGTAAGAGGAATGGAAGGTAAAGGAGCTACAAGTAGAAGATTGAAGTTTTTATGCAAGATACACAAGCCTGTTATATTAATTTGTTTGGAACCTATGACATGCAGTAGCAAGTTAGACTTTTATAAGTATAAATTTGGTTTTGATAATGCTGTTGCTCAGGATTATAATAAAATTTGGGTGTTCTATAATATTGGTATTACTGTGGAGGTGACTAATCAAATGGAGCAAGATTTTAGCTTTGTTATCAAAGGGAGTTCTATTCTAAAACAAATAAAATTTACAGCAGTGTATGCTAAGTGTACAAGAGAAGAAAGAGTACCTTTATGGGATTGGTTGCAGCAAGAGAGCACTGAAGAACCTTGGATTATTGGAGGAGACTTCAACACTGTTTCAAAGACAGAAGATAAAATAGGTGGTCTTGACTTAAACTTGGGAGCAGCTAATGATTATATAGAATGTATAAACAATGTGAACATGGAAGAGTTGATGTTTTCTGGTTCTAGATTTACTTGGTGGAACAAGAGAAGTGATGAAGCTGCTATTTTTGAAAGAATTGATAAAGTTCTTGTCAACCAGAAATGTCTAGATATATTTCAGCATATGGCATTAGAACATTTAAATAAAGCTTCATCAGATCACAGTCCTTTGTTAATTAGATGCAAAACTGTTTTTGATAATAATCCTAAAAGGTTTATTTTTCAGAAGTTTTGGACTAAACATCAAGATTATAACAAGGTAATATCTTCAGTTTGGGTGCCCTATTCTAAGGGTGATGCTCTATATTCTCTAGTTAATAATTTAAAAAGAACTAAGAAGGCCTTATCTGTGTGGAATAAAGAAACTTTTGGGAATATATTCCAGAAAGTTATTGATGCTGAAGATGAGGTGCTCAAACTGGAAAGCATCTTTGTGAATGATCCTGCAATGATCAACAAAATAGAGTTAAATAAAGCTGAAGCTAATTTGAAATACATAATAAAAATTGAAGAGGAGTTTTGGGGGCAAAAGGCCAACTTAAAATGGGTCAATGAAGGAGATGCTAATACTAAGTATTTTCATAGTATAGTGAAAAAAAGAAGAGCTAGAAGATATATTAATAATATTAAAAAGGTTTCAGGGGAGGTTATTACAGAGAAATTAGACATTCAAAATGAGGCTGTTGAGTATTTCAAAGGTCTTTTGGATGCTGCTAAAGGTGTACAGTGCTCCTATAAGAGCTTGGACATCATTTCTAAGCTTATTATGGATGATGATAATGAAATGCTAAATAAAGATCCTGATGAAACAGAAATAAAAGAAGCAGTGTGGGGTCTTAGCATGGATAGTGCTCCAGGTGTGGATGGTTTTACTGGTTGTTTTTATACTTCCAATTGGCAACTAATTGGTAAGGATGTGAGTTCTGCAATTCTACATTTTTTTGCTGGGCAACTACTCCCTAAAGGTATTAGTAGCACTGTAATTGCTCTTATACCTAAAAATCAAGCTCCTAATGATTTCTCAGAATATAAACCTATTAGTTTATGTACCTTTTTCAACAAAGTTATCTCCAAAATTATGGCTAAAAGATTCTCAATAATCTTGCCTACTATTATTTCTTCTAACCAAAGTGGCTTTGTTCAGAATAGAGATATAGTGGAGAATATATTACTGGCTCAAGAGTTTATTGCTACCCTCTCTAAGAAAAATAGTGGGAAAAATCTAGCTATCAAGCTGGATATGAAAAAAGCATATGACAAAGTCTCATGGCATTTTCTTATATGTGTTCTAAGGAAGCTTGATTTTTCTGAGGTATTTATAGACAGGATATGGAGAATTATATCATGTAATGGGACATCTATTCTGGTGAATGGTGTATCTTCAGGGTATTTTTTTCCTTCTAATGGGCTGAGACAAGGTGATCCTATTTCAGCAAGTCTTTTCATTATTTGTTCAGAAGTGTTAACAAGAAATTTAAATGCTTTAGTGGAAAAAAAGAGTTGAAAAGCTTTTAAATCTCCTCTTCATGGACCTATCATTACTCATTTAGCATTTGCAGATGATATCATTATTTTTAGTGCTGCTAATAAAAGGTCCATTCTTAATGTTCAAAAAGTATTAAAAAGCTATAATGAAGATTCTGGGCAAGAAATCAGTTAGGATAAGAGTTTTGCTTATGTTTCTAAAAGTGTTGATAGAGAACTAAAGAGAGTGATTAAAGAAGAGCTGCAAATAGAAGTAAAGAAGACTCCTTTTACTTATCTTGGTTGCAAGTTGTATGTTGGTCACAAAAAGTGTGTTATGTTTCATGAGCTTATCCTGAAAGTAAGAAAAAAGTTAAGCAATTGGAAAAGTCAGTGGTTAAATATGGGTGGAAGACTTATTTTAATAAAATATGTATTACAATCTATTCCAGTTTATACTTTATCAGCTATGAATCCTCCCAAACAGGTTATTAAAAAAATTGATCAAATTCTGGCTAAATTTTTGTGGGGTTCTTCTGACTTAGTCAAAAAGCATCAGTGGGTTAAATGGAAGAAAGTATGTTCTCCAGTAGAGGAAGGTGGTTTGGGACTAAGAAGTTTCAAGGATATTTCAATGGCTTTTGCAGCTAAATTGTGGTGGAATTTCAGAACTAAAAATAGCTTGTGGTCTAATTTCATGAAAGCTAAGTATTGTAGAAAAATGCATCCTAACTGTGTCATTAATAGCAAAGGTGATAATGCTTGGTCCAGAATGTTAAAGATGAGAAATGAAGCTGAAAAACACATTGTTTGGCTAATAGGGGAAGGAAATATTTCTCTTAATCTAGATAATTGGCTAGGTACAGGTCCATTGATGGATGGTTTTTTGGATAATAATGTCAAGGCTGCAGAGGTGATAACAAATGGAGAATGGGATATAGAGAAAATAATGAATATTATTCCTCATCATTTAAGACATTTGTTTACTAGTGCTATTTGCATTAACAATTTAAGAAGAGACACTCCTATTTGGAATATTACTACAATGGGAAAGTTCAGTTTAAATTCAGCTAAGGAACTAATGAGAAATGAGCAACCAATAAATTGGATTAGCAAGTTGTGCTGGGATAAATTAATACCTGTGAAGATTTCATGCTTTATCTGGAAATTCTTCAATCAAGCTCTTCCATTGGATCCTGCTATTCAAAAATTGGGAATAAGGTTATCTTCTAAGTGTGAATGTTGTGGCTGTGAAGTTGAAGAATCAGAACATTTATTTAGTAATGGTCCTATAGCCAAGGAAGTGTGGATTTTCTTTTCTAAATTAATGGGTGTTATAATCAGTTCAGAACTGGTAAGGGGCAAATTCATAACCTGGTGGGCACAGTCAGATATTGTAAAGACTAAATTACAATGGAAGCTATGCAAAATTATTCTTGTGTTCATAATTTGGGAAATTTGGAAAGGGAGATGCAGTAGTAGATATAATAATATAAAAATGAATGGAGCAAGGATTTGTGAGAGAATCATTAAATTGATTAAAGTTTGCTCCAGCAAGGATAACTGTTTTCCTCCAAACTTTGATATCAAAACTGGGATTAATACAATGGTGAAGACCAAAAAGAGGCTGAGAATAGTAAAATGGTTATGTCCATCTAAGGGATATAACAAAATTAATGTTGATGGAAGTTTTCGGAAATTGACTAATACAAGTGGGGTTGGAGGTATTATGCGAGATGACCAAGGCAATTTTATTTTAGGGTTGTCTACTTCAATCACAAGTAGCTCTGGGCTAGAATCTGAGATGAGGGCTTTATTATTAGGGGTTCAAACTATTGGGGATGCCAACATAATATTTGAGTCAGACTGTTTACAAATGGTAAATATTATACAAGGGAAGAGTAATTGTCCATGGAAGTTACTATTTCTAATGGATCAAATTATGCAGCAATTCAACAGTAGAGTAATAACAATACAATATATTGAGAGAGAAGGTAACAAATCTGTGGATTACCTGGCAAATTTGAGATGCGATGAAGATCCAAAAATTTCAAATAGAACAGAAGATTTTTCAGCTTACTTCAGAGGTTTAATTATCACTGAAACAATGGGTTTATCTTATTTACGAATCTAAGGTATCTGAGTTTTGGAATGAAGATGAAGAAGAGAGAAGGGATGAGGACGAAGAGGAGAGAGAATTTCTCTCTGTGGAAGAAATGAAGGTTTTGGGGAAATGAAGAGTTACGGTGGAGTTAGATACAGGACACGTGTTCATATTTTCAGTTTTTTTCATTTTAGTCCTTAAGTTTCGTTTGTTTTGCTGTTTTAAGCATTTAATTGTAATAATGACGGTCTTATTTGGCAGTTAATAAAATTGTGGGATTTCCCACTGTTTATTTAAAAATCCCACTGTTTATTTAAAACCCACTGTTTATTTAAAAAAGTATTACCATTTACCTCGTCATTTCCCCCTTTGTTTTTTGCTATACCCCTCAGGTATAACATGCGAGGCATGAGAACTCGCTAATTCGATTAGAGAATGCGACGCTTCGTAGTGAAAATTTGAGGCTAAGAAACACACTCAGCAACTCCCTTCGCCGCGGTTTTGGTGGTCCAAATGCTGTCAATTATGATCTGTCTTTCGACGAGCAACATCTCCAAATGGAGAATGCCGGCTTGAGAGATGAGGTATGTTGATTTTTAACCTTCTAATTATTTAAATCCTATATGCTTAACATTGGTTTGACATTTTGATCTTGGCTATGTAACAAAATACTTCAGTTTAACCCAAAACCACAGGTGGTGTCTTGAAGAGTGCCTTGCTCTATGAAGAATGATTTTGGTGAAATGGTTAAAAAGCAATTGTGTAGTATATTATTAGTTTTAAGTTAAGAGACTTGAGAAACATATTTAAATTTTTTATGATCTTTTTTATCAAGCACATAAATTGACTGAATCCTTACATATACTCCTATTACACTACAAAAAAATACCCAAATAGCGACGGGATTAGTAACGGTATTTTTTGTTACGAGCTTATTAGCACGGTTTTTGTGACGGTTTAGTCAATTTGTGACGGCTTTGTGACAGTTTAGTCAATTTGTGACAGGTTTGTGACAACTTTTGATTTTCACTAAATCAAACATTATTTTGTACTGTTATATTAAGCCATTTCCAAATATAGATAATCACAATCAGAAAAACCAAGCACATAATTTGTATGTACCGGTGAAAACCAGAAAAACAAAATTTTCTGAAATGAATAAGTGAACATGACTTGAAAACTGTAGTACATCTTTCAGTATCTAAGCACTTACCAATTAACGGATCTTGCTATAGACAATGTGAAATGAAGATATTGAAAGATAGTATCTTGCTATAGATTCATAGTAAGTGAACATGACTTGAAAACAATGTTTTAAATAGCGCTATCGTTAGCGTAGCGTTTTTTCGAGAAAAACGCTAAAAGCGCAAATAGCGTTGTTACATAGTGCTTTGCGATGTACTTTTTTTTTTGCCTAAATACATATAAATATAACATTAAATTCAGAACATCTAATAAAAACTAATTAAATATATACAAAAAGTTATAACTAATAACCACAAAATGATTGTATTTGATATGTCAGAACATTTATTTTGTTTGCAAAAGTTTTGGGATTTGATTCTCTTTAACCTCCAATAATTTCATTAAAATTTTGATCAAAAAATAAAATAAATAAAATTTGGACTGCACCCGCTATAGCGTAAATTGCGTCCGTTATAGCGTAAATAGCGTCCGCTATAGCGTAAATAGCGTAAATAGCGTTCCTATAGCACGAATTTAGCGTTTTTTCATCCAAATAGCGGTTTTTCATAGCGGTTTTCGGCCAAAAAACGCTATTTCACGAACTATAGCGCAATATAGCGCACTTTTTAAAACAATGCTTGAAAACAATAGTATCTTTTAGAATGATACTTTGGTGATGACCCTTCCTTCATTAAAAGATTACTTCTTTATGTTTATATATGAAAAGTATTGTTTAATTTGAGTTATGATTTGAATAATGCCATTATTATGAACGAAAAGATTTATTTTGCACACCATCTCTTGATATCTTTAGTCTGCATGAATTGTTTTATGTTATATGCATGTGTAAGGGAAGCATGATTTTGAGCACTGTTTTAAAAAGCTCGCAACGTTGCGCAACGTTATGCGATATAGTGGTTTTTGAAAGAAAAACGCAACGCTAAATACGCTATTTGGATGGAAAACGCTAAATTCGCGCTATAGGAACGCTATTTACGCTATTTACGCTATAGCGGACGCTATTTACGCTATAGCGGGTGCAGTCCAAAAAAATAAAATAAAAATTTAATTTAATTTTTATTTTTGGTCAAAATTTTAATGAAATTATTGGAGCTTAAAGAGAATCAAACCCCAAAACTCTTGCAAATAAAGTAAATACTATGGCATCTCAAGTATAATCATTTTGTGATTATTAGTTACAATTTTTTATATATATTTAGTTAATTTTTATTAGATATTTTGAATTTAATGCTATATTTATATGTATTTAGGCAAAAAAAAATACACCGCAAAGCGCTATGTAGCAACGCTATTTGTGCTTTTAGCCTTTCTCTCGAAAAAACACTACGGTAGCGATAACGCTATTTAAAACACTGATTTTGAGTTACTAATCTCATAATATTTGAACTTATAAAAATTTCAGATTGATCAATTGACAATTGAACTCACAAGACGCATGAAAAATCCTATGCCCTGGGTTTCACAAACCGGTGAATGCAGGGAATGCGCTATATGCATCGGGCTTAGAGAAACAAGTAGTTTCTGATGTGGCATATACAGCAATGGATGAGTTGATCTGCATGACCCAAACCCTCGAACCCTTGTGGATCCCCATTTCTTTTGACGGGTACACTACTTACTTACTCAACGAAAAAGAGTATTATCGGTCTTTGTTTAGAGCTTGGCCAAGGAGACATGGATTCAGATCAGAAGCCACTCGTGCTTCTGCTATCGTTAAGACAGACCATACTAACATTATCACTCCTCTGATGGATTTGGTGAGAATCTAGTTTCTGTTATGTAAAATAAATAAATGGTAAAGCTTATCTAAATCATTTTAGAAGAGATTAACTAGTAACATAGAAAGTTAAGTTTTTTCGCATAGAAAAGGGAAGCTTTTCAGCAAAGCGTTTTTGAGCTTAAAATCAAGCTTTTTGAGATTTGACGATAGCTCTATAAAAACAAAAGATAAACTTGCAACTCATTTAAGAACTTTTGTGTAACAGATCAAAGATAATGATGGTGCTGCTTTTTACAAAACATGAAAAAAACAGATTGATTTACAGTATGTTATAATGTAGTAAGACAGCTAATTATACGAGAATGACCTTGATTAACTACAACAGCTTTTTCGAAGGTCATGAATCATATCCTGTTTTTCTTTATGAATATTAGAATCAATGGGCGACTCTCTTTTGTGCAATCGTGGCAAAAGCCATACCGCTTGAGAAGTTGGCGACAGGGCGTGATGGAAGCTACGATGGAGCCCTACAAATGGTAATTTAGATAGAAGTCCATGATGTTCTAATAGTAAGTACATATGATTTTCCTGACAAATCTTTTACAAGACGTACTTTTTTATTTTCTCAAGGTACATGCAGAGTATCAGATAATAACACCTCCAGTCCCAACTCGCAAAACAACTTTGGTAAGGTATTGCAAGCAGTGGGGTGAACGAATTTGGGTTGTGGTCGATGTTTCCTTGGAGGAGGTGGAAGCTCATTCTGTAACGAGGTTCCAAAAACGAGCTTCTGGATGTGTAATTCTGCAATTGCGTAATGGATACTCCGAGGTAAAAGATTACAAGCTTGGGTAGTTGTTACTCTTCTAATTTATACTTGAAGTAAAAACAACAGTTCTGAAATAAAGTGAAAATGGTAACAAGAAGGTATATTCATTCTAGCACAATTTTAAACCTAGAGTCTGATTTATTATATTATTGTTTAGATTACTTGGATCGAGCATATTGAAATGGAGGATAAGGGTAACGATGGTATATACAGATCGGTGATTTTATCAGGAGTCGCATTTGGGACGAAATATTGGCTTTCTATTCTTAATGGGCAATTTGAACGCTCTTCTTGCTGCGGTGCAACAGATCTTCCTGTTAATGAAGTGAACAATATCGGTAATTTCCGTATGAGCTTCGTTGTTTAAATCATGTGTCATGATAACTACACACGCAAGCTAAGATTGTCAAAAATCTTTCAAATCCTAGAAAGTTAGAGTAATGTCTTGATACAAAACAAATCATAGAAAATTACCATTAATTAACCAAAGAAAGACTTGATTTTCATTTAGCCACAAAGAAAAATGTTTCCCACTTAATGTTACTGTTGGCGTTGATTCGTTTGATAATTTGATTTTACATTTCAATGGAATGATGGATTGATTTCATCTTTTATCGTCATAAACTAATTTTCAGTTGATATACTGTTTAATAAATTGGTTTCGCTTTTAATGGTCATAAACATCAAAAATCAAATTATGGAGCCGCAAATTAAGCAGGATTTAAGCGTAAAGTTTGTCCCATAATGGGAACTTCCCTAAGCATACACATAAAAATGAAAATATGGTTGATATACAACTATTTATGTATGCAGAAGGAAGGAAAATCTTATTGAAGCTTGCAGAAAGGATGGTGACGGGGTTTTGTAGTAGGGTGGGAGCCTCTTCTGCTAACTATTGGACCAGTTTGTCACACATTGGTGGTTCTGAAGTAAAAGTGATGATCGATAAAAGCGTCAACGAACAAGGTTGCCATAATGGCATCGTCGTCACCATCGCAACCTCTATCTGCCTTCCTACTGCACCAAGGAGAATATTTGATTTTTTCCATGATGAGAACAACCGAGATAAGGTGATTTTTCTCATTTCCTCATCTTCTTTTAGACAAGCTTGGGTCCTATGTTTTACAATCACTTTGGTACTCCTACGAGTTAGACTAAGCTTTTTCCCACTACCTACAAGTATGTACACTAAGGTCTCGTTTGGTTGCGGGAGCATTAATCCCGAAATAATAATCCAGGCAGATATTGTTGAATTTGTTTTCAAAATAATAGTCACGAGACTAATTATATCACACCTTCATAGATCATTTGATGACCTTCCTTTATGGTCTCGTCCTTCATTAACCAAACAAACATGGGTCTTGTGGACCAAGTACCCCAACCAAAGGAAGCCTAAGTATTATCTAATACAAGTATTGAGGAAGTAGTTTATAAATTTAAATTGTCATCTTCGGGTATTGTGCTTATGTTTCCCTATCTAATGGTTTCTTTAATGAATAATTCGATATTTTTTACTGAGAATACCCCTATTTATTTATTATTACCTAGATAAGCGTGCATAATGTTATTAACCTTTTCAAATGTATGGCGGTTTGGCCAATACAGTGGGACATCAATATCAATGGTGCAAATATGTATCAAGTGGCGAACATCACGACTGGAGAGATAGTCGGAAACGCCATTAAGTTGAGCCGCGTGAATGTAAGTTGGATAATATTCACTTACATAATAACTTAATCATGTTTGGCGCCAAGATAATTTCGTAATTTATTAAGGAAAATCTGTATTTGTAAAGAATATGTATACATCAATGTAGCTCAATGCATCATTAAGAACCATTGAGTATCAAATGATAAACACAAATAGGAAAAAGAATCGGTGTGATTTAGCATTATACAGATCCGCACCAAATATCTAAAGTGGTATAAACGTCTGGTTTTCTTAAATCGAAAGCCTTAAATTTTGTACTAAATGTGTATTTCTCCCTATAAATTAAAAACTTTTTTGTCATATCAACTTATTTAGATGTATATTTCTCCCCATACATAACCACTTTTTTTGTCATATCGACTTATCTAGGGTATTTCAAAGAACTCGAACCGTATGTTGATCCTGCAAGAGAGTTTTGCTTACCCAACAGGGTTCTTCATCGTGTATTCACCAATTGATCTCTGTGTCATGACCGGGTTTATAGATGGTGGAGACACACATGGAATTCCATTGCTACCTTCGGGATTTGCTATCCTTCCAGATGGTTCTTGTTAGGACCAGATTCCTGGTCTAAATTCTATTTGTTGTCTAATGGTTTTCACTAAATAATCCTATCTGTTTATTATGAACTAAGACAGGTGTTGTTAGGTTTCAAGCAATGTTGCAACCTCAGTTACAACCTATGTTGATAGGTTTCTAGTAATGTTGTAAGCTCAGTTACAACCACAGTTACAACCTGCTTAGACAGCGTTGGTGGTTTCAAGTACCAGTTGCAACCTCAGTTGCAACCTGCTGTTCAGCAGAATTCTGTCTAGTTCTGTAAAACTGCATAACTGTTCTTTATTGATTAATATTTGTTCTACAGTATGCAGGATATATTCTCATATGATCTTAAAGGTTTAATATGCGTAAATTGAGAATATCAAAGTGTTAAGGAAAGATGTTTTCTAAAAGATATAAAGAGATAAGTTTATAAGGTTATGTTTCCTTTTAAATATGATCTCTATTCTTATGCTTGTCCTTATCACTTGTTTCAATCTTTTGTTCCTTATCTATATTCAGTATAATTCGTTTAAAGATTGAATGTAATATGGAGTTAGCTGTTTCATATATATATGGAAAGATATTATCTCTAAAAGATATTATCTTTATATGTTTCCTAGTTATAGGAAAAGACTAACTCCTACTTTCAAGCTTGTTATTAAACAGGTATTAACTTATGAAGATTGATGTCAATCCTACAAAAGGCAGACGTGCAATATGGAGAGATTGAAGCCAATCAAAAGAAGTCAAAAGCAATCATAAAAGATCTTGAAGCAAGAAGATTGTTTTTACTTATAAATAGTTGATAACCTAGCTTGTAAAAAGTGTGTGTTCTAAATTATAAAGAACTTATTTTCTAGAGAGAATACACGTGAGCTTTAAAAAGAAAACAATGGTGGGATGCCATTGATTTATAAGTGATAGTTATAGAGTAGGAGCAATATAGTGATAGGCAGAAAAACCTAGAGGGAGTCTAAGTTTTTCATTAAGACTTGAGTCATATATTGTAAGCTTTTTATAATATCATAATCTGGGTAAGTGCCCCGGAGACGTAGCCTAGTTAGGTGAACTCCGTTGTTAAATGTGCTTGTGTTCACTTTGAGTACATTTAACATTTTACAGTTTTGTCCATTTAATATACGTGGTTCCAACTGGTGGTTGCAACCTCACTTGGAACCTAACTGCAAAACTGCAACTAGAACAGCGGATAGGAATTTCAGTTCTGGTGGGTCATTGTTCACGCTCTCGTTACAAGTTGTTGTGGACTCAGCCCTTGATGCCAAGCTCTCGCTTGCTGATGTTACCACTCTGAACAACCTCATGTCTGGTACTCTTGATAGGGTCAGGGGTCTTTTTGGGGTTCCATCTAATACAGGTATGTTTAGATTTTCTTAAAAAAGTTAGCGAAAAAGACATGGGACAGGATCAGGATAAGAAACATTTGACAGAAAAGATTTCTTAAAAAAATACACGCTTAATCGAGGGCTAAGAGACTAAGATGAGCTAGCACTTGGCATGAATTTCAACCTCATGCTTCCCCTTGATTTAAGGGTTATCAAGGGCCAGTTTTTTGTAAATTGAAAAATAATTTTAAGATTTAGGACACATCATGCTAGCTTGTCCTATGTGTATCAGAGATTCTTGCTACAAAAATTGTGTAAAATTTCTGTTACCAACAAATGTAATTCATTGCTTGTGAGTTTCTACTGATAACACTAAAAATGAATAAATATTATTTGCTTCATTTAGATACTAAAATTATAATTCTCTTTCAGGATTTACTTTTATACCAATGGTTTTTGAATTGGTTATTTACTATGCTATGTTGGTTTTCACAGAGTAAGGAACAAGTCAGGTGGCCTTGGCAACTCTGCTATACAAGATGTTGATGAGTCCAGATCATTATAGTATCGACCCGTTAATAAATAAATTTCAAAGAGTCTGAATATTCGAATAGACTTATTTTTTATTTTTACATACAAAAATACATACATTTACAAAGTTTGAAGAACTATTCTACCTTTTCTATTGCTCCAAATTTGAATTATTTGGAAGAGATCCGAACTCCAGAGTCCAGATTATTCAATATGTTGACATCATTGTTTCTTTGAGTTTTGAAATTGCTCATAAACTTATTGGAAGGGCCAATAGAATGGCTATATTATGCGTGATTTCATTATATTTTATTTCCAATTATTTTATTTCTTTAGGGTGATTATATACTAAATAGTAACATAAGAATCTGTACTGGAGACAGCCCCGGTAAATAGAGAGAACTTTATAAGACAGTGATTAACATGTGTTACAGTGTTAGTGTGTGGGATGGGATTAGTAGTAGTACTAAATCTTTTTAGGCTACTCTGTAAGACTCAGTTTTGAAAAAACCTATTTTGGTATTAATATATAGCTAGATCTCATGGGGTGTCAAACTGTTGAAAAAACCTCATACACCTATACATGAATGGGTATAAAAAGTTTATTGGTACAATAAGTTAGGGTTCAGAAAAAGTAGTAGCTATATACAAAATAATGGTAAGAAATGGTAACCTAATAATATCCCCAAGCTATATTTTACTAAATTCTTCTCTGAATTAAATGGGATTGCTCCCATCTTTACATACGGTTTAGTTACATGCTCCCACTTTTTTTCTTCCAATGTTTCACCATCAATATTTCATTATATATGTCTTACTATGATACATATTTGGAGCAAAAATATAATATTTATGAAGTGTTATTATTATTTCCAATTTCGAGACAAATATGTGACCACAAACTGTGAATCTGATATTATACTCTTTTTTTGTAAGAAACGATAATTATTCTCAAGAGGCGTTGTATTTATTATTATTTTTATTATGATTTATGATGAGGCTAGTTTTGATAATTGAAATGGTAATAAATTAATTTTTTCCTAATATGGTGAAGACCTTGAACCATTCTTATCCTCTTACAACATTAACTTTCTTACCATTTTTTATTTATTTTAGAAAAAAATACTATATATTTGTTCAAATATTCATTGCCCACAGTATTACTCTAATATTTTTACCCCATCTCTCTCCAAAGGTTATCAAGCGGTGTCACTGGTAAGTTTTTTATTGAGTACTAATTCTATGAGAATTTATGGTTTGTTAGCTTTTTGTTTACATAGAATCATTATTTCTTTTGAATTAATTAGAAGTAGCATAAATTTCAACGGTTAGATCAATGCACGAACGCTATAACAAATTAAACGGAAGAAAGCGCCTCATCCTAAGAATGATGGGGCCTACACACTTATCAATGTTGTTTATTAATTAAGCTCGAAGTTTCATCTAAATATGTTTGATATATATATATATAGTATATCACTTTAATACCGTAATATTTATTTATTCCTCGAGAACTACCATCTCATTGTTTTTACAAGTAATTAATTGCCTCCAGAGTTGATTTGCAATTGATGACATAAATATTATAACTGTTTCTTTCTCGCTTATTAGCAAATTTTAATCTAGCTATTTCATGTTTTTTCCTGTCATCTCCTTGTACTATTTGGTATATAACATAAACACATTATGTTAATTTAAAGAGAAGATGTCTCTCTTCTCAATTAAAATTATCGAAATAATATATAATAGGTAATTTAATAACTGATATACGTAACTCATATCTCATACTAAGTGTTCTTGAATCATAATTGATAAAAAAAACTTAGTTTTACATTTATTTGGCAAAAATGTTATTTTAACAAAAAATCAAACGAATTGTGATAATTGAAATAACATCAAATTCCGACAAAAAATTCAGAATAATCAAATAGTATCCCTATAGCAAGGGAACTAATATTGTGACTAAAAGAGGATAAAACTAGTCATCTTCTAATTAACCTCGTTTAAAAGAGCAAATGATTTTAAAAAAAACACTATTTTTCTCCTTATACTCACTAACCTTATTTCTCACCTTTTAACGTCATCAATGTAAACTTTTGAAATCACATACATACCAATATGTTCCACATTATTGTTTTCTTTATTTAGAATGTTTATTATGATTATCGTGTGCTTCATTAGTTTCTATACTTGGCCAGACTTAAATGCATGCACATATTCATATTGATTCAACTTTTAACATCAATGGCTTAAGTTTTTCACAGTTCCTTGTATCAAATACATGATTCAGCCATTTGTTTTTATTTTAAGGTAGGGTTCACCTAACGTGACGGACAATCATGATCCCTACGATGAGCCAACTTAACTTTGTAGAAACCGATGGTAGAAGGGTGACAGATGGAGATAACAATGGTGTTGGATTTGGAAACGAACCGGTTGAAAATGTTGGCGGCAGCATCAGTCATGACACCGGGAAAAAGAAATACCACCGCCAGAATAACTACCAAACTCAACAACTCGAGAAGTAAGTGCATAGAACTTTTGGAGGAAGACTATTAGTATATAAATTACTTAAAATAACCGCAGCCAATATTGTTTCATCTTAGAAATCTATTTTGTCATTATAGTTCAACTGAAATCATAAAAATAACGAAGTTTTGGATAACCATCATAAAATCTTCACATGGATCAAAATCATTTCCAATTATGAAAAGTTACATGGGGAGTATCAAAATCATTTCCAAAAAAAAAAAATTATATCCCGTGTCAAGATATTTTCCTACTTATACTAATAAATGTCATTACATGACAAAAAATTTAACTTTGATGCATATATCTTTCTTTATGTAATTATATTTAATGTTTAAAATACTATAGATTTTCTATGTAACTTCTATTTAACGATAACTCGGTTTAGTAATATTTTCTCTTTGTCTCAATGTTACGATTGTAGAGAGATTCTATCGAATAAGTAATTACTCATTTATTTTTATCTGGTGTAGTTTTTTCAAGACTTGCCCAAATCCAAATGACAAGCAGAGGAAATTACTAAGCCGTAACTTGGCATTGGAGCCTCTGCAGGTCCGGTTTTGGTTCCGAAACAAACGCAATCAAATAAAGGTTTAGTTCAACACCTCACTTTTTAATTCTCACTCTATCTAGTCTTTTGTACAGTTTTTTCATTTGTTAAAATGCATCTACGCTAATCCAGTTTAAGCTATATATATAGACTTTGACATCAACAAATAACTTAAAGGATATTAAACACCTTTCTTGGGCTCCTTTGCTTGTATCCTAGTGCTAGAGTATAACTTTTTAGGTGAAAAACATAATTAGGCAATAGACGGATTCGCTTTGTAGAAATTAATAAGTACCCGTGTAATCGAAAAGTGAAGCATATATACTTTTGAAAATTATAAATCAAGATATTAAATAAAGAAGGGTTTTATTCTGCCTCCAAAGTATAAACCCGAACCATCGCATAGAATCATTTAGTCTTGTAAAAACGAAGTGTCACGTAGTATTATCGAGTCTGATGCTACAAGAATCTCCCAATATGTCCTTTTATTTTTCACATTCTTTTTAAAAAAAATTAGTGGCGCCTGTTCTTTTATTATATTAATGTCACTCATGAATTAATTTGTTTTTTTTTTCTTATGAACTTGAATATAAATTAGAAGTTTTTTAAATTTTAAAATAATTTTAGTTAAGTGGGAGTAGAAAAGGAAGGAGTAACTACTAGAGAAATATTTGGGAGGGGTGGATTTAATGAAAGGGGTATATTGGTACTGGAGAATTGGATATTTATCTATCTTGTATAAGTAACTCATATTAACTTATATTTCTCGTAAATATCGTGATAAGTTCACATTCCTCATAAATAACACTTTTTAATTATTTAGTTTATTTACTAAAGATATTACAAACCAAAATATAATAGACATATTTTATCTTTCTACAACCCAAAAAAATAGTAGGCTTTTGAGAAAAATATAATTATTAAGTTTCAAAAAAATTAACGTTAACGAAAGTAGGCTTTTGAAAAATCGCGTCTGACAAATGGATGTCGTAGATTCTTTCTTTTTTTCTTTCTTTTTTCATTTCTTGCTTTTCGATTATATGTTGATATGTTGGTGACGAATAACATTAAAGACACTAAGACGTCCATCCAAAACTATGAACCACGGGTACGAGTTCAGGGTACGGTTATAGTATGATACGAGTAGAACTTACGAGAATATGCTAATTTTGAAATTTAACAATAGTAGTATGGCGCGGCTTGTTAGTGTATTTTGTTATACAAGGTAAGAAAATAATAAAAAACAAATAAAAGAAAGAAAAAAAAGAAAAAAAAACCCTTCAAAATACTCTCAAAATGTCTTATACACGCATCTCATGATTCTGATTGTTATATATCGACTTATTGAATCTTTACCTAATAATATATCCTCACTAATTTGTATTATTTTTTTTTCTCATGAACTTAAAAAAAAAATGAAGTATGGAAAATAATCGACCCAGTTTGTACCCAAGGTACCGGATGCACGCTATGTATCCTATATGGGTACGTTTAAATTTCTAAATTACCCTAATGTAAGTCATAATTATATCCCTTGAGCTTAGCTGACGTTGGATCGATAGGCGAAAAAAAAATCATAATTTCAATTATCATATAGAAATTTCAGTAAAAGTTATATATATATATAAACATGCTCATTTAATAGGATAGATTAAAGTATGGTTTAATGGTTGATATATGTGCCTATATTTCTTCCAAGGTAATGGGTTTGACTCTCGCTGTTTTAAAATTTTGCATTAAATTTTATATGATAAACTAGAAAATTTCTTAATTAATGGGTGAATAAAAGTCAAACTACTCTCTCTAAATAACTTAAAACTTCTATTTGTAACATATTTGACAATATAAAAATTACTGTTTTATATATTTGCTATATTTTTAAGAGGTAATTCCCTATAAGTATCTCATAGCAAATTATATTCCTCCAACATATCTTGATAATTTCACATTTTCTCATAGGTACCACTTTTTATACTATATGAGTTTTATTAGTAATTTATTTTTTTAAAAAATAAAAAAAATCACAAAAAATCATAAAAAATCACAAAAAATCAAAAAAAATCATAAAAAATCAAAAAAATTATAAAAAATCACCAAAAATAATAAAAAATCACCAAAAATCACAAAAAATTACAAAAAATCACAAAAAATCACAAAAAATCACAAAAAATCACAAAAAATTACAAAAAATCATAAAAAATCATAAAAAATCACAAAAAATCACAAAACATTATAAAAAATCACAAAAATCACAAAAAAAAGAATTATAAAAAAATTAAAAAATGATAAACTTTTTAAAAAATTACAAAAAATATATAATTTTTTTTTGTCAATATAACACTTTTTATACCGAAAAGTGATTTTTTTTTATTCAAAAAAATGGTTTTTCCATGATAAATGTGCCTTTTTTTTAATCTAAATCAGCTGAAAGTGCATCTACTTCAGTCAAAAATACATATAATACAGTAAAAGACTGTACTGCTAACTATTTACAGGTGGATTAATGTTTATATAAACTTAGATGATTTGTCAAAACCAATGACAAAGGGGGAGATTGTTAGGACCAGATTTCTGGTCTAAATTCTATTTGTTGTCTAATGGTTTTTACTAAATAATCCTATCTGTTTATCAAGAACTAAGACAGTGTTGACAGGTTTCAAGCAATGGTGCAACCTCAGTTACAACCTACTAAGATAGTAGTATTAGGTTTCAAGTACCAGTTGCAACCTCAGTTACAACCTGATTAGACAGCGTTGGTGGTTTCAAGTACCAGTTGCAACCACAGTTCCAACCTGCTGTTCAGCAGTATTCTGTCTAGTTCTGTAAAACTGCATAACTGTTCTTTATTGATTATTATTTGTTCTACAGTATGCAGGAAATATTCTCATATGATCTTAAAGGTTTAATATGCGTAAACTGAGAATATCAAAGTGTTAAGGAAAGATGTTTTCTAAAAGATATAAAGAGATAAGTTTATAAGGTTATGTTTCCTTTTAAATATGATCTCTATTCTTATGCTTGTCCTTATCACTTGTTTCAATCTTTGATCTTTATATATTCAGTAAAGATACATTTAAAGATTGATTGTTATATGGAGTTGGATGTTTCATATGTTTATGAAAAGATATTATCTCTAAAAGATATTATCCTTATATGTTTCCTAGTTAAAGGAAAAGACTAACTCCTATTTCCAAGCTAGTTATTAAACAGGTATTAACTTATGAAGATTGGATCAATCCACGCTGAAGAGTTTGCTCATACATGGAAAGATTGAAGCCAATCAAAAGAAGTCAAAGCAATCATAAAAGATCTTGAAGCAAGAAGATTGTTTTACTTGTATAAATAGTTGATAACCTAGCTTGTAAAAAGGTGTGTGTTCTAAATTATAAAGAACCCATTCTTGAGAGAATACACTTGAGCTTTAAAAAGAAAACAATGGTGGGATGCCATTGATTTATAAGTGATAGTTATAGAGTAGGAGCAATATAGAGATAGGCAGAAAAACCTAGACGGAGTCTAAGTGTTTTTCGTTAAGACTTGAATCCTATATTGTAAGCTTTTTATAATATCATAATCTGGGTAAGTGCCCCGGAGACGTAGCCTAGTTAGGTGAACTCCGTTGTTAAATGTGCGTGTGAATTATTTCAAGTACATTTAACTTTTTACAGTTCTGTCCATTAATACACTAGGTTCTAACTGTGGTTGCAACCTCACTTGGAACCTTACTGCAAAACTGCAACTAGAACAGCGGATAGGAATTTCAATTGGTATCAGAGCTTCACACTAGATCTTACTTAGTGTGGATCCTGTGTTCTAGTAACAATGGACTTAATGAGGGAAGGAAACGCTTTCAACAAACCTCCATTGCTTGAAGGAGGAGTAAACTATGGAGTATGGAAAATCAGAATGAGGTCCTTCATCAAACAGCAGAATGAACATGCATGGAAAACTGTTATGTATGGATGGGAGGCTCCAACTACCATTGATAGTGAAGGAGAACTGGTTTTTATACCTGAAGACAGATGGCCTGCTGATGAAGACAGAAAATCAAGTGCCAACTCAACAGCCATAAACTTGATTTTTGCTGGTGTAACTCTCAGTGTATTCAGGTATATCTCTCATTGTGAAACTGCTAAAGAGGCATGGGATATTTTGCAAGTTACTTTTGAAGGAACTATTAAAGTAAAAGCTTTCAAACTTCAACAGTTAACTACTCAATTTGAAAACTTAAGAATGGAGGAAGATGAAAACATTGAACAATTTAATGGTAGAATCTTCCACATTGCTCATCAAGCTGGAACCTTAGGTGAAAAATACAGTGATGCTAAACTTGTTAAGAAAACTCTTAAGTCACTCCCAGAAAGGTTTGAAATTAAGGTTACAGCTATTGAAGAATCAACAGACTTAGATAATCTTAAACTTGAAGAACTTATAGGAAATCTAAGCACTCATGAGCTAAAATTCTTTAAACATAAAAGACCAGAAAAGGGAATAGCATTTCAGGCTAAGAAATCTGAACCTAATGTCTGTGATAAAATGAGTGATGAAGAACAGCTAGCTTTCTTTGCTAAAAAGGTTTACAAAAAGTTTTATAAGAAAAAGGAGGATGATACTGGTTCTTCTAAAAACTTTCAGAAAAGGGATAACCAATTTAAGACAGAATCTAGGTTCAACAATAACTCTACAGGAAAGTGGAATTCTAAAGAGAAGGATAACAAAGATTACAAGCCTAAAGAGATTCAGTGTAGAGAATGTAGAGGTTTTGGTCACATTCAGGCTGAGTGTGCAAACACTTTAAAAAGAAACAAAAATGCTTATATAACCACTCATAGTGATAGTGATTCTGAGAGCAACAGTGATGAAGAGGATGATTCTAATTTTGTTAATTTTATGGGAATAATCACTGAAAAAGAACCTACTTGAAAGTGACTGTGAGCAGGTTTCAACCATAGTTACAACTGGTCTGGAAACCTATAGCAGTGATGAGGAAGAACCTTCTGATGAAAACATTACTAAGCAATATCTTGTTCTGTATGAAAAGTATAAATGTCTGAGTAAACAATCCTTGATCATAAGCAAACTTAATGTTTATCTAAAGGATGAGGTTAAAAGTCTTACTGAGAAGCTTAATTTACAACTGGCTGAACTTACTGAAACTAAAAAGATAATAAAACTGCTGAATGTTTCTACTTCAGAAAAATTAGATGACATGCTGTCATATTCTAGAGGCTCTAAAGATATCAGTGGTCTAGGTTACTATGGTGGTAAAAGTATAGGAAAAACCACCTTTATTGGAGCTGTTGCTAAAGATAAAACTCATGATTTTGACAACAAGGTTAGAAGCTCAGTTGCAACCAGAGTTGCAACCAGGAATAAAACTCAGGTTTTTGTAAAGAAGGTTAGAAGCTCAGTTATAACCAAAGTTGCAACCATGAATAAACTGAATAGCTTTAAGGATAAAAATAACTTTAGGTTGAAGCTGTGTAATTTCTGTAAGAAACCTGGTCATTCTGAAATCCAGTGTTATTTAAAAAGAAACAGAAAGTATATTTCTCAGAAAACCTGGTTGGCTTCTGTCAATAAAAATTTGAACTGGGTCTGGAAAGTTAAAGAAAAAGCTACTTTAATTGCTAACAACAAACCTGTCATTAACTCTTTGAATGCTGTTACTTCTAATGATTGGTATTTTGACAGTGGTTGCTCTAAGCACATGATAGGTACTGCAAGTCTCCTAAAAAATGTCACCATTCTTACAGGGAACACTGTTGTGTTTGGAGGTGGAGATACAGGTAAAATTGTTGGTAAAGGTACCTTAAACAAACCTGGAATGCCTGATATTGAGCATGTTTTTCTTGTAGATGGTCTAAAAGCTAATCTTATTAGTATCAGTCAACTCTGTAATAATAAAATGACTGTTAAATTTGACAAAGAAAGGGTCTAATTACTAATCTTAATAATGATTTAATCATGACTGGAGTTAGATCAACCAACAGCTGCTATGTGTTTGAAAAAGCTGAAAAAGAATTGCCTCAAAGTAGGTGTAATCAAGCCATTACTAATAATGTGGATATTTGGCATAAAAGGCTTGGGCATGTGAATTACAAAACCTTAGATAAGCTTGTTAACAAAGAATTGATAAGAGGAATTCCTAAAGTTAGTTCTAAAACTCAAAGTGTCTGTGGTGATTGTGCTATAGGCAAACAAACCAAAAGTATTCACAAAAGTACAAGTCAAATCTAAACTAAAAGAGTCCTAGAACTTCTTCATATTGACTTGATGGGACCTATGCAAACTGCTAGTATAGGTGGTAAGAAGTACATTTTGGTAGTTGTAGATGATTTCTCTAGATACTCTTGGGTAGTGTTCTTAAAAGATAAGTCTGAAACTTTTGAACTGTTCAAAACTCTGTGCTTAAAACTGCAACTTGAAAACGGTTCCACCAGTGGTAATATTGCTAGGATTAGAAGTGATCATGGAACTGAATTTGAAAATATCAAGTTTAGAGAATTCTGCAACTCCTTCGGTATAAGTCATGAGTTCTCTGCTCCTAAGACTCTACAGCAAAATGGCATAGTTGAAAGAAAAAATAGAACCATACAGGAAATGGCTAGAGTCATGCTTAACTCTAAGAAACTTGCTAACAGATTTTGGGCTGAAGTTGTTAATACTGCCTGTCATATAGTTAATAGAGTATATATTACTAAAGGCACTTCCATGACAGCTTATGAGATATGGAAAGGTAGAAAACCAAATGTTAAGTATTTTCAAGTCTTTGGGTGTGTCTGTTACATTCTCAGAGATAGAGAGCATCTTGGTAAATTTGACTCTAAAAGTGATAAAGGGATCTTTCTTGGTTATGCTCAGAATAGTAGAGCATTTAAAGTCTTCAATCAAAGAACAAACTGTGTTATGGAATCTTATAATGTGTTATTTGATGACTTAAAAACTGTTGATGAGATTACAGGTGATGATGAACAGCCTGAGATTTCAGAAAAAGAGAAAGAAGAAACTCAACAAACAGGAAGTCCCATAGTGGTTGGAAGTCCAGTTGCAACTGAGGTTACAACTGAGGTTGGAACTGAGGTTGGAACTGAAGTTGAAACCCAGAATTCAACAGAATCTGAAGAAGAAGATGGAGGATCTTCTATACCAACTACAAGCAAGCCACGCTATATAAGGACTCAGAAAAACCACTCTCTTGACAATGTCATAGGGGAAGTCACTTCAGGTATGAAAACCAGAGGTAAAAGAAATAATGTTGTTCACTTTGCTTGTTATATTTCTCAGTTAGAACCTAAGAATATAAAAGAAGCTCTAGAAGATAGTGAATGGATTTTAGCTATGCAGGATGAATTGTCTCAATTTGAGAGAAATGATGTATGGACTTTAGTACCCAGACCTTCTAATAAAAATGTTATAGGGACTAAATGGATTTTTAGAAATAAAAGTGATGAGGATGGAGTGATTATCAGGAATAAAGCTAGGTTGGTAGCTCAGGGTTATACACAAATTGAGGGAATTGATTTTGATGAAACCTTTGCTCCTGTAGCTAGAATTGAATCCATTAGAATGCTACTTTCTCTTGCATGTCTGTATGATTTTAAACTGTTTCAACTTGACATAAAGAGTGCTTTTCTGAATGGTGTGATTAATGAAGAAGTATATGTCTGTCAACCTAAGGGATTTGAAGATCCTAAATTTCCTGAAAATGTCTACTTGTTGAAAAAGGCATTGTATGGTCTAAAACAAGCTCCTAGCTTGGTATGATAGATTAACCAAGTACTTGATTGAAAAAGGTTTTAACAGAGGGGGAGTTGATAAAACTTTGTTTACTAAGAAAACCACAAAGGACATAATAATTGCTCAAATATATGTTGATGGCATTGTTTTTGGCTCTACTTCCAATAAAAGAATAGAAGAATTCATTTTTGATATGAAGAATGAATTTGAAATGAGTGGTGGAGGTGAACTAACTTACTTTCTAGGATTGCAAGTTAAACAGAATGAGAAAGGCATTTTTCTATGCCAAAGTAAGTATGCAGACAATCTTGTTAAGAAGTTTGGTCTGAGTGAGAGTAAAGAGAAGAGAACCCCTATGAGTACTACTCTTAAACTGTCTAAAAATGATAAAGGAAAAAGTGTCTGTCCCAGTCTCTATAGATCTATGATTGGAAGTTTGCTGTATTTAACTGCTAGTAGACCAGACCTTTGCGTAAGTGTAGGAGTTTGTGCCAGATATCAAGCAAATCCTTTAGAACCTCATCTTCTAGCTGTCAAAAGAATTCTTAGGTATGTAAAAGGAACACTTCACCTAGGCCTTGGTATTCTAAAGATACAAACCATTTTCTAAGTGGCTACTGTGATGCAGATTGGGCAGGAAACATAGATGATAGAAAGAGTACTTCTGGTGGTTGTTTTTATTTTGGAAACAACCTTGTCTCTTGGTTCAGTAAAAAGCAAAATTGCATATCTTTGTCAACTACTGAGGCAGAATATGTTGCAGCTGGAAGTGGATGCACTCAACTAATTTGGATGAAACAGATGTTAACTGATTATAATGTTAAACAAGAGATATTAACTCTATTTTGTGATAACAAAAGTGCTATAGATTTAGCTAAAAATCCAGTTCAACATTCCAGAACCAAACATATTGATCTAAGGCATCATTTTATTAGAGAACTAGTTGAAGAAAAGAGCTTAATTTTAGAACATGTTTCAACTGAAAGACAATTAGCAGATATTTTCACAAAGCCCCTTGATACAAACAAGTTTGAATCATTAAGAAGTGACATAGGGGTATGTCATTATCAATCTAATTGAATATTCTTGCTAAATATGTCTGTATTGAGTACCTTCAATAATTTTTATTTCTAAGGTTAAGTCTTACTTGAGCTATGAAGTTTTTATCTTGAAAAAGCCGCTATTTGGTATCTCAAAAAATAGATGCGAGATAACATGTCCTAAAACCTCTCTGGTAATAGAGTTGAAAGCACAAAGTGCATATTTTACACAGTGGTTGCAAGTTCGGTTGCAACACCAGTTGAAACCACATGATCGTAAAAACTGGTTGCAAGCTCAGTTGCAACATCAGTTGAAACCTCATTCTCATTATACTGAAAAAATTCAGTAAGTGTCCAAACACTCTAAAAATGAAAAAGCCAAGACAAAGTCTTGTTATTTTTTGACATCAATTATACTCTTCCTTGATGAGATCTTCAAACTAGTTTTTGTGTAGAGATAAAAACGGATTTGCTCAATATAAGCTCCTAAAATCTAATCTTTATTAGAGTTATTCAATGATAAACATATCTTCTTGGGTAAATTGCTAGATTTTCGTTTTCCAAAAGCTTAAATATCTGTCTAATTGCTATCTTTATCTTGAATCAAGTCAAATTTCCTTAAAAGCTTCAACTCTTGAATTTTCAAATTTTGGATCAATCTGTTTACAAGGAATGCTGATCTTTATTTATTGCTTGATTTATCTGTCTGAAAAACTGTTTCCATCATGATTTCTTTGTATTTTAAAATTGATTCTGTTTCGAAATTGATTTGAGTGTATCTTTTTCTAATTGTAAAAAGATTTGGACTTTATTGCTATTTATACTAAACTCTTTTAATATCCAAAATCAATTACAATAATCACAATTACTCTCTCTCTTTTTCTATTTTAACAAAGAAACCCTAAGTTTTCTGGAAACCCACACACCGAAGTTCTAAGTGCAGTTCCAACCGTAGTTGAAACCATGTCTTCAGACATACCTCGTGACTAGTTTGTCTGGCTTATGAAAAATAGGGGGAGATGAGTTTATGGTTCATTTTAAGCTTTAATTTCAATTTCAAACTTTATGTTGCTGTTTTAAATTTCAGTTACAATTGCTATATTAAGACTATTCTGTGCCAGCATTGTTTGGCCTTACAATTTCTGCAATTTGTTTTTTGAAGTATGACTATGTTTGAAATTAAATCTGTTCTGAAACTCTGTGAATGGATATTCTGTGCTTATATGATACCTGCTATTCTAACTTGCAGGGGGAGCTAAATAGGTGTTACAAAAGCACTGATAAATGAAATACAGTAAAAGACTGTACTGCTAACTATTTACAGGTGGATTAATGTTTATATAAACTTAGATGATTTGTCAAAACCAATGACAAAGGGGGAGATTGTTAGGACCAGATTTCTGGTCTAAATTCTATTTGTTGTCTAATGGTTTTTACTAAATAATCCTATCTGTTTATCAAGAACTAAGACAGTGTTGACAGGTTTCAAGCAATGGTGCAACCTCAGTTACAACCTACTAAGATAGTAGTATTAGGTTTCAAGTACCAGTTGCAACCTCAGTTACAACCTGATTAGACAGCGTTGGTGGTTTCAAGTACCAGTTGCAACCACAGTTCCAACCTGCTGTTCAGCAGTATTCTGTCTAGTTCTGTAAAACTGCATAACTGTTCTTTATTGATTATTATTTGTTCTACAGTATGCAGGAAATATTCTCATATGATCTTAAAGGTTTAATATGCGTAAACTGAGAATATCAAAGTGTTAAGGAAAGATGTTTTCTAAAAGATATAAAGAGATAAGTTTATAAGGTTATGTTTCCTTTTAAATATGATCTCTATTCTTATGCTTGTCCTTATCACTTGTATAATAGAACTAGAATAGATATTTTTTGTTTCCTTGTTTCAATCTTTGATCTTTATATATTCAGTAAAGATACATTTAAAGATTGATTGTTATATGGAGTTGGATGTTTCATATGTTTATGAAAAGATATTATCTCTAAAAGATATTATCCTTATATGTTTCCTAGTTAAAGGAAAAGACTAACTTCTATTTCCAAGCTAGTTATTAAACAGGTATTAACTTATGAAGATTAGATCAATCCACGATGAAGAGTTTGCTCATACATGGAAAGATTGAAGCCAATCAAAAGAAGTCAAAGCAATCATAAAAGATCTTGAAGCAAGAAGATTGTTTTACTTGTATAAATAGTTGATAACCTAACTTGTAAAAAGGTGTGTGTTCTAAATTATAAAGAACCCATTCTTGAGAGAATACACGTGAGCTTTAAAAAAAAACAATGGTGGGATGTCATTGATTTATAAGTGATAGTTATAGAGTAGGAGCAATATAGAGATAGGCAGAAAAACCTAGAGGGAGTCTAAGTGTTTTTCGTTAAGACTTGAATCCTATATTGTAAGCTTTTTATAATATCATAATCTGGGTAAGTGCCCCGGAGACGTAGCCTAGTTAGGTGAACTCCGTTGTTAAATGTGCGTGTGAATTATTTCAAGTACATTTAACTTTTTACAGTTCTGTCCATTAATACACTAGGTTCTAACTGTGGTTGCAACCTCACTTGGAACCTTACTGCAAAACTGCAACTAGAACAGCGGATAGGAATTTCAGTTTTCAGCTACTGTATAAAAGATTTTAAGCCCCTTGATTGTTATACTTGTTTGCCAATAGACCCAATACTTGAACAGTTAGTAATTGATATGTATTTACGATGATCTGTATGGAACAGGTATGAATGAGAGAGAAGGAAGGGAGAAAAGCAGGGACAGGAGGCGTGAGAAAGATGAAAACAAGTATCGAGATGATAGAGATAGGAGAGGGAGCAGAAGTCAAGAAAGAGAGAGGGGAAGAGATCGAGAACGAGATTATTACAATAATGATAGGAAAAGAGATTTTGGCCGGGAGAGAGAGCGTGACCGTGACAGGAACACACATCGTTATTGATAACTGTTTTGACATTCCTTAGAGACATCAGAAAGGGTCTCATCTTGTTTTTATTTTCTGGTTTTAACTTTTAATGGCTATGCTCATAATGTCTGGATTGTTGAACTTCATGTATTATTCTTCACCCTGAATTTATGGATGGAATGTAGAGCTACTTCGTTTTTTGACAGTAGTTGAATTTGCTGTTAATTCTTTTTTGATAGAATTGTGTATCCTATGAAAGATGATATTGAGGATTGTTAAAATTGTTGGGTTCGTTGGCATCTGGCAACTAAATGTGATGTAAGAATGACAAATATCTTCGTAATACTAGACCCTCAATTTTTTGTAACAATATTTAACAATATGTGCGTAACTAAAGATTTTAGTAAAAGTTACATTAACTACTTTGAAGTCGTAATCAAAAGGGTACTCAGGCTTCCCCCTATAATTTGCTTTCTTAGTTTATCTTCAGAGCAAGTCTTCAAGTTCATCAGAAAAATAATTTATTAAGATTCCTTTTATTATTATCTAAATGTGTTTAGAGATTTTTTAGTATTTGATTGCATAACCAATTCCAATCATAATATATTTAGGTGTGAGCATGTCTTATGTGTTGAGGCTTCTGGGTGGTTAGGTTGATACATGAGAATGAATCTGTTTCCGGCTCCCATCCACAAAGGAAGTCGAGGGCTGCAGCCCCCTCATTTAGGAAAAAAAATGACGAAAAAAAAATGACGAAAAAGTAATTTTTTTTATAATCAAAATTTTAAAAATTTAGTGTTTGCCCTTCCCTAATTTTATGTAAAAAACAGTCGTAGGATATGAAATTTTTTATATAGAATATATTGATGCCTCCCATATTCAATTTCTGGTTCCGTCACTATCTATCTACTACAAGAAAGTCTAAGCGTTGAGATAGCTTCTGTTGCTATTGTGTGCTCGTGACTTATTTAGTGACGAGAATAACAACGGTTTCTTTTGCTAATTTTGTCACCAAATTAGCAAGAAACACTTTGGTATCATATTAGTAACAGAATATTGAGAATTTTTATTATAGTGATCGACACATACAATGGAAGGAAATCAGGTTAAATTTGCTAATAATATTTTAAATCTCCGCTTTTGCATTTTCACTAGAAAATTTCATATAGCGCGCACGCACACACATATATATATATATATATATATATGTTTATTAATTTTTTGTTGTCCATAATTTTAAATCCATTGCATTTTATTTTATAGTAATCTTGAAGATGTACAAAATTTCTTTAGTGATGCTAGTTTAGGTATCATGACCGTTGAAGTGTATTTAACTGTGAAGACAAAACAAATGCATATAAGACACAAATAATAACCCATATTTAGTTGGGCATTAATTTTCACGTATTTAGTCATGTAAATGTTTAGAGACTTCGGCCGAGCTGAGCCGTTTTGTGCTTATATTTATAATAATCACGTACAAGTTTGTAATGTCAATATAGATTATTCACCAACCATAAAAATAAAATGATAATAGAAAATTTTAAGCCTTACATGATAAATAGAAAATTATAATCTGAATATCATTTCTTCCATTTCATCTAAATGACAATACTTGCATATTAGTATTATATACTCGATCGTAAGATATTTATAACAAATGCCTAATATATTTAACTTAAACATCTTACCTAGCTCTTGATATCATTTTAAAGAGTTTTTTGCTAAAGATAATAAATTAATATTCAAGAGTGAATAGTAATTTTAAATATACATCATTCTGACAATAGGATAAATGAGTCTTTGTGATGATAATGGTTCTCCATATATCCAATAGGATAAATGCCAATCATAAATTTGAACATAAGTGGAAGGAAAATGAAAGGAAATTTTCCAAAAAGAAAAATATGAAATCAAATTTTTGTTTCTTTTTAGTCGATATCTTCTATAGGCTCTCTGAGATGTAACAGCGACTAAAGAAATGACCAAAAAGTGTCATATTTGAAATTTATTTTCAAAAAGTATCATGTAAACCTTCCTTCCTAATTTATTTTTCAACTCTCTCAATACCAATTTCAAATCATATACTCCAGTAGAAAAAAAACAGAAGCTTCTTTTAGGGCCTTATTTTAGGATTAAAATCAACTAATAAACTCCTTTTATAATTATAAAGAAGCTATATGGCTAGTCTAGAATAAGCTGCTAATCCTATATTTAAACTCCTCATCAAATATATTCTACAACAATCACATAATGTATCAAGGTGCAATTATTGCTCTCAAGTAACCTCTCAATATGTTCAGCCATATAATAAATTTTTAAGCATTTTCATTCAAAGAACGAAAAAACCTTTCATCCAGTGAAGATCAAGCCATCCAATTGCGATGATGTGACTCAAATTGTATATATTTTATGATATTATATAAGGATCAAATATATTATGATAAATTCTTCAAGTGATCAACTTAAACCCTAGAATGACAAACTCTTAATTTCATTCCAGATCACTTGTGAATTGTGATTCATATATACTGTATTAAGTAAAATAAAACAAAATGCCTGGTAACAGTCACTTCCAGACGAAACCGTCTTTACGCAAGTTTTTGGATAACTTGGGAATCATACTAAAGTTGCACATTTGCGCCCCACATACTTACTTCTGGATGGCATTTTAGTAGAAAGGTCCTTTAGAATGTGTTTGGATTTTTGGAACCTCGAAAATGTCAAGGGAAAAAAACAGAGAACAAAGAACGACAAAAAGAAAAGTAAAATGAAATCATTTTTCGCTCATGTGTTTGAAAGTGTTAAAAGTATATTATTTCATATTGACTATATAATGATCGAGCCTGTGGTTAATAAAAAGTTACTCATCTTTACTATTACGATGCCTTTTAATGATAACATATATGTGTTCAATAGAAAGTTTGGAAAAATGAGAGGATGAAAAATAAAAGAAAGGGAAAGAGAGCTAGTCCCTTTTTTTATAGTCTGTTTTCTATTTCCTTCCATTTGTGAAACAAAAGTGGTTAATTTCACTCAATCTACACATAAAAAAAATCGGTCCTTTTTATCGTTTTGTAAAACTTTAGTATGATTTTTAACCAAACTAAGAAGCAATTAACCAAACTAAGTACATTTTTCTTTGTAAAACTTCACGTACCATAACTGTTCTATTATCTAAATACTCTTTTTATGATTTTATCGATGGTAATTTACCATTTTATTTTTTATTTTAATCATGTAAGTTCAAACGCTGTCGACCACAATCTTGGTAATAAAAAAAAATGCTTTTTAAGGTATTTTTTTCTTTTTAAATACAAGAATCAACTTATTGCAAAGTAACCTCAAAAAAGTAAAGTAATTGCACTTGCACAACGAAAAAGCTAGTACATAACTTTATTTTAATGTTAAAATGGCAAGATACTAACAACCGCAGTTAAAAAGAGGACTTGATTAACAAAAGGGATTAGTGCTATACATGTTCCGATGAACAAAAATATGGGAGAGTCTTTGAATCACCGGTATAATTCACTTGCTACATTTGGCTAGCATGTGAATCTTTTTAATATAGTTGCGATAATTGCATTTTTGATTCACGAGAAGCAGTGCCGGTTCCAGAGTTTTAGTGGCTATATACAGCTAAAAATATATATTTTTTGAAATATTTTTCAAACTATTTAACTAAAGCTCAAATCTGATATCTTTAATAGAAGCCATGTATTTTGTGATATATGTAATATATGTGACCAGAAAGTACTTTATTTGAAACTATGAGGTTTCTCAGTCTAATAAATAAAAAATTTAAGGAAAAAACGCTGCAGGAAGAAGGGGTACCGTACATAAGACGAAGAAAATAGTAAAAGTAGTCTGTAGTTTTTTTTATTAGCACCTTTTTTGTATAACCTTAGTGTATGAGGAAAGGATATCGTGCTAGCTCTTGTTTGTTGCTGCTTTTGTCGGCTTAAAAGCTGAATTCTCAGTGACGGATGCTTGTAGAGCAATGGAGGGTCACATGGCCCCCCAAAAATTCACTACAAAAAAATACTCAAATAGCGACGGGATTAGTGACGGTATTTTTTGTTACGAGCTTATTAGCGACGGTTTTTGTGACAGTTTTGTGACAGTTTAGTCAATTTGCGACAGATTTGTGACAACTTTTTAAATTAATGACAGCCTTAACACTACAAAAAAAAATCCAAATAGCGACGGGATTAGTAACGGTATTTTTTGTTACGAGCTTATTAACGACGGTTTTTGTGACGGTTTTGTGACAGTTTAGTCAATTTGCGACAGATTTGTGACAGCTTTTTAAATTAGCGACAGACTTGTGACAGCTTTTGACTCTCACTAAATCAAACATTATTTTGTAGTGTAAGACAGCTTTTGACTCTCAAAAAATCAAACATTATTTTATAGTGATTATTTGTTGTGAAACTACTACTATGTACTATTCCCTTAAAATCATTAATATCAATTCTTAATTTCTCGAATTCAATATCTCTTTTGACTTAAAGTTTTCTTGAACAACAATTTTAAAATCATTAATATCAACGCTTTGCTCTAATTTTGAAACACCTTCGAGAAAAAGTTTGTTTCTTTGTTTTAGCGAGATTGTTGTTGAATCCAAGTGAACTATATCAACCATTTGTGAATCTTGCGTTAAATTATAGTTTTCTAGGATTATGTCGTTTTTATCCTTGAGGTCATCAGTTAAAACAGGTTTAGTCAACTCCAAATCAGCAATCGCAAAACATGGTTTTAAATAGAGGGAATTTTTTTTATCATCATAAAAAATTTCCTCGTTTTGAAGAGTGTACTTCAATCCGAATTCCTTTTCCTTGCCATTTAGATGTATATCCATGGTGTTTGTCATCGTAAATAGATTTCACTTCATCTTGCCATGATTTTCACAACAAAATATGACAAGTATGCATATCATTAACTTCACAACTGACTAAAGACTTATATATTTTTCTCATGGCTAAAGGAACCAAACAAATACGAGTTAACTGAACCGGGAGTCCATCTTGATCTCACCCGATTTGATAAGGCGTGGGGTGCGACATTATGTTCAAGTTCAAGTAGTTCACAACCTTTAATGATACTAAATTTGACAAACAGTTGTTCTCTATTACCATATTGCAAACAACTCTTCCTAATCGGCACTTAGTTTGAAATATTTTTTTTCGATATGTGAGTTTTTCGTTATACATAGAGCTTTCCATAATTTGTGTTTTGTATTTGACAAAGATCGTAGGCGTGCTCTGGTACCACTTGACACAGGACGGAAGCGTAAAATAAAATAAAAAGATCTTGTTCGTAACACATGAACGGGTATTTGCTCGAAAACGCCCGAACGGACGTTAAATCGTTGGAATCCACCAACACAACTTATAACTTACTAGAGATATAAATTAGAAAGAGAAAAACTCTATTGTTTATTTAATAACTAAATTCCTAAAACACTACTGCTATAGAAGTATTTATAACCTTGTCTAACAATCCTAATTAAACTAGAAATAGTAATAACCACTACAAGAAATTACATCTTAATGCTCCGTTTGTTTCATAGTAAAAGTTTTATATGGAAAAAATATTTCAATTGAAAAGTTTTATGCTGAAAACTTTTGTTTGCTTTTCATTTACACGCAGTTGGTGTATAAAAAGTTTTTCAGCTAAAATTTTATACAAACTCAAGTTTTTTTTACAATTTGTCTTTTTAACAAATAATTGGTAAAAATCTCAACATGTATAGGAAAGTTAATCTAAACACATATTTTACACATCACTTATAATAACTTATAAATTTTCAACATATAAACTCATAAAATTACAAGTATAAAAGATATTATTGACTTTTTTTAGCTTTTTCAAATTTTCTTGGGTTTTTTAGATTTTTCGGAATTTTTTGTTTTATTTTTTCCATTTTTTTTTTATTTTTTTAGATTTTTTCCTATTTTTATTGGTTAATTAGATTTTAGCTTTTTCAAATTTTCTTGGGTTTTTTAGATTTTTCGGATTTTTTTTTTTTTTATTTTCCATTTTTGTTATTTTTTTAGAATTTTTCGTGTTTTTTCTTTTTTTTTATTGGTTAGTAGATAGAATTGGAATAATTATTAAATAATTTTAAAAGAATAGACCTATAATTAATAATATTTATAATACTAGTATTAGAAAGAATATAGAGAGGCTCCGTAAACCGTTTACAACTTTGTTTGCGGGGTAATCGTTTTTCCCAATTTTACTGGATATGTGGAAAAAAATTTCAAAAAAAAAATGTTTTACGTTAAACCAATCACCCAGAAAATCTATTTTACCCGTAAATGTTTGTTTATCCCCATTTTACAACAAAACAAACAGAGCATTAAGTAACAAAAGACTTTGTTGCTTAAAAACAATTATTTGTTGCTAGAAGAATTTGCAACAGAAAAAAGTTTGTTCCCGTGATGTTGCTAAAGCCTTGTTGCGGAAAGTTTCGGAAACAAATTCAGATATTGTGGCTAATATTCACATCTTTGGCAATGAAGAATTCTGTTGCAAATTAAATCTTTTTGTTGTTAAAGTAAACACTTTTTTTTTCTATTTTGTAATAATTTCTTTTCAATAATTATTTTTTTAATACTGGAATTATAGAATAATTGTTGCATTTGAACTGATTTTTCTCGTTGATCCAAAGCCTGTATCTTTTCAATTTTATTTAATTTTTTATTAGTTGTGACATTTCTAAATATATTTTGTTAAAATTAACAAATATTTAATTACTAGTCATGTAATTTTTTTCATTGTCATTTCATTTTGTTTTTGCTCCCCCAGATGCTCTTGATATATGATGGCCCGTATTTTGACTTAATTGGATCGTTCTAGATATTTGCAAGCAATTTTATACAAGTAAATAAGAAAAGCTTAAAAATACAAAAACTCAAAGGCAGTATTAAACTAATAAGTAAAAGCAGTATTAGACTTATAAGCAAAAGCAGTATTAGACTTAAAAGCATGGACTATTGTTTGTAAAGGTAAGAAGTCTAAAGAGAAAAAAACTATTGGCAAATCGTTTTATTATTATAGAAGAAGGTGAATGATTTTGCAGAGAGTTTAAATGCACAAAATTAACAAGAACTAACAGTATTAGATAATGAAAGTTACCATGTATCAGGAGAGAGATACACTGATGAAATTACAATGGTCATTAGAAAAACATGAAATAAGATAATTAATCTAAAAAAATACTATAGGCTAAATTACCATACCTCCATACCTGTGGTAGGAAAGATAGAGAGAGAACATTTAAAAAAATGATGGTGAAGCCCAAGTGGTCTAACTTTTAAGAGAGTGGGATGGAAATGTGGAATTTATATAATAGGAAGAGATTTTTTAAAATTTTATTTTCCAAAACTTTTGGCACTTACCAAAAATTTAAATATTTCGTTTAACTTCTAGTTTTTTGGAATGCCTTTGAAAAATATTAAAGCAATATATATTTTTTGAAAAATTCTTTAAAAAGTTCTCTAGTGGTTGATGAATTAATGACGTAATTCTATATTGGCTAGTGTTCAAAGATGAATCTGTATGGCTAACTAATATAGTAATATTTCTACTATTTATTAACAATAAACAGTAACGAATCATAATTTTCTTTCGTTAAGTGTCAAAAATATTGCAACAACGAACTACTCAACTGTTATGGAATCATTTGTTCTCTCAATTTTAATTTCCATTAAATAAGTTTTAAAATATATTTAAGTAAATTTTAAAATATACAATGCCGTAGTAAGAGTTACATATGTATAATTTAAAATAATTTATACGCCAAAACTTATTGTGATCTCTAAAATTAAATTTATGGTATATTAATTTAATCCTAAGTGTTGAATAAGTAATGTTAGTTTTGTAATAAATTAATAAACTACCATCTATAATTTGATGCAAAATGTCATTATGTTGTTGTTGATGATTTCTCTGTGCAACAAACTGCAAGTCGTTGCCGATTAGCTAGGTTTATTGCTAAAAAGTCATTCACCTGCAACTAAATTTTGCTTTGTTGCCGATATTATCAATCAACAACGAAGCAACAAAACGTTGCCAAAAAGCACCTATTTAGCAACATGATAATTATTTGTTGTTATATTTTGTTGTTGAAAATGTAATTTCTTGTAGCTAAATATTCTGATTGCCTAGCAATCCTAATTAAAGTAGAAATAGTAATAACTAAATATCCTAAAAAAAAAAAAAAAAAAAAGTAAATACTAATAAATAATATTGTCTAAAATGAAACTCCATTGCTCTTCTTGAATTTGATATTTGCTTGATCTTCATCCGTTGCTCATCATACATATATATATGGCCTATTTACTACTATCTTTCCAGTTTAGCAATTAGACGTCTTCTTCTACTTTATTGGCTATTGTGAATCAGACTATTTATTTGTTCATTTGTTCATTTGTTCTATTTCATTGTTATTTCGCCAACTATTTATTGTTACATTTGTTTTATTTTGTTGTTACTTAGCCAATTTTTTTTTAATCGTCATGGACTCATGTGCGTTGTTAACTAAAACTATGAATTTAGTTATAGTTTCTTTCTCCATTTAATTATTTAAAAATATCCTTGTACTTAACACAATCATATAACATTGTCACTATTTTAATATCATGAAAATCAAAATTGTGCCCTCAAAATAAAATTTCTAGATCAGCCCCTCAACACCCACATGATTTTAACAAGAAATGATTTCTTAAATATATAATCTATTTTTTATAAAATCAGGGGCCAAAAAAGTAAGTTTTTTCGAGGGGCATACGTACACATTATGATATAGTGAAATAAAGACCATACACATTACAAATGAATAATTAAAAATACCAATCGTAAAACTTTTGGTATAATATATAGCTCTCACAATGGGGCCGGGGTATCAAACGTACAACAAAAAAACTACATTAACCACAGACTAATTAATTAACTGCTATAAAAAATTATCCCCCACATGAATGGGTAAAAGAAAGTTTAGATACAAAATAATGGTCCGCAAAAGACTATCACAATTGTAAGATTTCTTAGTACTAACAATATATTCACGATTTATTTTTGTTAAATTCTTTTCCACAGTAAATGTAATCACTATCACAATTGTAAGATTTCTTAGTACTAAGAATATATTGACGATTTATTTTTATTAAATTCTTTTCCACAGTAAATGTGATTGCATTGCACCCATCTTTTACCCGCTTGTGCTCAGTTACGTATATACTTCTACTTTTTTTTATTTCACTATTTGCATGTATTACTATCGAATTCAAATTTTATGCCCCCTATTTTATATTTCTTTTTATCCCCCCATAGCTATTTTATGTTTATAAACTTCTACATGTTCTAGACAAATTTTATAATACTGGGACACAATATTTATTTACACGATTTGTTTTTTGGATTTAATATTTAATTACACCAGTTCTAAATTTTATTCGAAAATAAAAAAATATTTGACTTTTTTCGTAAGAAAAATTTGTTGGAATGTATAGATACATGTCTAATACAATTTTTTTTCCTAGAAACATTTGGGTAAAAAACCGAAAGGGCATGGTCAGGGGGTATAACATATGGGGCAACAAATTTGGACTCATTACTATGACATATATATTATTTGGAGAAATAACATTATATTTGAAGTGTTATTGTTATAAAAGTGGGGTTTGTTCAATTAAAATTGAATTTAATATTTTTTAAAAAGTTACTTCACCTCGAGAATGAATGTTGGAAACTCTTCGAAAATATGATAGATAGAATAAATTTATTCTTTGATTTTAGGGGTCGGTATGTGACCACAAATCGTCAATATGGTATATACTTTAATTTTTGTTAGAAACCATAATTTATTTATGAGAGGCATTGAACTTTATTTTTTTTCTTCTAATTATGCATTATCATTTGCCTTTTTTCGATAAATAACACGGTAAGTATTCAACTTTGTTTCTTAATATGCCAAAGACAGTGAACCCTTCTTATCCGCCGATTAGAAAGACCCCTTAGCCTTCTTATCCCTCTTTATTTTCCTATAAAAAAGCACTATTAGTCTAAATATTCAATACCCACAATATATCTCTAATAATTTTACCCCCTCTCTCTAAACGTTATTGAGTCGTCTCACTGGTAAGTTTCTTATCGAGTAATATCTAACAAATTATGGTATGTTAGTTTTATTTTCACATTGAACCATCAATGTTGCTTAGTAATTAAACTAAATCTTCCATTTAAATATGTTTGTTTGTGCAACTATATATATATCCCTCTTCCCCCTTTCAACTTGACAACACCCCTTGGCTACCTTGACTATTATCTAAATGTGGTGTATATTTTATTTTTTTTGATTACCTAAAAAATTTCAATAATAAAATTTTAGGTGTGAAAAATGTCTTCTGGATTGAGACTTACAGGTAGTCTGGTTGATGAGAGTGAAGGTAACTTTCGATCCCCGTCGCCACAAACAATCGAAGGACATCAGGTAAAATTTGCTAATAATTTTAAAAATTCCCGCCTATGACTTTCATAGAAAATTTCTTATAACATCGATGTATGTATGTTTATCAATTTGTCGCCGGCTGTAATTTTAAATTTATTTCATATAATATACATAGTAAATGATCTAGCATTTACAAAATTTCTTAAATTATGCTACTTTATGTGATTGTGACTCTGGAAGTGTATTTATGTTTTAAGACAAAACAAATATATATACGACAAAAATAAATGCCTTTATTTAGTTAGGAATTAATTTATAGTTATGACTTTTTTAAGAAAAAAATTGTCTCATTGTCGGGGTACATTTATATAATCATGGCACAGAAGTCTCGGTCGAGTGGAGCCATTTTGTGTGTGTTTGTATATATAATAATTGAGTAACAAATTTTTAATGTCAATTAAGGTTATTGACCAAACATATACTAATAAAATTTGCCATAACATTTGAAGCCTTACAAGATAATAGAAAATTTTAGTTTAATTATTCTCATTTCTTGTCATTTAGGATCCATCAATTTTTTTATTTCCTTCTAAATGGTATTTGCATATATTAGCTCATATCATATACCCGATAGAAAGATATTTATAGCTAAAAAACCATGAACCGGTGAACCCGGACCGATCCGTTGGTTTGATTTGGTCTGGTCTAGGTTTTCAACCTATATGGTCTGGACTTGGGTAAGGGAAATTCTAAACCGTTCTTAATGATCTCGGATAGGGTCAACTAATCAAAATCCGGACTGAACTGCGAAAATCGTTAAGGCCACTAAAACCACCTAAGTTAAATATTAAATAACTAAGTATATAATATAGTATTAAGTATAGTAAATATAAATTTATCTTATCCGTTTATTTTTTTAATTGCAACTATAACATTTGTTGATTTTATGGATTTTCTGCTGACTTTTTTATTTTCGGATATAATTTATTATGTTGTCTTTATTGTGATACCGCGACAACCAGAAATCTAATCCGAAACCGAACCGGACCGTCGAACCTGAAACCCAATCCGAAATCGAACCGAACCGTTGATCTGGTTTGGTTTGGGCTATAAAGTTACATTGGCCCGGTCTGATTTATATTTTCCTATTCTGTTTCAACATGGTTCGGGCTTGGGTTTGGCCAAAACCGTTTTAACCCGGACAGTGAACACCCCCATAGCTAATGCCTAATAAGTTTAACTTAATTAAACATCTTACCTTTTGACATAAATTTTAAAAGTTTTTTTTCCTGGTACTTCAAAGATAAAAAGTTTAAATTCATTAGTGGATAATAATTTTACATATACAACTTCCTGACACTTTCGTAAATGTCAATCACAAATCGATCTGGACAAAAATGGAAAGAAAATGCATTAAACTTTCTCAAAGAGAAAAATATAAAATTGAAAAATTTGTTTTTTTTCGGTCAATGACTTTAATAGACACTTACAGATGTAATAACAACCCTATATTTTTATTTAATGAGTTTAAAAAAAATGTAAATTTAATAATAACAAACAACACTTGGAAACACCTGCTCCCTCTTCGTATTACTATCTTTTAATCTCTTCTAAAATTTCAAAATATAAAGGCAAAGAAAGAAGTTACAATTTTTCTTCCGAATCCAATCAAGTAAGAAGGTAATTTGGTTTCTAAATGTAATCTCTTATTATATTAGTCTTATACCATAATATTTATTTATTCCTCCAGTATTACTTCTCATTCTTGTAAGTTATCAAAACAATGAGATAGTAATTAATTTCCTGCACAGAAACAGAACTATTTATTTCTCTCTCTTATTAGCAAGTTTAATCTAGCTATTTCATATTTTTTCCCATGATTTCCTTCTACTTCCTCGGTATATTAATATAAAATACGCACATGATATTACTTTGAACAGAAGATATCTCTCTTCTCAATTAAAACTATCGAAATAATATACTAGGTATTTAATTTGAATATTATTAACTGTTTAGGAATTCAAAACTTTTATCACATAGTAAGTGTTCTAAAAACATAAACGATAAAAGCTAATTTATATATTTATTTGGAAAAAATGTTATCTGAACAAAAAATTAAACGAATTCTAATAATTAATATATAGATGTCATAAATTTTGTAATATCCTGCACTAAATTGAATATATATCTACGGGAACATGTAAAAAAAAATAAAAAAAAATGGATATATCGAGTTTATAGCTAGGTGTTGGAATGACTAATTTATATCATAGAAATCAAGAGGAAATAATTATTGCATCGAATGTTAATTCATAAATAAATAACAAATTAGAAAATTAAAAAAATTATAATTGATGGGAAGGATTTAAGTTGAATTTCAATGATTAATCGCTATAGCAACATATGTTATTGTTATATCTATTTCACTTAAATTACTAAGTACTAGAAAAACCAGAAAGTTGAAGGTTAACATGGTCGACAATTGCACATGTGATAATAGACTTATGTAGGACTCGTTTAGTTTGCAGTACCCAAACGAAAAATATGGCGATTAGAAACCTTTCTTAATTTGTCCAATTTGAATGTTATCACTTTAGAAAGCACCTACATAACAAGGAGAGTTGCACATTATTATTTTCTTGATTTGGAATGTTTATTATGATTGTCCTCCTGCTTCATTAGTTTCCAAATTAACTTGAATGTAATTAAACGCATGCACAAATACATTATGCATATCGATCGTTCAACTATTTAACATCGTTGTCTTCAGTTTTTCGAAATTCCTTTTATCATGCATACATGATCCAATCATTTACATTTATTTTACGATAGGGTTCGCCTAGTGTAAAATCCCGTATTTTACTCTATTATATTTAGTTACTAATGTTTAATCATTTAGCAGTGTTTTTATATTTTTGTAATGTGGTTGGATTGTTTAGTATTTATCAATTATTGAGGGATCAAACCCGTAGTAATATAGTTGGTAATGAAGATAGAGTAAGATGGTTACGTTCATTATATGGCAACGAATTGGCAGTAATAAATTTAGCCATTTAAATTTATCATTACTATAGCTTACGGTATGTAGTAAAACAAGTCATTAATAAGAGTTTATAGAAACTAAATGATAATGGAGTTACATATAGAATTATTTGGGAGTAGAATATGTAGTTATCAGGTTAACACAACAATGTTTATAATTGTAGTAAAAGTCCATATTTATTAATAGAGAGTTAGATGTTTATAGGATAATATAGTAACGTGAGAATCTCAAAAGGTATTATAAGTATATGAATTAAATTTTATGGCTGTTCACTTTTGCATGTAACATATATGAGCATTTAATTTACATTCCTATTTATTAACAGACGTGCACATATGTAGTGAAAGAATATACATAGTATTACTATTTATATGATATCTCATATACAGTCTATGCTTATTATACTGTATAATATTAAAATATATATGTATATAATGATAGAATGAAGATACTAAGAAAGGAAGGAAGCCAATAGGCAGATGTGTGCAAAATCAGAAAGTTTAATTCGGCAATTCATTGATTTACAGTATTCATAGTAAAACGTTCGGTTATCCCGTATCCGTATATTGTGAGTGGTTTTTACCTTTGCTATTATTAAACCCATTGCATTTTTAACAAGTATTTGCATATTAAAATTATATTTTGAAGGTATCAAAATTATATATGTATATATAACATTGCAAAGTTGCAGGTTCAAAAGAGTAAAGGTTATTTGTGTACGTTGATGAACGTAAAGAAAGTGAAATGTTTATATACGTTGATTAACGTATAAGATTTTGAAAGAAAGTTTATTATATTTTTGTGATCATTATGGTTTAAATTTGGGATTAAGTTTATAGAATAAAAGAGATTTGGAAAATCCAAATCCAAAGAATAAAAAAAGATTCAGGAAGGCTGAATCCAACGAAGAAAAAGAGATTCAGGAAGGCTGAATCCAACGAAGAAAAAGAGATTCAGGAAGTCTGAATCCACCTAGGAGATTGGGAAGTCCAATCGGACTTAATATTCAATTTATATTATCGTATTGATCACACCAAAAATTACAATTTTATTATTCGTGCTTTGGGAATTTTATTAAATAAAAGTATTGCTTTTGAAAGAAAATGATAAAATCTATTTTCGACCCTATATTATATTGCAAGGTTGCCAATCACTAAGCTCGTTTGACTTACCCTCGTTTTTATAATGTTTTCAGATAATCAGGCAGATTTTTAGAGTCGGACTAGAGTTAGTCGGGACCAGCCAGACCGTCTAGTATTTCTTTTATTTCCGCTGCTAATAAACTTCTAAGATTATGATTTCGAATGTTGTTTCTTTAGTATTATAAGACCTTATTTGAATAAGTTGCTATCGGGATTTGAATTTCACTTTAATTTGTTGGGATATTCAGAAATAAGAATGAATGTTTGAAGTTACTATTTTAGAGTCTAAATTATTTATTTAATTACTTTTAAGTTATAGGCCTTCATCTAGCACGTGCCGCCGCACGTGTTATTCGGCCGTGTGACGTCCTTTTGGGTCAGGGATGTTACACCTAGTGTGGCGGACAATCAGTTTACAACCCCTACAATGAGTCTGAGCCTTGTGGAAACCGACGGCAGAAGGGTTAGAGGTGCAGATAGCGATGTTGTTGGGTCCCAAGACGCACCGGTTGAGAATGTTGGCGGCAGTACCAGCCGTGGAACTAGAAAGAAGAAATACCACCGCCACAGTATCTACCAAACTGAACAACTTGAAAAGTAAGTGCATAGAATTTTTTAGATTAGTAATGACACTTGGTACTCGAATATGTTCAGTAAGATATTCGTAGAGTGAAATATCTTGACAGCACATGTGGAGAGTGTTTAAAATCCATATTTTATCACATCTTGTCAATAGTTGATTACAAATATAACAATTACAGTAAAACTTTTCTATACGAATTCAAATGAAATTTACAAATTCCGAAGAATTTCAAGTTACAACAATAAACTCTACATTGTTATACACTTTTCCTAAGTAGATATTACAAATAAAACATAATTATTTTAAAATTGTTGAACATAGAGTTCAATAATGATTTTGATTATTACTTTGATTATGCGTTTAATGATTTTAGGGTTTCGATGATATAATGCTTGTCTTGTCCAAAAATAGAAAACGTATATTTCAGGTCTTTAAATGATAGAGCATTCGATAACGAAGCCATAGGTTCAAGCGGAACCAAAATCGGAGCTAAAACGAAGGAGTTATGAGCATTCGAAGATTTACGGGACCAGGATTACAGTCGACCGATCGACTGGACAAAAACGACCGATCGTTTTTGGTCCAATTTCTTCCAGTGAGTCCAGTATAAAAACGACCGATCGTTTTCAGAAAACGACCGATCGTTTTCAGAAAACGACCGATCGTTTTCAGAAAACGACCGATCGTTTTCAGAAAACGACCGATCGTTTTCAGAAAACGACCGATCGTTTTCTGTAAAACGACCGATCGACTGCAGAAAACGACCGATCGTTTTCTGCAGTTTTCGAAAACAGCTTTTCAGTTTATTCTGGAAAAGAGCTGTTATATCTTCAACGGTCATAACCCAGAAAAAACAGACTTTGCTGTTATATAAACCACCTCAATCTCTCTCCTAAATCACCAATTACAATATCTATTAACATCCAAATACCTCTTTCAATAAAAACCCAATTTATCACCATTTCGGTGAAAATATTCGAAAAAGAGGAAATCAAAGAAGAAAGGGACTCAAGCTCGATCAACAACCAAGACTCACCAATTAGCTTATTTAGAAGCAAATAGAATAGTGAGTGTAGTTACATTTTTGTAACAAAATTGTATCGAGTGTTTTATAAACTCAATTGTGAGCGAGTGAACGGGTAGAGGCTTTGTAAGCAAGTGAAGCTTAAAAGCTCTAGGTTTTTCATTCGGGTACTCATAAATTGAGGGGGAGTCGTAGACTCGTAGACGTGTTCTCTTGCACTTGTATCAAGAGTAGGAACCTCGGGTAGAGGGTGAGCCAATCGGTCGATTGAGCTCGATAGGGTTTGTAAAATCCGGAAGAAACATTTTAGTGAAATACTCGGTAGTACCGAGGAGAGGACGTAGGCGCGTTTGCCGAACCTCTATAAATCACGGTGTCATTTTCTTCCCTTGCTTTTAATTTCCGCAACTTATATTCTTGCTTATTTATTGCTTGCGTTTAGTTATTTTAGCTATTCATTAATTCTTGTTATAACGCTTAAGCTTAGAATTGCATAAGTTGGGTGGTTAGTTGCATAGAATTTTAATTAGGCGAAAATCGCCATAAACCTTATTCACCCCCCTCTAAGATTTAGCCGCACACGGGCCAACAAAAATTAACTAAAACTTAAATATATATACATCATGTAAGATATTTGAACAAGGTTTATACAAAGAAACAAATGAATCATGCCAAAAAGCTTCGAGAATGGTAGACAGTAAAAAACATTTTGACTTCAATAAGAAAGTGTCCATGTTGGCGAGCTTTTACCTATGCGTAGTGGCGGGGCTTATGTATGATAAGGGGTTACCAGGGGTTGCCACGACAACCACACAAATTTCAATAATTTGATTTTTTTACAGTGTTTTTTCGGCTAATTTGTAAATATAGCATTTTATCAACCCCTTAATTAAATTTTATTTCCGACAACCCCTTTTAAAATTATATATTGTTTTTGTAATTACACACCACTAGATTTTGTGTTGTGATACTAGTAAAGATTATTAATTTTAAAGGCTAAAGATTAAAAAAGTAAAGAAAAAATATCAAAAAATCTTTGAAAAAAGAAGGAGAAAATAAAATTGAAAAATGATTTTAGTGACTTTACTTACAATAAAAACTAACTACAAATGTATTATTGATTATTAGTGTCATAGACACTAATTAAATATGAATCTAGATGGTTCTAACATTTTCATTGTACTATATTCTAAGGCCTAATATCTACTTAGTCAAATTATTATTACAAACATTACAAAAAATATCAAAATTAAGATTAAATAGTTTTCAATATATTACAAAAAAGATTATATGTAAAGAATCATGCATATTTTAATTTAGAGAAAAAAAGAAGTTATAAATCTAAAATTTCTATATTTTGATCAATATGTTGTCCATAAATCATGAATTTGCCAGGAATAAATTATAACATATACAAAAAGTACTTCAAAATTTTAACAATTTGAGCATGGTTGAAAAGGAAATAAAAACAATGTTGTAAATTATTATTCAATTTTGGAACTTTGAGTATTAAATATAAATTTGGAATTTTCTGTTCACTTTACTAAATTGGATTTTTAGGTTGTTTTTTGTATTTAATTTATAAAAAAACTTAAGTCAAAACTCTTTAATTAGCCAAAACAGACAGTTGGTTAAGTGACACTCCGAAAATAATTTATTTTGATATGTTGTATACAAGAGGGTGTTTTTTTTTTAATATTGAAAACGTGAAATATTTATGTCCAGAATAATTTAAGGAAACTTAGTGCCGATAGTTTTTTTAGCAACCCAAAGTTAGTTTTTTTAACAGATTTTCTATGTGATCTGTTATCATAAACTCCATTTAGTAAAAAAATTCTTGGTTACACTGTTATGATTATAAAAAAATGCTAATGCATGTATAAGTAATTATTAATTTATTTTTATTTGCTATAGTTTTTTCAAGGCATGCCCATATCCAGATGACAAGCAGAAGAAAAAACTAAGTCGTGACTTGGCATTGGACCCTTTGCCAGTCAAGTATTGCACTACAAAATAATGTTTGATTTAGTGAGAGTCAAAAGCTGTCACAAGTCTGTCGCTAATTTAAAAAGTTGTCACAAATCTGTCGCAAATTGACTAAACTGTCACAAATCCGTCACAAAAACCGTCGTTAATAGGCCCGTAACAAAAAATACCGTCACTAATCCCGTCATTATTTGAGTATTTTTTTGTAGTGATTGGTTCCAAAATAGGCGCACTCAAATGAAGGTTTAGTTGAACACCTCACTCTTTAATTCTCACTCTAGCTATCTAGTCTCTTGTACAATTTTTTCCTTTATTAAAATGCACATACGCTATTCTAGTTTATGCTATATAGACTTTGACATCAACTGATAACTTAAAAGGATATTGAACAACTTTCTTGGGCTCTTTTGGTTGTATCCTACAAGGCTAAAAGTGATAGAGTAGAACTTTGTAAAAAGATATATAACAAGGTAACAAACAGATTCGCTCGGTAAAAATATAAAACCAGGGGCAGAAATTTGAGTACAAAATTTCAAATAGTTTTCATGCAAAAAGAAAAAAGACGAGGTAATTAGTAAGAGCAAAAGATCTAAAAGGCAGAAATTTAAGGGAATCGTATTTAAATGTAATAAATTGTTATTAGATTTTACGTATTTTGTGTAGTCTATTATGAATTTTTATTATTATTAATATATTTTTTGGTTTAACAGGAGATAAATTTGGTATGTTGTGTTTTTTTTAAGTATTTTAGATAGTGATAGTTTTTGAAAATAAATAGTTCACACATGCATATTAGACAGTATAACTTGTGTAACTAGGGGCGGAGCCAACACAAAATGTTTAGGGTTGTCAAAATTAAAATATATAATTCATAATATAAAAAACGAAAAAAACAAATTTATATTAAATATTTAGGTTCCCATATAGGCGGTAGGATTGACATAAGTGGTTGGTAAATTCGCATTCAAATTTTTAGCTGAAACATTTTGAGTACTCCGTATTGAAAAAAATAATTATCAATCATGGTTGATTTTCGTTTTACCATTTTTCTAATATTCAAAGAGGAAAAACCTATCTAAATCAATCATCAAACTTTTCGCATGGTAATTAAAAAATAAACTGATTAAAACAATACAGCATAGAATCAAAACATAATAAAAACTAAAGCCATCAAAATAAGAAAATTAAAATAGGCAAGATCTTAGATACCTTTCCATACATTATTATACATTTATAAGCATGTATCTTCACATCAAGAATGGTACGGAGTAAACAAATTTTTTTATTCAAATTTCAAATATTTTTGAAAGTAAATCTTTTGTAATATATATTTACTCCTAACAATTATTTGTTACATAACATTTTTATTATTAATTTTGCATATAAACTCTAAAGTTAATTTATAATTGTATGTTTTCCTTAATATTATATTATACTACTTAGACAATGCATTTCTTCTGACACATGGGTTGACTTGTCATCAATTACAATAATTTACTATTTTATATCTACTAATATTATCACTACATGAGATTTCGTAGTAGTTTATTACATAAATGATATTTCATTGTGAAAGGTGTTGCCAACAAAAAATATTAATGGATTGTCATAATACATTATTTATAAATTAGTTCGAAAAACAGTGCTAAATAAATATTTTTAAAAAAAAATTATGGGGTTGCCGTGGCAACCACTTGTCATATATGAGTTCCGCCGCTGTATGTAGTAATACTTTTTCGTCATTAGCCTTTTTTTTTTACCTCTCAGATGCAAAATGAGAGGCATGAAAAGGTACAATTTCGGTTAAAGAATGAGACGCTTCATGCTGAAAATATGAGGCTAAGAGACACACTCAACAACTCCCTTTGCCGCGCTTGTGGTGGTCCAAGTGCTGTCAATGATCCTTTGGACGAGAATCATTTGCGAATGGAGAATGTCCGTTTGAAAGATGAGGTATATATGTTGCACTTTATCCTTTTATAATAATTTCAATAATATATGTTTGACATTGGTTTGACATGCCTTTTGAACCTGGTTATATAAGAAAAGATTTCAACTTGATCTAAAACTGCAGGTGGTTGTCCCGGATAGCGCCATGCGGAATAAGATGAAATTATGAAAAATGTTTGTTGTGAAATGGTTAAAGTATTTGTGTAGTGAAATTGCAATAGCTGCAACTCAAAGTTATATTTTAGTTTTAACTTAAGAGACTTGAGTAACATATTTAGATTTCTGATGATCTATTTATCAAGAACACAAATTGACTGAAGTCTTGCATATACTCCTATTATATACATTTCCATATATAGATAATCAGATTATGCAATTTTCTCATAATTTCACATGTTTATGTGTGAGTAAAGTTTTAACATCCATTATGCATATAAGTGAATAATAGAAGTCCAACTTCCAACAAATTTCTTGATCATGAATCTAGAAAATGACTATTAATTGTTATGAACATGGATGTGGTTTAGCACTATGAACTTTTTCTCTCATGAAACAGTTTCCAATAACAATGAAAGGTATGTACCATGAATGTTGCAAACAAGAAAAATCTAAATTTGTCATTCAGAATGCTACTTTGGATCTTTGGTGGTGCTTTTCTCAATAAAAGATTACTACTTTATGATTATATATGAAAATGATGGTCTAATTTGAGTTAGAATTTGAACCATGTAATTAATTATTGAACGGTAAAAAAATTAATTTGCATATTGCCATTTGATATCTTTAGTCTACACAAATTGCATCATAATTGGACATAGTGGTTCAAAATAAAATAAAATCTGGAATCATGGCACTAATCGAGAAAACACAAACTATTCAGAAAATGCTAAAAACTCACTTATACAGTTCAACAGTAGTTCTTGCCTATATTTTTAGTTTTATTTTATATATATTTTTTCCTTCCAATTTTGGTTTTAAACTTGTAAAAAATTTCAGATTGAACGGATGAACAATGCAGCCGCAAGACGTGTCAACAATCTTATGCCATGGGTCCCACAAACCGGTATCTCTGAGAATGGAGTTACAGGAAGAGAGCTATGTGTATCGGCCCAACACACTAGGCAAGTTATTGGACCCAAATCGGACTTCGAGAAACAAGTGCTTGCTAACGTGGCGAGTTCAGCAATGGATGAATTGGTCATTATGACCCAAAGGAGACATGGGTCATAATGACCAATGTCTCCTTTGGGTCAAGGAGTATTCTCGGATTTTTTTTAGAGGTTGGCCAAGGAGACATGGGTTTAGATCAGAAGGCACTCTTGATTCAGCTATCGTTAAGACAAACCATATTAACATTATTACTGCTGTCATGAATGTTGTAAGTATCTACTTTTGGTTATGTAAAATAAGTAAATGGTAAATCTTATCTAAATCATTTTTACAAGAAATTAACTAAGAGCATAAAAAGTTAAGCATTTTCGTGTAGAAAAATGTAAGCTTTTCAGCATAGCATTTTTGAGATTAAAATCAAGCTTTTGAGATTTGAAGAGCACTCTTTGAAAACAAAGGATAAACTTTCAAGTCATTTAATAGATTTTGTGCAACAGAGCAAATATAATGATGGAGCCGCGTTTTGGAAAACATGAAAACGATAATTGATTTTATAATGTAGCCATGGCTCAGAGGACCTTGAGTAATTAAAACAGTTTTTTTCAAGGTCATGAATCATATTATGATTTTTTAATGAATATTAGAATCAATGGGCGAATCTCTTTTGTGCAATCGTGGCAAAAGCTATACCGCTTGAGATGTTGGCGACAGGGCGTGATGGAAGCTACGATGGAGCCTTACAGCTGGCAATTAAGATAGAAGTGCATGATGTTCTCATAGAAAGTACATATGATTTTGCTCACAATTTTATTACAAGACGTACTTTTCTATTTTCTCAAGGTGCATGCAGAGTATCAGATAATGACACCTCTCGTCCCAACGCCGGAGACGACTTTGGTAAGGTATTGCAAGCAGCGGGACGAAGGAATTTGGGTTGTGGTCGATGTTTCCTTGGACGAGATGGAAGCTGATTCTATAATAAGATTCCAAAAGCGATCTTCTGGATGTGTAATTGAGCAATTGCCTAACGGATACTCTAAGGTAAGAAAGAAAACATGCTTGAGTAATTGTCACTCTTCTAATTTATACAATAATACCTAAAGAAAATCAGCGTTCTTTAATAATATGGACATGGTTCAAAGTGTTATATTCATTTTGGTACAATTTTAAAACTAGAGTCTGATTCATCCTATTGTTGCTCAGATAACTTGGATGGAGCATGTTGAGGTGGAGGATAAGGAGAACAACAGTATATACAGATCGGTAATTTGCTCAGGAGTCGCATTTGGGGCAAAAAATTGGCTTTCCATTCTTAATGGGCAATTTGAACGCTTTTCTTGTTGCAGTGCAATGGGTATTCCTTTTAATAAAGTGAGCAATATCGGTAAGTTTAATACCCAATTAGTACAATGGGGTTTAAGAAAGTAGCGATTACTACCCCGTCGTTTTTTAAATGTCCAATTCAGTACCTGAACATTAATGTTTGAAGCAATTTAGTCCAATTCCGCAAAAAATGGTGATGTTATCGCTGGCACGTCATTAATTTCTTTTAGTCTAGGAAGCAAATCTGTCATTTTGCCAATATATGTATTTGCAAAAGATAAAATAAAACAAAAATGTACTTATACACTAATACATACATTCAAACATACATACAGATACAGATACACATTATACACACACAAATATATCCCAAGGTATGCTTGTCTCTAATACTAATTGGGTATTATACTTATCGGTAATTTCCATATGAGTTTAGTTGATTAAATCCTGCGTCACGATAACTGGTAACGCAAAGCTAAGCTTGTCAAAAATCTTTCAAATCCTCGAAACTTAGAGTAATGACTTGATACAATTCGAATTATTGAAAATTACCATTTAGTAACCAAAGAAGGACTTGCTTTTTATTTAGCCATAGTGAAAAACTCGTTTCCCATTTTATGTTACTTTTGATGTCATTCATTTAATAACTTGAGTTCACATCGACATAGTGTTCAATGAATCGATTTCATTTTTTATCGCCATAAACTGATTTTCATTTGAGATATTGTTTAATGATCTGGTTTTGCTTTTAATGGTCATAAACACCAACAATTAAGTTATAAAGTTGCCTTTTTTTCTTTTCTTTTTCTAAAATATTATTTAGGAAAGTTTTGAAGCTGAATATTAAACAGTATGTAAGTGTAAAATTTGTCCCAAAGGGAGACTTCCCTAAGCATACACATAAAACTGAAAATATAGTTGATATATGACTATTTTTGTATACAGAAGGAAGGAAAAGCTTATCGAAGATGGCTGAAAGAATGGTGACAGCCTTTTTTAATAGGGTGGGAGCCTCTACTGCTAACCGTTGGAAAACACTTTCTCATATTGGACCTGATGAAGTAAAGGTGATGACCCACAAAAGCGTCAACAAAAAAGGTTGCCATAATGGCATTGTCATCACTGTTGCAACCTCTATCTGCCTTCCTACTGCAGCAAGGAGAGTTTTCAATTTTTTCTTTGATCAGAACAACCGACCTAAGGTGAATTTTCTCATTTCAGCTTCTTCTTTTGGACGAACTATATGAGAAGCTAGGGTCCTAAGTTTTACGATCACGTTGATATTCCTACGAGTTAGACTAAGCTTTTCGCACTACCTACAAGTATGTATACTAAGGCCTCGTTTGGTTAGTCCCACACTAACAATCCAGACAGATGCTGAGTATGTTTTGAAAATATGGTCGAATTAATAGTCCTCGACTAATAATATCAAACCTTTGACGATCATTTGATTTCCAACTTTCATTTATGGTCCCGTCCTTCATTAACCAAACAAACATAGGTCTTGTGGACCCCATATAGTGTCAGTCCCATGACCAAGTACCCCAACAAAACAAATCCTTAGTATTATCTAATGCAAGTATTGAGAAAGTAGTTTATAAATTTTCATTTACATCATTGGGTATTGTGCTTATGTTTCCCTATCCAAGGGTTTCTTTAATGAATAATTCGATACCATAGTTTATAAATGAGAATACTCCGATTTTTTTATTATTGTCTAGATAAGCGTGCATATTGTTATTAACCTTTCGAATGTATGTCGGTTTGGAAAATACAGTGGGACATCCTTACCAATGGTGCAAATATATATCAAATGGCGAACATGACTACTGGAGAGCTAGCTGGAAATTCCATTAAGTTGAGCCGCGTAAACGTAAGTTGGATAAGCTTCACTTACATACCAACACTATACTGTTTAGCGTTAACATAATTTCGAATTTATTAAGGAAAACCTATATTTCTTAAGAATATGTACAAATCAATGTAGCATCATTGAGAACCATCGAGTATCAAATGATAAACAGAAAGAGGAAAAGAGTCGGTAAGATTGAACATTATTGCGCATCCATACCAAATATTAAAAAATGATTTTCAACCTTGGGTTTTCTTTAATCAAAAGTCCCAGAATTTGTACTAAATGTATATTTCCTCCTACAAATTAACCATTTTTTGTCATATAAACTAATCTAGGGTATGTCAGAGAATCTGAACAGTATGCTGCTCCTTCAAGAGAGTTTTGCTTACCCAACAGGGTTCGTCATTGTCTACTCACCCATTGATCCTAGTGCTATGACCGGGGTGATAGACGGTGGAGACACAAATGGAGTTCCGTTTCACTAATTTTATTGTTATCTCCAATCATCAATACTTTATATTCTCTAGATTTTATTTTATATTGTTATTTTTTTATTAAGTTTTTCCTTCTATGCTTTAATGATTTCTAATTATTTGATTAATATTTTTTTTTATACTATTTGCAAGTATACTCTAATTTTTCACTTGTTGCTATTTGTTTTTCTCCCATAGTGCTATCTATTTTTCTTTCATGGTTTTTTCTTCCATTTTGGTGTCACGAAGGTTAGACTTTTAGTTTGCTGTTTGATGCTAGCTATCAGATGCTCTCTAGTTCTATGTTCTTACTATATTTTCATTTGATACTATATACTCAATTATTGTTTTTGAAATTTATTTCCATTTTTTGGTTGGGTGCTTTTGGTTGCTCTCTACCTCATTTTTTTTTATTCTTCTTTGATTCTCTAATTTTTTCCTCTCAAATTGTAGTTTTAAATGTCAATAATATAAAAAAGTTTTCTTTCTTTTCAAAACTAAAACGATAAGTTCTACGTTTTTACAATTTTTCCATTTGATGCTATATACTTAATTATTGTTTTTGAATTTTATTCCCGTTTTTTGATTTGTTTGGTGCTTGTTGGCCGTTTCTTTCTACTTCCTTTGTTTGATTCTCGTTTAATGCTCTAAATTTCTCCTCTTAAATTGTATTTTTATGTGTCAATAATGTAAAAAAGTTTTCTTTCTTTTCAAAAATAAAATTACAAGTTTCACGTTCTTACTATATTTCAATTTGATGCTATATAATTACAGAAGCTTGTAAATGACCCCTAAACCAGGTGATCTCTATTAGCCCGAGCTGTTTTATTTCTTGGAAGCCTGTATATATGATGAAAACTTCTAGTTTGTAGATACCTAGTATCATTGTACAAAGAGGACGATATCTACAATATTGGTTATATATTACTTTACTGCTAAGATTCGATTTCCAAGCACACCTCGTTCTCTCTTGTATGTATGTGCCTCTTATCTCTTTTAAACGTATAATAAGTTATTTCGATGTTGGTGCTTCTTTTGTTGTACATCTAAACTTGCTTGCTTGGGACTTCTATGAACCCATCTATATTAGATTGTCATCAAGTGTCGAAGATGAAGTCAATAAGATGGAAAAATGTTCTTCCCAAAGCGTGAGAGAAGATGAAGATCAAGATTTGTAACATAGATATATGAAATAGTTGTTAAAATGTTGGCTCGAGTATAAAGCAAGAGCTTTTGAGAAGGTGAAGATTGCCCAACCATGCATACTTTTCCAGTTTACGTAATGGAAGACATGGACAGCAAGAGTTGAGTCTTTCTAAACTGATAGTACATGTGAGTAAAATATTTTACCAGGTCAAGTACTTGTAATTCAACAATCACCGACTTATGAAAGCCTAATTATTGTTAGTAGTATGCAGTTTTATTTTATTTTTGAAACTTATGCAAGTTGAAACTCGTTAACTTGATCTGAGCAATCCTTGTCCTGGAACCGAAATTATTCGCTGTACAATAAAAATAATAAAACAAATTTCATTGTTTGGTTGAGTGGGATTAAGATGACATTGGATTTCTAATGAATTGGATCACACAAATACCATGTTTGAATAGCTAAATATGGTCGGTATTATTAGTGAAACGGAATTACAAATAACCTCCAAATTGTGTATTTACAATACCATGGGAAGTGTGATATTAGAAGTCCCGTACTATATATGAAGGGGTATTTGTAATCCCGCTTGAACTCCTAGTCCAGGGACTACGAGTCCCGCAACCAAACGAGGTGTAAGTGTACTTTAACCCTCTTTGTGTGTTACTTTCTAGTTCCTCCACCGCCTCTTACCGTATATTAAATCTACGGTCTGCAGAAATCCACTGTAAACCGTAGATTTAATCTACGGTTTGCAGTGAATCACTGTAAACCGTAGATTTTTTCTACGGTTTGCACAGAATCACTGCAAACCGTAGATCTTTTCTACGGTTTATGTGTTTTTTCAGAAAAAGTGTAGTATAAAAATTCAAGCTCATTTTATAATTATCCTTAAAAACTTTCTTTAGCTAAATAATTCGACCGTGCAAACAGATCACTTAGACCATTCACATCAATCCCATCAAAATCAACTTTTTTGAAAAGTTTACTTGTAAAAACCTCAAGCACATCAGACTCATAGTAAACTCCGCCACTATATATGCCTGTCTATAGTTGGATAAGAGTAGTTCTACCCATCTATAAAAAAAACAATATTATTTTTTATCCCGCTTTTATCTATATATTCATTCAACATCCAAAAAGTTGATTAATTTTTACAATGAAAAGTAATAAAGTATTAACACAACGAATGTTTTGGAGAGACTTAAACACCATCTAAAACGTAAATGCTTCTCTAAAGCTAGTTGATTTACAGACGGTCTATAAGACTATAAACGACTGGTATATTAGGAAATAAGAGAAAATACAGAATGGGAAGAAAAACGAACAAATTGGGAATAAGCTTACACTAATTCACAAACCACAGTATGTGTCAACAAATTCTATCATAACATACGCTTACACTAATCTACAGTCGCATTATCTGATACTACTAAATTTTTCTCTCATTTTTCTATCAATGATGTTATACTGCTCAACTTGCTCATCATTGTCATCTCCCTTTATGAAATCATGCCAGAAAGACTTGTCCGGATTGAGATTTGGGTTTTGTGTCCGTTTGTTCAACATTTTTTCTCCATCAATTATGGCCCAAGAACGTCTTCCATTAAGAAGAAACCAAAAGTTCAAATTCTTGCAGATTTGCTCCACCTCTTCAAGACATACTGAGTCGGAACCACTTTTATATTCCGATAATCAAGTACCTTCATAGAATGGCTACACAAAATCCCCTCAAACTCGAATTTCATACAGCTACAAGCAACCGAATCTTCAGCCAAGCTGTACATAACAGTATATTCATGCAAATCACCAAGCCTGCCAACTTTGAACTCAATCGTTGCCTCGTTATCATTGCATTGGTTCACCAGAGAATCAAGGAACTTTTCGTATTCTTTTTGGAATAACTCGAAAATTGTCGGGGTGTAGATATCTCTAACACGCTTCAACAGAATTATATCCCCCATCAATCTTGGCAACTGATCACTCATATCATAATTTGCCTGTATCTCATTGTAACGCCAATCTTTTAACAGCTTTAAAAACTGATTTAAGCACGAAAGTATGTCAAAGCTCGATTTTATATACTTCCTTACTTTAGGAAGCAAATGATCAGCTATTTGAGCACATTTCATATCAGCACAAAAAATATGTCTCCCGACTAAATACCAAAGACTTTGAGAGAGAGACGAGAAATCCGTTGATAATACTTTCTCACTAGTATTTGGGGAATTCAACTGGGAACGGGTCAGTTTACAGTACTTTCTGAAACTGCCAAGGTCCTGAGGGAACTCAGAAACAGATGCATCGGCGACTTTCCCAACCAATTTGGATTTTGTAAATTTTACCACAATTTTTAAAACATATCATTATACATCTCGGAAAAAAACAAGACGCGTATTTGTGTTTACATCGTGAAACCGTGAAGATTTGCACTAAATAAATATTGATTTGGAAAGTTTTTAAAAAAAAATATCAAAATTAATGTAGAAATTGATATCGATATATCATCCCATGATTCACATGTACGATGTACCGATCAATTATATATTTCCGGAAGTAGGTCGTTTTCGAGTAAGAAATTAATTTACCTTATCATCTGAAATTGACAGAATATTCATGACTCATGAGTCTCATAAATTTTCTTAATGTCTGCACATGTCCCTTTCAGAGATCATTGATTGACTACAACCCAATTTATAATAATCGCACGTGGCCGTCTGTGATTAATGCAGACGGCGGCTATATTAGTGTAAAAGTGTATAAGTCACGCCACGTAATAAAAACTCAATCTATTAAAAATATAATTTTTTTTAATTAATATTTAAATTTAGGGTAGACTTAACTACAGTTGCAATATATTTATTTGGATTTTTAGTAAGTTTAGTTTTTAGTACGTTGCGTGATTTATACCATTAACGTCTGTATTAATCACAGACGGTCTAAGCCTTTATAATCGGTACGTAGGGCATCTTTGTTTACATTAATTTTTAGGACGCATATAGTACTAATTATCTCATTTAATTCATTTAATACTTTATTTAGCAGACCATTCGTCAATTGATATTAAAAGATATATGGGACTATTCCATGTATAATAAGAGTTTTAGTTATAACTATGCATGGATTATGGTCGGCGCGCCTGATCCATAGACACTCAATATGTATTCCGATTCGATGGAATTCAGAAGTCAAAAAAATTCATAATCCCGTCCCGACAAAAGTCGAGTCCCGGCTATTCCCGATCCCGAATATTTCCGGATAAATACACAATGTCGAAATTTATCCGGAAATTGATTGATTGTTAATTACCATTATATTATATGTACTCTTTTTACAGGAACTGCTTAAAAAGGACAATAAGAACAAAAATTGCTCGAAAAATAGATGAATTGTAGTGCTTGACACCACTGTAGTTTTTTAATTTATAATTAACGGGAAAAAATACATTTAGTATACATAACTATAGTGCTGTTAACGATTTGCGTACTCATCTTTCAAAATTTTTAATTTAGGTACCACACTATAATAACTTTCCAATTTAGGTACCACCGTATAAATAAATCACGGAATTATGTTACGTGACATTTGACAAACATTAATCTGAGAGGCTAATTTAACAATTTTGCACAAAAATATGTCATCCTACAAAACTTTTTCCCCAATTTCACACATAAAAAAATTTAGCATATAATCTAAATTTTTGTTATGTGTGAAATTGGGAGAAACGTTTTTATAGTATGACATATTTTTGTGCAAAATTGTCAAATTAGCCTCTCAAATTAATGTTTGTCAAATGTCACGTGACATGATTCCGTGATTTATTTAGACGGTGGTACTTAAATTGGAAAGTTATTATAGTGTGGTAACTAAATTGGAAAATTTGAAAGGTGTTTACCCAAATCCCAAATCGCTAAAAACATATAGTCTGGTGTAATAAACCTATAAAACCCCTATAATTAACTTACAATTCATTTTATTACCAAGTCATTTGTCAGTTTTTTTTATTACAAATGAGTTGTAAATCTACAAACAAATTCTATTACAATAAAAAAAATTAATTTGTAAAAAAGCTAAAAGAAACACCAACAATCTAACTTTTTCAAAGCTAAAAAACTGAATAACAAAAGACCCATGAATTTCTGTAATAAAAAAGCTAGAAAAAGCTAAATAGAAAGAGCATTGGCTAAAAGTGTGGAGATGATCAAGATTTACTTGTGAGTTCCATAGTATAAGGTGAAAAGGCAAATACGTAATTATTAGGGGTGGCATCGGTACGGTACCGATCTTTTTGAACTCATACCAATACCATACCGAACTAGTTTGGTTTTCAAAAATTAGTACCATTACCGAACCAAACAAATCGGTATACCGACTTTCGGTATACCGACAATGTCGGTCGGTATCGGTTTTATACCAAACATGTAATAACTACAAAAAAAATAGAAACTTAACTACTCAATGACTCATGAAGAAAAAGAACATTAACTTTCAAAATCAAAATCAAATGAATTACTATTTTCAGTTGTGCTCTCTACGGAACTTGATCCTAAACTCTCTGCAAAAATATAAAATAATTCATAAAGGTATAAACTACCTTGAACAAGGAATAAAAAGTTAATTAAATCAAGAATCTAACAATTTTGCATATCCTTTTCGACTTCTTCCAGCAAAGTATAAAACTCGAGCTCAATCTCGGGTGGCATCGGTACGGTACCGAACTTTTTGAACTCATACCAATACCGTACCGAACTAGTTTGGTTTTCAAAAATTAGTACCATTACCGAACCAAACAAATCGGTATACCGAAAATTCGGTACCGACTGATTCGGTTCGGTTCGAAAATCGATCGGTTGGTACGGATCGGTACAAAATGGCCACCCCTAGTAATTATAGGAGGATAATAAATAAGCTTAGTTTTCCAGGGCCCAAACGTGTGATTCCATTTGTTTGTTTAGTCAGTGACTCAGTGCACGTCTGTGATTTTAGATTAGTATTATTTTTGGTACATTTAGATTAGTATTATGATATTATTTAAGTATATTGTTTTGCATACTCTTAACTTTAAAAAATACAGTATATTAAGAAGAGATTTGTTTTTCTTTTTTTTCTTTTTTAAAGGGGGTTTTATATCAAATTATGTGATTTTAACAATTTAGTTACTCAACTTTCAATTTTCCCAATTTGGTTATCACAATATAAGAACTTTTCAATTTAGCTACCACCGTCTAAATTAATCACAGAATCATGTCGCGTGGCAGCACGGGCTTGATAAACGTTAACGTGAGAGGGTAATTCGTTAAGCCTTTTCAAAGTATATAAATGTTCAACACATATATTTTTTAATTACAGCAAAGGGGAAAATCTAAGCAAGAACAACTAGCCAAGAAACTACAACAGACTATGATGGAGGAGGAGAAGCAACGAATAAAGATTGCTCAAGGCCTCCCACAAACAACAGACGTGCCAGTGGTGAAGTTCAGAAATATTCTCTTTTGCAATTTTTGATATAGTCATGGTTTGATAAAAAGAAAAGGCATGCTTCAGTATCTGCTAGGTTATGAAAACTAAAGAGATGATGAGCGACAGTACACTTCAGTTTTATAGAAAGAAAAATATATGATGAGCGACTTCGCATTCTGGAGAATGCGAATAGAGGACTACCTCTACGGGAGGAAGATGCATCAGCCTCTTCTCCTTGAGGAAAGGCCGACCACGACCACCGAGGAGGCGTGAAAACTCTTAGACCGTCAAGTGTTGGGAGTGATCCGCCTAACACTATCTAGGAGTGTAGCACATAACGTCGCAAGAGAGACGACGACGATGGGGATGATGAAGATCCTCACCGACATGTATGAGAAACCATCCGCGAACAACAAGGTACATCTCATGTGTAAGTTGTTCAACCTACGCATAGTTGAGGGGACACCTGTCGCGAGTCACGTGAACAAGTTCATCGACACCGTAAATAAGTTGGATGCGGTGGAGATAACTTTTGAAGACGAAGTGAGAGCCCTTATACTGCTAGCATCTTTACCGAACAGTTGGGAATTCATGCGAGCTACTGTTAGCAACTCAATTGGAAAGGATAAACTGACTTACAACGGCATCCGAGATCAAATACTCGCTGAGGAACTCAGGAGATTAGATATGGGTGAATGCTCAAGCGATGGAGCAGCCTTGAACATGGGTTCAAGAGACCGGGGTAAGGCCAGGGTATGGGGCGTTAGAGGACGTTCGCAATCCCGAGGTAGAAGAGGACAAAGCCGAGGTGGCAAAGATAGCGATAGAAGTAAGAAGAATCTTCGATGCTATAACTGCCAGGGTATGGGGCACTTCAGTCATGAGTGCAAGCAGCCGAAGAAGAGTACCGGCCATGATCACGTGGTTAATATTGCGAGCGACGAGGATTCGGGTGACTGTTTAATGCTTGCCGAGCAGAGAAATATAGAATCGTGGATTCTAGACTCTGGGGCATCATTTCACACAACCTCTCAGAAGGATTTATTCGAAAATTACACTGCGGGTAATTTCGGTAAAGTGTATCTGGCCGACGGAGAAGCGTTGGAAGTTGTTGGAATGAGCGATGTGAAGATTCGCATTCCAAATGGATCGGTATGGAAGCTGACGAAAGTGAGGCATGTCCCGAGGTTGACCAAGAATCTGATCTCAGTAGGTCAACTCGATGCCGAAAGGCACTCCATTTCGTTCAGCTGTGGAGCTTGGAAAGTTTCACGAGGAGCTATGGTGATAGCCCGAGGGAGCAAGGTCGGTACGTTGTACATGACGACCGATGAGGAGTGTACAGTAGCGGCAGCTGTGTCACAAGACTGCTCTGAACTGTGGCATCGACGGTTGGGTCACATGAGTGAGAAGGGGATGAAGGTGTTAGCGAAGGACAGCAAACTTCCAGGCTTGAAGTCTGTCAACCTCGAGATGTGCGAAGGTTGCATCTTTGGGAAGCAGAAGAAAGTAAGCTTCCGGAAGGGTGGAAAAGCTCCCAAGGAGGAGGAGCTAGCACTGGTCCACTCAGACGTATGGGGACCATCTCCAGTAACCTCACTGGGAGGAGCTCAGTACTATGTGACCTTCATCGATGATTCGACGAGGAAAACATGGGTCTATTTCTTGAAACACAAGTCTGAGGTGTTTAAGAAATTTCAAGAATGGAAGGCCATGGTCGAACTAGAGACCGGGAATAAACTCAAATGTTTGAGGTCTGATAACGGCGGAGAGTACATTGATGCGAAGTTCTTAGAGTTCTGTGCTCAAAGAGGCATTCGAATGGAGAAGACCATCCGAAGAACGCCACAGCAAAATGGCGTGGCCGAGCGCATGAACCGAACAATCAATGAGCATGCTAGGAGTATGAGACTGCAAAGTGGGTTGCCCAAAGCCTTGTGGGCACATGCAGTAAGCACGTCGGTTTATCTCATTAACCGCGGACCCTCAGTGTCCCTAGAAAGGAGGATTCCCGAGGAGGTATGGATAGGAAAGCCTATCTCGTATGAACACTTGGAGTGTTCGGTTGTCTGTCATATATCCATGTCGACATAAATGAACGTACCAAGCTTGACTCGAAATCCAAAGTGTGTTACTTTGTGGGGTACGGTGGAGCTGAGTTTGGATATCGCTTTTGGGATGGTCAAACAAAGAGGATCATTCGCAGTAAAGATGTCATCTTCAACGAAAGCATTTTGTACAAAGATCGACAAAATGTGGAAGAACAAGCGCTCCCATCCGAGGAAAGTGGTATGGTCGACATGAATGCGTTTCCAAGATTGGACTTGGAAAATGACACTGAAGATGAGCCAGTGGTGCTCGACAACCCACCAGCAGAGGTTGAAGAGGCCGAGGAGCTGCCCCAAACTCCCCGACCTGAATTAGGCCGAGGTCATCGCATGAGGAGACCTCCTGCCCGATACTCTCCTTCCCTGCATTACATATTGCTCAGTGATGCAGGAGAGCCCGAAAGTAGAGAAGAAGCTCTGGAGCTGAAAGACTCGAGCAAGTGGGAGCTTGCGATGAAGGATGAGATGAAGTCGCTTGAGAAGAATGTGACTTGGCAGTTAGCCGAACTGCCCAATGGAAAGAGGGCACTGAGCAATAAATGGGTGTTCCGACTGAAGGAGGAACAAGACGGCACGAAACGGTATAAGACACGCCTAGTAGTCAAAGGGTTCCAGCAAAAGGCAGGAATTGTCTACACCGAGATCTTTTCACCAGTCGTAAAGTTGACGACTATTCGGCTATTGTTGAGCATTGTTGTAAATGCGAGTCTTCATCTTGAGCAGTTAGATGTGAAAACTTCCTTTCTCCATGGAGATCTTGATGAAGAAATTTACATGCTCCAACCTGAAGGGTTTGCCGAAAAGGGAAAAGAGAAACTGGTCTGCAAACTGAGGAAGAGCTTGTACGGGCTAAAACAAGCACCACGGCACTGGTATAAGAAGTTTGACAGTTTCATGGCGGATACCGGGTTCGAAAGAAGTGATAGTGATCACTGCTGTTTCGTGAAGAGATTTGCGAACTCTTCGTACGTCATACTACTGTTGTACGTAGATGACATGTTGCTCGCCGGGTCGAGCCTTGTTGAGATTAACAAGGTCAAGCAACAGTTGGCGAAACAGTTCGAGATGAAAGATTTAGGTGCCGCAAATCAGATCCTCGGTATGAGGATATCTCGTGGAAGGGATGGGTCCCTGTTTCTGTCGCAAGCCGAGTATGTGAAGAAAGTGTTGGCACGATTTAGCATGAGTAATGCCAAAGATGTAGGCTCACCGCTAGCCGCACACTTTAGAAAGTGTTGGCACGATTTAGCATGAGGAAGGAAAGGATCGTATGTCGAACATACCCTATGCTTCAGCAATTGGTAGCCTGATGTACGCTATGGTGTGTACAAGACCGGACATTGCCCATGCAGTGGGAATTGTCAGTCGTTACATGAGTAACCCGAGCAAGCACCATTGGGAAGCTGTGAAGTGGATATTGAGATATCTCTCGGGTACCGTGAGTTTGGCATTATGTTTCCGGAAGACCTCGGAAGGCCTGCACGGCTATGTGGATGCTGACATGGCCGGTGATCTGGACAGCCGAAAGAGCACAACGGGATGTGTTTGTACCTACGGTGGTACTGCTGTGAGTTGGACATCGAAGCTGCAAAAGATTGTTGCATTGTCGACCACAGAGGCTGAGTACGTCGCGATGACGGAAGCAAGCAAAGAGATGATTTGGTTGCAAGGTTTCTTAAAGGAGCTCGGTCAGAAAACCGACAAGGGAGTTCTGCACTGTGATAGTCAAAGTGCAGTTCAGCTAGCTAAGAACCCTGTATTCCATTCATGCACCAAGCACATACAGATTCGTTACCATTTTATCCGGGCTGTTCTGGAAGATGGAATCTTCGCGCTAGAAAAGATTGAGGGCGCTAAGAACCCCGGCGATATGCTAACGAAGACTGTTACAATCGACAAACTGAGGCTGTGTGCAACCTCAGTAGGGCTCCGAGCTTGAGGCTCAGGGTCGCCGCTATACTGGAAGAATGAAACTCGCCGATGACGGCAGAGTATCAATTACTATACAAGGATACCGATGGGAGCATTCTGCTCGGTGGAGCACAGTGAATTCGGTGGTCGGGGTTAATTGGAGTTCTTTTGAAGCACTCGACATTTGACTCCAAGTGGGAGATTGTTGAGTTGTGGAGCCAAATGTGGTTTGGGCATGTTTTCTAATTATCCCACATCACTTGGAATTGTAATATGACCCACTAAGGGTTCTATTTATATGCTCCAATATCTTGTATTTTAATTACACCTTTAGTCAACACCTCTATATTATAAAGAGAGAGTTCTATTTGCGAGAGAACCATACCTTGTAACTAGGCTAGATTACGATTGTAATCCTCTTAATATATATAAGTGCCACGTATAGCGGTCCGGAGACGTAGCCAATTTGGGTGAACTCCGTTATCAAAGAGTGTGTGCTCGGTTTAGTATTTCTGTCTTTCTTTGTGTTCGTCTGTATCGACCCTAACACAATGGGGCTTGCTGAATTTAACGAAAAGGTACATTAGAATATTTATAGTAGGCTCTTACGATATACTGCTTAAGTCCTTGAATTGGATCTTGGTGGGCATCAGATAGACATGTTTTATTGTAAATAAAATTTATAAGTGCTGCCGGTGCTGCATAACCTTATTTCTAATCAGTTTTTAAATCCAGTTCTAAGGCCGTGCTTTGCTGTAGCTATAGCTGAGCTATTTTGCTTTTTTTGTCCCCCTTAAAGCTGAGTCTATTGGGTCAACCAGCTTAAAGATGCTGTCTTAAGCTTGATTAAACCTAGTCTTTTTTTATATTCTGTATCGTACAAAAAATTCAGCTAATTTGCTTTGAAACTACACATAATCAATTGGGATTTTCTAATGGGTATATAGTGAAAATGTGGATAAACTTTTTTCTCTAAATGCTGTTGGCTGCTGTGATGCAAGTAGTTCTCCTCCTTGTTAAGAATATTTTTGCTAATCTCTTTATTGTTAGGGGTTATTTAGTTTCATCTCTTAGCTTATACTCTGATTGTTCTTTTGATATAAAGATGCCTATGTTATGATATTCCTTTTTTAATGAAAATTGACCATCTTTCCTTTTTTTTTTTGAAAGAAAAAAGTCCTCATATATGTTCTTCTCAAGCTTACTATCTGTGTATACTTTATTGATCCTGAGCTACCTTCACTGTATCGTGTTGGATATTTTAGGTTTCTGTTGCTCCTGGAGGCCGTTGGAGTAGATTTAAAACCTATTCAACAATTCAAAGAACTTTGGAAATATGGGGGTTTGTTTTCACATTTATCTTTAGAGCTTGGTGGAACACTCAGAAAATTTCATATCGTGGTAAGCTTGTTTCCTGGAAGAGAATTTGGTATGAATTTTCATTTGCATACTGGAAGTAAGCAGCACAACGTCAAACTATAAGTGTGATATGGTAAAATGCTGTTGAGAAAAAGGATTAGGAAAAAGAAATTTTGCCCTAGTCTGAATCTCTCAGTTTGTTGAATTTACAACTCTACGTAATCATCTGAATTTTCGTTATGAATCAGAGGTCGATTGGTTTTCGATCTGTTGCATACAAAAATTTGGACACCAAATGGAATGGATATCGTATAAAATTATTCACCAACTCTGGAATATCATACATTTTACATTCGCTTTATGTGCTTCATATCTAACCCAAATGTATGTATGATCAACATGAATATAATAGAAGATGCACATGAATGTTAAATATTTCCTTACTCTATCTGTCGGTTCCCTTTGATTGGATATTAAATTTCCTATTTTAATATTGTTGTAATCTGGTTGATTCATATGATATTCCTTGACCAGTCTAATGCAACAGAATCTTCCCTGCTATCTGGAAAATGTATGTACCTTTTCTTTGATGTGAATAATACAGGATTTTTTTCTATTAAATGGACTTCTTTTTTTTCCGGAAAATATTAAATGGACTTTGTAAGATGCATGATAGAACTATTTTCGGTAGAAGCCCTATGATATCATTTAATGTATCTTCATGTTTGTGGTTAGGTGGAAAAACCAAGCATAGCTTTTCTGTTATCGATTTTATTCGTAAATTTCATAAACGTGATCATATTAATGTTGATATTCCAATTGGTCCTACTGAGTTTAACCAAATTATCTTCACTGGTTTGTTATTATTGGACATTTTAAGTTGTGATCTAGCTCACCATGCAACACATGGTATCAAACACTTGGACAGGATATATAACACTTGAGTTTGAGGTTGAGGTCGTCAATTGCTTATATCTCATCTACATAAGTGAAATTTAAATGGTAATCCATTAATATTATATAAGTACATTTATAAGTCATTAGTGTACAGTTGCTTTGTATCTCACGTATAAAACTCACTCTTTTAAGGGTTTGTACTTCCCATCTGATAAACCACATATATAATGACAAGATCGTCATGCAAAAGATTTAATTTTTAATTGCATCTATTGATATGTTGATATGTTGTGAAATTTATATCCGTTATTCTAGGTGCAGTTATGCAGTTAGCTTCCAAGTACAGTTGCAACTGAAGTTGAAACCTAAGTATAATGATGGACATAACTTGTAAAGTTAAATGTATTTGAATTAAATCACACGTACATTTAACAACGGAGTTCACCCAACTAGCCTACGTCTCTGGAGCACTCATCCAGATTAATGATATTATAAAATCTTACAATATAGAATTCAAGTCTTAATAAAAAAACTCTAATACTCCCTCTAGATTTTTCTGCCTATCTCTATCACTTAAAAGATCAATGGCATGCCACCATTGTTTTTCGTTTTTTTCCGTATAAGTTTTTATCCTAGAATTGCACACGAATTGAACTACCATGTTTGATTTATTGATTGATTATTATTAGAAGGTGGTAGTAGAAAAAAAAATGAGCTAAAGAAGAAAAACATGAAATAATTTGCTTAAGTATTTTTGATCGCGATCATGCATTCGATAAAGCTTGAACGTGACATCCAACATTGGGTGCCTCCAGCGATGAAGTTGATGAATTGAGTGCCTCCGGCGATGAAGTTGATGAATTGAGCCATGTGACCATAAACTCATACTTTTATCGTAGACTATTTGATGACCATAGACTGTATTTAGATGACTATAAATTGTTTTCAGTAGATTGTCTATAAATGTTCACATTTATATCCTAGTATTACAAATGAGACTATTTTGGGTCATTTGATATCCCGTTACACTAATAGTCCCGACCATGTTTGTCCACCCAAACATAGTATTTATGGGACCCGCTGCATTTGTAATTCCATAAGGTACACTATTACTTAAATTTTCACAAAACCAAATTTGTAAATCTAAATTGACAATTAAGTCCATGTTTCATCAATCAAAAAAATAAAAGTTCTCATTACACCTATGGTTAATTTAGATTTCGATGCAAGACATTATTCTATGTACCGTAGAACCAAATTTAACAGTTTATATGCCGATGTAACAAAAAATTTACATCCGCTGATCAAATACTCGCTGAGTAACTCAGGAGATTAGATATGGGTGAATGCTCAAATGATGGAGCAGCCTTGAACATGGGTTCAAGAGACCGGGGTGTTGAACCATGGGGTTCAATAATTGATTTTGATTATAACCTTGATTATGTTTTTAATGATTTTACGATTTCTCTATTTCTATGATATAATGCTTGTTTTTTCCAAAAAAAGAATTTGTAAATTGCAGAACGCCAGAAAGATAAAGCTCGGAAAAACGAAGCCACAGGTTCAAGCGGAACCAGAATCGGAGCTAAAACGAAGGAGTTATGGGCTTTCGAAGAAGACCGAAAAAACTGCCAGAAGAACAGTCGACCGATCGACTGGACAAAAACGACCGATCGTTTTTGGTCCAAATTCTTCCAGTGAGAAGGTCGAAAAAACGACCAATCGTTTTTTAGAAACGACCGATCGTTTTCTGGAAAACGACCGATCGACTGTAGAAAACGACCGATCGTTTTCTGCAGTTTTCGAAAACAGCTTTTCAGCTTTTTCTGGAAAATAGCTTAAAACAGCCTCAACCACTGCCAACGGTCATATACAGAAAAACAGGCTTTGGTGATTATAAAAGCCAACCCAATTGACCTTCAAAAACCACCAATTACAATACATAACATCATCCTTCAACTTCTCTCATAAAAACCCTAAAATCACCATTTTGGTGAATATATTCGAGAAAGAGGGAAATCAAAGAGAAAGAGATTCAAGCTCGATCATCATCAACAACTCACCAATTAGCTTTTTAAGAAGCAATTAGAATAGTGAGTGTAGTTACATTTTTGTAACAAAAATTGTATCGAGTGTTTTATAAACTCAATTTTTGTGAGCGAGTGATCGGGTAGAGGCTTTGTAAGCAAGTGAAGCTTAAAAGCTCTAGGTTTTTCATTCGGGTACTCATAAATTGAGGGGGAGTCGTAGACTCGTAGACGTGTACTCTTGCACTTGTATCAAGAGTAGGAACCCCGGGTAGAGGGTGAGCCAATCGGTCGATTGAGCTCGATAGGGTTTGTAAAATCCGAAAGAAGAATTATAGTGAATTACTCGGTAGTACCGAGGAGAGGACGTAGGCCGTTTGCCGAACCTCTATAAATCTTGGTGTCATCTTCTTTCCCTAAACTTTTACTTTCCGCAACTTTATTATTGCTTATATTCTTGCTTGCGTTTATGATTTCTAGCATTTCATTAAGTATATTAAACGCTTAAGTTTAGAATTTGCATAATTTGGGTGTTAGTTGTTTAGAATTTTTAATTAGGCGAAAATCGCCACAAACCTTATTCACCCCCCTTCTAAGGGTAGCACACGGGCCAACACGGGGTAAATGCAGGGTATGAGACGCTAGAGGACGTTCACTGTAACGACCCAGTCCTCCGACCAGACCCCCACCATCTGCTTCCTAACACCAATATTGTCCGCTTTGGCCCAATTTCGTCCTCGCTTATTGGGCCGCACGGCTTTAAAAGGCCTTGGTGATAAGAAGGAGGATACTTGTACCTTATATACCATATAGGTACTACATATCTAGGCGATGTGAGATAGCTCACTTCTCTTTACCACGGTATTTTCCTACGAAAATCCGGGTTTTTACATTCACAATCCGAAATTGTAACTTTTTTTTGTAGTGATGTTACTATATAAAACGCTTACCAATGTTATTTTGGGTGCATGATAAAAAAGTTATGTTTTAATTAAGTGTCCTTATTGAATAAATGAGTAATTAACATAACTATACTCTACACTCATTATTATATTAACAAAAACATACCCTCAAAACTTATATTATCAAAAACATACATTCAATTAATACGACTCATACTGTTTTAAAAATAACTTAAAACGACTCATATTATTTTTAAAATGAATTAAAAAGACTTAAACCGTTTTTAAAATTACTCGGAGTGTTTTTAAAATGACTCACACTGTTTTTAAAATAATTTAAATCGACTTAGACTGTTTTTAAAATTACTCAGTCTGTTTTTTAAAATTATTCATACTATTTTTAAAATGACTTAAAATGACTCACATTGGTTTAAAATGACTTAAAATGACTTAAAATGACTCAGAATGTTTTTAAATAACTAAAAAAACTTATATTGTTTTTAAAATGACTGAAAAGTACTCAAACTGTTTTTAAAATGACTGTGGAAGATAAAGATAACATTAGGCTAGTTCTTGTAATCAAGAAAAGACTTGATCATGGTGTATATTAATATTGTGTTTTAATTTAGTTGTTTGTCATAGTGCGCACCCAACACAGAAAATATGTGTCAGGTCGAGATACAGTGCAATATTGGTCTCCTTTCTCTTTCGGTCGGGTCATGTTTTTGTCGATCCAAAAAATTACTTCAAGAATAAAAAATAAGATCTATGGAAGATGACATCTATTTCCGTTTCAGATCTGATGGAAGTATGCTCGCAGTAGGCCAGATCTGTTTCGCATATATGAAATCAGATCTTCTCCTCCTTAAACGTCGCACCATATTGCTTAACTTCGGTAACCATATCAGCTGTTCCAGAAAGTACCTCAAACTTTGGCACACGAAACTCATTGGTAATGCTCCCAACTTTGTTAAGCAGCTTAAAAGCTGAGCTTTTTTGGATTGTTGGCTTCCAAAATATTACTGATTAAGCTATCAAAGATTAGTGGGGAAAATAATTTATCTCTCTCATACCATACCTGATATTGCCTACTCTATTAGTGTCGTAAGTCAACATATGCACAGTCCTAGTGAGAAGCATTTGGAAGCTATTTATCGCATTCTAAGGTACCTTAAAATGACATCAGGTCTTGGGTTGCACTTCAGAAACCATAAACCATACAAATATAAATAAAATGTCAAAAAACAAAAAAGTCGGTAAAACCGGTGTACTATTGGCCATAAATACAAGAAAAAAAATGAGGAATATTCTCTACATATGCAAGAACATTACCTAAACCCTAAATCTGAAACCTTAAACCCTAAAACCTAAACCCTAATCCATACAAATATAAATAAAATATCAAAAAACAAAAAAGTCCGTAAAAACCGTGTACTATAGGCTATAAATCCAAGAAAAACAATGAGGAATATTCCCTACATATCCATTTTTACAGCAAAAAATAAAATGAAAACACAGTTTGTACTAATGAGTTTTGAACTCAGGTTTTGTTCATTTATAACCACGGAAACACTTGTTATTTCGCGACAGATTCTTGACAGATTTCTAATAGATTTGGCCATCTCTGAATGAACTTATTCTTGTATTGAGTAATTAATTAATGAAACCGCCATCGTCGAATATTTGGTCGTTTTACTCTAATAATAATTTTTAGAGGAAACTACATAGTATATGTACATAAAAAAAAATATAAATAGTAGCATGTATTTAACGTGGCTACCGAGTTTTGCGTCCATCTCTCCCTCGCTCATTTTAAAAAGCTCGTAGTCATGAACTAAAAGTTGGAGTTTGCAATCCTTAACTTGGTTAGTTCCCTCGTGCACTATTTAAAATAAATGTTAAGAACAGTATAGTTATTTTCTCAAAAAATGAGTACAATTAGCAAGATACCGGAGTGGTCAAGAAAGAGCTTTAGCTCCCCTGAGATATAGGTTCACATTTTGGTAGATATGAGAAAAGCTTTGTGGATCTGCAGGTTGTTCTTCACTACTCAGTTTTAGACGTCTAAGAGAAAAAACTTCGAGGAAATACGATTAGACTGGTAAAGGTGGTTTGGAAACACCACGGGGCCGAGGAGGCAACTTGGGAACGCGAGGATGAGATGAAGAGGAAATATCCTAATCTCGACTTTTCTTTAGGTACGTTCGTTTAGAAGAATGTATTCGCGTGAAATTAGTATTGTACTCTTGGTAGGGTTCTGACATGATTAGTGATTTGAAAAGACAAATCATACAATTTAATGCAAACTCTTTTGTATAAGTTGACACCAATAAATATCAATTTACTAAGGAGAGGATCTTTTTATTTTCTCATTCCCCGACTTATAACTATATCCTCTGTTTTGGCTACTGTAGTCGCTGGTTGCACTATTCCGACTATTATTTCTTGAATTTTTATTAGTAGAAAAGAAGGATTTTGAACTTGTTAGTCCGTAAGTGTCTAAACGTTAGAGGGGGGTGAATAAATTTTACGTACGATTTTCGCGGAATAAAAACTATGAGTTATTAACTTAAGCTAATTAGTGAATTTTATAACTAAACAATTTCGTTAACTATTTATTGCTAGTTTAAGCTACGCAAGCAATCAATATAAGCAATAAATAAGTGCGAAAAGTAAAAGTTAAGAGAAAAGAAATAACACAAGAGTTATAGAGGTTCGGAAAAACGCGCCTACGTCCTCTCCTCGGTATTCACACTACCGAGTGTTTCACTAGAATCTTCTTTGAAGATTACAACCTAATGAGCTAATCGACCGATTAAGTTCCCCCTCACTCTATGAGTATCCCGAATGAAAATACCTAGAGCTTTTAAGCTACACTTGCTTACAAAGCCTCTACCCGATCCCTCGCTCACAAATGAGTTTATAAATTACTCTTACAAGTTTGAATTTGAAATGAATCACTCACTAACAAATAATTTCTTGGTGTTTATAAAATTTCAATAATATTACACTCAAGAATGTTTATGAATAAAAGTGAGAGAATTTGAAGTATAAGCTTGTATGATATTGAATTTGTGTGAATGTTGGGGTGCCTTCAATAATGGATTTGGGGGATATTTGTAGTGCCAAAAAGGTCCATTGGTCCATAGATGACCGTTTGTAGTTGTTGAGTTTATTGATCAATGGTTTTTCAGCAATTACCCAGTTTTTCAGGATAAGTCAAAACGCTGCTTTTTGAATTTCTACAGAAACGATCGGTCGTTGTCTGTAAAACGATCGGTCGTTTTTCTTGTGGACTCTCTGGAAGAAATCAGAACCAAAACGATCGGTCGTGTCTGAAAAACAATCGATCGTTTTTCTTGTGAACTCACTGGAAGAAAATTGGATCAAAACGATCGGTCGTTTCTGCCAAACGATCGATCGTTAATCTCTGAAAAATTCTCGGTTTTCTCGATATAGTTCAAAGGCTCGTAACTTGTTCGTTTGAAGTCCGATTGATGTTCCGCTTGAACCGTTGGCTTCGTTTTTACGTAATATATCATTTCAAACCTTTACCATGCTAGATAAATGATTAGTACGCAAAACGAGATTTTATAATGTTTTACAAATTTTGTTATCATTAAAATAATCGATTAGAATAACATCGTTCAACAATCTCTCCCTTTTTGATGATGACAAAATATTGACTTTAAACATACTATAAGCTCTTTTTTCTTAAACAAGTATAACCGAGATGGGTAGATGACGTTTTACTTGGATAAAAGGTTTTAGTGAAAAAAAAGTAAATGTCACAACATCCGATAAAACGAAGTTTATTAAAGCTAAACGATATGAAAGATAATGAACGAACATAAGTAAGCGAGCGAAAAATTGGCCATAGTTTTGCCTAAAAACGTTCAATCGCCACAAATGAAAAACAACACAAATAACCCAATCAACTAGATATATATGCGCACAAGTTTTAATAACATCAAATATGATAAAAACGCAGTTCTAGAATTATAAATTCGCAATCTCACAACGTCATAGAATTTTAACAAGCAATGATAAATAGCAACATAAAAAACGATTCATAACATAAATGCAAAACGTTTGCTACTTAATACATCAAAAACAACATTGGAAGAAAATGAAAAACAAAGGAAATACAATGCAAAATAAAAGAGAGGTATTTCTCCCCCTTTGACATCATCAAAAAAAACATAAAAAAAGAACCGCCTAGTCGCGGTGGGAGGTCGCGTCGTCCTCTTCGTCTTCGCCGTCGTTGGGACCGACAAAGTCGGGAAAATACCCGTGGAACTTCGCCCTTTGCTCGACGCTTAACCTATCAATTTCGTCCAGATCTTCTTGACTCGGGTTCATGGAGCGAAACATGCGTCGCTGGAGTTGTGCATTCCGATATTGGTTGATGTAAAGATCGTTATAGAATTGTTCGGTGTGCGGGGGAAGGTCGGAAGATCCCACTTTGGCTTTTCCTCGACCTCGAGAGGGACGAGAAGAGGAAGGGATGTGAGATGGGGGAAGGGACTCGGAGGAAATAAGCACATCCTCACGAGCAACTTGCAGTGTGACCTTGGGGCCGACATACTCTTCCTCTTCGGGGGAAAGAGGGGTATAGTCGGGGCCGGACACCCGTTTACCGGACCAAGTTATGGTCTTGGCGGCAGTGTTGAATTTGATGGACATTTGGGAGAGATATGCGGTGTCCCAAATGTGTTTGTCTTTGTTCTTGAAAAGAGTTCCACCGGGAACGAGTTGGATGTCTTTTAAGATGGCAGAAATCAAGGCACCGTAAGGTAGCCCATTCTTGGATTTCGTTTTTAACGAATCCATCTTAAAGAATATGAGCGTCGCGAAGTCAATTTTGACTTGGCGATGGATGCACCCTAGAAGGAAGATGTACTCATTGGTAACATCCATGAAGTTTTAGGTATGAGGGAGGACAATATGGGCGAGGATATGGTAGGCTAATTTATTTTTAAAAAGAAGGCCATGAGCTTTGTTTGAGCGATTATTATGGGTGGGATGAAATAGCTCATCTTTGAGATCGTTAAAATTATCGATCTCGAGTATTTCGCAAAGTTCGTCACTTTGCTCGTACACCCCATCATCATCGAGGTGTAGAAGATTTCGTAAACGGTCTATACCGTAAATGAAAGGTTGGCCATTGAACGATGAACGCAAGCAGAGTGCGTCATCATGACCCCTATCAAGAACTAGGTTATGGTAAAATTCATATACATTTTCAGTGAAGAAAGGCTCTTTTAGGGTTAGAATTGTGTCGAGTTTTTGAAAACTAATATTTTGCATGAGAAAGGGAAAACGTTTAAGGAATACAGGCATGTCTACTGTAAAGTTAGACAATATAGCTCTTTTAGCGATTGTAGGTGGATAGAGAGGAGGGAGTGAGCCGGAAGAGGCACCGGGGCCCGATCATGGAGCGGTGGAGGAGCCGGTTCGCCGACAGCGAGGAACACGGGGGCGGCTTGGGGACGGAGGCACGTAGTCGTCCTTATGTTAATCGACGAGTTGTAGTTGGGATTTCTTTGAACGAACCATATTGGATTGAAAAAAAAAATTTGGGAGAAATTCGGGGTTATTAGAAATTTGGGGTTTTTAAGAAACGGAATTAATCGATAATCGATTTTACGGATTTGATGATTATAAGGATAATAACGGAATAGGGTTATTTATATATATAGATATTTGGAATATTTAGAAGATTTTAGGGAGAGGGGGCGAATTTTTGATATAGAAAGATGAAGGGTTTTGAAATAATGAAAGAGAATTAGGGTTGAAATAAGTTTAAAAACTGAAAAATAGAAAAACGATCGGTCGTTTTGGAATTTCGACCGGTCATTTTGGGATGAAAAAGGTCCAGTGAGCACATTGAAAAAATGATCGGTCGTTTTTCAGAACGATCGGTCGTCTGTGTAAAAACGATCGGTCGTTTTTACAGTCGACCGATCGACTGTAAACAATTTACAGAACAATAATTTTTTGCACTTTTCGACACTGATTTGGCAAAAAAAAATATATAAAAGCAATAAAATATTTATAAAATCAATAAATAAATATATATATATATATATATATATATATATATATATATATATATTTCACACATCAAACATGCCTAATTCTCGTCGAATAAAACAAAATTGTTCCTCGTTAAGGGGTTTTGTAAAAATATCGGCTAATTGCCTATCGGTACTTATATATTCAAGTATAATATCCCCTTTTTGAACATGATCCCTTAGAAAATGATGTCGTAAATTTATGTGTTTAGTACGAGAGTGTTGGATCAGATTTTTAGAAAGATTTATAGCACTAGCATTATCACATAAAATAGGCACACTATCAAAAGATAATTCAAAGTCATTTAGTTGTTGACGTATCCAAAGGATTTGTGCGCAACAACTACCCACGGCGATGTATTCCGCCTCCGCCGTAGAAAGCGCAACCGAGTTTTGTTTCTTGCTATGCCAAGAAACTAAGGCGTTTCCTAAAAAATGGCAAGTGCCACTAGTACTTTTTCTATCTAAACGACAACCGGCAAAGTCGGCGTCGGAATAGCCAAGCAATTCAAAAGAAGTATCATGAGGATAAAACAATCCTAAATTACATGTACCTACAAGATATCTAAATATGCGCTTAACGGCTATAACATGCGAGTCCTTAGGGCAAGATTGATACCTAGCACACAAGCAAACACTAAACATGATATCGGGTCTACTTGCGGTTAAATATAAGAGAGATCCAATCATACCTCTATATAGCTTTTGGTCCACGCTTTTATCCGATTCATCCTTGTCTAGTTTTGTTGCCGGACTCATTGGAGTTCCTATCGGCTTTGCATCGCTCATGTTGAATCGTTTGAGCAAGTCCCTTGTATATTTGGCTTGATTTACGAAAATTCCGTCATTTGTTTGTTTGATTTGCAATCCAAGGAAGTAGGTGAGTTCGCCCATCATGCTCATCTCAAATTCGCCTTGCATACACTTAGAAAACTCCTCGCACATACGAGCATTAGTAGCACCGAAAATAATATCATCAACATAAATTTGAATTAAAAGCATGCCTTTTCCATCCTTTTTAATAAAAAGAGTAGTATCCAAAGTACCACGAGAAAAGCCTTTTTCAATCAAAAACTTACTAAGTCTTTCATACCAATCCCGGGTTACTTGTTTTAAAACATAAAGTGCTTTTTGAAGTTTATAAACATGATCGGGAAACTCGTGATTTTCAAAACCGGGTGGTTGTTTTACATAAACTTCCTCATTTATAAAACCGTTTAAAAATGCACTTTTAACATCCATTTGAAACAATTTAAAACGTTTAAAAGAAGCATAAGAAAGCAACATTCTAATGGCTTCTAGTCTAGCTACAGGTGCGTAAGTTTCATCGAAATCGATGCCTTCTTCTTGGTTATACCCTTGAGCTACTAGTCTAGCCTTATTTCTAATGACTACCCCGGATTCATCCATCTTATTATGAAATATCCATTTGGTACCTATGATGGTTTTCTCATGCGGTCTAGGAACTAAAGTACATACGTTACTATGCTCGAATTGATTTAATTCATCATGCATAGCTAATACCCAACTCTCATCGAGTTCCGCTTCATGAATCTTCTTAGGCTCTAATTGAGATAAGAATGCAAAATGATTAACTAAATTTCTCAAAGAAGAACGTGTATGCACTCTTTCTCCCGGGTTACCCAAGATTAATTCTTGCGATGGTGATTGGCAAATCTCCATTCTTGAGGCAAATCCTCATGAATGTGTACACTAGATTCTAAGTCCGTTTGATGTCGCTCTATAGTGACTTCTTCAACAACGGGTTCAACCTCTATACTAGGCGTAGACTTTAAGCTAGATGAAACATGATTAGAAGAAGATGCATTATGAAAAATATCATTATCAATATTATGAACAATTAATGGCTTATCAATCGTCGGTAAAATCTCATCAAAAGAAACATGTACCGATTCTTCCACCAATAAAGTTCTTTTATTAAAAATTATATACGCTTTACTCGATATAGCATATCCGATGAAAATTCCTTCATCAGACTTAGAATCGAATTTTCCTAAATTATCCTTACCATTATTATGAACATAGCATTTACAACCAAATGCACGTAAATGAGAAATATTGGGCTTTCGCTCATTCCATAATTCGTAAGGTGTCTTTTTAAATATGGGCCTAATTAAGCCTCTATTTAAAATATAACAAGCGGAATTTACAGCTTCGGCCCAAAAATACTTTGGCAAATTATTTTCACAAAGCATGGTCCGCGCCATTTCCTCTAGGGTTCTATTCTTCCTCTCTACTACCCCATTTTGTTGGGGCGTACGAGTGGCCGAAAAATTATGATCAATACCATTTTCATCACAATAAGTTTGAAATGGAGTATTTTCAAATTTCTTACCATGATCGGTTCGGATACTTTTGATCATATAACCCTTTCGTGTTTGGAGCTTTTTGCAAATAATAGAGAATTCTCTAAATGCTTCATGCTTATGAGTTAAAAACAAAACCCAAGTAAAACGACTAAAATCGTCAACCATGACGAATGCATATGCACGTCCTTCAAGACTAAGTGTCTGGGAGGGGCCAACTAAGTCCATATGAATGAGCTCCAAACAACGAGTAGTATAAATAATATTTTTAGACTTAATAGAAATCTTCGTTTGTTTGCCTAATTGGCAAGCGTGACAAAGTTTGTCCTTTTTATAAGGAGCTTTTGGTAAACCTATTACCAAATCTTTTCTAGAAAGTTTAGCAAGTAAATCAAGACTTGCATGAACAAGTCGTTTATGCCACAACCAACCATTGTCGTTGATAGTAACAAGACACTTAACTTCATTATCCACCGAACTATTCAAATCAATCATATTGACATTATTTTGTCTTTGACCCATGAGAATAGTTTTATTTTCCGAAATACAATGAATGATGCAATGCGATTTTTCAAAAATGACTTTGTGACCCAAATCGCAAAGTTGACTTATACTAAGCAAGTTATGTTTAAGACCATCAACAAGCAAAACATTCTCAATAATAACATTAGATGGTTTAGAAATACTACCAATACCGATGATTTTACCCTTGCTATTATCCCCGAAGGTCACAAAGCCTCCGTCTTTAGGTGCAAGAGTAGTAAATTTTGTTTTGTCTCCCGTCATGTGTCTTGAGCATCCACTATCCAAGAACCACTTGTCCTCGTTAATTTTTGACCTCAAGCATACCTACAAGACAAAACGATCATTGGTACCCTAATCCACTTTTGGGTCCTTGAGGGTTAGTGTCTCGACCCTTTGGAATCCAAACCAAGTCATTTCTATTTATTTTATATCTATAAGGGCAATAGACATATTGTAATCCTCAAAGTGATTACTACGGTTGCAAGTAATACATTTAACATGCATGCTTGGTTTAACAAAACGATTATAAACTAAGTTATTTTTATACAAGTTGTTCTTACGAGAGTACCTTGGTTGTCTATTTTCATTTTTCGTCATTTGTTTGGTGAATAAATTTTTATGCTTAGCCGTTAGAAGTGGGTTGTATCCTACACCGGTTTTATCATACGCGTCTTGTTGAGAAGCTAATATAGTACTTAGCATTTTACTTCCCTTAGTGAATTTAGCGAGAGTAAGTTCGGCGCTATCCGCCTTAAGTTTACATGAACTAAGGTCATTAACTAACTTATCATTTTCTATGGTAAGTTCGGTATTTTTAGACGTGAGTGAGTCATTTTTTATAGCTACATTTTCAAGTTCGTCTTGTAGAGTAATTAACATTTTTCTAAAGGATTTGTTTTTACCTCTAGCCTTTTCTAACGAAGCTAACACATCATTTATATCAAAACAATCATCACTCGAAAGAGAAGAGTTAGAGGAGTGAAAGCTTACATCCTCGGTATCCTCGTCTCTAGCCATGAGACATAGGTTTGCGACTTCTTCATTGTCGCTATCGGAGCTATCATGATCGCTCCCCCATGCGGCCATCAATGCCTTCTTGTATTCCTTTTTCTTTTTAAACTTGTCCTTTTTCTTCAAGGGACATTCGTTTTGCATATGGCCGGGTTTGTGACATTTGTAGCAAATGATTTCGTCCTTCTTGTTCTATTTGTCGGATGGCTCTCCCTTATATTCCTTCTTCTGAAATCGTTGTCCACCCTTCTTTTTCCAGCTTAGGAACTTGTTGTAGCATTTGGCGAAGAGTGCCATTTCATCATCCTCACTCGAAGAATCATTATCGCTATCGCTATTAGTTGTACTTTTGAACGTGATGCCTTTCTTCTTTTTCGAGTCATCCTCTTGTTTTCGAGTTGTCATGTCGAGTTCATGAGTGCTCAAGGATCCTATGAGGTTGTCGAGAGAGAGAGTGTTCATGTCCTTGGCTTCTTGTATAGCCGTCACTTTTTATTCCCATTTTCTCGGGAGGCTTCTTAGGATCTTCGTCACCATCTCCTTGCTAGAATACACTTTTTCCAATCTTTTAAGATCGTTAGTAATTTTAGTAAAACGAGTGTACATAGAAGCAATAGACTCGTCATCATCAACTTTAAACAATTCATAATCATGAATAAGCATGCTAATTTTAGAGTCCTTAACTTAACTAGTTCCCTCATGCATAATAGCTAGCTTATCCCACATTTGCTTAGCGGTATCACAACCGGAAATCTTATCATATTCACTAGGCGAGAGCGCACAAGTTATAGAGGTCATAGCTCTACAATTTAGAGAAAAAGCATGGCGTTCATCCGTGTCAAGTTCTTCTACGAGTTTATCTAAGCCATTTCTCCTAGGTGTTTTATAGCCTTTGCTAATGCTAATCCATTGGTCTATTTCGTAACCACATAGAAAATTTTTCATAAGGTCTCTCCAATAGGGATAGTTAGTACCGTCAAAGAACGGGGGCCTAGTTATGGATTTTGAGTCGGCGTACGAAGACATATCGGATCTTTAAACTAAAAAATCGTTAGATTTTGTAAATAGAAGAGCTAGGCTCTGATACCAAATGTTGGCCCGTAAGTGTCTAAACCTTAGAGGGGGGGTGAATAAGGTTTACGTACGATTTTCACGGAATAAAAACTATGAGTTATTAACTTAAGCTAATTAGTGAATTTTATAACTAAACAATTTTGTTAACTATTTATTGCTAGTTTAAGCTACGCAAGCAATCAATATAAGCAATAAATAAGTGCGAAAAGTAAAAGTTAAGGGAAAAGAAATAACACAAGAGTTATAGAGGTTCGGCAAAACGCGCCTACATCCTCTCCTCGGTATTCACACTACCGAGTGTTTCACTAGAATCTTCTTTCAAGATTACAACCTAACGAGCTAATCGACCGATTAAGCTCCCCCTCACTCTATGAGTATCCCGAATGAAAAGACCTAGAGCTTTTAAGCTACACTTGCTTACAAAGCCTCTACCCGATCCCTCGCTCACAAATGAGTTTATAAATTACTCTTACAAGTTTGAATTTGAAATGAATCACTCACTAACAAATAATTTCTTGGTGTTTATAAAATTTCAATAATATTACACAAGAATGTTTATGAATAAAAGTGAGAGAATTTGAAGTATAAGCTTGTATGATCTTGAATTTGATAGCTTGAATTTGTGTGAATGTTGGGGTGCCTTCAATAATGGATTTGGGGGCTATTTGTAGTGCCAAAAAGGTCCATTGGTCCATAGATGACCGTTTGTAGTTGTTGAGTTTATTGATCAATGGTTTTTCAGCAGTTATCTAGTTTTTCAGGATAAGTCAAAAAGCCGCTTTTTGAATTTCTACAGAAACGATCGGTCGTTGTCTATAAAACGATCGCTCGTTTTTCTTGTGGACTCTCTGGAAGAAATCAGAACCAAAACGATCGGTCGTGTCTGAAAAACGATCGATCGTTTTTTTTGTGAACTCACTGGAAGAAAATTGGACCAAAACGATCGGTCGTTTCTTCCAAACGATCGGTCGTTAATCTCTGGCAAATTCTCGGTTTTCTCGATATAGTTTGAAGGCTCGTAACTTGTTCGTTTTAAGTCCGATTGATGTTCCGCTTGAACCGTTGGCTTCCTTTTTACGTAATCTATCATTTCAAACCTTTAACACGCTAGATAAATAATTAGTACGCAAAACGAGCTTTTATCATGTTTTATAAATTTTGTTATCATTAAAATAATCGATTAGAAGAACATCGTTCAACAGAACTTTAGTGTTTGTTATTGTATGATTTCATAAAAAACAACCCTAATACTTTACATCTTAAAAAAAGAATTTATTTTGGAGTTGGAGACTTGTGCTCCCACGTTGCCGTATATATAATTGGATGTAAATGTTATTGTTTAATCCAATTAATATTCTATCTCCGACTTCATCTGTTTATACTTGAATTCTTAAAATCCGGAGTAGATATCGTACTTTGTTGTGAGTCTAAATGTGCACGATTAATATGTTTCCCCCCCTCTCCTTTCTCTATCGCCATTGATCTTCTCGTATATATCCAGTGGATAAAACGAGTATCATATGACCCCCTTATAGCTATAGATTTGTTAAAGGCTCTATTTCTCGAAGGCTAAACTTTACTTCCTGCACTATACTCATTATGTATGCTTGTTCTGATGGAGATTGGGCAAGCTTGTCTTACTATACGGAGATCAACTACTGTATATTTCACTTTTTTTTGGAAGTAATCTCATCTCCTGGTTCACGAAGAAGCAAAATACAATTTCTCGACCGAGCACCGAAGTGGAGTACAGAGCCTTGGCTCACTCCTCTCCCGAACTCACTTGGTGAAGCTTCATTCCTCCAGATCTTAGCATTCCAATACCGAATCCTTCGGTATTCTTTTGTATTTTGTGGCAACATCAGCGGTTTTCATATGACAGTCTATCCGGATTTCATGTAAGAAGTAAACACATCGATTTGGACTATCGTGCTAGAATGCGTTGCACTTGGTCTACTTGTCACTAAACATGCCTCCACTAATGAGCAGTTGGTGGATATATTTACAAAGCCAATATTCAAAGCCTCCGTCAAGTTTTTTTGTGACAAACTCTGCCTCCGGCCCCGTCACAACATGCGGGAGGGTATTAACGTTATACACGAATGTGAGAATAAATCATGTAAAGATAAGCAAGATTCAAAAAAGGAGAAATAAGATAGACACGATGAAAAGACACAACATATAACTAACAAAAGATAGGAACGAAATCATTTAATTAAAGTCTTACAAAAGCCCTTGCTATCTTTTTTTTAATTTTCCTTCACACCAAAAGCAGAAGATGAAAAACTCATTTCTAATGAAGCAGACATGGAGTGAAAAAAATTTACATGCTGAACAGAACCACACCTGATTATCTTTCAGATTTGGATAGACAGCATGTCCTTACCCAGATATGTCCACGATCCAGATGACAGATATCAGATATGTATTCCTAGATATACTCAATAAATCGTGTGTAAAAATCACCTGAATGTGAGAAGAGCATAAAAAAAAATAGTTGAGCTAAATTGGATATGATTTATTATAAACGGAATTGACAAAGTATATGCTGAATAACAGTTGATAAAGGAACAATTGACTACAAATTCTCTGACGACAAGTTGAAAAAAAAACTATAATTAGGAAGTAACTCGGCTCTTAATCTTTCTATAGTTATAAAAATATGAAAGGATCGGCAATAGAGAAAGAACGGAACGAATGAAAGGAGTGTTGTCATATGCGGAAGATGGATTTTAGGTGAAATCCGTCGTTAACTAAGTTAGAAGCTGATTTAAAAAGGAGAGATATTTTAGGATATATTTGTTTTTCAACATTAAGATCATAGCAACGCACTAAACCTTAATTCCCCTTAAAAATTTAACCCCCATCTTTAGATAGCCCCAAGGTCCAAATGACACACTGGCCCTCTCATACCAATTTAGCCAACCGGACCCGATACTCGTCGCTCACAAAAGAAAAGCTCCAACCTCATCATTAGCGAGTTCAAGTGACAACACAATTACTCGAAAAGACAAGGAACTAGAAACCATTAGATCTAAACCGAAACATACTAAAAAAATGTAATGATATGTACACTATTTTCACACTAATTGACATACTCAGAGGGGTCAAACGTTAGTATCACTCTAACATTTCGTATTTTTATAAATGGTTTTATTTATGATTTAATTTATTCAAAAAAGTTTTATACAAATTTTACCAAAAACCGTTCACTCGACTAATTTTTAGCCAAAAACCGAAACTCTTCCGAAAAACTTTATTTTAAAAACCTGTTACTAATTTTATAAATAAAAAGGACTCAATAGGTTTGTTTCTAAAGATTTGTTATTTTTGAGTAGTAAAACTATATTTTTGGATTTAGAGTTAACTTTTAGAACTTTGGGGACCAAATAGTTCGTTACCACAAACTATCTCAAAACTGTTTTCCTAAACACTTTTCAGCCACTTTTTAAAACCTTAAACCTAAAATCAGCCCAAAAGCAAGAGAGAAAAAGAGAGAAAAGAGACAAAAGGAAGAAGAAGAAGAAGAAGAAGAAGAAGAGGAAAACACCGTTAGCGGTTTCATACCGGAAGCATCTCCTCTACGTTCTAAGGTAACGGGGGTTATCTATTCCGACTAGACGAGGGTGTATGTTAGGATTTGGTTTTGCGTTTATTAGAAATTAGGGGTTTATGCCTTTTATCTTAATTAGGTTTATAAATTGTTAATTGGGTTTATTTGTTATATGTTTAATTCACTTATTTGAATTGGAGAAATTGAGGATTTAGTCGTGTTAATTTCGGATTAATAAGAATATGGATGGGTTTGCATGTCTTTATGTATTGTTATTGTGTTATTATAATTGTTGATAAATTGGATAATTTATTGTGTAATAAAGATGAATTTTAGTTTATGCTTACAAGGTGTTTGTTAAAATGCTTGAATGAGTTTTTATGTTGATTAGACTTGTTTGGCTAGTTGTGAATCTAGCACCTATGCTTTTGGGTTATGTTGTATTACGTTATGTGACGTATGAGATTGTGTTATTTGAATAGTATAATATTATTGGCCGAGGCCTTAATATTTATACGTATGAGATTGTGCTAATTGAATGATTTTATATTATTGGCCGAGGCCTTGTGATTTAGCTGTAGTGGCAATGGTCTCTGTCTCTCCCTAATTCCGGGGACAGAAGACGGCCTAGGGGATAGGGAATGACTCGTCTTACGGACTGGGACGAGTGGCGTGAAAGGTCCCAGTGTGCACTATATTTACTTTTATGTTAGCAATGGTCTATGTCTCTCCCTAATTCCGGGGACATAAGACGGCCGAAGGGATAGGGAATGACTCGTCTTACGGACTGTGACGAGTGGCATGAGAGGTCCAAGTGCGCACTATAAATCTACTTTTATGTTGCAATGGTCTATGTCTCTCCCTAATTCCGGGGACATAAGACGGACGAAGGGATAGGGAATGACCTACCTTACGGACTGGGGTAGGTGGCGTGAGAGGTCCATGTATGCTATATATGTGTGTTGATGTTATTTAATTTATTTAATTTATCCCGTTGTAGAATGTCATTATATTTCTTTTTATACGTCGATTATCGTAGTTGGAGAATGTCATTATATTTCTTTTTATACGTCGATTATCGTAGTTGTAGAATTTGTGAGCTCTTACATTTATGGGATGGAGTGACGGTATTTGGTGGTGTCGTCCCGTCTAGTTATGTGCGTGGGACTCACCGTTACAGTTTTGTATTTCAGGTACATTATAGGTTGAGGCGTTTGGATAGGAGCCATTGGAATGCATCACATGGGTTCGGGGCTTTCGCTTTCTTTTTATTTTAGAACAGTTTTGAGGTTGTAGCCTACGGGCAAATTGCATTTGTTTAGTTCCTCTTATATAATTTTGTTAAAACCTTTTGGTCATGTAGCCGCGTTTGGCAAGCATTTTATTTATTGTTTAATTGTTCCTTTAGCTCGCAAATGTTTTCTTTTAAAATTTCAATTATGTACCAACAAGTTGTTTTCCTTTTTTTTTTTAAGGTCATGCCTCGATATCCGTGTTTATGGAATTTGGGGCGTGACAAGTTGGTATCAGAGCTAACTAGGTTCTTGTATACTTTGGGATGACGGGAAGATGGGTAACCATTGGACCAAGATCCATCGTATCATTTTCACAAAACTTTTTCCAAAAACTTAAACTTTTTCTAAAAACGAGGGGTTGCATTTAGCTTAAGACATATAAATAGAATTTAGTATTAATTGATGGAAGGAAAGTCCACATGTGAGGCAAGTTGAGAATAATGGGGACGCTTGTTGATTCCGGCTCGCCAAACTAGTGGGTGGACCTTTCGTCGGTATGTGTGAAGGAATACCTTAGCAATGTGGAGTTCTAGAGTATGCGAGGATGCTCGGATACTTTAGGATAATGTATCGTGATGGGTTATCCCTCACACTTTTGTGTTGTTTGTATACGTGTGTAGATTGATATAGTGTGTATGAGGTATAAGTTTGCATGTCAAGTAGTAGCCATGTATTATAGTGCGAAAATCGTGTAGTTGATAGTTTTATGTAGTGCGTTTTCAAATTATTAACTCGTGGGTTAATGAATATTATATGCGGATGGATGTTGTTTGTAATAATATTGTGGACTAAATGATGTAGTTGTGTGATATGTTCCATGTAAGAATTTACAAGTGTTGAGAAATTTTGCGTTTTTGTAATATTATTTTCTGCAGAAGAAAACGATCGGTCGTATGCCTCTTTCGATCGGTCGAATTTGTTCAGACCCTACTGGTCAGTTCTTGACCAAAAACGATCGGTCGAATTTTTTCGGACCTCACTGGAAGGATTTGACCAAAAAACGATCAGTCATCTATAAAAACGATCGGTCGAATTTTTCAGACCTCACTGGACAAAAAAACGATCGGTCGTTTGTCAAAACGATCGGTCGAATTCTGGCAATTTTGCGATTCTCTCGTTATACTTCAAACGTTTATAACTCCTTCGTCTGTACTCCGAATTTGATTCCGCTTGAAGCGTTGGCTTCATATTTTAGTATGCTATGATTTTGAAACTTAGAAAGCTTGATAAAGTGATTAATTTGTAAACCAAGGTTTTATCATGTATGAATATACATGTATGAGTAGTAGTGTCGAATAAGACAACTAAAATGTCGGTTTTAAATGTATGTAGTAATTGTTATTACCATAAGGACTAGTGGAAGGGGACCATCTACACGCGGGGGCGCACCACCATCAAGCGGTGCGGCGACCCGAGGTAGGGCAGATGGAAGAGGAAGAAGAGCTCCAAGGGGGCGTGGAACAACTAGGGGAAGAAGAACTGCAAGAAATCGTGGGGGAAGAGGTAACACTAGTGCCCCACCATTTGAGCAACCCGAGGTGGAGGTAGAGGTGGAGAATGTATATGAGGGGGTGAATGAGGAAGAAGAGGAGACGTATGCACCTAGACCGGAATCGGTAAACGCTAACCAAGTGATGACCGACCTTCAGAAGGTGGTGCAAATGATGGTGCAGAATTCACAAGCTGGAAGTTCTAGTAATAATGGATTGCTTAACTTCACCCGATTGGGGGCTCCGACCTTCGATGGGGTAGGTGAACTATCCATAGCTGAGGGATGGGTGGACGAAATGGAGAAGTACTTGTCGGCAGCGGGTATTGTAGATGGGGGGCAAATGATGAATATGGCTCAGTTTCACCTAAAGGGTGAAGCACGGAAGTGGTGGTTGGGGATCGTAGATACTTACGACTTAAGCAACTTCGAATGGAACGAGTTCATTGAATTGTTTAATCGGAGGTTTCTTCCCGATTCATATAAGGATGAAATGAGGAGGCACTTCGAAGAACTATATCAAGGGGGTATGACCGTTCAAGCATACCAACTAAAGTTTACCTCACTCTCGAGGTATGCCCCAGAATCTGTTATAGGGGGTCCAGAAAGATGTAGGAGATTCATGAAGGGTTGAATCCGACCATCTCGTTACAATTGGCATCGGCTCGACATGTCAACTATAATGAATTGGTAAAATCAGCCCAAGCTGTGGAGGGAGCTCTACTCCATAGCAAGAGAATCTCGGAGAAATCGAAAACCGGAAATGCTCCGAGGGAAGAGAAGAAGCGGACTTGGGATATGGCGAATAATTCGCGATTTCAACAACCAGGAAGAGGAGAGAGGAGTTTTAATCCACCACCGACGAACGTCGTGATAAGGGGAGCATGTTTCCACTATGGAGATGCGAGCCATCGACTATTCGAGTGCCCTAGGGTCCAATGTAGGACATGCAACCGATTTGGACATACGACAAGGGTTTGTCCCAGGGGACAAGGAAGGATCGACACCAACCGACCCTTTAACCAACCTAGCTTGCCACCACCACCACCAAGAGGACCAGGATTCGTACCACCACATCAATTACCTGGGAACCAAAGGGGAGGGTTTCGAGGTAACCACCAAGGAGGGGGAAACCGTGGGAACTACCGAGGAGGCTATCAGGTCCCGGGAAACTGAGGAAATCATGGGGGAAATCAGGGACCGCAGGGGAACCCACCAATTCAAGCTCGTCTTTATGCCTTGCCACAATTGCCAAACAAAGGAGATCCGGCAAATGTACAAAGTATGGTTCTTGTGTGCTCATCTTGGGCACATATTCTTTTCGATACGGGGGGGTCGCGTTCTTTTATATCTAGAAGTCTAGTTGAGTCTTTGTCGTTAGAAATTGGCGTTCTAGAGAACCCGATTGTTGCAGAGACTCCTGTTGGGGTCGAGTTGTGTTCGACCGAGTGTGTCGGTCTTGTGAGATGGTGGTCGCGGACCACGTGTTTATATTTGATTTAGTTGTTATAGAGCTGTTGGGGTTCGACGTGATACTTGGAATGGACTGGTGGGTTCATTTCAATTCTTTCATCGATTGTGTTCGATGAAAAGTTTTCCTTACAACTTCATCCGGAGATGAGATGTTCTTTCATGGAGAAAGGGATGCTACCCTTTCTTCTATTCCCTATTATTCCAAGCGGGTTGTGGGCAACATGTCTTGTATTTTGGATAGTCTTTCTATAGTGGATAACGACGAGGAAGTGGAATTGTGGCCACATGTAGTGGAGGATTTTAGAGATGTGTTTCCGAAGGATCTACCTGGGTTACCACCGAAGAGAGGGTTAGACTTTTCTATCGACTTGGTATCAGGAACGGCACCCATAGCCATTTTCCCGTACCGTTTGGCACCAGCAGAGTTGAAAGAGTTAAGTAAGCAGTTAGAAGAACTGTTAGAGAAGGGGTTTATTAGGCGGAGTATGTCACCGTGGGCGGCACCGGCCTTATTCGTGCAAAAGAAGGATGGATCGATGAGGATGTGCATCGACTATCAAAAGCTAAATAGGGTGACTATTAAGAATAAGTACCCACTACCTCGAATTGATGATTTGTTTGACCAACTGAAGGGAGCGACGTTCTTTTCAAAATTAGGAGGCGATCAGGCTATTACCAATTGAGGGTGAAGGATGAGGATATTTCGAAAACGGCCTTTAGGACTCGGTATGGTCACTATGAGTTTGTGGTCATGCCATTCGGGTTAACTAATCCGCCGGCGGCATTTATGGAGTTAATGAATCGGATATTTAAGGAATATCTCGACAAGTTTGTAGTGGTCTTCGTCGATGATATTTTGATTTACTCGAGTTCAAGAGAGGAACACGAGGAGCATCTCTGTTTAGCATTGCTCACGTTGAGGGAGCACCAACTTTACGGAAAATTTAACAAATGTGAGTTTTGGCTAAATGAGGTGAAATTTCTTGGACATGTGATCTCGGAAGAAGGGGTAAAGGTGGACACGACGAAAATTGAGGAAGTTTCGAAATGGGCACAACCAAAGAATGTGTTTGAGATTCGAAGTTTCTTGGGTTTAGCGGGATACTATCGACGGTTCGTCAAGGATTTCTCGAAGTTAGCGACTCCAATGACTTACCTTACCAAGAAAGGGGTAAAGTTCGTGTGGAGTGAGGCTTGCGAGAAAACTTTCCTAGAGCTCAAGAAACGGTTGACTAGTTCCCCCATACTAGTTATTCCCGAGCAAGGGAAGGGTTACCAAGTGTATTGCGATGCTTCGAAGGAAGGTTTAGGTTGCGTCTTGATGCAAGACGGAAAGGTTATCGCATATGCTTCTCGACAACTAAAGATTCTCGAAAAGAACTATCCGACTCATGACCTAGAGCTAGCGGCGATAGTTCATGCGTTGAAGATATGGAAGCATTATCTGTTCGGAGAAAACTTTGAAGTGTTATCGGATCACAAGAGCTTGGGGCATATTTTTACCCAACGTGATCTAAATATGCGACAACGACGATGGATGGAATATTTGGAACAGTACGACTATGACTTGCACTATCATCCGGGAAAGGCCAATGTAGTGGCGGATGCTTTGAGTTGAAAATCCCATGCGACCTTAGCACATGTGGCGATCGAGAAATGGAGGATGATGGGAAAAGTGAACGAGTTCGACTTGGAATTGGGACATGTTAATGTGGGGACTTTGTACACAATAGTGGTACAACCGGAACTTGTGAGTAGGGTTCTGGAAGCACAAGATGGGGACGAGAAGGTGGAGAGCTATGAGAAAGAGATGAGTTCTAGCGAAGGACTAGATGGTTGGACGAAAGAAACCGATGGAGGGCTACACTTTAAGGGAAGGACTTATGTGACAGAAAACATGAGGAACGAGGTATTAAAGGAGTTTCACCACTCCCGATTAGCCCTTCATCCCGGCGGGACGAAAATGTATCACGATGCGAAGAGGCAGTTTTGGTGGCCAGGAATGAAACGAGATGTAGCTTCATATGTTAGTAGGTGTCTAACTTTCCAGCAAGTGAAAGCGGAACACCAAAGACCGGAGGGTATGCTCCAACCTTTACCGGTGGCGGAATGGAAGTGGAAAAGGATAGCAATGGATTTTGTGACCAACTTACCTAAGTCGGTAGGTGGGAATGACGCTGTGTGGGTTGTGGTCGACCGTTTGACCAAATCCGCACACTTCATTGCAATTAACATAACGAATTCGGTGGAAATCTTGGGACGAAAGTATATTAAGGAAATTGTTAGACTTCATGGGGTACCGATTTCGATAGTATCGGATCGAGACGCGAGGTTTCTGTCGAGGTTCTGGGGCACATTGCAAAGTGCCATAGGGACCAAGTTGACAATGAGTACGGCGTTTCATCCCCAAACGGATGGACAATCGGAGAGGACTATCCAAGTGCTAGAGGATATGTTGTGCGCATGCGTGAATGACTTCAAGGGAGGCTGGGAGAGCCATCTACCCTTAGTGGAGTTTACGTATAATAATAGCTTTCAAGGTAGTATTGGCATGGCACCTTTCGAGGCTTTATGCAGGCGGTCGTGTAGGTCTCCGGTGTGTTGGACCGAGGTGAGAGAAGCGGAAATGTTAGGATCGCAATTGGTTCAAGAAACGACAGAAAAGATTAAATTAATTCGACAAAGGCTAGAGACGGCTCGAAGTAGGCAAAAGAGTAATGCGAAAAGGGTGATCAAGTATTTTTGCGAGTTTCGCCAAGGAAGGGAATTATGAGGTTTGGCTCAAAAGGGAAGTTGAGCCCGAGATTTATCGGACCATTTGAGATCGTGGACCGAGTTGGAGAAGTTGCATACCGGTCGGAATTGCCACCAAAGTTGGCAGGGGTTCACCCGGTGTTCCATGTGTCAATGTTGAAAAAGTATCATCACGACCCTTCACACATGGTGAACTTTGAGGACATTGAGGTTAGTGCGGATGTGACCTACGAAGTGGGACCTACGAGGATTATCGATGTGCAAGAAAAAGAACTTCGAGGAAAAACAATTAGATTAGTAAAGTTGATTTGGAAACACCACGGGACCGAGGAGGCAACTTGGGAACGCGAGGATGAGATGAAGAGGAAGTATCCTAATCTCGACGTTTCTATAGGTACTTTTCTTTAGATGCATTCTAATTTCGGGACAAAATTTCTATATCGGGGAAGGGTTGTAACGCCTTGAATTTAGAGTTTATTTTATTAAAGTGTGGAGTTTATTTCTGGTTGTAACGCCTAGAGTTTACGGAGTTGTTGAGTTGTCTTTTATTATGTTTGATATGGCATATAGGTGATTACCTTATTTGAGATTCTTACATGTTGTTCATGCACTTTAAGTTATGTTGTTGAGTTGTTGTCTTTTATTATGTTTGATATGGCATATAGGTGATTACCTTATTTGAGATTCTTACGTGTTGTTCATGTATTTGAGTAATGGAGTTGTTATGGGTTGTGTACCCTGAGTATTATATTTTTGAGATTATGACACGAATTGGATGTTTAAATTTTTATGGCCTTATTTGTAAAAGTTTATCATTTCTGGGTATAGTTGTTTAGAGAGGAAATTTCGGGACGAAATTCTTTTAAGGAGGGTTAGTTGTAACATCCCGTATTTTTATAAATGGTTTTATTTATGATTTAATTTATTCAAAAAAGTTTTATACAAATTTTACCAAAAACCGGTCACTCGACTAATTTTTAGCCAAAAACCGAAACTCTTCCGAAAAACTTTATTTTAAAAACCTGCTACTAATTTTATAAATAAAAAGGACCCAATAGGTTTGTTTCTAAAGATTTGTTATTTTTGAGAAGTAAAACTATATTTTTGGATTTAGAGTTAACTTTTAGAACTTTGGGGACCAAATAGTTCGTTACCACAAATTATCTCAAAACAGTTTTTCTAAACACTTTTCAGCCACTTTTTAAAACCTTAAACCTAAAATCAGCCCAAAAGCAAGAGAGAAAAAGAGAGAAAAGAGAGAAAAGGAAGAAGAAGAATAAGAAGAATAAGAAGAGGAAACCACCATTAGCGGGTTCATACCGGAAGCATCTCTTCTACGCTCTAAGGTAACGGGGGTTATCCATTGCGACTAGACGAGGGTGTATGTTAGGATTTGGTTTTGCGTTTATTAGAAATTGGGGGTTTATGCCTTTTATCTTAATTAGGTTTATAAATTGTTAATTGGGTTTATTTGTTATATGTTTAATTCACTTATTTGAATTGGAGAAATTGAGGATTTAGTCGTGTTAATTTCGGATTAATGAGAATAAGGATGGGTTTGCATGTCTTTATGTATTGCTATTGTGTTATTATAATTGTTGATAAATTGGATAATTTATTGTGTCATAAAGATGAATTTTAGTTTATGGTTACAAGGTGTTTGTTAAAATGCTTGAATGAGTTTTTATGTTGATTAGACTTGTTTGGCTAGTTGTGAATCTAGCACCTATGCTTTTGGGTTATGTTGTATTACGTTATGTGACGTATGAGATTGTGTTATTTGAATAGTATAATATTATTGGCCGAGGCCTTAATATTTATACGTATGAGATTGTGCTAATGGAATGATTTTATATTATTGGTTGAGGTCTTGTGATTTAGCTGTAGTGGCAATGGTCTATGTCTCTCCCTAATTCCGGGGACATAAGACGGCCGGAGGGATAGGGAATGACTCGTCTTACGGACTGCGACGAGTGGCATGAGAGGTCCAAGTGCGCACTATAAATCTACTTTTATATTGCAATGGTCTATGTCTCTCGCTAATTCCGGGGACATAAGACGGCCGAAGGGATAGGGAATGACCTACCTTACGGACTGGGGTAGGTGGCGTGAGAGGTCCATGTATGCTATATATGTGTTGATGTTATTTAATTTATTTAATTTATCCCGTTGTAGAATGTCATTATATTTCTTTTTATACGTCGATTATCGTAGTTGTAGAATGTCATTATATTTCTTTTTATACGTCGATTATCGTAGTTGTAGAATTTGTGAGCTCTTGCATTTATGGGATGGAATGACGGTATTTGGTGGTGTCGTCCCGTCTAGTTATGTGCGTGGGACTCACCGTTACATTTTTGTATTTCAGGTACATTATAGGTTGAGGCGTTTGGATAGGAGCCATTGGAATGCATCACATGGGTTCGGGGCTTTCGCTTTCTTTTTATTTTAGAACAGTTTTGAGGTTGTAGCCTACGGGCAAATTGCATTTGTTTAGTTCCTCTTATATAATTTTGTTAAAACCTTTCGGTCGTGTAGCCGCGTTTGGCAAGCATTTTATTTATTGTTTAATTGTTCCTTTAGCTCGCAAATGTTTTCTTTTAAAATTTCAATTTTGTACCAACAGGTTGTTTTCCTTTTCTTTTTTTTAAGGTCATGCCTCGATATCCGTGTTTATGGTGGGATGTCATTGATTTTTAAGTGATAGTTATAAAGTATGAGCAATATAGAGATAGGCAGAAAAACCTAGAGGGAGTCTGAGAGTTTTTCATTAAGACTTGAATCCTATATTGTAAGCTTTTATAATATCATAATCTGGGTGAGTGTCCCGGAGACGTAGCCCAGTTGAGTGAACTCCGTTGTTAAATGTGCGTGTGAATTAATTCAAGTACATTTAACTTTATTGTTCTGTCCATCAATATACTTAGGTTCCAACTGTGGTTGCAACTTCACTTGGAACCTAACTGCAACTAGAACAGCGGATATGAATTTCAGACGATAGTAGTTGAATCTATATTATTGGATACAGCGATACCGACAACTTTATAAGACGGGGATTATGATTTGTTATAGTGTTTGTGTAGGATGTGATTACTAGAACTATTATGTTTTACGCCATGTAACTGTAATACTCAATTTTGATTGTTTACTTTTGTAGAAAATTTATGTAGACATTTTGAACTCAGACCTTAACTTCTATTTTTTGTTTTCCTAAAAAAGATCTGAATCTATAATAGAGTTTCACTCTTGCTCAAAGTGAAACTCTGTTACATTTAAGAGTTACATCTAAAAGGAGTACTTAATTAGTTAATTGCATATAACTACAATATGGTCATTTTTTCTTTGCAAAAAAGCTTTTCTAGGCCGTGTTTGGATATTTTGGAATAAAGCAGGATCAACCAGTAGTCCAGTATACGGTTAATATACACCTGGTCCTTCTTGAGTTAAACTCGATGCATGCTTTCAATTGATAAATAATTTCTCAAAATCTGATAAGAATATGCGTACAACCCTATTTCTTTTAGTAGAATCTGATATCTAGAGTAAAAAAGCAAAAGAAGTTATGTAAATTAAGTAATAACTAATATTTATTACGACTCTAACTTTTTGTACTAATAATTATAAACAGAGACAATTACATGAAACAAATTTGCTTTATAATCATTTGTCTTGAAAGATTGTAAAACTCCTCCTTCTCCATGAGCTTTTCAAAATTCTCCATATTCTTTTTGTGCATCTCTTAATTAACAAAATAAGATCAAGCGAGTGCATGCCTTTGTTATGATATCTTTTTTTTTTCCTTTTCTGCCACTTGGTTTGTTGAACTAGGACGTCCAAAAATGTGTTTATCTATATATAATAAGTCTTCATCATCACTTCAATTCATTTCAGTTCACTTTAATTCAAAACTCAGATAAGATCCTTCACAAAAAATCACAATGTTGGATGATACTAGATGGTTACAAAGCATCATGTCTTGGCAAGGGGTGTGGCTTAATGAGTGATGAGCAGTTGTATCCGGTGACGAATCTAGGATTTTAAGTAAGGGGACAAGTCATATGTAAACTTTTTATCAAAATGTAACAATGTATATAAATACGCGATGTATTATTTTTTAAATTTTATATCAAGACTCGGAGTAAAACCAGCAAACATCAATAAAATATGAGTTCATAAGATTCTATATACTTGTGTCTTAAATTTTCAAATAAACTAAATTATATAATTTTGAGAAAACTCATTACGCAACTAGATATATTAGGTCAATCATGTGTTAATAATGATGTAGTCGTAATAAATAATAATGTAATGTAGCAAATTTTATTTTGTAAAACAAAATAATCAATGCGTAATATTTTATATTAGAAACACATTAAGTTCGAACTTTTGTAAGAGAAAAAAACTATAGTCAAAATAAAATTTAAAAATCTGGAAATGAAGTTGTATTTTATAGATTCGTCCATAGTTGTATCCAATGAGTATTTAGAACTAAATTAGTTGAGCGCATCCTATAAAAGTTTGCACAATCATTTAACTCTTACTAGGCGCTGGTTGGCCATGGATCTTAATTTAAGCAAAATGTTTTTTGCTAATTTAAAGTAGAACAAGAAAATTGGTTATTTTATTGTGAGAAAAATCATAATTTTCCTTTTACAAAAAACATATAAGAGCCACTACGCTCTCTCAAAGATAAAAAATGCTTCACCTTCAAATCATGTTGACTATCCAAATGTGGAATGTACGTAATTACTAAAATGCATGTGAAGATTGATTGTCTGATTTGATTGGCTGCGTTCGAACCTTGTGATAAATGCAAAAAAAAATTAAAAGATTCACATGATAGATAAATAAAGCATGTGAATTATTCCGGCGATTCAAAGGCTTTCCTATATTCTTGTTTATCCGAACATGTATAGTACTATTCTGTTTTGTTAAGCAAATCATTTTTTTAACTAAGGTTGTTCGTATCTTTCCATTTTAACATCAAAAGAAAAATGTGCACTAACTTTTTCTTTGTGCAAGTTTAATTATTTTCCTACAAAATAAGTTATTTGAAGCTATAATTAGCTAGTTTAGAGGAGAATTCGTCTCGGTTTATAATTATTAGTACAAAATTTGAATTCGTAATAAATATTAGTTATTAGTTAATTTACATAACTTCTTTTGCTTTTTTACTTTAGATATCAGGTTCTACAAAATTAACAGGGTTGTACATATATTCTTATCAGATTTTCAGGATAGAAAGAGACAATCTGTTTCAATTATCACTAAATTTAGCAATAATATTGCAGCTACATGATATGTTGATGTTTTGTTTTTAAGTTTAACGAAATTCACTTTTAAAACATACAATGATATTTATATGTAGTGAGATGATAAGCATCATTCAAGTACCAAAAAAAAGCCAACTGTAAAACTTAATTTTGGTATAATATATAGCTAGATCCGATCGGGTGTCAAACGTACAAAAAAAAATACATTAACAATAGAATAATGAACTGTTGAAAAACCTTATCTGTGAATGGGTATAAGAAGTTTAGTGGTACTATAAGTTAGGGTTCATAAAAATTAGTAGCTAGATACAAAATAATGGTCCGCTAAGACTATAAAGATTGTAAAATTTCTTAGTGTAAGAAATGGTAACGTAATAATATCCCTAAGCTATATTTGTACTAAATTCTTCTCCAAATTAAATGTGATTGCACCCATTTTTACACACGGTTGATAAGTTTTTTCTTTTAATGTTTCACCATCAATATTTCATTAATTGCATGTATTACCATACATAATGCATATTTGGAGTAAGAATATAATACCATATGAAGTTTTGTTATTACTATTAAAGTGTTGTTATTAATTCTAATTTTGAGGTAAGCATGTGACCACAAATTGGGAATATGATATATATACTTTTTTTTTTATTTTTGTAAGAAACAATAATTATTTCCAAGATGCTCTGAATTTATTTATGTTCTTATTGTGATCTATAATGGGCCTATTTTTGACAAATAATATGGTAACAAATTATTATTTTCTTAATATGGCGGAGACCTTAACCATTCTTATTCTCTTATCAGAACATTAACTTTCGTAACCTTTTTTTATTTATCCCATAAAAATAACTATTTGTCTAAAGATGCAATGCCCATAATATACCTCTAACACTTTTACTCCATCTCTCTACAAAGGTTATCAAGCCGTGTCACTAGTAAGTTTCTTAGTAAGCATTTTTATGAGAAATTGTGGTTTTTTAATTTTTTGTTCATATAGAATTATAAATGTTTTGAAAATTAGTTTAAAATAGTATAAAAGCCAACGGCTAGATCAATTCGTAAAGGCTATAACAAAGTCAACGGAAGAAAGCGCGTCATCTCAAGAATGATGGGCCTACACAACCATCAATGTTGTTTATTAATTAAACTCGACCTTCCATCTAAATATGCTTGTTTGTATAACTATATATATGTATATAGTTATATGAAATTACTACAATGTTTGGATTAAGCCACAATATTCTGCTAAAAAAATTTCTACAATGATCACATATTACTTGAAATTGAACATGAAATTTATCAAAAGCTTAAACAAATAATTTATTGATAAAATGAAACTATTTTCTGAATTTTAATTTATTTTGTATATCATTAATGGAATAAAAATATACCTTTTTTTTAATATTGGAATAACTATTAGAAAAAAAGTTCACAAAGAAAAAAAACATATTACTAGCTAGATCGTTTTTTTGCCAATTTTTTAATATTCAGCTAGCAAAACAATTAATTGTTAAGTAAATGCCGTACATATTTTTTTTAGTATTTGATTGCCTAACCAATTCTAATAATAAAATAAATTTTAGGCGCAAAAATGTCTTCTGGTTTGAGGCTTCCAAGTGGCCAGGTTGACGAGAATGAAGGTGAATTCCAATCTCCATCATCACGTACAATCAAAGAACATCAGGTTAAATCTGCTAATAATTTTTAAATTCCCGCGTATGCATTTTCTCTAGAAAATTTCATGTAACATCTATATATATGTCATATTAATTTTTTATCACCCGTAATGTTAAATTTATTGCATTTAATTTTCATAGTAAGTTTGAAGATTGATTCACAAAACTTCTTATTTGATGCTACTTTATACATTGTGACCATGGAAGTACATGTATTTAAGGTATACGACAAAACGAATACATATTTGACAAAAGTAATAGCCTTTATTTCATTGAGCATTTATTTTCAGTTTTGTCTTTTTAAAGAAAAAATATCATCTCATTGTCGGATTATATCATTTAAAGATGGTACGGAGACTTCGGTCGAGTGGAACCATTGTGTGCTTACATATACAATAATTGCGTAACAAATTTGCAATGTCAATTAAGATTATAAATTGTACATAAATTGATACATGTTTCCACAACATTTCAACCCTTACATGATAATAGAAAGTTTTTAATATGATTATTCCCTTTTGTTGTCATTAATGATCCATCAATTTCTTCATTTTATAGTGCTAATAAATTTAACTTAAACATCCTACCTCTTGGCATGGTTTAAATATTATTATTTATGCTATTTGAAAGATAAAATAAATAAATTTAAGAGTGGATAATAAATTTTACATATACACGTCTGACACTGAGTCTTTGTGATCATAATATTTCTCTACATTTAAAATTTTAATAGGCAAAGCTTTGATAAAGTTCGTACATTTTTCTTATTCTAGAAATGCATACTCGTTCGTTATAAACTGTCTACATATATATATATATATATGTATAATGACTATGGATAGTTTTTCTCTATTTTATGTTTATATATAGAGTTTTAAATGAACGATTGTATTATTTTGACTTTATATAACGTATATAAATAGTTCGAGTCATGGTGACTCCGAGTTACGTACCCCTCGGTCTCCCTGTATGTTTTAAATTTTTGCATTGAAATGTATGTGTTAAACCTAGACTCAATTAATAGGTGAATTCAAACTCACTTTCTCTAAGTAGCTTAAAACTTCTTTTAGTACCATATTTGACAATAATAATTTAATGTTATAGTTGCTATCTTCTTAATTCCCACCAATATATTTTCTTGTCTCGGAGTTAAATAAGAATAATTCGACAAATTTTATTATAAACTCAGGTGCTGAAGGTTGCCCCTGTCTTGGTTTCATAGCCTTGAAACAATGAGAATCAATTGTAGCATATTTATACACTGGGTTTGGACTTTGGATTTACAAAAATGTGTGAGAATTTTTTTTCTAAAAATAAGTATGTATTTGAAAAATAATGTGTGCATCCAGAAAATTTAGGCATGCTTTTGAAAATTAGCGTATATATTTTGAAAAAAATGGGTATGAGTCCGGAAAAACTGTATAAGGTATGAAAAAAGTCATGAAATCTATAAAAAAAATGTATGAAAAAAAGGGTATAAATCCCAAACAAAAAAGGCTTGAAGTATAAAAATATGGTTTAAAGTCAGGAAAAAAAATGTATGAAGCCAGTAGAAAAAAGGTATGGAGTCGGTAAAAATGGCATGGACCTTGAAAAAATTGATATGAACTTTAAAGTTTGGGTATGAAATGAAAGACGCTTTCGGTGAAAGATCTTCTTTTGGTTGAAAAGGTATTTTTTAAAAAGGATTTAAAATAACTTTTGAAATAGGTTTGGGTTTTTTCACTTTTTGGTTTTTGTTGTCCGAATTTAACTTATATTTTGTAGTCTATTATGAATTTTCATTGTTTTTTTTTTTTTTGGTTTAGAAAGGGAAAAGGTTGGTACACCGTATGGGAGTTTTTTTTAAGTATTTTAAAGAGTGATAGTTTCTTGAAAGAAATAGTTTGTCACAAGTATTTTAGATAATATAGCTTGTGTAGTATTACCATTTACCTCGTCATTTCCCCCGTTGTTTTTTGCTATACCCCTCAGGTACAACATGCGAGGCATGAGAACTCGCTAATTCGATTAGAGAATGAGACGCTTCGTGCTGAAAATTTGAGGCTAAGAAACTCACTCAGCAACTCCCTTCGCCGCGGTTTTGGTGGTCCAAATGCTGTCAATTATGATCTGTCTTTCGACGAGCAACATCTGCAAATGGAGAATGCCCGCTTGAGAGATGAGGTATGTTGATTTTTAACCTTCTAATTATTTAAATCCTATATGCTTAACATTGGTTTGACATTTTGATCTTGGCTATGTAACAAAATACTTCAGTTTAACCCAAAACCACAGGTGGTGTCTTGAAGAGTGCCTTGCTCTATGAAGAATGATTTTGGTGAAATGGTTAAAAAGCAATTGTGTAGTATATTATTAGTTTTAAGTTAAGAGACTTGAGAAACATATTTAAATTTTTGATGATCTTTTTTATCAAGCACATAAATTGACTGAATCCTTACATATACTCCTATTATATTAAGACTTTTCCAAATATAGATAATCACAATCAGAAAAACCAAGCACATAATTTGTATGTACTGGTGAAAACCAGAAAAACAAAATTTGTGAAATGAATAAGTGAACATGACTTGAAAACAGTAGTACATCTTTCAGTATCTAAGCACTTACCAATTAACGGATCTTGCTATAGACAATGTGAAATGAAGATATTGAAAGTTAGTATCTTGCTATAGATTCATAGTAAGCACTGTTTTAAAAAGCTCGCAACGTTGCGCAACGTTGTACGATATAGTGGTTTTTGAAAAAAAAACGCAACGCTAAAACGCTATTTGGATGGAAAAACGCTAAATTCGCGCTATAGGAACGCTATTTACGTTATTTACGCTAAATCGGACGCTATTTACGCTATAACGAGTGCAGTCCAAAAAAAAAAAAAAAATTTTATTTTTTTTTGGTCAAAATTTTAATGAAATTATTGGAGCTTAAAGAGAATCAAATCCCAAAACTCTTGCAAACAAAGTAAATACTCTGGCATCTCAAGTATAATCATTTTGTGATTATTAGTTATAATTTTTTATATATATTTAGTTAATTTTTATTAGATGTTTTGAATTTAATGCTGTATTTATATGTATTTAGGCAAAAAAAAAATTACACCGCAAAACACTATGTGCAACGCTATTTGCGCTTTTAGCGTTTCTCTCGAAAAAATACTACGGTAGAGATAACGCTATTTAAAACATTGATAGTAAGTGAACATGACTTGAAAACAATGTTTTAAATAGCGTTGTCGCTAGCGTAGCGTTTTTTCGAGAGAAACGCTAAAAGCGCAAATAGCGTTGCTGCATAGTGTTTTGCGGTGTACTTTTTTTTTTGTCTAAATACATATAAATATAGCATTAAATTCAGAACATCTAATAAAAATTAACTAAATATATATAAAAAGTTGTAACTAATAATCACAAAATGATTGTATTTGAGATGTCAGAACATTTATTTTGTTTGCAAGAGTTTTAGGATTTGATTCTGTTTAGCCTCCAATAATTTCATTAAAATTTTGATCAAAAAATAAAATAAATAAAATTTGGACTGCACCCGCTATAGCGTTCCTATAGCGCGAATTTAGCGTTTTTCCATCCAAATAGCGGTTTTTCATAGCGTTTTTCGGCCAAAAAACGTTTCTTTGTGAACTATAGCACAATATAGCGCGCTTTTTAAAACAATGCTTGAAAATAATAGTATCTTTTAGAATGATGCTTTGGTGATGACCCTTCCTTCATTAAAAGATTACTTCTTTATGCTTATATATGAAAAGTATGTTTAATTTGAGTTATGATTTGAATAATGCCATTATTATGAACGAAAAGATTTATTTTGCACACCATCTCTTGATATCTTTAGTCTGCATGAATTGTTTTATGTTATATGCATGTGTAAGGGAAGCATGATTTTGAGTTACTAATGTCATAATATTTGAACTTATAAAAATTTCAGATTGATCAATTGACAATTGAACTCGCAAGACGCATGAAAAATCCTATGCCGTGGGTTTCACAAACCGGTGTGTCTCAAAATGAAGTTGCAGGGAATGCGCTATGCGCATCGGGCTTAGAGAAACAAGTAGTTTCTGATGTGGCATATACAGCAATGGATGAGTTGATCTGCATGACCCAAACCCTCGAACCCTTGTGGATCCCCGTTTCTTTTGACGGGTACACTACTTACTTACTCAACGAAAAAGAGTATTCTCGGTCTTTGTTTAGAGCTTGGCCAAGGAGACATGGATTCAGATCAGAAGCCACTCGTGCTTCTGCTATCGTTAAGACAGACCATACTAACATTATCACTGCTCTGATGGATTTGGTGAGAATCTAGTTTCGGTTATGTAAAATAAATAAATGGTAAAGCTTATCTAAATCATTTTAGAAGAGATTAACTAGCAACATAGAAAGTTAAGTTTTTTCGCATAGAAAAGGGAAGCTTTTCAGCAAAGCGTTTTTGAGCTTAAAATCAAGCTTTTTGAGATTTGACGATAGCTCTATAAAAACAAAAGATAAACTTGCAACTCATTTAAGAACTTTTGTGTAACAGATCAAAGATAATGATGGTGCTGCATCTTACAAAATATGAAGAAAAAAAAAGATTGATTTACAGTATGTTATAATGTAATAAGACAGCTAATTATACGAGAAAGGACCTTGATTAACTACAACAGCTTTTTCGAAGGTCATGAATCATATCCTGTTTTTCTTTATGAATATTAGAATCAATGGGCGACTCTCTTTTGTGCAATCGTGGCAAAAGCCATACCGCTTGAGCAGTTGGTGATAGGGCGTGATGGAAGCTATGATGGAGCCTTACAACTGGTAATTAAGATATAAAAGTGCATGATGCTCTTATAGAAAGTACATATCATTTTCCTGATAATTTTTTACAAGACTTACTTTTTTATTTTCTCAAGGTACATGCAGAGTATCAGATAATAACACCTCTCGTCCCAACTCGGGAGACGACTTTGGTAAGGTATTGCAAGCAGCGGGGTGAGGGAATTTGGGTTGTGGTTGATGTTTCCTTAGACGGGATGAAAGCTGATTCTTTAACGAAATTCCAAAAACGAGCTTCTGGATGTGTAATTCAGCAATTGCCTGATGGATACTCCGAGGTAAAAGATAACAACCTTGGGTAATTGTTACTTTTCTAATTTATAACTGAAGTAAAAACAACAGTGTTCTGTAATAATGTGGAAGTGGTAACAAGGTGTTATATTCATTTCGGCACAATTTTAGACCTAGATTCTGATTCATCCTAGTGTTGACCAGATTACTTGGATGGAGCACGTTGACGTGGAGGATAAAGGAAACGAAGGTATATACAGATCGGTGATTTCCTCAGGAGCCGGATTTGGGGCCAAGTATTGGCTTTCCATTCTTAATGGGCAAATTGAACGCTTTTCTTGTTGCGGTGCAACGGATCTTCCTACTAATGAAGTAAACAATATCGGTAATTTCCAAATGAGTTACTTTGTTTAAATCATTCGTCAGAATAACTAGACACGCACACTAAGATTGTCAAATCCTAGAAAGATAGAGTAATGACTTGATACAAATCAAATTATAGAAAATTACCATTAAGTGACCAACGAAAGACTTTATATTCATTTAGCCAAGGAAAAACTCGTTTCCCATTTTATGTTACGTTTGGTGTTCATTCATTTGATAACTTGATTTTACATTGATATAGTGTTCAATGAACTGATTTCATTTTTTATCGGCATAAACTAATTTTCAATTGGGCTATTGTCTAATAAACTTGGTTTCACTTTTAATGGTATAAACATCAACACTTAATTTATGGAGATGCATATTGAGCTGTGTAAAGTTTGTCTCGTAATGGAAACTTCCCTAAGTATATGCATAAAAATGAAAATATGGTTGATATACGACTATTTGTGTATACAGAAGGAAGGAAAATCTTATTGAAGCTCGGAGAAAGGATAATGACGGGGTTTTGTAGTAGGGTGGGAGCTTCTGATGCTAACAATTGGACAACACTGTCTCTTATTGGACATGATGAAGTTAAGGTGATGACTCATAAAAGCGTCAACGAACAAGGTTGCCATAATGGCATTGTCATCAGCGTCGCAACCTCAATCTGCCTTCCTACAGCACCTAGGAAAGTTTTCGATTTTTTCTTTGATGGGGACAACCGAGCTAAGGTGATTTTTCTCATTTCTGCATCTTCCTTTAGACCAACTATATGACAAGCTAGGGTTCCATGTTTTACGACCACGTTGGTACTCCTACGAGTTTGACTAAGCTTTTACCACTACTTACAAGTATGTACATGAAGGTCTTGTTTGGTTGCGGGAGCATTAGTCTCAAACTAATAATCCAAACAGATGTTGATCAGTAGGTTTTGAAAATATGGTGGAATTAATAGTTATGAGTAGGGGTGGGCACGGGGCGAACTGATCTCAACTCTAACTCAACCCGTAAAATAAATTATGGGCCGGATTGGGCCGGATTCGTAAAATTTAAATCTCAACCCAGCCCAATCCGTTATAATTAAAACCCCAACCCAACTCAATCCAACCCGTAAAAAATATTACGGATTGGGGCGGCTTTATTCTTAAATTTTTATTTTGATCCTTTATTTTTCATAATTTGCCCAATCAGCCTAAATTTTAAAATAAATTGTATGTTTCAAAGAGAAATAAAAATTAAAAACAATTATAATACGTTTATAACATTCACAACAAGTAAGAAAACTAAAATGTAATAATACCGGGAGTTTGTTATCTTTAAATACACACAATGTATATATAAATATATATATTTTTTTATGTATATAGCGGGTTGTAATGGGTTGCGGCGAATTAACCCGCGGTTTGGTAACCCCAACCCGTAAAATATATAACGGATTGGGGCGGGACGGATTCACTTTTCTTGGACACTCAACCTACCCTAACCCGCCTCAATCCGTGCAGATTGGGTTACGGGTTGGGTTTGTGGATTTTTTAACCAGCGCTAGTCGTGAGAGTTTGACTAATAATAATAGAATATCACACTTTCAACGATAATTTGATGTTCGGCCTTCATTTATGGTCACATCCTTCGTTAACCAAACAAACATGAGCTTTGTGGACCCCGTAGATTTGGTGTAAGTCTCATTATTACCAAGTACCCAAACCAAACAAAGCGTAATTATTATCCAATGTTTTAAATAGCGTTATTGCTATCATAGGCTTTTTTCGAGATAAACGCTAAAAGCGCAAATAGCGTAGCAACGTAACGTTTTGCAGTGTAATTTTTTTGCCTAAATATATAACAATATAACACGATAGTCATACAATTTATACTAATTATGTTAACAAAATTAAAAATTAAAAGAATTAGTTATGATTTTTTTGGCTAAGAAAAAGAGACACATGTTTGGTTAAAAAAATCTGACGTTTTTTTAATTATTTGGCGATAAATGTGTTTTTGATATATTAATTACTATAGGGGGAATTTGTGACATGTTATTTACTACAATAGCGAATATGTGACATGTTATTAACTATTAGCGCTAATTGTGACATATTATATACTAAATAGGCTAATTGTGACATGTTATATACTGCATGGGGTCAACCCATTATTTACTCTAGCAGTCCACTCTATTCTGTTTTAAAAACTCGTTATTTATGCTACCAGTTCAATAATTTCGTACTTTTTGTGCTTTTAGTCCAAATAGCACGAACTTAGCGCATTTCCATCCAAATAGCGGTTTATCGATACGGTTTTTCAAAAAAAAAAAACGCTATTTCGCGCAACATAAAGCGTTTTTTTAAAGCAGGGGTATTATCTGATGCCAGTATTGAGAAAGTAGTTTATTAATTTTAATTGACATATTGAGGAATTGTGCTTATGTTTCCCTATCTAAGGTTTTCTTTCATGAATAATTTGATATTTTTTAACTGAAAATACCCCCATTTATATATTAATCTAGATAAGCGTGCATACTGTTATTAACCTTTTCGAATTTATGGCAAATACAGTGGGACATCCTTATCAATGGTGCAAATATGTATCAAATGGAAAACATCCCTACTGGAGAGTTAGCTGGAAACGCTATTAAGTTGAGCCGCATGAACGTAAGTTGGATAATTTTCACTTACATATCGACACTATCATGTTTATAGCTAACAAAATTTCACACTTTATTAAGAAACAGTATATTTTTTAGAATATGTACGTATCAATGTTGCATCATTGAGTATCACATGATAATCACAAAGAGGAAAAGGAGTCGATATGATTGAGAACAATTGAGCATCCACACCAAATTTCAAAAGTGATTTTAACCGTGGATTTTCCAGAATTTGTACTAAATGTCTAGTTCTTCCGATAAATTAACCACTTTTTTATCATATCAACTTATCTAGGGTATTCCAGAGAACCCAAACAGTATGTTGATTCTACAAGAGAGTTTTGCTTACCCAACAGGGTTCTTCATTGTGTATTCACCCATTGAGCCCAGTGATATGACCGCAGTGTTAGACAGTGGAGACACAAATAGTGTTCGTTTGCTACCCTCGGGATTTGCCATCCTTCCAGATGGTTCTGGTGGGTCATTGCTCACGATTTCATTACAGTTTCTGGTCAACTCAGCCATTGATGCCAAGCTCTCCTATGCTGATTTGACGTCTGCTTTCAGCCTCATGTCTGGTACTCTCGATAGGGTCAGGTCTTTTATTGGGATGCCATCGAATAGTGGTAAGTTTAGATTTTCTTAAAAAAATTAGCAAGAAATAGATGGGAGAGGATCAGTATTAAAACATTTGACACAAAATATCTCACTACAAAAATACGCATTTAATCCAGGGCTAAGAGACTAAGATAGGCTAGCTTTCGGTATAAATTTCAACCTCATGCTTTCCTTTGATTTAAGGGATGTCAAGGGCCGTTTTTTCTGGAAACTGGAAAATAATTTTAAGATTTATGAAACAATATGCTAGCTTGTCCTGTGCATTGGAGAGATTTTCGTTACAAAAATTGTGTAAAATTTCTGTTACCAACCAAATGGAATTCATCGCTTGCTACCGATAACACTCAGGAGACTATTAAAAATGAACTAATATCATTTAGATGATGAGAGTTTATTTCTCTTTCAGGATTTACTCTTATATCAATTGTCTTTGAATCACTGTTTTAAAAATCATGCTATATTGCGTAACATTTCGCGATATAACGCTATTCGAAAAAAAATTGCCTATGCTAAAACGCTATTTGGGTGGAAAAGCTTTAAATTCGCGCTATTGGACCAAAAACGCAAAAAGCGCAAAATTTTGGATCAAAAGCATAAATAGCGAGTTAGGAAAAAAAACAGCGAATCTAAATAATTAATATATGTTGTGTAATTTTCATAAAAGATTGTTAGTTTAGATGGTTGTTACATTACATTCTGTCCCAGTGGACCCAAGTTTGAAACTCACTAGCATCAACATTTTTTTGGTTTTTGCAGAGTAAGGAACAAGGGAGAGTACCTTTTCAACTCTGCTATAGAAGATGCTGATGAGTCTATATTTTGCAGTGTCATTTTTTTTTACATGCAGAACTACATACATTTCTTAAGTTTTAAGAACTATTCTACCTTTTTTATTTCCAAATTTGAATTGTTTTGAAGAGGTCTGGAACTTTAGAGTCCAGATTATTGAATTTGTTGACATCGCTGTTTCTTTGATTTCGAAGTTTGAAAATGCTCATAAACTTATTGCAGCCCCCCCCTTCTTCATAAAATCCATTTTATAATGATTAAGCTTTTTATGATGTGTAAAGGTGGTCTAGTACAGCACAAAAAAATGTGCTTGAAGGGCCAATGAAATGGCTATATTATGCGGGATTTTGTTGTAGTTCATTTCCAATTGTTTTCTTACTTTAGGGTGATTATATGCTAAATAGTAGCGACATTAGTAGTTTAAGATTCAATACTGGAGACAACACGGGTAGATAGCGAGAACTTTATAAGACAGTGTTTAGCATGTGTTAGTGTGGGATGGGATTAGTATTGAGTACAAGTACCACAGCGTTTTTAGGCTATGTATGACTCAATTTTGATGTTTTATTGTGTAGGAGGTTAACTTTTGTTTAAAGTGTAATTGGAATGATCAGTACATAGTTTTTTTTAAAGGAGATCGTGATTAACACTTTTGCCGATAAGTGAGTTACATAGTCAGTTATTTAGGAATATACTTGTTACAAGACCCTTTTTAATTTCATTAGCTTAATTAGTATATGATTTATGATATGCCTGGTCATTCTAGTGATATCTTCTATGATATGCCTGGTCGTATTTTCAATCTAGAAAGTCCTTCCTGGCATCTACTCAAATAGACTAGAACTGATAAATAGTTTCTCAAAAACTGAGAAGAATATAAAACCCTGGAATTTTTTTAGCAGAATCTGATATCTAGAGTAAAAAAGCAAAAGAAGTATGTAAAATAACTAATAATTATTACGACTTCAACTCTTCGTACTAATAGTTATAAACCGAGACAGTCTCTACTCTAAACTTGCTAATAGCTTCAACTAATTTATTTTCCCGTACAAATTATTCTATATACTGTTTCAACTAAAACCACAAAAGTAGAGGGGGGAACAGCGGCTCTAAAGCTGGTGAGTTTCAATGCTCAAGTCGATATACGAACATGTTCTCGACTTCAGATTCTCCTGAACTATTTCTCATTTCATATTTGCCTGAGAATAGATAAAAGTTCCAACGATGACAATGGCAGCTCCGAGTGCATTGACTGGTTGCACCGGAGTACTGAAAATAATGATAGAAGCCACTATGACCGATATCCTCTTCATTGTATTCCCAATGCTAAATGTCAATGGCGATATTTTGTTCAACGACATGTATGAGACTTGGTTGTAAAGATGATAAAATACACTATGTGCTACCACCCACCTTTACACATACACAAGTAAAACATAAACTGATTTAGCTTACATTTGCATTGTGCAAGCTAAAAACGAAAAACTCGTAAAAAGAAAAAAAGAGGATTTTGTTCTTACCATACAAAGTTGGGTCCTATTTGAGCGACAGCTTTGTTCCATCCTATGGTCCATACTCGAGGGCCCTCAACCGTGATCGCAAATGGAGTTAAGATTAAAAGAGACATCATAGATAAGCAAGCATAGTAGTTCATTCCTCCAACACATTTGCCCCCTTTCGTTCCCTTCTTTGAGAATATGTTTCGAAAAACAAATACCAAATTCGAGATCATCGCCTCCATGAAACCTGAATCAGGTTATTATTATTATTTTTGTTGAGATCAGGTTTTCTGCTTCTTAGCATTAAGAAAATGAGCAAATCACAATAATTGTTCTTTTGTATTACCAATGAGGTTGAAGTTGAGCTCAGTGACTCCAGCAAGTGCACATCCTCGATGATAGGCACGAGAGAAAAGTAAACTGGAATCGGAAACTATCACCTAAAAGAAACCTCGAAACAAGAACGCTAAAAGCGGGCTCACTACTCTTGATTATATGAGTGAATGAAACTGCGACTTTTGACATGCTCACTGTCGCAGCTACATGTCCAATTGTATGCGCCAATGCAACCTGTAAGAACAAAGATATCAAAAATATATCAAAATTCTCACTTCTACCTCCTTTAGATAAATTGATACTACAAATACTACAGTTGTCATATTTCTCCCCAAAAAATCAAGATCCTGAATAAGCTCTTTTATGTGGCAAGGAAAACTAATTCTGGGTTTGGTTTGGTCCCCAATTTCATATATAAAATGGGTTTTGATTAAAAAAAATGTCGTAAGGAAAACCAAAAGGCAAATTGAAAATTATGAAATAGAAACAAACAGCCAATACAGTTTTGCCAAGTGAATCAACTAGGTGGTAAATTCATCTTATTAACAAGAAAATTGCAAATCCATTTATCCATATGGTTTAACGGTTAAACTTAAAGGCATTTGCCTCTCCAAGTCCCATATATAATAACAAAGAAATAATTTCTAGTGCCGTCATAGGTTGCACACAAAATAAGGAATGTATACAAGCAAAGGAAATGCTAAATGTTACCGGGAAAAGAGCTTTCCAGAAGTTCATATCAGTTTCTGGAGCTTCGGCAATTCTCGTGGCCCATGAAATAAGCATCATGATGGATCCAGCAGCAAGGGACAAAGTTGAAGTGAGCCATGGAAATGGGAAAGCATTGAAAACCATCTTGTTATATATATTCAAGACCACATTAAGTGCCCACCAATTCTCAGTGCCATTGGAAAGGAGAATTACCGAAGAAGAGTGGATAGGAAAGCCTATCTTTTATGAACACTTGCGAGTGTTCGGTTGTCGGTCATATATCCATGTCGATATAAATGATCGTACCAAACTTTACTCAAAATCCAAAGTGTGTTACTTTGTGGGGTACGGTGGAGCTGAGTTTGGATATCGCTTTTGGGATGGTCAAACAAAGAGGATCATTCGCAGTAAGGATGTCATCTTCACTGAAAACCATTTTGTACAAAGATCGACAAAATGTGGTGGTGGAAGAAGACGCGCTCCCGTCCGAGGAAAGTGGTATAGTCGACATGAATGTGTTCGCAAGGTTGGAGTTGGAAAATGACACTGAAGATGAGCCAGTTGTGCTCGACAACTTACCAGCACATGCTGAAGAGGATGAGGAGCTACCCCAAACTCCTCGACCTGAATTGGGCCGAGGTCATCGCGAGAGGAGACCTCCTGCCCGATACTCTCATTCCCTGCATTACATATTACTCAATGATGCAGGCGAGTACGAAAGTAGAGAGGAAGCTCTGGAGCTGAAAGACTCGACCAAGTGGGAGCTCGCGATGAATGATGAGATGAAGTCACTGGAGAAGAATGTGACTTGGTAGTTGGCCGAACTGCCCAAGGGAAAAGGACACTGAGCAACAAATGCCACATTATTGAGCTGAGAATTGAAGATAAATGCCTCTTTCTGTATTTTCTTATTTGTATTGGTCATGTTATAATTATAGACGAATGTTTCATGGAGTAAAGCAAGCATCACTTTGTCTCTCCCTGCTCATAAAATGAATGTATTTGGGGTGGGATTATACTGGGTAAGAGATTAGGTATATCTGAATGCCTGCCTAACTTTGATTTCACTAACTATTTTCCTTTGCTTTTCCTTACACTAATGAACTTGTACCAAACTCACCTATTGTCATTCCCAATCACATTTATCGACTGTTGGTATTTTATTTTCATTGACCATCATAAAAAGATGAAGTTTTCGTGAAAACCTTTATGTTTATTCATTAGGGGGGCAAATAGCGATGGAAAAAATGCCCATTCCAATTGGTCATTATTTTTTCATAATTTTAAATCACTGTATACTTTGCTTTATGCTGCTATTTTTTTTATCATGATTTGCATTTTCTGTTGCCCTTGCATCGTTGTTATTATTTCTTAGGGGCACAGTTGCACAGTCTGAAGAGCTTTTGGTATACCACATACATTTTCCTAACTCTAATATCATTTTTGAAATTCAGTAAAGCTAAAGTTGAAAATCCGATTTTGATGCTTCATACAATACACATTGGATTTTTGAAAGATTTTGTGGGTGCAACAAGTGTGTTTCGGCATTGAGCCTCATATTCCAATAGTTGTTTCTTTGATTCTATCATTGGATTGAACTAGTATAGTACTAAACCCGAGTGTATGTTTTCCTTGCATTTTACATTAAAGTATATATTTAGGTTTCTTAAAATTCTCCATGTTCCTATGTTTTTCTAGATTTACCTTAGATGATAACTACTTTACTTTCTGTTATGTGAGACTAGTAACAGTTATAAAGGTATCCCGGATAGTCTATTTTAATCTCTTCTTATTGATTGTAATCTTGAAAATATGTCAAAAGATATAATTTACATTAAGTAATTGACACTTTGGATAAACACCAGTGTTTAACCAATGTTTATATGCTATCTAGAGGACGTCGTGGTGGTGGCTACAAAGAACTCGATGAAGAAGAGATAGATGAAACAAGACGGCGCAGACGAGAAGCGGAAGAAGTAAGATAGATTTGAAATAATTTTTGTGCTAATTTTTTTTCTCTTTTCTATTCATAAGTCTGGCATAAAAATAATTGCAGGATGATGGTGAACTTTATGATGAGTTTGGCAATCTCAAGAAAAAGTTCCGTACGAAGAAGCAACAGGATGAAGATAGACAGAAGCTTCCGGGTGCTGGACGCTCAGGATGGGAGGTTGAGGAACTGGGTAAGTTTCTATTATTCCCGATTTAACCTCATATGAGGGGAAACATAAAAAAGATATCTTACTGGTTACTACATAAGATTCAGAAGCTGAAATTTTCATTGTTGTAATTCTAAAAGCAGTTAAAAGTAGGGCAGACAACAGAATTTCAAAAATCATGAGAGCAAACTAAATGTCACTTTGGCTGATTTTCTAAATTGTTTTAAAGTACTATAAAACCCCTCATTTGCAAGAGCACATAAAAAGTTGTTTTTACTGGTTCCACAGAAGACAAACGAGTTCATTTATTTTTTTGTTAATTCCGAGAGTAGTAAAAAAGCTGAAAAGCTAGAAGGAATTCAAAATTTCGAAAATATTGAGAAAAACAAAGTAAGCTGATGTTTTCGTGTGTATGCAAATCATGTATGGCACTATATGGATATGCAACACCTACATAAAAAGAATATGAAAACACATGTTTGTTGGTACATAATATATGGTATGACGGCCATGTATATATAGTTATGCGCTAGAAATGTTGACACTGATTTAGCCTTGTCAGCATGTCCAGCTTTCTGTTACTCAAATAGAAGCTGGAAGTTCTGAACAGAACTCTTGTGAAACATGATTATCCAGTATATTCATATAGTCATATAGATAAAGATCATTCCATTTACATAGCAGTAGGCAGGAAACTAATCAGTGTACCTCGTATACAAATTGTTGAGTCAAAGTTTGTGTTGGTTGGATTGAGTTCGATATCTTCATTAAAGTGTTATTGATTATATGATCCTGTATCCTCTTGTATTGTTCTGTATTCTTCCTTTCATGTCAATGTACGATGTCGTTAGCTGCTGAACTGAATTAAATATTGGTCTTCATACTTTTGTTAAGCTGTAGTTTAGTTTCTATAATTTAATTTTTGGCTCATAATTTGTAGCTTTCTCTTATTTAGGAAATACTGGCAAAACTCTATTGTATCTTGTAAGCGTTGTTTGATTAGGAAGTCGCATAATCAGTTTTACCTGCTTGATGCTTTCACGAAATTGTGTCGTAGTGGGTTATAGAGAGTTTTGAGGAACAGTAGACTCATTCATGTTTTTCATTTTGTGTTTCTTTTACCAAATGCCAATGTGGATATTTTTTTTAATGTTCTTAGCTACTGTATAAAAGATTTTAAGCCCCTTGATTGTTATACTTGTTTGTGTTAGAACCAGATTTCTGAACCTTATACTATTTATTGTCTATTGGTTTGAACTAAATAACTTTAGTTGATTGTTAAGAATTGAAACAGTCTCTTGGTTTCAAGTAGGGTTGCAACCTCAGTTGCAACCACAGTTCCAACCTGCTGTTCTGCAGGATTCTGTTTGGTTCTTTTATTCTGCATTACTATTCTTTAAATGATGATTAGTTGTTTTAAAGTATGCAGGAAATATTCTCATATGTTCTTAAAGACTTTAGTTTCTATCTATTGAGAATATTAAAAGTGATAAGAAAGATGTTTCCTAAAATTTATAAGGAGATTAGTTTTTAAAGATATTGTTTACTTTAAACTAGGCAATCTATATCTCTATTCTTATGCAAATCTTTATCACTTGTTTCAATCTTTGTTCTTTATCAAAATAAGTATGATACGTTTAAGATTGAATGAAATATGGAGTTAATGTTTCATATATATATTTGGAAAGATTTTATCTCCAAAAGATACTATCTTATATGTTTCCTTGTTATCGGAAAAGACTAACTCCTATTTCCAAGCTAGTTATTAACATGTACTATCTTATAAAGATTGAGGTCAATCCTACGCTGAAGTATATCGTGATATATGGAAAGATTGAAGCCAATCAAAAGAGTCAAAAGCAATCATCAAGAACTTGAAGAAAGAAGATTGTTTTTACTTGTATAAATAGTTGATAGCTTAGCTTGTAAAAAGGTGTGTTCTAAATTATAAAGAACTCATTCTTAAGAGAATACACAATGAGCTTTAAAAAGAAAACAATGGTGGGATGCCATTGATTTTTAAGTAATAGTTATAAAGTAGGAGCGATATAGAGATAGGCAGAAAAACCTAGAGGGAGTCTAAGAGTTTTTCATTAAGAGTTGAATCCTATATTGTAAGATTTTTATAATATCATAATCTGGGTAAGTGCCCCGGAGACGTAGCCCAGTTGGCTGAACTCCGTTGTTAAATGTGCGTGTGATTTAATTCAAGTACATTTAACTATACTGTTATGTCCATCATAATACTTGGTTCCAACTGTGGTTGCAACATCACTTGAAACCTAACTGCAAAACTGCAACTAGAACAGCGGATAGGAATTTTAATTGGTATCAGAGCTTCACACTAGATATTATTTAGTGTGGATCATGTGTTCTGGTAAAGATGGACTTGATGAGGGAAGGAAACGCGTTCGACAAACCACCATTGCTTGAAGGAGGAGTCAATTATGGAGTATGGAAAATCAGAATGAGATCTTTCATTAAACAGCAAAATGAACAAGCATGGAAAACTGTGTTGTATGGTTGGGAGGTTCCAACTGCTACTGATGGTGAAGGTGAACTGGTCTATGTACCTGAAGACAGATGGTCTGCTGATGAGGACAGAAGATCAAGTGCAAACTCAACAGCAATAAACTTGATCTTTGCTGGTGTAACTCTCAGTGTGTTCAGGTATATCTCTCATTGTGAAACTGCCAAAGAGGCATGGGATATTTTACAAGTAACCTTTGAATGAACTGTTAAAGTAAAAGCTTTTAAACTCCAACAGTTAACCACTCAATTTGAAAATATAAGAATGGAGGAAGATGAAACCATTGAAATTACAGTGATGCTAAACTTGTTAAGAAAACTCTAAGGTCTCTTCCAGAAAGGTTTGAAATTAAGGTTACTGCAATTGAGAAATCAACAGACTTAGATAATCTAAAACTTGAAGAACTTATAGGAAATTTAAGCACTCATGAGCTAAAATTCTTCAAGCATAAGAGACCAGAAAAAGGAATAGCCTTTCAGGCTAAGAAATCTGAACCTACGGTATGTGAGAAAATGAGTGATGAAGAACAACTGGCCTTCTTTGCTAAAAAGGTTTATAAAAAGTTTTACAAGAAAAAACAGGATGATACTGGAACATCCAAAAACTTTCAGAAAAGGGATAATCAATTTAAGTCAGAATCTAGATTTAACAACAATCCTAAAGGAAAGTGGAATCATAAAGAGAAGGATGACAGAGATTATCAGCCTAGAGAGATTTAATGCAGAGAATGTAGAGTTTATGGTCACATTCAGTCTGAGTGTGCAAATACTTTAAAAAGGAACAAAAATGCTTATATAACCACTCATAGTGATAGTGAATCTGAGAGCAATAGTGATGAAGAGAATGGATCTAACTTTGTTAATTTTATGGGAAGAATCACTGAAAAAGAACCTGTGTATGAAAGTGATTGTGAGTCTGTTTCAACCCTAGTTACAACTGCTCTTAAAACCTATACCAGTGATGAGGAAGAACCCTCTGATGATAATATTACTCAGCAGTATCTTGTCCTTTATGAAAAATATCAATGTCTGAGTAAGTAATCCTTGATCATAAACAAACTTAATACTAATCTAAAGGATGAGGTTAAAAATCTCACTGAGCAACTCAACACACAACTGGTTGAGCTAACTGAAACCAAGAAGAAAATAAAACTGTTGAATGTTTCTGCTTCAGAAAAGTTAGATGACATGCTGTCCTATTCTAGAGGCTCTAAAGATAACAATGGTTTAGGTTACTATGGTTATGAAAAAACTGGAAAAACTACCTTTCTTAAAGCTCTTATTAAATATGAAACTCATGTTTTTGACAATAAGGTTAGAAGTAAAGTTGCAACCAAGAAAAAACTGAATAGCTTTGAGGATAAATCTACTTCTAGGTTAAAACTGTGTAACTTTTGTAAAAGATCTGGTCACTCAGAAATCCAGTGTTATTTAAAAAAGAACAGGAAGTATATTTCTCACAAAAACTGGTTGGCCTCTTGCTATCAAAAGATGAACTGGGTCTGGAAAGTTAAAAGAAAATCTACCTTAATTGCCAATAATAAAACTGTTACTTCAAATTATTGGTATTTTGACGGTGGTTGTTCTAAGCACATGACAGGTACTGCAAGCTCTTTAAAAAATGTCATTAATCTTACAGGAAACACTGTTGTGTTTAGAGGTGGAGATACAGGTAAAATTATTGGAAAAGAAACCTTAAACAAACCTGGAATGCCTGATATTAATGATGTATTTCTTGTAGATGGTCTAAAAGCCAATCTTATCAGCATTAGTCAACTGTGTGATAACAAGATGATTGTTAAGTTTAACAAAGATAAGTGTCTAATTATTGATCTTAATAATGATTTGGTCATGACAGGAGTTAGATCAGCAAATAGCTGCTATGTTTTTGAAAAAGATGAAAAAGAATTGCCTCAGAATAGGTGCAATCAAGCTATTACTAACAATGTTGATATTTGGCATAAAAGGCTTGGTCATGTGAACTATAAAACCTTGAATAAGCTTGTTAAAGAAGAATTAATAAGAGGTATTCTCAAACTTAGTTCTAAAACCCAAGGTGTTTGTGCAATAGGTAAACAAACAAAGAGTATTCACAATAGTACAAGTCAAATATACACTAAGAGAGTCCTAGAACTTCTTCATATTGACTTAATGGGTCCTATGCAAACTGCAAGTATAGGTGGTAAGAAGTATATTTTGGTAGTTGTAGATGATTTCTATAGATACTCTTGGGTAGTGTTTGTAAGGGATAAATCTGAAAGTTTTGAACTCTTTAAAACTCTGTGCTTAAAACTGCAAATTGAAAAAGGTTCCACCATTGGTAAAATTGTTAGGGTCAGAAGTGATCATGGAACTGAATTTGAAAACAGTAAGTTTAGAGAGTTTTACAACTCCTTAGGTATAAGTCATGAGTTTTCTGCACCAAACACTCCTCAGCAAAATGGCATAGTTGAAAGAAAGAATAGAACTATTCAAGAAATGGCTAGAGTCATGCTTAATTCTAAGAAACTTGCCAAAATATTTTGGGCTGAATCTGTTAACACTGCATGTCATATTGTTAATAGGGTGTATATTACAAAAGGTACTACCATGACTGCTTATGAAATATGCAAAGGTAGAAAACCTAATGTCAAGTACTTTCAAGTATTTGGGTGTGTTTGTTACATTCTTAAAGATAGAGAGCATCTTGGTAAATTTGATTCTAGAAGTGACAAAGGGATATTTCTTGGTTATGCTCAAAATAGTAGAGCTTTTAGAGTCTTTAATCTAAGAACAAATTGTTTCATGGAATCATATAATGTGATATTTGATGACTTAAAAGATGTTGATGAGATTACAGGTGATGATGAAGAGTCTAGAATTACAGAAAAAGAGACATGAGAGATTCAACAAACAGACAGTCCAATAGTGGTTGGAAGTGCAGTTGCAACTGAGGTTGAAACCCATAATACAACAGAGTCTGAAGAAGGAAAAGAAGGAGAAGAAGGATCTTCTATTCAAACCACTAGCAAACCTCGCTATGTAAGGACTCAGAAAAATCATTCTCTTGACAATCTCATAGGAGAAATCACTTCAGGTATGAAAAACAGAGGTAAAAGAAATAATGTTGTCCAATTTGCTTGTTATATTTCTCAGTTAGAACCTAAGAATATAAAAGAAGCTTTGGAAGATAGTGAATGGATTTTAGCTATGCAAGATGAACTGTCTCAATTTGAGAGGAATGATGTATGGACTTTAGTACCTAGACCTTCTAATAAAAATGTTATAGGGACTAAATGGATCTTTAGGAATAAAAGTAATGAGGATGGAGTCATTATTAGGAATAAATCTAGACTTGTACCTCAAGGTTACACTCAAATAGAAGGAATAGACTTTGATGAAACTTTTGCTCCTATAGCAAGAATAGAATCTATTAGAATGCTCATATCACTTGCTTGTTTATATGATTTTAAGCTGTTTCAACTTGATATTAAAAGTGCTTTCTTAAATGGTATAATTGAAGAAGAAGTCTATGTGAATCAACCCAAAGGATTTGAAGATCCTAAATTCCCTGAACATGTTTATTTACTGAAAAAGACTTTGTATGGGTTAAAGCAAGCTCATAGAGATTGGTATGATAGGTTAACCAAGTTCTTAATTGAAAAAGGTTTCAACAGAGGGGGAGTTGATAAAACTCTGTTCACTAAGAAAACTACAAAGGATATCATCATTGCTCAAATTTATGTTGATGACATTGTGTTTGGTTCCACTTCTGATAATAGGATTGTTGAATTTATTTCTGATATGAAGAATGAATTTGAAATGAGTGGTGGAGGAGAATTAACTTACTTCCTAGGATTGCAAGTTAAACAAAATGAAAAGGGCATTTTTTTATGCCAAAGTAAGTATGCTGATAACCTTGTCAAGAAATTTGGCTTAATTGATAGTAAAGAGAAAAGAACTCCTATGGGTACTACTCTAAAATTGTCCAAAAATGATAAAGGTGAGAGTGTCTGTCCTAGTCTTTACAGATCCATGATTGGAAGTCTTCTTTATTTAACTGCTAGTAGACCAGATCTTTGATTAAGTGTAGGAGTTTGTGCCAGGTATCAGGCAAATCCTTTAAAATCACATCTTCTAGCTGTCAAAAAGATTTTAAGATATGTAAAAGGCACCATTCACCTAGGTTTATGGTATTCTAAAGACACAAATCATTTTCTTGTTGGTTACTTTGATGCAGATTGGGCTGGTAATATAGATGATAGAAAAAGCACTTCTGGTGGTTGTTTTTATTTTAGGAATAATCTTGTTTCATGATTTAGTAAAAATCAAAACTGCATTTCTTTATCTACTGCTGAGGCAGAATATATTGCAGCTGGAAGTGGATGCACTCAACTTATTTGGATGAAACAAATGTTAAATGATTATAATATTAAAGAAGAAGTGTTAACTTTGTTTGTCATAATAAAAGTGCTATAGATTTGGCAAAGAATCCAGTTCAACATTCCAGAACTAAACATATTGATCTAAGACACCATTTTATCAGAGAACTTGTTGAAGAAAAAAGTTTAATTTTAGAACATGTTTCAACTGAAAGACAATTAGCAGATATCTTCACTAAACCCCTTGATACAAACAAATTTGAATCATTAAGAAGTGATATAGGGGTATGCCACTTTAGATCTAATTGAATACTCTTGCTATGTATGTCTGTTTTGAGTACCTTTAATACATGTTATTTCTAAGGTAAGTCTTGATTGAGCTTTGAAATTTTTGTCTTGAAAAAGCCGCTAATTGGTGTCTCAAACAACAGATGTGAGGTAACTTGTCTTAAAACCTCTCTGGTAATAGAGTTGCAAGCACAAAGTGCATATTTTACAAGCTGGTTGCAAGCTCAGTTGCAACCCTAGTTGAAACCACGTTATCAAAATACAGAACAGATCAATTTTTGCCTAATGACTGTCATGATATCTATCATACTAATCATGGTGATAAAATCAAATGAAAAAGCCAAGACAAGGTCTTGTTATTTTTGACATCACTTATACTCTTTCCTTGCTGAGGTCATTAATTTAGTTTTTGTGTAGAGAAAAAAATGGATTTGCTCAATATAAGCTCCTAAAATTTAATTTTTATTAAAGTTATTCAATGATAAATATATCTTCTTGAGTAAATGGCTAGATTCTTTCTTTCCAACGTTCTATATCTTATATAACTGCTATTTTTTTTCTTGAAACAAGTCAAATTTCCTTCAAAACTTCAACTCTTAAAAATTCAAAATTTTGGATAAATCTGTATACATTGGAATGTTTATCTAAATTATTTGCTGAATTTATCTTAGTAAAAACAGTATCCTTCGTGATTTCCTTGAGATTCAAATTTTAAAATTTCTGTTGCAAGGAAACTTTCTTATTTTTAGCAAAATCTGTTTCAAAATTGATTTGAGTGTATCTTTTTCTAATTGTAAAAAGATTTGGGCTTAATTGCTATTTATACTAATTTGTTTTACTATCCCAAATCAATAACAAAATCAAAATTACTCTCTCTCTCTCTTTCTACTAAAAACCCTAGGTTCTCTGTAAAACCCACACTGCGTTGTTCCAAGTCTAGTTGAAACCATGTCTTTTAATTCTCCTAAATCCAATCTCAACTATGAAGATGATAGCACTCTTAGAGATTTCTTAAATCAATCTATAACTAGTACAGGCTCTAAGGCCAAGGTAAGTGAGTCTTCTTCTTCTAAGAAACATAGGTCTAAGAAACGTGCTAAAAGAAACCTACAGAATGATCCTATCTCTGTTAATATTTCTTATGATTCTCTATTTAATGAGGTTGATCCTAGATTCTGGAATAAGAGTATGTCTAAAAGGTTCAGGTCTCTTGCTGATAGGGAGATTCATTCTGAAATAAAATTGAATTTAGCTAGCTATCAGCACATTCAGGTGCATATTGAGAAGTTGTTAACTGATGTTGGTTTAGATAGAACAATTTGCTATCCCGACTCCTATTTTCCTAAGGTTGTTAAGGAATTTTATGCCAATCTAAGTCCTAATGTCTTTTCTGAGGGTCATCCAGCCTATGGCAGAGTATTTGTGAAGAGTCTCACTTTAGATTTTACTCCTAAGATAATCAATGATTTTCTAAGTTCTCCTAACCCTTCTGAGACCAGTAGTGATTATGACATGGAAGTTGTAGCTTTTGTCCTTACAGGAAAGAATAACATGTTTGATGGTACTTCCATTAAAACTTCCTCACTCACTCTGTGTGCTGCTGTGCTTCACAAAATTGCTAGGTTTAATTGGACTCCTACTAAACAACCCTCTAGAGTAAACAAAGATATCGCAGTCTTTCTATATAAAATCATGTCAAAGTTACCAATCAATTTTGGTAATCATGTGTTTAATCTCATCAGAGATTTCAGTGATGTTAAATCACTCTCCATTCTGCTACCCTTTCATTGCTTAATCACTGGGATAATTCTGTCTCAAGTTATACATCTATCTTCCACTCATCCTATCATAATCTCCTCTGAAAAATCCACCAATTGTCTTTCTGCCTTATACATTTCTGCAAAACTTCTGAAGGAAGAACATGTGAATGACATCAATGGTGAAAAAGGGAAAGAAAAGGAGACAACAAGTGCTCCTTCTAAGAAGAAAGGTGTGAGGTGATATCTGCTACAAAAACTGGCTTCAAATCAAGAAAGAAGGGTTGAGCTAGATACAGATGACTATGAGATCAAGAAGCTACTAGAGAATCTCACAGAAAGTGAAGATGAAGGTGACAGTGACAGTGGCTACTCACTTAGTAGTGAAGAAGAAGAGATAGTCAGAGATCCTCCTCTAAGGGAAAGAGCTCCTCACTCCACAAGACCTCTTTATTAGCTTTGTCTGGTTTCTGGCAACTAGGGGGAGAAAAGAAGTTTATGTGTTCATTTATGTTTTTGTTTCAATTTCAAAATTCTGTAACTGCAAATTATGTGTTTAGACTATTTTGTGCCAGTATTTTTGGCCTTATGTTTTCTGCAGTTTATTTCTAAATTCTGTTGGTTTTTGAATTTGAATATGTTCTGAAAGTTTGGTGAATGGATATCTATCTGTGCTTAAATAATGTCTGCTATTCTAACTTGCAGGGGGAGCTCAAATAAGTGACACAAAAGCATTGAAAAATTACACAGTTTAAAAGCTGTGTTTGCTAACAAAATTGCAGGTGAAGTGTCTGTTTATAAACTTAGGTTATTTGTCAAAACCAATGACAAAGGGGGAGATTGTTAGGACCAGATTTCTGGACCTTATACTATTTATTGTCTATTGGTTTGAACTAAATAACTCTAGTTGATTGTTAAGAATTGAAACAGTCTCTTGGTTTCAAGTAGGGTTGCAACCTCAGTTGCAACCACAGTTCCAACCTGCTGTTCTGCATGATTCTGTTTGGTTCTTTTATTCTGCATTACTATTCTTTAAATGATGATTAGTTATTTTAAAGTATGCAGGAAATATTCTCATATGTTCTTAAAGACTTTAGTTTCTATCTATTGAGAATATTAAAAGTGATAAGAAAGATGTTTCCTAAAAGTTATAAGAAGATTAGTTTTTATAGATATTGTTTACTTTAAAGTAGGCAATCTATATCTCTATTCTTATGCAAATCTTTATCACTTGTTTCAATCTTTGTTCTTTATCAAAATCAGTATGATACGTTTAACATTGAATGAAATATGGATTTAATGTTTCATATATATATTTGGAAAGATTTTATCTCCGAAAGATACTATCTTATATGTTTCCTTGTTGTAGGAAAACACTAACTCCTATTTCCAAGCTAGTTATTAACAGGTACTATCTTATGAAGATTGAGATCAATCCTACGCTGAAGTATGTCGTGATATATGGAAAGATTGAAGCCAATCAAAAGAGTCAAAAGCAATCATCAAGAACTTGAAGAAAGAATATTGTAATTACTTGTATAAATAGTTGATAACTTAGCTTGTAAAAAGTTGTGTGTTCTAAATTATAAAGAACTCATTCTTGAGAGAATACACAGTGAGCTTTAAAAAGAAAACAATGGTGGGATGGCATTGATTTATAAGTAATAGTTATAAAGTAGGAGCAATATAGAGATAGGCTGAAAAAACTAGAGCGAGTCTAAGAGTTTTTCATTAAGAGTTGAATCCTATATTGTAAGCTTTTTATAATATCATAATCTGGGTAAGTGCCCCGGAGACGTAGCCCAGTTGGCTGAACTCCGTTGTTAAATGTGCGTGTGATTTAATTCAAGTACATTTAACTATACTGTTCTGTCCATCATAATAATTGGTTCCAACTGTGGTTGAAACATCACTTGGAACCTAACTGCAAAACTGCAGCTAGAACAGCGGATAGGAATTTCAGTTTGTCAATAGACCCAATACTTGAACAGTTAGTAATTGATATGTATTTACGATGATCTGTATGGAACAGGTATGAATGAGAGAGAAGGAAGGGAGAAAAGCAGGGACAGGGGGCGTGAGAAAGATGAAAACAAGCATCGAGATGATAGAGATAGGAGTGGGAGCAGAAGTCAAGAAAGAGAGAGGGGAAGAGATCGAGAACGAGATTATTACAATAATGATAGGAAAAGAGATTTTGGCCGGGAGAGAGAGCGTGACCGTGACAGGAACACACATCGTTATTGATAACTGTTTTGACATTCCTTAGAGACATCAGAAAGGGTCTCATCTTGTTTTTATTTTCTGGTTTTAACTTTTAATGGCTATGCTCATAATGTCTGGATTGTTTAACTTCATGTATTATTGTTCACCCTGAATTTACGGATGGAATGTAGAGCTACTTCGTTTTTTGACAGTAGTTGAATTGCTGTTAATTCTTTTTTGATAGAATTGTGTATCCTATGAAAGATGATATTGAGGATTGTTAAAATTGTTGGGTTCGTTGGCATCTGGCAACTAAATGTGATGTAAGAATGACAAATATCTTCGTAATACTAGACCCTCAATTTTTTGTAACAATATTTAACAATATGTGCGTAACTAAAGATTTTAGTAAAAGTTACATTAACTACTTTGAAGTCGTAATCAAAAGGGTACTCAGGCTTCCCCCTATAATTTGCCTTCTTAGTTTATCTTCAGAGCAAGTCTTCAAGTTCATCAGAAAAATAATTTATTAAGATTCCTTTTATTATTATCTAAATGTGTTTAGAGATTTTTTAGTATTTGATTGCATAACCAATTCCAATCATAATATATTTAGGTGTGAGCATGTCTTATGTGTTGAGGCTTCTGGGTGGTTACGTTGATACATGAGAATGAATCTGTTTCCGGCTCCCACCCACAAAGGAAGGAAGTCGAGGGCTGCAGCCCCCTCATTTAGGAAAAAAAAATGACGAAAAAGTAATTTTTTTTTATAATCAAAATCTTAGAAATTCAGTGTTCGCCCTTCCCTAATTTTATGTAAAAAACAGTCGTAGGATATAAATTTTTTTATGTAGGATATGAAATTTTTTATATAGAATATATTGATCACTCCCATATTAAATTTCTGGTTCCGTCACTATCTATCCACTACAAGAAAGTCTAGCGTTGAGATAGCTTCTGTTGCTATTGTGTGCTCGTGACTAATTTAGTGACGAGAATAACAACGGTTTCTTTTGCTAATTTAGTCACCAAATTAGTAAGAAACACTTTGGTATCATATTAGTAACAGAATATTGAGAATTTTTCTTATAGTGATCGACACATACAATGAAACGAAATCAGGTTAAATTTACTAATAATTTTTAAAATATCCGCTTATGCATTTTCACTAGAAAATTTCATATAACACACATGTATATATATATATATATATAAATATATATATATATATATATATATGTGTGTGTGTGTATGTGTGTTTATTAATTTTTTGTTGTCCATAATTTTAAATCATTGCATTTTATTTTATTGTAATCTTGAAGATGTACAAAATTTCTTTAGCGATGCTAGTTTAGGTATCATGACCGTTGAAGTGTATTTAACTGTGAAGACAAAACAAATGCATATAAGACCAAAATAATAACCCATATTTAGTTGGGCTTTAATTTTCACGTACTTAGTCATGTAAATGTTTAGAGACTTCGGCCGAGCTGAGCCGTTTTGTGCTTATATTTATAATAATCACGTACAAGTTTGTAATGTCAATATAGATTATTCACCAACCATAAAAATAAAATGATAATAGAAAATTTTAAGCCTTACATGATAAATAGAAAATTATAATCTGAATATCATTTCTTCCATTTCATCTAAATGACAATACTTGCATATTAGTATTATATACTCGATCGTAAGATATTTATAACAAATGCCTAATAGATTTAACTTAAACATCTTACCTAGCTTTTGATATCATTTTAAAGAGTTTTTTGCTAAAGATAATAAATTAATATTCAAGAGTGAATAGTAATTTTAAATATACATCATTCTGACAATAGGATAAATGAGTCTTTGTGATGATAATGGTTCTCCATATATCCAATACGATAAATGCCAATCATAAATTTGAACATAAGTGGAAGGAAAATGAAAGGAAATTTTCCAAAAAGAAAAATATGAAATCAAATTTTTGTTTCTTTTTTAGTCGATATCTTCTATAGGCTCTCTGAGATGTAACAGCGACTAGACCAAAAAGTGTCGTATTTGAAATTTATTTTCAAAAAGTATCATGTAAACCTTCCTTCCTAATTTATTTTTCAACTCTCTCAATACCAATTTCAAATCATATACTCCAGTAGAAAAAAAAACAGAAGTTTCTTTTAGGGCCTTATTTTAGGATTAAAATCAACTAATAAACTCCTTTTATAAATATAAAGAAGCTATGGCTAGTCTAGAATAAGCTGCTAATCCTGTATTTAAACTCCTCATCAAATATATTCTACAACAATCACATCATGTATCAAGGTGCAATTATTGCTCTCAAGTAACCTCTCAATATGTTCAGCCATATAATAAATTTTTAAGCATTTTCATTCAAAGAACGAAAAAACCTTTCATCCAGCGAAGATCAAGCCATCCAATTGCGATGATGTGACTCAAATTGTATATATTTTATGATATTATATAAGGATCAAATATATTATGATAAATTCTTCAAGTGATCAACTTAAACCCTAGAATGACAAACTCTTAATTTCATTCCAGATCACTTGTGAATTGTGATTCATATATACTGTATTAAGTAAAATAAAACAAAATGCCTGGTAACAGTCACTTCCAGACGAAACCGTCTTTACGCAAGTTTTTGGATAACTTGGGAATCATACTAAAGTTGCACATTTGCGCCCCACATAGTTGCTTTTGGATGGCATTTTAGTAGAAAAGTCCTTTAGAATGTGTTTGGATTTTTGGAACCTCGAAAATGTCATGGGAAAAAAACAGAAAACAAAGAACGACAAAAAGAAAAGTAAAATGAAATCATTTTTCGCTCATGTGTTTGAAAATGTTAAAATATATTATTTCATATTGACAAGATAATGATCGAGCCTGTGTTTTATAAAAAGTTACTCATATTTACTATTACGATGTCTTTTAATGATATAATATATGCGTTCAATAGAAAGTTTGGAAAAATGAGAGGATGAAAAATAAAAGAAAGGGAAAGAGAGCTAGTCCCTTTTTTTATAGTCTGTTTTCTATTTCCTTCCATTTGTGAAACAAAAGTGGTTAATTTCACTCAATCTACACATAAAAAAGAATCCGTACTTTTTATCGTTTTGTATTCCATTAGTTTTCTCATGTAACCAAATATAAGAAATTGTTTAATCTGGAAATTAGTTTTCTCATCTATTTTTTGGATTCCAAACACACATGACACACCATTAACCGGTGATATCGGATTTTAACCGAAAATTAACAATCACTAAAGCAAATGAAGAGACGCTTAAAAGAAAACATAGCGGCTTTGGCAATGAAGAATTCTGTTGCCAAATTAAATCTTTTTGTTGTTAAAGTAAACATTTTTTTTTGCTATTTTGTAATAATTTCTTTTCAATAATTGTTTTTTTAATACTGGAATTATAGAATAATTGTTGCATTTGAACTGATTTTTCTCGTTGATCCAAAGCCTGTATCTTTTCAATTTTATTTAATTTTATATTAGTTGTGACATTTCTAAATATATTTTGTTAAAATTAACAAATATTTAATTACTAGTCATGTAATTTTTTTCATTGTCATTTCATTTTGTTTTTGCTCCCCCAGATGCTCTTGATATATGATGGCCCGTATTTTGACTTAATTGGATCGTTCTAGATATTTGCAAGCAATTTTATACAAGTAAATAAGAAAAGCTTAAAAATACAAAAACTCAAAGGCAGTATAAGACTAATAAGTAAAAGCAGTATTAGACTTATAAGCAAAAGCAGTATTAGACTTATAAGCATGGACTATTGTTTGTAAAGGTAAGAAGTCTAAAGAGAAAAAAACTATTGGCAAATCGTTTTACAATGTATCAGGAGAGATATACACTGATGAAATTACAATGGTCATTAGAAAAACATGAAATAAGATAATTAATCTAAAAAAATACTATAGGCTAAATTACCATACCTCCATACCTGTGGTAGGAAAGATAGAGAACATTTAAAAAAATGATGGTGAAGCCCAAGTGGTCTAACTTTTAAGTGTTGAGTTGTGGAGCCAAATGAGATTTGGTTATGTTTTCTAATTATCTCACATCGTCTGGAATTGTAATATGACCCACTAAGTGTTCTATTTATATGCCACAATATCTTTTATTTTAATAACACCTACACAAGTACATTTTACATATTATAAGTGAGAGAGTTCTAGTTGCGAGAGAACCATAGGTTGTGTTGAGCTAGATTACGGTTGTAATACTCATTATAATAATATTAAGTGCCACGTGTAGCGGCCCGGAGACGTAGCCAATTCGGGTGAACTCCGTTATCAAATTGTGTGTGTGTGCTCGGTTTGAGTTTCTGTCTTTCTTTTGTGCTCGACCTGATCGACCCAACAAGTGCTATCAGAGCCCGAGGTTCGCAGAACTAAGGTCGAAGATCGAGAGGAAGATCAATGGCAAAAGAAGACAGAGTCGCACACGGGATCGAGAAGTTCGACGGGAAGGACTTCACATTATGGAGAATGCAAATAGAGGACTACCTCTACGGGAGGAAGATGCATCAGCCACTTCTCCTTGAGGAAAGGCCGACCACGACCACCAAGGAGGGGTGGAAACTCTTAGACCGACAAGTGTTGGGAGTGATCCACCTAACACTATCGAGGAGTGTAGCACATAACGTCGCAAGAGAGACGACGACGATGGGGATGATGAAGATCCTCACCGACATGTATGAGAAACCATCCGCGAACAACAAGGTACATCTCATGCGTAAGTTGTTCAACCTACGCATGGCTGAGGGGACACCTGTCGCGAGTCACGTGAACAAGTTCATCGACACCGTAAATCAGTTGGATGCGGTGGAGATAACTTTTGAAGACGAAGTGAGAGCCCTTATACTGCTAGCATCTTTACCGAACAGTTGGGAATTCATGCGAGCTGCTGTGAGCAACTCAATTGGAAAAGACAAACTGACTTACAACGGCATCCGAGATCAAATACTTGTTGAGGAACTCAGGAGATTAGACATGGGTGAATGCTCAAATGATGGAGCAGCCTTGAACGTGGGTTCAAGAGACCGGGGTACGGCCAGGGTATGGGACGTTAGAGCACGTTCACAATCCTGAGGTTGAAGAGGGCAAAGCCGAGGTAGCAAAGATAGTGATCGAAGTAAGAAGAATCTTCGATGCTATAACTGCTAGGGTATGGGGTACTTCAGTCATGAGTGCAAGCAGCCGAAGAAGGGTACCAGCCGTGATCACGTGACTAATGTTGCGAGCGACGAGAACTCGGGTGACTGTTTATTGCTTGCCGAGCAGAGAAATATAGAATCGTGGATTCTAGACTCTGGGGCATCATTTCACACAACCCCTCAGAAGGATTTACTCAAAAATTACACTGCGGGTAATTTCGGTAAAGTGTATCTAGCCGACGGAGAAGCGTTGGATGTTGTTGGAATAGGCGATGTGAAAATTCGCATTCCAAACGGGTCGGTATGGAAGCTAACGAAAGTGAGGCATGTTCCGAGGTTGACCAAGAATCTGATATCAGTAGGTCAACTTAATGACGAGAGACACTCCATTTCGTTCAGTTGTGGAGCTTGGAAAGTTTCACGAGAAGCTATGGTGATAGCCCAAGGGAGTAAGGTCGGTACACTGTACATGACCGATGAGGAGCGTACAATTGCGACAGCTGTGTCACAGAACTGCTCGGAACTGTGGCATCGACGGTTAGGTCACATGAGTGAGAAGGGGATGAATGTGTTAGCGAAGGACAGCAAACTTCCGGGCTTGAAGTCTGTCAACCTCGACATGTGCGGAGGTTGCATCTTCGGGAAGCAGAAGAAAGTAAGCTTCCGGAAAGGTGGAAAAGCTCCCAAGGAGGAGAAGCTAGCACTGGTCCACTCAGACGTATGGGGACCATCTCCAGTAACCTCACTGGAAGGATCTCAGTAATATGTGACATTCATCGATGATTCGACGAGGAAAACATGAGTCTATTTCTTGAAACACAAGTCTGAGGTGTTTAAGAAATTTCAAGAATGGAAGGACATGGTCGAACTAGAGACCGGGAATAAACTCAAGTGTTTGAGGTCCGATAATGGCAGAGAGTACATTGATGCGAAGTTCGTAGAGTTCTGTGCTCAGAGAGGCATTTGAATGAAGAAGACCATCCGAAGAACGCCACAGCAGAATGGCGTGGCCGAGCGAATGAACTGAACAATCAATGAGCGTGCTAGGAGTATGAGCGTGCTAGGAGTATGAGACTGCAAAGTGGGTTTCCCAAAACCTTGTGGGCACATGCAGTAAGCACGGCGGTTTACCTCATTAACCGCGGACCCTCAGTGCCAATAGAGAGGAGAATTCCCGAAGACGAGTGGATAGGAAAGCCTATCTCTTATGAACACTTGTGAGTGTTCGGTTGTCTGTCATATATCCACGTCGATATAAATGATCGTACCAAGCTTGACTCGAAAGAAGTGATAGTGATCACTGCTGTTTCGTGAAGAGATTTTCAAACTCTCCATATGTCATACTACTGTTGTACGTAGATGACATGTTGCTCGCCGGGTCGAGCCTTGTTGAGATCAACAAGGTGAAGCAACAGATGGCGAAACAGTTTGAGATGAAGGATTTGGGTGCCGCAAATCAGATCCTCGGTATGAGGATATCTTGAGGAAGGGATGGGTCCCTATTTTTGTTGCAAGCCGAGTATGTGAAGAAAGTGTTGGCTCGGTTTAGCATGAGTGACGCCAAACCTGTAGGCTCACCGCTAGCCGTTCACTTTAGCTTGTCGAAGAAACAATCACCCTTAGACGAGGAAGGAAAGGATCGTATGTCGAACATACCCTACGCTTCAGCAATTGGTAGCTTGATGTACGCTATGGTGTGTACAAGACCGGACATTGCCCATGCAGTGGGAGTTGTCAGTCGTTACATGAGTAACCCAGGAAAGCACAATTGGGAAGCTGTGAAGTGGATATTGAGATATCTCTCGGGTACCATGAGTTTGGCATTATGTTTCCGAAAGACCTCGGAAGGCCTACACGGCTATGTGGATGATGACATGGCCGGTGATCTGGACAGCCGAAAGAGCACAACGGGATGTGTTTGTACCTACGGTGGTACTGCTGTGAGTTGGACATCTAAGCTGCAAAAAAATTGTTGCATTGTCGACCACAGAGGCTGAGTACGTCGCGATGACGGAAGCAAGCAAAGAGATGATTTGGTTGCAAGGTTTCTTAAAGGAGCTCGGTCAGAAAACCGACATGGGAGTTCTGCACTATGATAGTCAAAGTGCAGTTCAGCTAGCTAAGAATCCTGTATTCCATTCACGCACAAAGCACATACAGATTCGTTACCATTTTATCCGGGCTGTTCTAGAAGATGGAATATTCGCGCTAGAAAAGATTGAGGGCGCTAAGAACCCCGCCGATATGCTAACGAAGACTGTTACAATCGACAAACTGAGGCTGTGTGCAACCTCAGTAGGACTCCGAGCATGAGGCTCAGGGTCGCCGCTACACTAGAAGAATGAGCAACTCGCCGATGACGGCAGAGTATCAATTACTATACAACGATACCGATGGGAGCATTCTGCTCGGAGGAGCACAGTGAGTTCGGTGGTCGGGGATAATCAGAATTCTTTTTGAAGCACTCGACATTTGACTCCAAGTGGGAGATTGTTGAGTTGTGGAGCCAAATGAGATTTGGCCATGTTTTCTAATTATACCACATCGCCTGGAATTGTAATATAACCCACTAAGGGTTCTATTTATATGCATCAATATCTTGTATTTTAATAACACCTACACAAGTACCTTTTACATATTATAAGTGAGAGAGTTCTAGTTGCGAGAGAATCATAGCTTGTGTTGAGATAGATTACGGTTGTAATACTCATTATAATAATATTAAGTGCCACGTGTAACGGCCCGGAGACGTAGCCAATTCGGGTGAACTCCGTTATCAAATTGTGTGTGTGTGCTCGGTTTGAGTTTCTGTCTTTCTTTTGTGCTCGACCTGATCGACCCAACATTAAGAGAGTGGGATGGAAATGTGGAATTTATATAATAGGAAGAGATTTTTTAAAATTTTATTTTCCAAAACTTTTGGCACTTACCAAAAATTTAAGGATTTCGTTTAACTTCTAGTTTTTTGGAATGCCTTTGAAAAATATTAAAGTAATATATATTTTTTGAAAAATTCTTTAAAAAGTTCTCTAGTGGTTGATGAATTAATAACGTAATTCTATATTGGCTAGTGTTCAAAGATTAATCTGTATGGCTAACTAATATAGCAATATTTCTACTATTTATTAACAATAAACAGTAACGAATCATAATTTTCTTTCGTTAAGTGTCAAAAATATTGCAACAACGAACTACTCAACTGTTATGGAATCATTTGTTCTCTGAATTTTAATTTCCATTAAATAAGTTTTAAAATATATTTAAGTAAATTTTAAAATATACAATACCGTAGTAAGAGTTACATATGTATAATTTAAAATAATTTTTACGCCAAAACTTATTGTGATCTCTAAAATTAAATTTATGGTATATTAATTTAATCCTAAGTGTTGAATAAGTAATGTTAGTTTTGTAATAAATTAATAAACTACCATCTATAATTTGATGCAAAATGTCATTATGTTGTTGTTGATGATTTCTTTGTGCAACAAAGTGCAAGTCGTTGCCGATTAGCTAGTTTTATTGCTAAAAAGTCATTCACCTGCAACTAAATTTTGCTTTGTTGCCGATATTATCAATCAACAACGAAGCAACAAAACGTTGCCAAAAAGCACCTATTTAGCAACATGATAATTATTTGTTGTTATATTTTGTTGTTGAAAATGTAATTTCTTGTAGCTAAATATTCTGATTGCCTAGCAATCCTAATTAAAGTATAAATAGTAATAACTAAATATCCTAAATAAAAAAAAGTAAATACTAATAAATAATATTCTTTAAAATGAAACTCCATTGCTCTTGTTGAATTTGATATTGCTTGGTCTTCATCCGTTGCTCATCATACATATATATATATATATATATATATGGCCTATATATATGGCCTATTTATACTACTATCTTTCCAGTTTAGCAATTAGACGTCTTCTTCTACTTTATTGGCTATTGTGAATCAGACTATTTATTTGTTCATTTGTTCTATTTCATTATTATTTCGCCAACTATTTATTGTTACATTTGTTTTATTTTATTGTTACTTAGCCAATTTTTTTTAATCGTCATGGACTCATGTGCGTTGTTAACTAAAACTATGAATTTAGTTATAGTTTCTTTCTCCATTTAATTATTTAAAAATATCCTTGTGCTTAACACAATCATATAACATTGTCACTATTTTAATATCATGAAAATCAAAATTGTGCCCTCAAAATAAAATTTCTAGATCAGCCCCTCAACACCCACATGATTTTAACAAGAAATGATTTCTTAAATATATAATCTATTTTTTATAAAATCAGGGGCCAAAAAAGTAAGTTTTTTCGAGGGGCATACGTATCTAATTAACTGCTATAAAAAATTATCCCCCACATGAATGGGTAAAAGAAAGTTTAGATATGTTAATGATGACATCAAGAACATAAGGAAATGATTTTGAATAATATTCTTGTGGAAATCAATTCCATTATTTCAGCAAGATAACAGCAAAATCAAAGGAGGCAAATCATAACCTTGCACAAATTCATTCATTCTATAATTATTGTAAATCATTGTATTTAAATCATTCCATAATACTTGTACTCTTTTGATTATAAATACTAGCAAATAAGTCTCACATTAACAAGTGAGCAAAGCTTACAATTCAGCAAGAGCTTTTTGTATTCTATTATGGTATCCAGAGCCTAAAAGTCACACGACTCACTGTTCCAATTTTTTTTTTTTTTCACCCCACTAGTTTTGCTTTGTTATTTACTCTCTTGCTCCTTTGATCTTTTAGTCTTTGAAATGGCCATTTCCAGTAACACAACTCCTGTCAATAACAACAGTGACAGCACAACCAATGCTACCTCCCAAAACACCAGAAACTCTCCGAAATTATCCGACACCATTCTTAAACTTCAACATCTTGTCACTATAAAACTCACCCGCGCAAATTTTCTTTTGTGGAAAACTCAACTTGTTCCATATCTTCGTGGCCAGAATCTTTTTGGGTTCATTGATGGAAGCTACCCCGCACCACCAACCCATGTTGCTGCAACCGCGCCTGTCGCTGCACCTATTTTACCCTTGGTCGCTCCGGATGCTCTTGGTACTGTTCCTAATCCGGACTATATTTTATGGGTCCAACAAGATCAGATGATTCTTAGTGCATTAATTTCTTCTCTATCTGAAGAAATTTTACCTCACGTTGTCGGCGTTAATAGCTCTCGTGAGGCATGGGAAAAGCTTGAGAGAAGCTTTGCCTCTCAATCGCGTGCTCGTAAGACACAACTTCGTTTCCAGTTGTCATCTTTGCGAAAAAATGACATGTCTATCGACAAGTATTATAGTACTCTTAAGACTATCAGTGATACTCTTGCTTCTATTGGTGATTCTCCAAATGAGGCTGATCTTGTTGCTTTTTTACTTGCTGGTCTCGACTCATCATATGACTCGGTTGTAACTTCAATCACGACCCAAGTTGAACCTTTGTCACTCGAAGATGTTTATGCCCACCTCATCGCTCATGAAAATCGTCTAACTCACAATCATTCCCCCATAGACGTTTCAGGACCTACAGCTTACTCTGTTATTCGCCAACCCCATCATGGTGCAAACCGGGTGCCTTCAACTCCGAATCGCCAACCCGTTTCCCACTACAATCGTGCTCATGTCCCCAGCAATCGTGGTCATCGAGGTCGAAATAGGAATGGGCGCTGGAATCTTAACTCTCGCCAACCATTCTGCCAACTTTGTCGTGAAAACGGACATACTGCCCCCACTTGTCCCCGTCGTTATGATAAAGGCTTCCAGGGGGTGTCATCGCTGTTTGGTGCAAACACTGCGAGTTTTGCTTCTCCAGTCATTGACACATGGTACCATGACTCCGGCGCTACCAACCACATCACAGGGGATCTTAACAATTTAAATATTAGTGCTGCTCCCTATGACGGTCTTGATCAACTTCACATTGGGGATGGCTCAGGTTTGCCGATAACACATATTGGTTCATCTAACATGTGCTTATCAAACTCGAATTTTCGACTAAAAAATGTTCTGCATGTGCCATCTATTTCTAAAAATTTACTATCTATTAGTCAATTTACTAAAGACAATAATGTATCTGTTGAGTTTCATGCCTCTTGTTCTTTTGTGAAGGACGCGACGTCGGGGACAATCCTCCACCAAGGAAAGTGTGAAGGTGGACTTTATCCCTTCAAACCGAAAGCCTCAACCATAGCTTTATTTTGTAATCGTGTTCCAATCGACACCTGGCATTCCCGTCTAGGCCATGCCTCCTATCGAACAGTCCATTCCGTAGTGTCAAATTTTAAATTACCATGTCTAAATAAAAGAGCTTTTGATGTTTGTGATGCATGCCAACAATCAAAAAGCCATCAGTTACCGTTTTCATTATCGTCGTCCGTGTCGGCTCACCCATTAGATTTATTATACATGGATCTATGGGGTCCATCTCCATATTTATCAATAAAAGGCTTTCGTTATATTTTTACCATTGTTGATCACTTTTCTCGTTATGTGTGGATGTTTCCTCTTACCCTAAAATCAGACACTCAACGTATTTTTGTTCAATTTCAAAAACAAGTGGAACTTCAATTCGGTACTAAAATAAAATCTATCCAGACTGATTGGGGAGGGGAATTTCGCCCATTAAACACATTTTTTAAATCGATTGGTATCCAACATCGTCTCCCATGTCCCCATACCCATCAACAAAATGGTACGGTAGAACGTAAGCATCGACATCTAGTTGAAACCGGGCTTGCCTTACTTGCGGCTGCCTCTGTCCCTATGAAATATTGGGAGGATGCTTTCTCCACAGCTTGTTTTATAATTAACCGCCTCCCTACTCCTGTACTAAATAACAAATCTCCTTTTGAAAAATTATTTTCAAAAACGCCCGACTACATGTTCCTGCGTACTTTTGGCTGTGCATGTTGGCCCTACCTTCGACCATATAACAAACACAAACTGGATTTTCGCTCCACTCTTTGTGTTTTTCTAGGATACAGTCCCGCACATAAAGGTTATAAATGTCTTGATTTCAAAACAAACCGACTCTATATTTCTCGGCATGTCATCTTTGACGAATCTAGATTTCCGTTTTCATCAGTTACTACATCCGAAATATCCTCTAGTAATGAGCAAAATACTCTGCCACTTGACTTATCCATTAGCACCACACCACATATAAAACAAACTTCCCCAGCAACCAACCATACACTTCCTGGAACATCCGAGCATCAAGATATTATCCCTGAAACCGAGCCTTTATCATCGTTTCAAACTCATCAACCTCAGTCAAACTCCTCACCCAGTGGACCAACCACCGAGTACCCCATCTCTCCACACTCAGACAATTCCAGCTACCATCCTAGTCCAACCTCTCCTACCTCACCGGACCTTCACACTTCCTTGGACAATGCAGATCCCCCACCGGCGCCCCGTCACAGTATGAGGACAAGACTCAAGGACAATATTATACGTCCGAAAGTTCCTACGGACGGTACCGTTCGTTATCCACTCCCTCGAGCACTTAGTGCAGTTAGCCTGAAAACACCGGCCAACCCCACATGTTTTACTGAAGCTGTTAAATATGAACCTTGGAGGAAAGCAATGAATTCAGAATTTGATGCCCTGATGGCTAATGGTACCTGGTCATTAGTACCATGTCCTAGAAATAAAACGATTGTTGGATGTAAGTGGGTGTTTCGCATTAAACATAAAGTTGATGGGTCAATTGATCGATACAAGGCGAGGCTGGTTGCTAAAGGGTACCACCAACAGCCGGGTCTTGATTACGAGGAAACATTCAGCCCTGTTATTAAACCAACAACAATTCGCTTTATTCTCTCTTTGGCTGCCTCTCGTACGTGGTCTACAAAACAAATAGATATTTCGAATGCTTTCCTACATGGGTTTCTTTCCGAGGATGTTTATATGGAACAACCCCCGGGTTTTATTCATAAACAACTTCCAGACCATGTTTGCAAACTTCACAAAGCTCTTTACGGTCTAAAACAAGCCCCCCGTGCTTGGTATTCGCGCTTGAGTTCCAAATTATGCTCCCTTGGATTTGTTAATTCTAAGGCTGACACCTCACTTTTCTTCCATATTCGGGGTCCTCAAATCACACTGGTACTTGTTTATGTCGACGATATTATTATCACAGGGTCATCGGACTTAGCCATTTCATCTCTTATTCGAGACTTGGGTGTCGACTTTGCTGTAAAAAGCCTTGGTGATTTACACTATTTTTTAGGTATTGAGGTTAATCGTTCACCTGATGGCTTATTCTTAACGCAATCTCGATATATTATTGATCTTCTTAAGCGTGTTGGTATGGAAGATGCAAAACCAATTGGTTCTCCCATGTCATCATCCGTAAAATTTTCTCTAGACTCGAGTGATCCATTTGAGGACCCGACATTATATCGTAGCATTGTTGGAGCACTCAACTATTTAGCATTTACTAGACCCGACATCTCATTCGCCGTAAATAAACTATGTCAGTTTATGCATAAACCTCTTCGTGATCATTGGTCAGCGGTGAAACGTGTGCTACGTTATCTAAAGGGTACCATTGGGCATGGGTTACTTCTTCGACGAAATATGTGTCTTAATCTACATGCCTATGCTGACGCTGATTGGGCTGGGGACAATATTGACCGTCGCTCGACATCGGGATTTTGTGTGTATCTTGGGTCTAATCTTATATCATGGGGGTCTCGTAAACAACAAACTGTAGCCCGTTCGAGCACTGAGGCCGAATATCGAGCAATAGCTAACGTCACTTCTGAGTTACAATGGATTCTTTTCTTATTTCGAGAGCTGGGCTTTCCACTTGGAAATGCTCCTGTCATTTGGTGTGATAATGTTGGTGCGACTTATCTCGCTGCAAATCCGATTTTCCATGCCCGGACTAAACATGTGGAAATTGATTTTCACTTTGTTCGAGAACGGGTCGCAAAGAAACAGCTCCGAGTTCAATTTATATCATCTCGGGACCAAATTGCGGATGCTCTAACCAAACCGCTGTCTACACCTCGCTTTACATGGTTACGTGACAAGCTTCGGGTGCTTTCACCACCGCTCAACTTGAGGGGACGTGTTAATGATGACATCAAGAACATAAGGAAATGATTTTGAATAATATTCTTGTGGAAATCAATTCCATTATTTCAGCAAGATAACAGCAAAATCAAAGGAGGCAAATCATAACCTTGCACAAATTCATTCATTCTATAATTATTGTAAATCATTGTATTTAAATCATTCCATAATACTTGTACTCTTTTGATTATAAATACTAGCAAATAAGTCTCACATTAACAAGTGAGCAAAGCTTACAATTCAGCAAGAGCTTTTTGTATTCTATTAAGATACAAAATAATGGTCCGCAAAAGACTATCACAATTGTAAGATTTCTTAGTACTAACAATATCTTCACGATTTATTTTTATTAAATTCTTTTCCACAGTAAATGTAATCACTATCACAATTGTAAGATTTCTTAGTACTAACAATATCTTCACGATTTATTTTTATTAAATTCTTTTCCACAGTAAATGTAATCACTATCACAATTGTAAGATTTCTTAGTACTAACAATATCTTCACGATTTATTTTTATTAAATTCTTTTCCACAGTAAATGTGATTGCATTGCACCCATCTTTTACCCGCTTGTGTTCAGTTACGTATATACTTCTACTTTTTTTTTATTTCACTATTTGCATGTATTACTATCGAATCCAAATTTTATGCCTCCTGTTTTATATTTCTTTTTATCCCCCCATAGCTATTTTATGTTTATAAAGTTCTACATGTTTTAGACAAATTTTATAATACGGGGACACAATATTTATTTACACGATTTGTTTTTTGGATTTAATATTTAATTACACCAGTTCTAAATTTTATTTGAAAATAAAAAAATATCTGACTTTTTTCGTAAGAAAAATTTGTTGGAATGTATAGATACATGTCTAATACAATTTTTTTTCCTAAAAACATTTGAGTAAAAAACCGAAAGGGCATGGTCAGGGGGTATAACATATGGGGCAACAGATTTGGACTCATTACTATGACATATATATTATTTGGAGAAATAACATTATATTTGAAGTGTTATTGTTATAAAAGTGGGGTTTGTTCAAATAAAATTGAATTTTATATTTTTTAAAAAGTTACTTCACCTCGAGAATGAATGTTGGAAACTCTTCGAAAATTTGATACATAGAATAAATTTATTGTTTGATTTTAGGGGTCGGTATGTGACCACAAATCGTCAATATGGTATATACTTTAATTTTTGTTAGAAACCATAATTTATTTACGAGAGGCATTGAACTTTATTTTTTTTTCTTCTAATTATGCATTATCATTTGCCTTTTTTCGATAAATAACACGGTAAGTATTCAACTTTGTTTCTTAATATGCCGAAGACTGTGAACCCTTCTTATCCCCCGATTAGAAAGACCTCTTAGCCTTCTTATCCTTCTTTATTTTCCTATAAAAAAGCACTTAGTCTAAATATTCAATACCCACAATATATCTCTAATAATTTTACCCCCTCTCTCTAAACGTTATTGAGTCGTCTCACTGGTAAGTTTCTAATCGAGTAATATCTAACAAATTATGGTATCTTAGTTTTATTTTCACATTGAACCATCAATGTTGCTTAGTAATTAAACTCAATCTTTCATTTAAATGTGTTTGTTTGTGCAACTGTATATATATATATCCCCCTCCCCCCTTTCAACTTGACAACACCCCTTGGCTACCTTGACTATTATCTAAATGTGGTGTATATTTTATTTTTTTTGATTACCTAAAAAATTTCAATAATAAAATTTTAGGTGTGAAAAATGTCTTCTGGATTGAGACTTACGGGTAGTCTGGTTGATGAGATTGAAGGTGACTTTCGATCCCCGTCGCCACAAACAATCGAAGGACATCAGGTAAAATTTGCTAATAATTTTAAAAATTCCCGCCTATGACTTTCATAGAAAATTTCTTATAACATCGATGTATGTATGTTTTATCAATTTGTCGCCGTCTGAATTTTAAATTTATTTCATATAATATACATAGTAAATGATCTAACATTTACAAAATTTCTTAAATTATGCTACTTTATGTGATTGTGACTCTGGAAGTGTATTTATGTTTTAAGACAAAACAAATATATATACGACAAAAATAAATGCCTTTATTTAGTTAGGAATTAATTTCCAGTTATGACTTTTTTAAGAAAAAAATTGTCTCATTGTCGGGGTACATTTATATAATCATGGCACAGAAATCTCGGTCGAGTGGAGCCATTTTGTATTTTGTGTGTGTTTGTATAAATAATAATTGAGTAACAAATTTTTAATGTCAATTAAGGCTATAGACAGAACATATACTAATAAAATTTGCCATAACATTTGAAGCCTTACAACATAATAGAAAATTTTAGAGTAATTATTCTCATTTCTTGTCATTTAGGATCCATCAATTTTTTCATTTCCTTCTAAATGGTATTTGCATATATTAGCTCATATCATATACCCTATAGAAAGATATTTATAGCTCAAAAACCGTGAACCGGTGAACCCGGACCGATCCGTTGGTTTGATTTGGTCTGTTCTAGGTTTTCAACCTATATGGTCTGGACTTGGGTAAGGGAAATTCTAAACCATTCTTAATGATCTGAGATAGGGTAACATTTGTTAATTGCAACTATATGGTTTGGACTTGGGTAAAGGAAATTCTAAACCGTTCTTAATGATCTGGAATAGGGTCAACTAATCAAAATCCGGACTGAACCGCGAAAATCGTTAAGGCCACAAAAACCACCTAAGTTAAATATTAAATAACTAAGTATATAATATAGCATTAAGTATAGTAAATATAAATTTATCTCATCCATTTATTTTTTTAATTGCAACTATAGCATTTGTTGATTTTATTGATTTTCTGCTGACTTTTTCATTTTCGTATATAATTTATTATGTTGTCTTTATTGTGATACCGTGACAACCAGAAATCCAATCCGAAACCAAACCGGACCGTCGAACCTGAAACCCAATCCGAAATCGAACCGAACCGTTGATCTGGTTTGGTTTGGGCTATAAAGTTACGTTGGTCCGGTCTGATTTATATTTTCCTAGTCCGTTTCAACATGGTCCGGGCTAGTCCGTTTCAACATGGTCCGGGCTTGGGTTTGACCAAAACCGTTTTAACCCGGACAGTGAACACCCCCATAGCTAATGCCTAATAAGTTTAACTTAATTAAACATCTTACCTTTTGACATAAATTTTTTTTCCTGGTACTTCAAAGATAAAAAGTTTAAATTCATTAGTGGATAATAATTTTACATATACAACTTCCTGACACTTTCGTAAATGTCAATCACAAATCGATCTGGACAAAAATGGAAAGAAAATGTATTAAACTTTCTCAAAGAGAAAAATAAAATTGAAAAATTTGTTTCTTTTTCAGTCAATGACTTTAATAGACACTTACAGATGTAATAACAACCCTATATTTTTATTTAATTAGTTTAAAAAAATGTAAATATAATAATAACAAACAACACTTGGAAACACAGGCTCCCTCTTCATATTACTATCTTTTAATCTCTTTTAAAATTTCAAAATATAAAGGCAAAGAAAGAAGTTACAATTTTTCTTCCGAATCCAATCAAGTTAGGAGGTAGTTTGGTTTCTAAATGTAATCTCTTAGTATATTAGTCTTATACCATAATATTTATTTATTCCTCGAGTATTACTTCTCATTCTTGTAAGTTATCAAAACAATGAGATAGTAATTAATTTCCAGCACAGAAACAGAACTGTTTATTTCTCTCTCTTAATTATTAGCTATTTCATTTTTTTTTCCCATCATTTCCTTCTACTTCCTCGGTATATTAATATAAAATACGCACATGATGTTACTTTGAACAGAAGATATCTCTCTTCTCAATTAAAACTATCGAAATAATATACTAGGTAATTAATTTGAATATTATTAACTGTTTAGGAATCCAAAACTTTTATCTAATCTATTAAAGCTAATTTATACATTTATTTGGAAAAAATGTCATAAATTTTGTAATATCCTGCACTAAATTGAATATATATCTAAGGGAACATGTAAAAAAAAATAAAAAAAATGGATATATCGAGTTTATAGCTAGGTGTTGGAATGACTAATTTATATCATAGAAATCAAGAGGAAATAATTATTTCATCGAATGTTAATTCATAAATAAATAACAAATTAGAAAATTAAATTTTTTATAATTGATGGGAAGGATTTAAGTTGAATTTCAATGATTAATCACTATAGCAACATATGTTATTGTTATATCTATTTCACTTAAATTACTAAAACCCAGAAAGTTGAAGGTTAACATGGTCGACAATTGCACATGTGAGAATAGACTTATGTAGGACTCGTTTAGTTAGCAGTACCCAAACGAAAAATATGGTGATTAGAAACCTTTCTTAATTTGTCCAATTTGAATGTTATCACTTTAGAAAGAACCTACATAACAAGGAGAGTTGCACATTATTATTTTCTTGGTTTGGAATGTTTATTATGATTGTCCTCCGGCTTGATTAGTTTCCAAATTAACTTGACTGTAATTAAACTCATGCACAAATACATTATGCATATCGTTCAACTATTTATCATCGTTGTCTCCAGTTTTTTGAAATTCCTTTTATCATGCATACATGATCCAATCATTTACATTTATTTTACGATAGGGTTCACCTAGTGTGGCGGACAATCAGTTTACGACCCCTACGATGAGTCTGAGCCTTGTGGAAACCGACGGCAGAAGGGTTAGAGGTGCAAATAGCGATGGTGTTGGGTCTCAAGACGAACGGGTTGAGAATGTTGGCGGCAGTACCAGCCGTGGAACTGGGAAGAAGAAATACCACCGCCACAGTATCTACCAAACTGAACAACTTGAAAAGTAAGTGCATAGAATTTTTTAGATTAGTAATGACACTTAGTACTCGAATATGTTCAGTAAGATATTCGTAGAGTGAAATATCTTGATAGCACATGTGGAGAGTATTTAAAATCCATATTTTATCACATCTTGTCAATAGTTGATTACAAATATAACAATTACAGTAAAACTTTTCTATACGAATTCAAATGAAATTCACAAAGTCCGAAGAATTTCAAGTCACAACAATAAACTCTACATTGTTATACACTTTTCCTAAGTAGATATTACAAATAAAAAATAATTATTTTAAAATTAACTAAAACTTAAAAATATATACATCATGTAAGATATTTGAACAAGGTTTATACAAATGAATCATGTCAAAAAGCTTCGAGAATGGTAGACAGTAAAAAACATTTTGACTTCAACAAGAAAGTGTCCATGCTGGCGAGCTTTTACCTACGCGTAGTGGCGGGGCTTATGTATGATAAGGGGTTATCAGGGGTTTCCACGACAACCACACAAATTTCAATAATTTGATTTTTTTACAGTGTTTTTTCGGCTAATTTGTAAATATAGCATTTTATCAACCTTTTAATTAAATTTTATTTCCGACAACTCCTTTTAAAATTATATATTGTTTTTGTAATTACACACCACTAGATTTTGTGTTGTGATACTAGTAAAGATTATTAATTCTAAAGGCTAAAGGTTAAAAAAGTAAAGAAAAAATATCAAAAAATCTTAAAAAAAAGAAGGAGAAAATAAAATTGAAAAATAATTGTAGTGACTTTACTTACAATAAAAACTAACTATAAATATATTATTGATTATTAGTGTCATATACACTAATTAAATATGACTCTGGATGGTTCTAACCTTTTCATTGTACTCTATTCTAAGGTCTAATATCTACTTAGTCAAATTATTATTACAAACATTACAAAAAACTATCAAAATTAAGATTAAATAGTTTTTAATATATTACAAAAAAGATTATATGTAAAGAATCATGTATATTTTAATTTAGAGAAAAAAATATGTTATAAATCTAAAATTTCTATATTTTGATCAATATGTTGTCCATAAATCATGAATTTCACAGGAATAAATTATAACTTATATAAATAGTTCTTCAAAATTTTAACAATTTGAGCATGATTGAAAAGGAAATAAAAACAATGTTGTAAATTATTTACTAAATTTTGGAAGTTTGAGTATTAAATATAAATTTGGATTTTTCTATTCTCTTTACTAAATTGTATTTTTAGGTGGTTTTTTGTATATAATTTATCAAAAAACTTAAGTCAAAACTCTTTAGTTAGCCAAAACAGGCAGTTGGCTGAGTGACACTCTGAAAATATTTTATTTTGATATGTTGTATACAAGAGGGTGATTTTTTTTAATATTGAAAACGTGAAAAATTTATGTCCGTAATAATTTAAGGAAACTTAGGACCGATAGTTTTTTTTAACAACCCCAAAATTAGTGTTTTGTGTCCGTATTTAATTACGTGTGAAAGTTCAACTATGTGATAGAGACGCAAATAATAAGTCATCATGCAAACAAAGTTACATCTTATTTTACATGATACTATTTTTGTATACAGAAGGAAGGAAAATCTTATTGAAGCTGGCTGAAAGAATGGTGACAGGGTTTTGTAATAGGGTGGGAGCCTCTACTGTTAACCGTTGGAAAACACTTTCTCATATTGGACCTGATGAAGTAAAGGTGATGACCCCCAAAAGCGTCAACGAACAAGATTGCCATAATGGCATTGTCATCACTGTTGCAACCTCTATCTGCCTTCCTACTGAAGCAAGGAGAGTTTTCAATTTTTTCTTTGATCAGAACAACCGACCTAAGGTGAATTTTCTCATTTCAGCTTCTTCTTTTGGACGAACTATATGAGAAGCTAGGGTCCTAAGGTTTCCGATCATGTTGATACTCCTACGAGTTAGACTAAGCTTTTCGAACTACCTACAAGTACATACCACAATTTTAAAAAGCTCACAACGTTGCGCAACGTTGTGCGATATAGTGGTTTTTGAAAGAAAAACGCAACGCTAAAACGCTATTTGAATGGAAAAACGTTAAATTCGTGCCATAGAAACGCTATTTACGCTATAGCGGGTGCAGTCCAAAAAAAAAAATTATTTAATTTTTTTTTAATTTTTGATCAAAATTTTAATGAAATTATTGGAGCTTAAAGAGAATCAAACCCCAAAACTCTTGCAAACAAAGTAAATACTCTGACATCTCAAGTATAATCATTTTGTGATTATTAGTTACAACTTTTTATATATAATTAGTTAATTTTTATTAGATGTTTTGAATTTAATGTTATATTTATATGTATTTAGGCAAAAAAAAATACACCGCAAAGAGCTATGTAGCAACGCTATTTGCGTTTTTAGCGTTTCTCTAAAAAAAACGCTACGGTAGCGATAACGCTATTTAAAACATTGGTATATACACTAAGGTCTTTTTTGGTTAGTCCCAAACTAACAATCCAGACAGATGCTGATTAAGTTTTGAAACTATGGTCGAATTAATAGTCCTCGACTACTAATATCAAACCTTCGACGATCATTTGATTTCCAACTTTCATTTATGGTCCCGTCCTTCATTATCCAAACAAACATAGGTCTTGTGGACCCCATATAGTGTCAGTCCCATGACTAAGTACCCCAACAAAACAAATCCTAAGTATTATCTAATGCAAGTATTGAGAAAATAGTTTATAAATTTTCATTTACATCTTTGGGTATTGTGCTTATGTTTCCATATCCAAGGGTTTCTTTAATGAATAATTCGATACCATACTCTTTAACTGAGAATACTCCGATTTTTTTATTATTGTCTAGCTAGATAAGGATGCATATTGTTATTAACCTTTCGAATGTATGTGGGTTTGGAAAATACAGTGGGACATCCTTACCAATGGGGCAAATATATATCAAATGGCGAACATGACTACTGGAGAGCTAGCTGGAAATTCCATTAAGTTGAGCTGCGTAAACGTAAGTTGGATAAGCTTCACTTACATACCAACACTATAATGTTTAGCGTTAACATAATTTCCCAGAATTTGTACTAAATGTATTTTTTCCCCTATAAATTAACCATTTTTTGTCATATAAACTAATCTAGGGTATGTCAGAGAATTCGAACAGTATGCTACTTCTTCAAGAGAGTTTTGCTTACCCAACAGGGTTCTTCATCGTCTACTCACCAATTGATCCTAGTGCTATGACCGGGGTGATAGACGGTGGAGACACAAATGGAGTTCCTTTGCTACCTTCGGGATTTGCTATCTTTCCAGATTATTCTGGTGGGTCGTTGCTCACGCTTACGTTACAGGTCCTAGCCAACTCACCCATTGGATCCAAGCTATCACTTTTTGATTTGACAACTGTGAACAATCTCATGTCTGGCACTCTAGATAGGATCAGGGCCTTTTTTGGGGTGCCATCTAATATTGGTAAGTTTAGAATCTTAGACTATATTGAAAAAGTTAGCTAGAAAGACATGGGATAGGATCAGGATAAAAAACATTTGACACAAATTGAGTATTTTCCCCTTAAAAAGATACACGTTTAATCCAGGGCGTGAAACCCTAATATAATTCTCAATAGTTATAATTTATTCATGTCAGTGTGTTTACAAAAAGTTAGTTACATAGCCTAAGTTTATTTTTCTTGTTATTAGTCACAGTAACTTTTAGTTATGGGATGGGTGCTTCAAATAAAAGTGATAAGTACTGAATTAGTAAGTGATTATAATTATAAGTACACATGGGAAAATAAGTGAGTCAAGTAGTATAGTTATCCAAACAGAGCCTAAGTTGCACCTAAACTAAATCCAAACTCAAACCAGTTTTGAAAACCATATTTTTCGCACGTTTAAAATCGCATAGAGAGAGAGAGGGTACATGGCCAAGAAGGAGGCTAAGGCAAACCAGAACCCCAACTCCCTTAAGGTAATTATTCTGATTCGAGTATCCATCACTTTTAAGCAATCGCTTAAACCTAAATAGATTAGTTTGAGCATGGTCATTGTTAGATACCCATCTATAATTATTGAGAAACTAAGAAGTAGTTAATGCTAGCGGTATTATAGTACTAGTGGTATTATATCAGAATTACGTTGGGTTTTAGCAAGAGTACTTCGCAACATAATAACTCATGACATCTATATTGTGTTCAGGTCATTCGCTTACTTCTAGTGAGGTATCTCAGGTTGTTTGGACGCTGAACAGGTAAGTGATTTCGCACCATATATATATATATACTTGATTTGATCCCAGGCTTATTTAAAATATTGTTTTGTATACTTATCCTTATTTTCAATATTAATGTAAAAGTGTAGTTTGTGGTTATATTGGTTGAGCTACTATTCGATGATTTCCGAATGACTGATAATATTTTTGAGAACATGTTATCTTAGTTGATTATTTAGAGGCCAGAATTAATGATTTAAATTCCAAGAAACAGACCTCTTAAGTGGGGTGACCTTGGTGGCTAGAGAATAAGCTATTTAAATGGGCGACTCTAATTTACTCAACGGTTTTGGAACATGCCTTTTAAGTGGGGTGACCTTAACTGGATCGACTTAAAGAAAAGCTTAGGCCGCCAACCTAAGTGACTTGAGTTCGATAGTTGGATCCAACGGGCTTTTCATGCAGAGAAATGAACTTATGGCAATGAACTGTATCTGGTGTCTTTAAATAGTCTGTATTATGCTAGAGACTTACTTTATGTTATAGTATTTGAATGTATTTGTACATCTTATTGCAGATTATGTGTTTATGTATTGCTTATATATATGTGAACAATTCTTTTGTTTTGAAATAAAAAGGTAATTAAATCAATATGCAGCTTGGACTAAAATTGAAAAGAAGTTGAGGCTATTATTATTACTTTTCATATGTTACTTCTATATATTTTGTTATCCTTCACTAAACTCGTTTGGATAAATCTCTATTTAAAAACCCTTTTCAGGTGTGCGATTGAGCTAAGTGACCGAGTTGATATGGGACCGGACCGTGACCTCCTTTAGGCATCTTTTTATTTAATTAAGTCTAATAAGATTCAAGTTTTTTTTAGTTCTAGTTGTGACATTTCAGATGTTATTCGATGTCATTTTAATTCTATTTCGTGGAAGGTTTCCGTTATTTAAGACTATTGGATCATAGGATCATTTTCATCTTGGTATTGAATAAGAGCTCGTGGCTCACATATCTCATGTTGATTTATCTTAAGTTTGTTTTATGTTTCTTTGTTGATGTGGGTGGTTTTTTGTGTTTACTTGATATTTGAAATCTCATAAGTTTTAGGCTTACGGGTACCACGTGCTTGTGTGCGGGTTACTCGGCCGTGTCTACATTCCAGTTTGGGGTGTGACAAATGGCTAAGAGACTAAGATGAGCTAGCATTTGGTATGAATTTCAACCTCATGCTTTGTCTAGATTTAAGGGTTGTCTAGATTTTTGCTACAAAAATTGTGTAAAGTTTTTGTTACCAGCAAAATGGCAGTCATCAGTGGCTACCGTTAACAGTTAGGAGACAATTAAAAATGAACTAATAGTTTTAAGATTTATGACACATTATGCTAGTTTGGCCCCTGTGTTGCAAAGATTTTTTCTACAAAAATTGTGTAAGAATTTTGTTACCAGCAAAATGGCAGTCATCACTTGCTACAGTTAACATTAGTTCATTTTTTGCTACCATTAAAAATGAACTAATGTTCTTTACTTCATTTAGATATTCATATTTTATTTTTCTTTCAGGATTTACTTTTAGCCAAATGGTCTTTGAGTCGTTAATTTATTATGCTATGTTGGTTTTTGCAGAGTAAGGAACAACGGAGAGGGCCTTGGAACCTCTGCTACAGAAGATGATGATGAGTCCAGATCATTATAGCAGCGACCCGTTAATAAATAAAATTTCAAAGGGTCTAAGTATTCGAATAGACTTATTTTAAGTTTGACATACAGAACAACATACATTTCCAAAGTTTTAAGAACTATTCTACCTTTTCTGATACTCCAGATTTGAATTATTTGGAAGACTTTCGGAACTCCAGAGTCCAGATTATTGAATATGTTGACATCATTGTTTCTTCGATTTTTGAGCTTTGAAAATGCTCAAAAACTTATTGCGTAACCACCCCTTCTTCAGTAATATACTTTTTACAATTATTAAGCTTTTTATGATGTGAAAAAAGGTAGCCTAGTACATAACAAAAGATGTTTCTTTTTTGGAATTTAAGCATCGTATATATCGAGCCGGAACTTGTTACAAAGCGGGTCTTTTAGTAGTACAAACCAATCTTTTAAATAGCGTTATCGCTACCGTAGCGTTTTTTTTAGAGAAACGCTAAAAGCGCAAATAGCGTTGCTACATAGCGCTTTGCGGTGTATTTTTTTTTTTTTGCCTAAATACATATAAATATAGCATTAAATTCAAAACATCTAATAAAAATTAACTAAATATATATAAAAAATTGTAACTAATAATCACAAAATGATTATACTTGAGATGCCAGAGTATTTACTTTGTTTGCAAGAGTTTTGGGGTTTGATTCTCTTTAATCTCCAATAATTTCATTAAAATTTTGATCAAAAATAAAAAAAAAATTAAATTTTTTTTTTTTGGACGGCATCCGCTATAGCGTAAATAGCGTCCGTTATAGCGTAAATAGCGTTCCTATAGCACGAATTTAGCGTTTTTCCATCCAAATAGCGTTTTAGCGTTGCGTTTTTCTTTCAAAAACCACTATATCGCACAACGTTGCGCAACGTTGCGAGTTTTTTAAAACAGTGGTACAAACTACTACCAAAAGCACGTAAAAGCAAACAACATCAAATAATCCTCTTCGCTAACAATCTAAACAACTATGATAAATCTAAGTCGAACTCTAGCTAATCTCATACAATCCACCTTCAAAAATAACCAAGTGTTGACAAATATTCATAAACAATGTGTCGGCGTAGACCCAAAAGTACTATGTTTTCCGTTTCACAAGTAGTTTGTCTTGATCAACCTAATCCAGTTTCATAACAAAGCCAGAGACAACGATAGTCGCAAATAAGCACATCCAAAGATTAGACTTCAAGTCAAATAATCTTAGTCAGAATTCGGATTATAACAAAATGAACGTATAAAAATTTGGGAAAGTGATGGTTAAATACACTACTATGACCTTAGTTATCAAAAAAAACATGGGTAAAATATTATTTGATATTTGATACATAGCATCTAAAATATTCTCACGTTACCGTTCAATTATTATAGCAAAACTATTAACTAACTCACTATTTTTTAGCACTTTATTACAAGTTTTTTTTTTCTCTGTACATATTCCTTTTACGTATTTAATGGAAATTCATTTACTTTTCCTCCTAATTTGAGCCATTTCACTAATTTTGTTGTTATCTCCAATGATCAATACTTTATATTCTCTTGATTTTATTTTATATTGTTATTTGTTTATTCTGTTTTTCCTTCTATGCTTTTATGATTTCTAATTATTTGATTAATATTTTTTTTATTATTTGTAAGTATACTCTAATTTTTCACTTGTTGCTCTTTGTTTTTCTCCAATAGTGCTACCTATTTTTCTTTCATGGTTTTTTCTCCCATTTTGGTGTCACGAAGGTTATACTTTTAGTTTGGTGTTTGACTATCAGATGCTCTCTAGTTCTATGTTCTTACTATATTTTCATTTGATACTATATACTCAATTATTGTTTTTGAAATTTATTTTCATTTTTTTGTTGGGTGCTTTTGGTTGCTCTCTACTTCATTTTTTTTATTCTTCTTTGATTCTCTAAGTTTTTCCTCTCAAATTGTAGCTTTAAATGTCAATAATATAAACAAGTTTTCTTTCTTTTCAAAACTAAAACTACAAGTTCTATGTTTTTACTATTTTTCCATTTGATGCTATATACTTAATTATTGTTTTTGAATTTTATTCCCGTTTTTTGATTTCTTTGGTGCTTGTTGGCCGTTTCTCTCTACTTTGTTTGTTTGATTCTCATTTGATGCTCTAAATTTCTCCTCTTAAATTGTATTTTTATATGTCAATAATGTAAAAGGGTTTTCTTTCTTTTCAAAAATAAAATTACAAGTTTCACGTTCTTACTATATTTCAATTTGATGCTATATATTCAATTATAGTTTTTTAAAAAAATCGCGTTTTTTTGTTTGTATTTGGCCTTTTTTGTTGCTCTCTACTTTATTTCTATAATTCTCCTTCGATACTCTAGTTTTTTCCTCTTAAATTGTTTTATACCAATAATGTAAAAGTGTTTTCCTTCTTTCCAAAAAAAGAATTACATGTTTTATTTTCTTATTATATTTCCATTTGATACTATATACTCAACTATTGTTTTTGAATTTTGTTCGCGTTTTTCTCTTTTTTGGTGTTTTTTTGTGGGGTTTTTTGGTGTTTTTTGCTTCTCTCTTCTTTATTTCTTTGATTCTTCTTCGATGCTCTAAATTTTTCCTTTTAAATTGTATTTTTATTTATCAATAATGTAAAAAGGTTTTCTTCCTTTTCAATAATAAAATTACAAGTTAAATATATATTAAGAGATAATTAAGTTAGAAGCTGATTTAAAAAGGAGAGATATTTTAGGATATATTTGTTTTCCAACATTAAGATCATAGCAACGCACTAAACCTTAATTCCCCTTAAAAATTTAACCCCCATCTTTAGATAGCCCAAAGGTCCAAATGACACATTGTCCCTCTCATACCAATTTAGCCAATCGGACCCGATACTCGTCGCTCACAAAAGAAAAGCTCCAACCTCATCATTAGTGAGTTCAAGTGACAACACAATTACTCGAAAAGACAAGGAACTAGAAACCATTAGATCTAAACCGAAACATACTAAAAAAACTGTAATGATATGTACACTATTTCCATACTAATTGACATACTCATAGAGGTCAAACGTTAGTATAACAAACATTTTAACACACAAACATGTTTAGGGTAAATCTGTTTTGATCCCTGCAACATATGATTGATGACGTGGTTAGTGTGGTCATGAGTGTGAAAATAGTGTATATATCATTTCTCGTAAAAAAAATATCAGACAAGCCAATAAATCAAACCAAAAGGAACTAAATAAAATAAGTAAGTAAAAAAGCATGGAGGGAAGAAACTGAGTGATGAGGAATAGTTGGAGATATCCCAATGGCAGAGGAGTGCCAGAGAGCCCTCCCCCACCCCGGGCAGAGGCAGATCTGGGTTCTAGGGTTTAAGAGGAGGAGGAAGGAGAGGGGGGGGGGGGGTATATGTGCTTGAAATGCTATATTATGCATGATTTCGTTGTATTTCATTTTCAATTGTTTCTTTTTTGGCGGTAATTATAGCCTATATAGTAGCGACGATATATAGTAGTTGAATCTATATTATTGGAGACAGCGATACCGAGAACTTTATAAGACGGGGATTATGATTTGTTGTAGTGTTTGTGTAGGATGTGATTACTAGAACCATTACCTTTTACGCCATGTAACTGTAATACTCAATTTTGATTGTTTACTTTTGTAGGAAATTTATATAGACATTTTGAACTCAGATCTTAACTTCTATTCTTTGTTTTCCTAAAAAAAGATCTGAATCTATAATAGAGTTTCACTCTTGTTCAAAGTGAAACTCTGTTACATTTAAGAGTTACATCTAAAAGGAGTACTTAATTAGTTAATTGCATATAACTACAATATGGTCATTTTTTCTTTGCAAAAAAGCTTTTCTAGGCCGTGTTTGGATATTTTGGAATAAAGCAGGATCAACCAGTAGTCCAGTATACGGTTAATATACACCTGGTCCTTCTTGAGTTAAACTCGATGCATGCTTTCAATTGATAAATAATTTCTCAAAACCTGATAAGAATATGCGTACAACCCTATTTATTTTAGTAGAATATGATATCTAGAGTAAAAAAGCAAAAGAAGTTATGTAAATTAAGTAATAACTAATATTTATTACGACTCTAACTTTTTGTACTAATAATTATAAACAGAGACAATTACATGAAACACATTTGCTTTATAATCATTTGTCTTGAAAGATTGTAAAACTCCTCCTTCTCCATGAGCTTCTCAAAATTCAACATATTCTTTTTGTGCATCTCTTAATTAACAAAATAAGATCAAGCGAGTGCATGCCTTTGTTATGATATCTTTTTTTTCCTTTTCTGCCACTTGGTTTGTTGAACTAGGTCGTCCAAAAATGTGTTTATCTATAATAAGGCCTCATCACCACTTCAATTCATTTCAGTTCACTTTAATTCAAAACTCAGATAAGATCTTCACAAAAAATCACAATGTTGGATATACTAGATGGTTTCAAAACATCATGCCTTGGAAAGGGGTGTGGCTTGCAGTTGTATCCGGTGACGAATCTAGGATTTTAAGTAAGGGGACAAGTCATATATAAACTTTTTATCAAAATGTAACAATGTATATAAATACGTGATGTATTATTTTTTAAATTTTATATCAAGACTCGGACTAAAACCAACAAACATCAATAAAATATACGAGTTCATAAGATTCTATATACTTGTGTCTTAAATTTCCAAATAAAATAAATTATTTAATTTTAAGAAAAGTCATTACACAACTAGATATATTAGGTCAATCATGTGTTAATAATGATGTAGCCGTAATAAATAATAATGTAATGTAGCAAATTTTATTTTATTTTTAAAAATAACCAATGCGTAATATTTTATATTAGAAACACATTAAGTTCGAACTTTTGTAAGAGAAAAAAACTATAGTCAAAATAAAATTTAAAAATCTGGAAATGAAGTTTAGCAAGTTAAAAGTAACGAATACTTTTTAGTTTTTTAATTAGAAAAATGTGTAAATAATTACATTGAATAGAAACTAATAAAAAAATAAAATTGTATGTGACACAAGATTTGAAGTTGAGACCACTTCGTAAGCAAGAGATACTTTTCCACTACATCAAGAAAATAGGGTTTTTATGATTTGCATTTACTTTTATCTATTGAGTGACTGATTTTACAAAATAAATATTAAACATTAATACAAAAATATTTTTTAATAATTTTTCTATCGAAACAAGGGTGGGCTCTTGCACCTCCTTGCCACTATATATATTCGTTCATAGTTGTATCCAATGAGTATTTAGAACTAAATTAGTTTGCACAATCATTTAACATAAGGCGCTCGTTGACCATGGATCTGAATTTAAGCAAAAAAAAAATTGCTAAAGTAGAACAAGAAAATTGGTTATTTTATTGTGAGAAAAATCTTAATTTTCCTTTTACAAAAAACATATAAAAGCCACTACGATCTCTCAAAGATAAAAAATGCTTCACATTCAAATCATGTTGACTATCCAAATGTGGAATGTACGTAATTACTAAAATGCATGTGAAGATTGATTGTCTGATTTGATTGGCTAGGTTCGAACCTTGTGATAAATGCAAAAAAAATATTTAAAAGATTCACATGATAGATAAATAAAGCATATGAATTATTCCGGCGATTCAAAGGCTTTCCTATATTCTTTTGCTTTTTTACTCTAGATATCAGGTTCTACAAAATTAACAGGGTTGTACATATATTCTTATCAGATTTTGAGGATAGAAAGAGACAATCTGTTTCAATTATTACTAAATTTAGCAATAATATTGCAGCAACATGACATGTTGATGTTTTGTTTTTAAGTTTAACGAAATTCACTTTTAAAACATACAATGATATTTATGTGTAGTGAGATGATAAACATCATTCAAGTACAAAAAAAAGCCAACTGTAAAACTTAATTTTGGTATAATATATAGCTAGATCCGATCGGGTGTCAAACGTACAAAAAAAAATACATTAACAATAGAATAATGAACTGTTGAAAAACCTTATCTGTGAATGGGTATAAGAAGTTTAGTGGTACGATAAGTTAGGGTTCATAAAAATTAGTAGCTAGATACAAAATAATGGTCCGCTAAGACTATCAAGATTGTAAAATTTCTTAGTGTAAGAAATGGTAACGTAATAATATCCCTAAGCTATATTTGTACTAAATTCTTCTCCAAATTAAATGTGATCGCACCCATTTTTACACACGGTTCAGTTACATACTCCCACTTTTTTTCTTTTAATGTTTCACCATCAATATTTCATTAATTGCATGTATTACTATACATGATGCATATTTGGAGTAAGAATATAATACCATATGAAGTTTTGTTATTATTATTAAAGTGTTATTATTAATTCTAATTTTAAGGTAAGTATGTGACCACAAATTGGGAATATGATATATATACTTTATTTTTATTTTTGTAAGAAACAATAATTATTTCCAAGATGCTCTGAATTTATTTATGTTCTTATTGTGATCTATAATGGGCCTATTTTTGACAAATAATATGGTAACAAATTATTATTTTGTTAATATGGTGGAGACCTTGAACTATTCTTATTCTCTTATCAGAACATTAACTTTCGTAACCTTTTTTTTATTTATCCTATAAAAAGTACTATTTGTCTAAAGATGCAATGCCCATAATATAACTCTAACACTTTTACTCCATCTCTCTACAAATGTTATCAAGCCGTGTCACTAGTAAGTTTCTTATTAAGCAATTCGGAACACCAATAACTCCAAAATTCAATGAAGTAATGGGAACATCTAAGAGCACTGAATATGACGAAGGGGGTCCCTCTGGAGGTGGCTGTTATAATTACAGTGACGATGATATGCATGTGACTGAAAGTCCAATGCAAGAAGAGAGGAAAGAAGAAGAGTCAGAAAAAGAAGAGACCAAAGTGGCTGAATTGCAGAAAAAACTAGATGAGGCAATTTTGCAAATTAAAGAGTATGAAGACCTAACAACCAAAATGCACACACAAATCAACGACCTTGGGAAAGCTTTAGCTTTAGAAGAAAAATTGAAGTCCAAGTGGGTACCTGAGTGGAAACAAAAGGTTGAACAAATGGTTGAAGAAAAGAAAATGCTCGAGAAGAAAATAAAAGGTAAATGCCATGAAATGCAATTCAAACTCTTCCTCTAATTTTTTTTTCCATTAGCTTGGTTTCCCTAAGTCAGACTGTTTGTGTTATAGAAAATGAGTACCTGATCACCATATACCAAAGAATTGTCTCTGATATCCATCAAAAGGCAGATTTAGAAAAAAATGAAATAAAAAACAAAGAAGTCGAGTTGAATCAAAAAATAGAAAAATTGGAGAATGAAAAGAAGCAGCTTGAGGAGGACCTACAAGGTAAAGTTAAAGTACCTCTATTGTAATCATATAATCTATTACTATCATAAATCAGACTGTATTAAATATCAGTCTGTTTAAAAAATATCAATAGAATCTCATACTGTTTTTACAAAGACTATAAAAAGAGTCTGAATAATACAAAATTTATTTGAATATTAATGCAACTATTTTGCATTCATACTGTATTACTAAAAACAGTCTGAAAATATATTATTAAATCTCAGACTGTATTTACTACAATATACTAAAAAAACATCATATGGAATATATCATTAGAATCTCATACTGTTTTTATGTTCATTAGAGTCTCATACTATTTTCACAAAGAATCTCAGACTGTTTATTTGAATATTAATGCAACTATTTTGCATTCATACAGTATTACTAAAAACAGTCTGAAAATATATCAAATAGAAATCTCAGACTGTATTGTTACTATCATAAATCAGACTGTATTATTTCAATGAATTGTTCAGACTGTTTTTCCTCTTATTGCTGCAGGGGGACAAGAGCTAATAGAAGGGCTATACAATGATGCACAGGTGTATGCGGCACACGACTACTCACAAAAGTGTCGAATCGATGAAGTTATAACTGATGCTCTCCTAAATGCGGATATACAGACTCCACAACTAGATTTAATCCGCAAGGAAATTCTGGAAAGACTCAGTTTTGAGTATGATGGTCCGGGATCCAACATTCTCCGTATCAGAGCAAGAACAGATAGGAGACCATCAGTAAAGTACACACCAAGTAAAATAGACTCTCTAACAAAAAACAAAGAAAATGAGAACCAGCTACGGAAACGTAAGCAAGTTGATCAAGATGACAAGTCTGAAATGATCGCAGACGTAGGCGCTCCAGATCCGTTGTTGAAATAAACCAAATAAAAAACCAAAGGGTGGACGAACAGCAAAAAAGAGAGCATCAAAAAAGAATTCTCTTAAACAGGACGAAGACAATTTCCCGCTAATCGATTTCAGTAGTCTAGAAGACCATGTACCGGACAAAACAGAGAGAGCACACGACATCATCACAAATAAAAACGAGAATGATATCACAAAAAGGCTCCCTGACAACATCTTCTACAAAATTCAAGAAATTCACAACGCGAATGGACCATTGTAAGTCAGACTCTTTTTATTTTTGTGTTTATGATACAATTAGGTCTCACACTCTTTACATTTAGGTTTTCCTCAGATTGTTTAAAACAATATGAATTGTTTTAATGAAGACTGTTTTGTGTTTATGATAGTTTTATATAGGTCAGACTCTTTTTAAATTTAGTTCAATCTGTTTTGTTATACAAGCCCCATACTGTTTTTGTGTTGGTGTTTAAGTGTAATCAGACTGTTTTCTGTAAGAAAACAAAATGATCAATTCTTTTTTTATATACAACTTTTAATGTTTTTTTTTATCTAAGACTGTTTTGTTGTCATGCTGTTTTTGTTATCTCAAACTTTTTTTTCAATCTCAGACTGTTTTGTTATCAGATTGTTTTTAATAATGAAGACTCCTTCCATAAAAACATTATGTGCTTACTATAAAATTTTAATTTACAGTGACGTCTTGTTCTCAAAACTCGGTTGAACAAATAAGGATTATTTCATCACTCTCAACGACATCTACAACTTAATTGATGGCCAGTTGCTATGCAATAATGTAAGTATACAAGGATCATACAATTTAATTGCTTGCTTACAAGTTCTTGTACTCAGACTCTTTCTAAAACTTATCTTTATCGCAGATCATAAATGGGTATGCCCACATATTGAACCAAGAGTACAAGGCAAAGTCTACAAAAACATTCAAGATATTGACCTCCATATTATGGGTAAAAACACAAACTCTTTTTATGTTGTCAATGCATCACCTTGTTTCTTTACAAAAGGAGTCTGAGATTTTATCTTAAACCTTTTCGTTGTTTTTTGGTTTGTAGTTTTTTTTAAAAGACAGAAAAAGATACGAGGATGTGCTCGATACGAAAATCAGCGATTTGCTGAGGAAGCATGTTCAGAACGGATACAAGTTATTGTTCTTCCCTATTAACTCGAATAGAAACCAACCAATTGATGTAGAGGTAGACCATTGGACTCTATTGGTTCTAAATGTCGAGGGGAAGAAGTGGAGTTTTTATAATAGCAACATACCTCTTTGCAATATCAACAGACCATACCCTTACCTTGATGATGCCAAACTAGTGGTAATTCATACTCTTTTTAAATTTTAACAGTCTGAATTAGCAAAGACTACCCTTTTCTTTTTAATGTATACATTTTTTGTTATCTTACAGATGGCCTTTGTACAAGAAAAATTGAAAATGATAGTTGATGTGCCCTCCTTCTCACTTGATTCACAAGATGGGTACACATTAGACGTTGTAACAGACTGTCCCTATCAAGGAGCCACGTAAGAAAAATATGCACCCTACTCATATTCAGACTGTTTTTACTATGCATCTAAATCAAAATTAATTTTACATCTTTTATTTTTTTACAGATCAGACTGTGCATTGTATGTGTGCTACAACATGGAGAAAATCATCAATGATGAACCTGTCACAAGAGAGACGACTTCAGACAAGATACTAGAGTTCAAGGCCAAGATAATAATGAGAATCGTCAATCGATACAATCAGTCATAGAGCGGATGGAAGAAACATATGACAAAGAAAGAGTCTGAATTAACAAAAACAGTTTGATTGATGTAAATATTAGTTGTAAACAGTCTGAATGGAAAAATAGTTCTATTATTTTGTAAACAGTCTGAATAGAAAAGAGTTCTATTATTTTGTTCGAATATGATTTTTGTAAAATATTTTGTTTCATTTTCTTTTTCTTTCGCCAATATATTTTTCAATGAATCTTACACTGTATTATTACTATCAATCATAATGTATTATTAAAAATAGTATGAAAACATATAAAAAAAATGTATTTATACTATATTACTAAAAACAGTCTGAAAAATATATTATTAAAACTCAGACTGTATTATTACTATCAATTATACTGTATTATTATAAACAGTCTGAATCATTAGAATCTCATACTGTTTTTAGAAAGAATCTGAGGGTGTTTCAGTACTCACACAATTCAGACTGTTTTAAAGAAGTCTATTGACTAATAAAAAAGAGTCTGAATAATATGATTGATGTAACTAGTTTGCCTCATTTTATTTCTTCCGTTAATATATTTCAATGAAATATAAACAGTCTAAAAATAATTATTAAATCTCACACTGTATTATTACAATCAATCATAATGTATTATTAAAAACAGTCTGAATCATTTACGACAATATACTAAAAAAACATCATATGACATATATCATTAGAATCTCAGACTGTTTTTATGTTCATTAGAGTCTCATACTATTTTCAGAAAGAATCTCATACTGTTTCAGTACTCACAATTCAGCTGTTTTAAAGAAGTCTCTTGACTAATAAAAAAGAGTCTGAATAATATGATTCATATAACTAGTTTTCTTCATTTTCTTTATTATAATATATTTTCAGTGAAATATATCAATAAAATCTCATACTGTATTATTACAATCATAAAAATCAGACTGTATTATTAAAAACAGTCTGAAAACATATAAACAGTCTGTATTACAATCATAATCTCAGACTGTTTTTAATACAAAACTGTAAAAAGAGTCTGAATATTAATACAAAATTTATTTAAATATTAATGCAACTATTTTGCTTCATTCCCTTTCTTTCGTTAATGAAGTATATCAATAGAAACCTCAGACTGTATTATTAATATCATAAATCAGACTGTATTATTACAAACATTCTGAAAAAGGCAAACATCATATAAAACTAAAACATCTATTCACGATCACCCTTCAGAAGCAAGCTTCTCTTTGCACGTCCATTGATTATGCATATTTCTTGCACCTCCCGCATTGATTAGCTTGCTTCTTTTTCGCGACTTGATTTGCCTCACCACCTGATGGAATACGCTTCTTTTGAGGCCTTCCCGGAAGCCTTGATGTTTCTGGAGGTTTAATGTTTGACGCATTAATCAATTCAGAATCTTGCCAGATAGAACTAGGGACTGGCTTAATTGGCGTATTGTACGAACTTCGATAAATGTCCACAAAAAAACATTTTTCAACAAAATCCTCCATAGGCAGTTTGTCCCTAGAAATACACAAAACTGCATGTTGGCACGGGAACCCAGTCCTCTTCCATTCATGACATGAGCATTACCGATGTCCCAGGTCCACGTATTCGAATGGAGCTGACAGCACTTCATATTTCCAAAAACCTGACCTCACAACCAAAAACAACAGACCGTTGTGAATAAATGTGTCCCACTTTTCTTGGTAGAAAGGACACATAACACCTTTCCATGTTGCTGCAAAAAAAAACATAACCAAAAAACTCTTAAAAACGTATACCTAGTAAAAACAGTCTGATATGATGACAATGACGCAACACGAATTCACATAACAATCTGAGTTGCCACAAAATAATCTAACTTAACAGAAAAAAGTCCAAACCTGCTTTGATTCTTCTTTCATCGAACCATTTCATCAATTTCAATATTAGCTTATCAACTAGTTCAGTGAAAGGTAATTCTCTAATATCATTGATCTAATTATTAAATGATTTCACAGCATTGGAAGTTGTCTCACCATATCTCGACGTTACACAATATGCTTCGGCCCATTTCATGGGAGTGCAATTATGCATAAATTTATCTATTTTACGACCCCTCATATTGCGCAACAACTTCATATTCTGTTCAAACAAAGGAATTGTAGCAGAAGTTGCACAAGTTTGCAACAAATTAACAATTTCAGTCCTTTTTGTTCCATCACCGCCACTAAACTTCAATTTCAAATTATCCTTCAAATGGCGTAGACAGTAATAATGGTCTGCGTTGGGAAAAATGCGAGACATACCATCCAACAACCCAATATGTCTGTCCGAGAAAAATGTCAAAGGACGGTCATCACCTATAGTTAACTTTAATTGTTCTAGAAACCAACCCCAATTATCAATATTCTCACTGCTAACAATAGCAAAAGCAAGTGGATACAACCCTGTAACATTAAGAATATCAAAAACAGTCTGATAACACACAAACAGTCTGATAACAAAAACAGTCGGATAAAAAAACAGTCTGATAACAAAAACAGTCTGATAACAAAACAATCTGAGATAAAAAAAAGTCTGAGATAACAAAAAAGTGTAAGATAACAAAAACAGTCCGACATAGAAAAAACATTAAAAATTATATATAACAACATAATTTTTTCTTACATAAAACAGTCTGATCATTTTTTTCTTACATAAAACAGTCTAATTACACTTAAACAACAACATAAAAACAGTTTGGGCTTATATAACAAAACAGTTTGAACTAAATTTAAAAACAGTCTGAGTTATTTAAAACCATCAATGTAACAAAAAACAAACAAAAAAAACAGTTTGAAAAAGGAAAAACAAACCTTTATTGCCATTCTTGCCGACTGCGGACAATAAAACACCCTTATATTTTCCTTTTAAAAAGGTTCCGTCAATGAAAAGCATGGGGCGAACATCCTTAAACCCTTTTATGCAGCCATGAAGAGAGAAAAATACCCTTTTGAATTTATTTGAACCATTCCCATCCTTATCAACTTCCAGGACACTGCGACTTCCAGGATTTGTCGATTCTAAACCCACAAAATACCTCTCTAATTGGTTGTATGATTCATCGATATCCCCACTTTGTATTCCGCTGGCCATTTGGACAGCATTCCAAGCTTTATAATAGCTTATCTCCAACCCATAACCAATCCGTAAATGCGATATTATAGGAAAAGGGGCTAAATTTGGATTTTCCGTCACATATTCATCCATTATTTTGGATATGAGCTTGCGATTTACATGCTTGTTCAGAGCACCTGGAGCTAACTTTTGGCATGTATGTTGTGATTCAAACTTTCAAATCTTAAATTTTTGGTCTGAGGTCCACACACTAGCATATATGTACCAGCTACAGCCAATATTATCCCTCACTTCACAAAAAGCCACCGCCCTATCTGATGAATTCCTTCCAAAACAGGGGACATGACTTTCATATATACAAAATTTCCGTAATGACTCTCTAAAGTGATCATCAGAACTAAAAAACTACTTAACCCCAGTTATCAAGTTTGCCCACTCACTCATTTTATAAACCTTTCTAACAGCCAAACTAGAACCTGTATCACAACAATCATCTTCATCCAAAAATTCTGAACAATCAGCACTTATTTCCTTCGAAGTACCAACACTGGAAGTGGATACAGTCCCAACAAAAACTAGAATCTCTACTATTTTTTTTCCCAACACGTTAAACAAAGCAACCATATCTTTCAACTCATGATCCGATCTCAACAAACATCGCTCATCTCTAATTGCTAAGTAATTTAGAAACACTGAATCCAAATTCAAGCTAAACCTATGACTTATTGTATGTAATAACTCCACATATGTCATATGCTTGTTCAGCGCAACAGGGACACATTTATCATTATATCGACAATACATTACTAAATCAAACGAATCCATCAGAAAAAATACCTGTGCACAAAAAACATAACAGCAATTGATCTCTAAAACAGTCTGAAACAGTCTAAATAAGAATAATAATAAAACAAAAGCAATTGAACTGTAAAAAGAACTCTAAATAACTGATTTATAAAACAGTCTGAATATAAGAAATATGAACTCTTGAATACAATAGCTCAGACTGTTTTTTAAAACAGTCTGAATACAAGAAAAAACAGCATGAACTCTTAAAATTTAATAATAAACGCAATTGATCTCTAAAAACCTAACAAAAACACGCATTGTGTTAAAGAAAACAGTATGAGTTATTATATAACAAGTTTTGTTATTATTATTAAAGTGTTATTATTAATTATTAAAGTGTTAAAGAAAACAGTATGAGTTATATATATACTTACATTTACCATTTTAATTATTTCTTTAGCTTGGTTCCTGATATCAATGATTTCTTTCAAATTAATGATCTACTAATGTTCCACACCATCTCGAAATTTTTTACAATTTTCATATGCAGTGATAATTTTTCCAAATTACTTTGTTTGAACATAAATGCAAAAAATGAGACGAAATATTCCTAGTCAATGGGATCCTTCTTTTTACCTAAAATTAAGTAACTAATTTATGTAAGTCACATGTACATATACCCAGAAAAATACATGTTTCTTTCAACATCCTTTTTTTTCTCAGACAAGTCAAGATATGTGTAAGCCACAATATTCTGCTAAAGAAATTACTACAATGATCACATATTACTTGAAATTGAACATGAAATTTATCAAAAGCTTAAACAAATAATTTATTGATAAAATGAAACTATTTTCTGAATTTTAATTTATTTTGTATATCATTAATGGAATAAAAATATACCTTTTTTTTAATATTGGAATAACTATTAGAAAAAAAGTCCACAAGAAAAAAAAACATATTACTAGCTAGATCGGTTTTTTGCCAATTTTTTAATATTCATGGTAAATTATTTTACCAATTAAATACCTCTAAATCCTTTAAAACTCTATAGCTTTGACAACGTGTAACCGTAAGTTCTTAAATCACTTAAACAACTAAACATTAGTATTCTTACTTATGAAAACAAAATAGTCACATGAGTAATTATTTAGAAGAATAAATATTCAAAATAAAAATTTTAAAATAAAATACGTGATTTTACACTCTCCACCACTTAAAGAAGTTTCGTCCCGAAACTTTATTTCTTTAATAACTTGAAAAAAAAAAAAATGTTTCCGAATAATATTATATATGCTTTCTTAGACGTGATTAAATCAGCTCGCATAATTTCTTTAACCAACCGGTCTCCAAAACAGTTACTTGTGTGTGCATGTAGCATAAACTATATAAAAGAAGTATAATAAAAGGTATCTTGGAAACTCATTTGAGATTAAAATTGCTAATAATCATATCATCATTAACCTTGTGAAACTTGAAAACTTATGATGAAAAATAAAATAAAAATAATATTAACGTAAATTCCTAAGGTCAAACTTTTACCACTTCCGATCGTTTATTATCTCATTAATTACCAAATTCTATAACTCCCATCAATCATAATTCCAAAACTCTATAACTCCTGTCTACATAATTCTTAGTCCAAATTCTGATTTTAGTCATCATCAATGCTAATAACAAAGTGTACACCATGAAAGCAAAACACATGATGTAACCTAATCTTTTAATTGGTAAAAAAAATAAAATTTGTTCCTACCATGTTTTTCCTTGAACTGATAATTAACCTCTGGGATGGTTCAAATTCAAACAACTATTACTGATATTGATACCGTAAGATAACCAAACTTATTCCAAAACTTGTTTCCATATCGTTTTCCGAAACATTTATTACTTAAACATCTATATCTATTTCATGTGCTTCCGCTGCACGCTCTGATAAAATAATAATAATAATGGTGCTAACCGGCCTAACATTGTATTTTGTTTCTAATTTATCAAACAATCCAGTTTTAGCATCTAGAGCACCACCCAAAAATAATACCAATCTCCCTTTATACCATGTTCTCTTAAACAAAACAATCTTTAATTAATAAGAAGCGCAAAACCTAATAATTTATATTTAGTCCCAAAATACCACTCCAAATTCACATGTAATACATGCTCTTAATCAAAGTGCAAGACCTGTTGAAACTTTGCAACTAATCCGACCAAAGAGATTTACTTGAAATAACTAGGACAACTATAATGCTAGTTCACTTATTATTTGAACATTTTAAACACAAATTAAATCTCAAGTTTGGATTCTAATTATAGCTTAAACATCTTTTACAGTGGTCAAACGAATTGAAAATAACCTCACGTATCATTTCATTGAAACTCTAAGCAAAAGTCGGCACCGAAAGGTAATCCATGGACAACATTAAATTACAAAAATTAGAAGGAAACTACCATAATCGAGGTTCTCTTATAGTTGCCGAAAACTTCAACTAAAAAAAAAAAAAAAATCCATAAAATAAATAAATATATCCTATCATGCCCTTTTGTTTGTTAGTTACAATCCGCCGCAATAGTTAACTACCTTTTTATTTATATATACCCAACCAGTGACTTCATTAACGTACAAACCATTAATAGAGATAATAAGAAAATGTTTTAAAAACTTTGTCTCACCTATAATAGTTTACAAACTCAAACATTTTAACTTGTACAGGGGCATGCTACCCCAGATATATTTCTTAAGTTTTCAATAGTTAATCTTATAAAAATAAAATCTATTAAAAATCCCTTATATCGACCTTGAATTTAGTACATATGAAATTAGCTGTGTGTAATTCCTCTTAAATATGGACACCAAACCAACTCAACTAAATTAAGTCTTACATTATAGTATAGTCTTACATTATACAGTATCAAACGAGATTCTTCATGTAGGGACAATTAACTTAGAACCTAAAATATCTAAGTCCACGGTTATCATTCTATCGAGTGAAGGAAAATAGTTGCTAAATGTGAAACATATATACAAAACACTAGCTTACAATCTAACCACGAAAAATTTATAGTCAATGTCTAAAAGAATAGAATCATTTTGTAAGGAAGAAATAAGTGCACAAACGACTTATAAAACTAATGAATTTAGGACACGACCTCACAAAACGTAATTAAACATTCATGTTTTCCAACTTATAAAATCTAACCAAATTTGCAACGGCATCAAATTCCGCTAATCATACAATACAACATTCCGCACATTACGTGATAATCACAAAACATGTAAATCATGATAAAAGATCGTTTTTCATGGTAATCATTTTATCAAGATTACTAAGTTTCATAATTATAGATCACTGAAATACGAAGCCAACGCTTCAAGCGGAATCAAATTCGGAGTAAAAACGAAGGAGTTACGAGCGTTTGAAGTTTAGCGAAAAACCGCAAAATTTGCCAGAAAACGACCAATCGTTTTTGACAAAACGACGGTCGTTTTTTGGTCCAGTAGGGTCTGAAAAATTCGACCGATCGTTTTAAGAAACGACCGATCGTTTTTTGGTCCAGTAGAGTCTGAAAAATTCGACCGATCGTTTTAATAAACGACCGATCGTTTTTCTGTAGAAACTTATCGATACAAAAGCGTAAAATTACTCAATACTTGTAAATCCCTTACAAGGAACATAGCACGCAACTACATCATTTTAGTCCACAACATTATTACAATCAACATCCATTCGCATAAAATGCTCATTAGCACACAAGTTAATAATATGAAAACGCACTACGTAAAATCATCAACAACACAATTTTCACACTCTAATAGTACGCTACTACACACGTATGCAAACTTATACCTTATACACATCATATAAATCTACACACGCATACAATCAACACAAAAATGCGAGGGATAACCCATCACGATACGTTATCCTAAAGCACCCGAGCGTCCTCGCATACTCTAGAATTCCACATCGTTAAGGTATTCCTTCACACATACCGACGAGAGGTCTACCCACTAGTTTGGCGAGCCGGGATCAACGAGCGTCCTCATTGTCCCCAACTTGCCTCACATGTGGACTTTCCTTTCATCAACTACTACTAAATTATAGCTACATGTCTTAAGCTAAATGCAACCCCCCGTTTTTAGAAAAACTTTGAGTTTTTGGAAAAAGTTTTTGAAAAAAGATACGATGGATCTTGGTCCAATGGTTACCCATCTTCCCGTCGTCCCAAAGTATACAAGAACCTAGTTAGCTCTGATACCAACTTGTCACGCCCCAAAATCCGTAAAGGACATCGAGGCATGACTTTTTTTTTTAAACAAAAGGAAATGGAACCTGGTATAAGGAGATTAGTTTATAAAGATGTGTTTCATTTAGATGGATAAATCTATATCTCTATTCTTATGCAAATCTTTATCACTTATTTCAATCTTTGTTCCTTATCAAAATCAGTATGATATGTTTAAGATTGAATGAAATATGGAGTTAATATTTCGTATGTATATTTAAAAGATATTATCTCTAAAAGATATTGTCTTATATGTTTCTTTATTGTAGGAAAAGACTAACTCCTATTTCCAAGCTAATTATCAAATGTACTATCTTATCAAGATGGATGCAATCTTACGCTAAAGAGTCCTGTGATACATGGAAAGATTGAAGCCAATCAAAAGAGTCAAAGCAATCACAAAAGATCTTGAAGCAAGAAGATTGTTTTTACTTGTTTATATAGTTGATAACTTAGCTTGTAAAAAATGTGTGTGTTCTAAATTATAAAGAACTCATTCTTGTGTACAAAATTGATTTTTTAAAAGAAATAAATACGAGCTAAAGGAACAATTGACAATTAAATAAAAATGTTGCCAAACACGGCTACACAGCAAGTTTTATAAAACTAAGAAGATAACAAATGAAAGAATTTGCCCGTAGGCTACAACCTCAAAATAGAATAAAAATGAAAAGAAAGCGGAAGCCCCAAACCCATGATGTTGCAATGCAACATCTCTCATCCAAACATGCCAACCTAATTGGTACCTGAAATACAAAATTGTAACGGTGAGTCCCACGCACGTAACTAGACGGGACGGCACCACAAATACCGTCACTCCATCCCTTAAATGCAAGAGCTCACAAATTCTACAACTACGATAATCGACGTATAAAAAGAAATATAATAACATTCTATAACGGGATGAATTAAATAAATTAAATAACGTCAACACAAATCTATAACAAACATGGACCTCTCATGCCACCTACCCCAGTCCGTAAGGTAGGTCATTCCCTATCCCCACGGCCGTCTTCTGTCCCCGGAATTAGGAAGAGATAGAGACCATTGCTAACATAAAAGTAGATTTAAAGTGCGCACTTGGACCTCTCATGCCACTCGTCCCAGTCCGTAAGACGAGTCATTCCCTATCCCCACGGCCGTCTTCTGTCCCCGGAATTAGGAAGAGACAGAGACCATAGCTAACATAAAAATAAATATAGTGCACACTAGGACCTCTCATGCCACTCGCCCCAGTCCGTAAGACGAGTCATTCCCTATCCCCACGGCCGTCTTCTGTCCCCAGAATTAGGAAGAGACAGAGACCATTGCTAATGTATCAATAGTAAGGCCTCGGCCAATAATATTATACTATTCATATAACACAATCTCATACGTATAAATATTAAGGCCTCGGCCAATAATATTATACTATTCAAATAACACAATCTCATACGTCACTTAACGTAATACAACATAATTCAAAAGCATAGGTGCTAGATTCACAACTAGCCAAACAAGTCTAATCAACATAAAAACTCATTCAGGCATTTTAACAAACACCTTGTATGCGCAATATAAAACTCATCTCTATTCAACAATAATTTACCCAATTCTATCAACAACCATAATAATACATAATCAACGCATATAACACGCAACCCATTAATATTATCATTAATCCGAAATCAAAAGACTAAATCCACAACTAATCCAAAATCAAATAAGTGAATTAAAAATATAGCAACTAAACCCCAATTAACAAATTAAGAACATAATTAATATAAAAGGCAAAAACCCCCAATTTATACTAAATGTAAAACATAATCCTAACATACACCCTCGTCTAGTCGCAATGGATAACCCCCGTTACCTTAGCGTGTAGAGGAGATGATTCCGGTAATAATCCGCTAACGTGGTTTCTCTTCTTCTTCTTCTTCTTCTTCTTCTCTTTTATCTCTTTTTCTCTCTTTGTCTCTTGGCTGATTTTTAGGTTTAAAGAATTGAAAAGTGGGCTGATTTTTAGGTTTAGAAAAACTGTTTTTAGATAGTTTGTGGAAGCGAACTATTTGGTCCCCAAAGTTCTAAAAGCTAACTCTTAATCCAAAAATATTGTTTTACTACTCAAAAATAACAAATCTTTAGAAACAAAACTATTGGGTCCTTTTTATTTATAAAATTAGTAACAGGTTTTTAAAATAAAGCTTTTTGGAAGAGTTTTGGTTTTTGGCTAAAAATTAGTCGAGTGACCGGTTTTTGGTAAAATTTGAATAAAACGTTTTTGGATAAATTAATTACTAATTAAAAACACTTATAAAAATACGCGATGTTACAAGTACATCTTTCAGTATCTAAGCACTTACCAATTAACGGATCTTGCTATAGACAATGTGAAATGAAGATATTGTAAGATAGTATCTTGCTATAGATTCATAGTAAGTGAACATGACTTGAAACAATGTTTTAAATAGCGTTATCGCTAGCGTAGCGTTTTTTCGAGAGAAACGCTAAAATCGCAAATAGCGTTGCTACATAGTGCTTTGCGGTGTACTTTTTTTTTGCCTAAATACATATAAATATAGCATTAAATTCAGAACATCTAATAAAAATTAACTAAATATATATAAAAAGTTGTAACTAATAATTACAAAATGATTGTATTTGAGATGTCAGAACATTTACTTTGTTTGCAATAGTTTTGGGATTTGATTCTCTTTAGCCTCCAATAATTTCATTAAAATTTTGATCAAAAAATAAAATAAATACAATTTAGACTGCACCCGCTATAGCGTAAATAGCGTAAATAGCGTTCCTATAGCGTGAATTTAGTGTTTTTCCATCCAAATAGCGGTTTTTCATAGCGTTTTTCGGCCAAAAAACGCTATTTCGCGAATTAGAGCGCAATATAGCGCGATTTTTAAAACAATGCTTGAAAACAATAGTATATTTTAGAATGATACTTTGGTGATGACCCTTCCTTCATTAAAAGATTACTTCTTTATGCTTATATATGAAAAGTATTGTTTAATTTGAGTTATGATTTGAATAATGCCATTATTATGAACGAAAAGATTTATTTTGCACACCATCTCTTGATATCTTTAGTCTGCATGAATTGTTTTATGTTATATGCATGTGTAAGGGAAGCATGATTTTGAGTTACTAATGTCATAATATTTGAACTTATAAAAATTTCAGATTGATCAATTGACAATTGAACTCGCAAGACGCATGAAAAATCCTATGCCGTGGGTTTCACAAACCGGTGTGTCTCAAAATGAAGTTGCAGGGAATGCGCTATGCGCATCGGGCTTAGAGAAACAAGTAGTTTCTGATGTGGCATATACAGCAATGGATGAGTTGATCTGCATGACCCAAACCCTCGAACCCTTGTAGATCCCCTTTTCTTTGGACGGGTACACTACTTACTTACTCAACGAAAAAGAGTATTCTCGGTCTTTGTTTAGAGCTTGGCCAAGGAGACATCGATTCAGATCAGAAGCCACTCGTGCTTCTGCTATCGTTAAGACAGACCATACTAACATTATCACTCCTCTGATAGATTTGGTGAGAATCTAGTTTCGGTTATGTAAAATAAATAAATGGTAAAGCTTATCTAAATCATTTTAGAAGAGATTAACTAGCAACATAGAAAGTTAAGTTTTTTCGCATAGAAAAGGGAAGCTTTTCAGCAAAGCGTTTTTGAGCTTAAAATCAAGCTTTTTGAGATTTGACGATAGCTCTATAAAAACAAAAGATAAACTTGCAACTCATTTAAGAACTTTTGTGTAACAGATCAAAGATAATGATGGTGCTGCCTTTTACAAAACATGAAAAAAAAATAGATTGATTTACAGTATGTTATAATGTAGTAAGACAGCTAATTATACGAGAAAGGACCTTGATTAACTACAACAGCTTTTTCGAAGGTCATGAATCATATCCTGTTTTTCTTTATGAATATTAGAATCAATGGGCGACTCTCTTTTGTGCAATCGTGGCAAAAGCCATACCGCTTGAGAAGTTGGCGACAGGGCATGATGGAAGCTACGATAGAGCCCTACAAATGGTAATTTAGATAGAAGTCCATGATGTTCTAATAGAAAGTACATATGATTTTCCTGACAAATCTTTTACAAGACGTACTTTTTTAGTTTCTCAAGGTACATGCAGAGTATCAGATAATAACACCTGTAGTCCCAACTCGCGAAACAAATTTGGTAAGGTATTGCAAGCAGCGGGGTGAAGGAATTTGGGTTGTGGTCGATGTTTCCTTGGACGAGGTGGAAGCTCATTCTGTAACGAGGTTCAAAAAACGAGCTTCTGGATGTGTAATTCAGCAATTGCGTAATGGATACTCCGAGGTAAAAGATAACAAGCTTGGGTAGTTGTTACTCTTCTAATTTATACTTGAAGTAAAAACAACAGTGTTCTGAAATAAAGTGAAAATGGAAACAAGTTGGTATATTCATTCTAGCACAATTTTAAACCTAGAGTCTGATTTATTATATTATTGTTTAGATTACTTGGATCGAGCATATTGAAGTGGAGGATAAGGGTAACGATGGTATATACAAATCGATGATTTTATCAGGAGTCGCATTTGGGGCGAAATATTGGCTTTCTATTCTTAATGGGCAATTTGAACGCTCTTCTTGCTGCGGTGCAACAGATCTTCCTGTTAATGAAGTGAACAATATCGGTAATTTCCGTATGAGCTTCGTTGTTTAAATCATGTGTCATGATAACTACACACGCAAGCTAAGATTGTCAAAAATCTTTCAAATCCTAGAAAGTTAGAGTAATGTCTTGATACAAAACAAATCATAGAAAATTACCATTAATTAACCAAAGAAAGACTTGATTTTCATTTAGCCACAAAGAAAAATGTTTCCCATTTAATGTTACTGTTGGCGTTGATTCGTTTGATAATTTGATTTTACATTTCAATGGAATGATGGATTGATTTCATCTTTTATCGCCATAAACTAATTTTCAGTTGGTATACTGTTTAATAAATTGGTTTCGCTTTTAATGGTCATAAACATCAAAAATCAAATTATGGAGCTGCAAATTAAGCAGGATTTAAGTGTAAAGTTTGTCCCATAATGGGAACTTCCCTAAGCATACACATAAAAATGAAAATATGGTTGATATACAACTATTTATGTATGCAGAAGGAAGGAAAATCTTATTGAAGCTTGCAGAAAGGATGGTGACGGGGTTTTGTAGTAGGGTGGGAGCCTCTTCCGCTAACTATTGGACCAGTTCGTCACACATTGGTGGTGCTGAAGTAAAAGTGATGATCGATACAAGCGTCAACGAACAAGGTTGCCATAATGGCATCGTCGTCACCATCGCAACCTCTATCTGCCTTCCTACTGCACCAATGAGAATATTTAATTTTTTCCATGATGAGAACAACCGAGATAAGGTGATTTTTCTCATTTCCTCATCTTCTTTTAGACAAGCTTGGGTCCTATGTTTTACAATCACGTTGGTACTCCTACGAGTTAGACTAAGCTTTTTCCCACTACCTACAAGTATGTACACTAAGGTCTCGTTTGGTTGCGGGAGCATTAATCCCGAAATAACAATCCAGGCAGATATTGTTGAATTTGTTTTGAAAATAATAGTCACGAGACTAATTATATCACACCTTCATAGATGATTTGATGACCTTCCTTTATGGTCTCATCCTTCATTAACCAAACAAACATGGGTCTTGTGGACCAAGTACCCCAACCAAAGGAAGCCTAAGTATTATCTGATACAAGTATTGAGGAAGTAGTTTATAAATTTAAATTGTCATCTTCGGGTATTGTGCTTATGTTTCCCTATCTAATGATTTCTTTAATGAATAATTCGATATTTTTTACTGAGAATACCCCTATTTAGTTATTATTACCTAGATAAGCGTGCATAATGTTATTAACCTTTTCAAATGTATGGCGGTTTGGCCAATACAGTGGGACATCAATATCAATGGTGCAAATATGTATCAAGTGTGAAGTGGCGAACATCACGACTGGAGAGATAGTCGGAAACGCCATTAAGTTGAGCCGCGTGAATGTAAGTTGGATAATATTCACTTACATAATAACTTAATCATGTTTGGCGCCAAGATAATTTCGTAATTTATTAAGGAAAATCTGTATTTCTAAAGAATATGTATACATCAATGTAGCTCAATGCATCAATAAGAACCATTGAGTATCAAATGATAAACACAAATAGGAAAAAGAATCGGTGTGATTTAGCATTATACACATCCGCACCAAATATTTAAAGTGGTATAAACATCTGCTTTTCCTAAATCGAAAGCCTTAAATTTTGTACTAAGTGTGTATTTCTCCGTATAAATTAAAAACTTTTTTGTCATATCAACTTATTTAGATGTATATTTCTCCCCATACATTGTTGAGTTGTGGAGCCAAATGAGTTTTGGTCATGTCTTCTTATTATCCCACATCACTTGAAATTGTAATATGACCCACTAAGGGTTCTATTTATATGCCCCAATATCTTGTATTTTAATTACACATTTACACAACACCTCTATATTATAAAGAGAGAGTTCTATTTGCGAGAGAACCATAGCTTGTAACTAGGCTAGATTACGATTGTAATCCTCTTAATAATATTAAGTGTCACGTGTAGCGGTCTGGAGACGTAGCCAATTTGGGTGAACTCCGTTATCAAAGTGTGTGTGCTCGGTTTAGCATTTCTGTCTTTCATTGATTCGCCTGTATCGACCCTAACAAGTGGTATCAGAGCTCGGAAGATCAATGGCGAAAGAAGACAGAACCGCACACGGGATCGAGAAGTTCGACGGGAAGGACTTCGCATTCTGGAGAATGCAAATAGAGGACTACCTCTACGGGAGGAAGATGCATCAGCCACTTCTCCTGGAGGAAAGGCCGACCACGACCACCGAGGAGGCATGGAAACTCTTAGACCGACAAGTGTTGGGAGTGATCCGCCTAACACTATTTAGGAGTGTAGCACATAACGTCGCAAGAGAGACGACGATGATGGGGATGATGAAGATCCTCACCGACATGTATGAGAAACCACCCGCGAACAACAAGGTACATCTCATGCGTAAGTTGTTCAACCTACGCATGGCTGAGGGGACACCTGTCGCGAGTCACGTGAACAAGTTCATCGACACCGTAAATCAGTTGGATGCGGTGGAGATAACTTTTGAAGACGAAGTGAGAGCCCTTATACTGCTAGCCTCTATACCGAACAGTTGGGAATTCATGCGAGCTGCTGTTAGCAACTCAATTGGAAAGGAGAAACTGACTTACAACGGCATCCGAGATCAAATACTCGCTGAGGAACTCAGGAGATTAGACATTGGTGAATGCTCAAATGATGGAGCAGCCTTGAACGTGGGTTCAAGAGACCGGGGTAAGGCTAGGGTATAAGACGTTAGAGGACGTTTACAATCCCGAGGTAGAAGAGGGCAAAGCCGAGGAAGCAGAGATAGTGATCGAAGTAAGAAGAATCTTCGGTGCTATAACTGCCAGGGTATGGGACACTTCAGTCATGAGTGCAAGCAGCCGAAGAAGGATACCGGCCGTGATCACGGGGCTAATGTTGCGAGCGACGAGGATTCGGGAGACTGTTCAATGCTTGCCGAACAGAGAGATATAGATTCGTGGATTCTAGACTCTGGGGCATCATTTCACACAACCACTCAGAAGGATTTATTCGAAAATTACACTGCGGGTAATTTCGGTAAAGTGTATCTAGCAGACGGAGAAGCGTTGGAGGTTGTTGGAATGGGCGATGTGAAGATTCGCATTCCAAATGGATCGGTATGGAAGCTGACGAAAGTGAGGCATGTCCCGAGGTTGACCAAGAATCTGATCTCAGTAGGTCAACTCGATGCCGAAAGGCACTTCATTTCGTTCAGCTATGGAGCTTGGAAAGTTTCACGAGGAGCTATGGTGATAGCCCAAGGGAGCAAGGTCGGTACGCTGTACATGACGACCGATGAGGAGTGTACATTGGCGGCAGCTGTGTCGCAAGACTGCTCGGAAATGTGGCATCGACGGTTGGGTCACATGAGTGAGAAGGAGATGAAGGTGTTAGCGAAGGACAACAAACTTCCAGGCTTGAAGTCTGTCAACCTCGATATGTGTGAAGGTTGCATCTTCGGGAAGCAGAAGAAAGTGAGCTTCCGGAAAGGTGGAAAAGTTCCCAAGGAGGAGAAGCTAGCACTGGTCTACTCAGACGTATAGGGACCATCTCCAGTAACCTCACTGGAAGGATCTCAGTATTATGTGACCTTTATCGATGATTCGATGAGGAAAACATGGGTTTATTTCTTGAAACACAAGTCTGAGGTGTTTAAGAAATTTCAAGAATGGAAGGCCAGGTCGAACTAGCACTGGTCTACTCAGACGTATGGGGACCATCTCCAGTAACCTCACTGGGAGGATCTCAGTATTATGTGACCTTTATCGATGATTCGACGAGGAAAACATGGGTCTATTTCTTGAAACACAAGTCTGAGGTGTTTAAGAAATTTCAAGTCTGTCAACCTCGATATGTGTGAAGGTTGCATCTTCGGGAAGCAGAAGAAAGTGAGCTTCCGGAAAGGTGGAAAAGCTCCCAAGGAGGAGAAGCTAGCACTGGTCTACTCAGACGTATGGGGACCATCTCCAGTAACCTCACTGGGAGGATCTCAGTATTATGTGACCTTTATCGATGATTCGACGAGGAAAACATGGGTCTATTTCTTGAAACACAAGTCTGAGGTGTTTAAGAAATTTCAAGAATGGAAGGCCATGGTCGAACTAGAGACCGGGAATAAACTCAAGTGTTTGAGGTCCGATAACGGCGGAGAATACATTGATGCGAAGTTCGTAGAGTTCTGTGCTCAGAGAGGCATTCGAATGAAGAAGATCATCCGAAAAACGCCACAGCAGAATGGCGTGGCCGAGCGAATGAACCGAACAATCAATGAGCGTGCTAGGAGTATGAGACTGCAAAGTGGGTTGCCCAAAGCCTTGTGGGCACATGCAGTAAGCACGGAGGTTTATCTCATTAACCGCGGACCCTCAGTGCCCCTAGAAAGGAGGATTCCCGAGGAGGTATGGATAGGAAATCCTATCTCGTATGAACACTTGCAAGTGTTCGGTTGTCTGTCATATATCCATGTCGATATAAATGAATGTACCAAGCTTGACTCGAAATCCAAAGTGTGTTATTTTGTGGGGTACGGTGGAGTTGAGTTTGGATATCGCTTTTGGGATGGTCAAGCAAAGAGGATCATTCGCAGCAAGGATGTTATCTTCAACGAAAGCATTTTGTACAAAGATCGACAAAATGTGGAAGAACAAGCGCTCCCGTCCGAGGAAAGTGGCATGGTCGACATGAATGCGTTTCCAAGATTGGACTTGGAAAATGACACTGAAGATGAGCCAGTGGTGCTCGACAACCCACCAGCAGAGGCTGAAGAGGCCGAGGAGCTTCCCCAAACTCCCCGACCTAGATTGGGCTGAGGTCATCGCGTGAGGAGACCTCCTGCTCGATACTCTCCTTCCCTGCATTACATATTGCTCAATTATGCAGGAGAGCCCGAAAGTAGAGAAGAAGCTCTGGAGCTGAAAGACTCGAGCAAGTGGGAGCTCGCGAAGAAGGATGAGATGAAGTCACTCGAGAAGAATGTGACTTGGCAATTAGCCGAACTGCCCAAGGGGAAGAGGGCACTGAGAAATAAATGGGTGTTCCGACTGAAGGAGGAACAAGACGGCACGAAACGGTATAAGGCACGCTTAGTAGTCAAAGGGTTCCAGCAAAAGGCAGGAATTGACTACACCGAGATCTTTTCACCAGTCGTAAAGTTGACGACTATTCGGCTATTGTTGAGCATTGTTGTAAATGTGAGTCTTCATCTTGAGCAGTTAAATGTGAAAACTGCCTTTCTCCATGGAGATCTTGATGAAGAAATTTACATGCTCCAACCTGAAGGGTTTGCCGAAAAGGGAAAAGAGAAACTGGTCTGGAAACTGAGAAAGAGCTTGTACGGGCTAAAACAAGCACCACGGCAGTGGTATAAGAAGTTTGACAGTTTCATGGCGGATACCGGGTTCGAAAGAAGTGATAGTGATCACTGCTGTTTCGTGAAGAGATTTGAGAACTCTTCATATGTCATACTACTGTTGTACGTAGATCACATGTTGCTCGTCGGGTCGAGCCTTGTTGAGATTAACAAGGTAAAGCAACAGCTGGCGAAACAGTTCGAGATGAAAGATTTGGGTGCCGCAAATCAGATCCTCGGTATGAGGATTTCTCGAGGAAGGGATGGGTCCCTGTTTCTGTCGTAAGCCGAGTATGTGAAGAAAGTGTTGGCACGATTTAGCATGAGTGAGGCCAAAGCTGTAGGCTCACCACTAACCGCACACTTTAGCTTGTCGAAGGAACAATCACCCTCGGACGAGGAAGGAAAGGATCGTATGTCGAACATACCCTACGCTTCAGCAATTGGTAGCCTGATGTACGCTATGGTGTGTACAAGACCGGACATTGCCCAGGCAGTGGGAGTTGTTAGTCGTTACATGAGTAACCCGGGCAAGCACCATTGGGAAGCTGTGAAGTGGATATTGAGATATCTCTCGGATACCGTGAGTTTGGCATTATGTTTCCGAAAGACCTCGGAAGGCCTGCACGGCTATGTGGATGCTGACATGGCCGGTGATCTGGACAGCCGAAAGAGTACAACGGGATGTGTTTGTACCTACGGTGGTACTGCTGTGAGTTGGACATCGAAGCTGCAAAACATCGTTGCACTGTCGACCACAGAGGCTGAGTACGTCGCGGTGACGGAAGCAAGCAAAGAGATGATTTGGTTGCAAGGTTTCTTAAAGGAGCTCGGTCAGAAAGCCGACAAGGGAGTTCTGCACTGTAGTCAAAGTGCAGTTCAGCTAGCTAAGAACCCTGTATTCCATTCACGAACAAAGCACATACAGATTCGTTACCATTTTATCCGGGAAGTTCTGGAAGATGGAATCTTCACGCTAGAAAAGATTGAGGGCGCTAAGAACCCCGCCGATATGCTAACGAAGACTGTTACAATCGACAAACTGAGGCTGTGTGCAACCTCAGTAGGACTCCGAGCTTGAGGCTCAGGGTCGCCGCTACACTGGAAGAATGAGAAACTCGCCGATGACGACAGAGTATCAATTACTATACAAGGATACCGATGGGAGCATTCTGCTCGGTGGAGCACAGTGAGTTCGGTGGTCGGGGATATCTGGAGTTCTTTTGAAGCACTCGACATTTGACTCCAAGTGGGAGATTGTTGAGTTGTGGAGCCAAATGAGTTTTGGCCATGTCTTCTTATTATCCCACATCACTTGGAATTGTAGTATGACCCACTAAGGGTTCTATTTATATGCCCCAATATCTTGTATTTTAATTACACCTTTACACAACACCTCTATATTATAAAAAGAGAGTTCTATTTGCGAGAGAACCATAGCTTGTAACTAGGCTAGATTACGATTGTAATCCTCTTAATAATATTAAGTGCCACGTGTAGCGGCCCGGAGACGTAGCCAATTTGGGTGAACTCCGTTATCAAAGTGTGTGTGCTCGGTTTAGCATTTCTGTCTTTCATTGATTCGCCTGTATCGACCGTAACATACATAACCACTTTTTTTGTCATATCGACTTATCTAGGGTATTTCAGAGAACTCAAACCGTATGTTGATCCTGCAAGAGAGTTTTGCTTACCCAGCAGGGTTCTTCATCGTGTATTCACCAATTGATCTCTGTGTCATGACCGGGTTTATAGATGGTGGAGACACACATGGAATTCCTTTGCTACCTTCGGGATTTGCTATCCTTCCAGATGGTTCTGGTGGGTCATTGTTCACGCTTTCGTTACAAGTTGTTGTGGACTCAGCCCTTGATGCCAAGCTCTCGCTTGCTGATGTTACCACTCTGAACAACCTCATGTCTGGTACTCTCGATAGGGTCAGAGGTCTTTTTGGGGTTCCATCTAATACATGTATGTTTACATTTTCTTAAAAAAGTTAGCGAGAAAGACATGGGACAGGATCAGGATAAGAAACATTTGACAGAAAAGATTTCTTAAAAAAATACACGCTTAATCGAGGGCTAAGAGACTAAGATGAGCTAGCGCTTGGCATGAATTTCAACCTCATGCTTCCCCTTGATTTAAGGGTTATCAAGGGCCAGTTTTTTGTAAATTGAAAAATAATTTTAAGATTTAGGACACATCATGCTAGCTTGTCCTATGTGTATCAGAGATTCTTGCTACAAAAATTGTGTAAAATTTCTGTTACCAACAAATGTAATTCATTGCTTGTGAGTTTCTACTGATAACACTAAAAATGAATAAATATTATTTGCTTCATTTAGATACTAAAATTATAATTCTCTTTCAGGATTTACTTTTATACCAATGGTTTTTGAATTGGTTATTTACTATGCTATGTTGGTTTTCACAGAGTAAGGAACAAGTCAGGTGGCCTTGGCAACTCTGCTATACAAGATGTTGATGAGTCCAGATCATTATAGTATCGACCTGTTAATAAATAAATTTCAAAGAGTCTGAGTATTCGAATAGACTTATTTTTTATTTTTACATACAAAAATACATACATTTCCAAAGTTTTAAGAACTATTCTACCTTTTCTGTTGCTCCAAATTTGAATTATTTGGAAGAGGTCCAAACTCCAGAGTCCAGATTATTCAATATGTTGACATCATTGTTTCTTTGAGTTTTGAAATTGCTCATAAACTTATTGGAAGGGCCAATAGAATGGCTATATTATGCTTGATTTCATTATATTTTATTTCTAATTATTTTATTTCTTTAGGGTGATTATATACTAAATAGTAGCTTAAGAATCAATACTGGAGACAGACCCGGTAAATAGGGAGAACTTTATAAGACAGTGATTAACATGTGTTACAGTGTTAGTGTGTGGGATGGGATTAGTAGTATTACTAAATCTTTTTAGGCTACTCTGTAAGACTCAGTTTTGATTGTTTTATTTTGTAGGAAATTAATTTAGACATTTTGGAAATCAGACCTTACTTTCCTCTTTGTTTTTACCTCCCAAAAAAGGTCCGAATCTATAGCAGAGGTTAGCTCTTGTTCAAAGTGTAATTCGAATGATTTATAGATTCAGTACACGGTTTTTTTAAACGAGTTAGTGAATTGTGAGTAACATGCATCAGTTTTTTTTTTAGTCAAACTTATTACAGACGTATTCAGTCTTCATAACATAGTGAAGTTGAGCAATGTCATGCCTAAAGTTTCAATGGCATCGTTTTAGAAGAGAAATAAACAGATTTGAAGGTGTACTTAATTGCATATAACCACATAATGGCCATTTTTTTCTTTGCGGAAAATCTTTTCCAGGCCGCATTTGGATGTTTTGGAATAAAGCAGCATCAACTAGTAGTCTAGTTCAAATTGAATAACAATAGCATCATGTAACATATATATATATATATATATATATATATAATTCTATTATAATAACTCAAGTCAAGTCAAATGAGTCTGGTCAATTTAGGCATTTTTTTTCCAAAAATACCCCGACACATTTATATTAATTAAAATAATATCTATTTATCATTTTCTCATATATATTCTTATGAGATTTTGAGAAACTATTTATCAGTTTGAAGTATGTATGGAGTTAACGTCCAGAAAGACATTATAGATTGAAATTACGATCTAAGAATCAGTTCTCATGCTGACTCTGTTGTTTTGGAAGCTTTACTTCTTACTTATCTAGAAATTTGTGCTATGCAAGGCTTTTTTCTCTTTGTTTTTAATATAATTCTTACCTTCAAAAAAAAAAAACATTATAAAAGATTTCACTAGAATGACCAAGTGTATATATATATTAATTATTAACTGTATACTACTATACTAGACTATATGTTGCTGTATTCAAAAACATCCAAACGCCTAGATTAGCTTTTTTGGAAAGAAAAAATGACCATTATTGTTATCAATTATTTTGGATAAGTTAAATTTTATGATACTTTAGGATTTTCATACATGTATTTAGATATTACAAACTTCTCTTTTCGAGCTTCTTGAGTTAGCAACATGTGCTAACCAAGTTACTTTTTCCGTTTTATAAATTATTTTGTTTCTTGCAAAAAAAAAGTATCAACTTTTCAAGATATACCATCTCATTTTTGCAAAAAAAATGAAACAAATAGGAAATATAATATTAGAAAGAACGAAATAAGACTACAAGATACATGAGGATAGAAGGAGACGATTTGTTTCAATTACCGCTAAATTTAGCAATATCTTGATATTTTGTTTTTAAATTTAGCAAAATTCACTTTAAAAACATATAGTAGTATCATTATATTTTCTTGTAGTGAGATGATACATGTCATTCAAGTGTTGGCAGTGAACAAAAAAGGCCGACCTTAAAACTTATTTTTGGTATTAATATATAGCTAGATCTCATGGGGTGTCAAACTGTTGAAAAAACCTCATACACCTATACATGAATGGGTATAAAAAGTTTATTGGTACAATAAGTTAGGGTTCAGAAAAAAGTAGTAGCTATATACAAAATAATGGTAAGAAATGGTAACCTAATAATATCCCCAAGCTATATTTTACTAAATTCTTCTCTGAATTAAATGGGATTGCTCCCATCTTTACATACGGTTTAGTTACATGCTCCCACTTTTTTTCTTCCAATGTTTCACCATCAATATTTCATTATATATGTCTTACTATGATACATATTTGGAGCAAAAATATAATATTTATGAAGTGTTATTATTATTTCCAATTTCGAGACAAATATGTGACCACAAACTGTGAATCTGATATTATACTCTTTTTTTGTAAGAAACAATAATTATTCTCAAGAGGCGTTGTATTTATTATTTTTTTTATTATGATTTATGATGAGGCTAGTTTTGATAATTGATATGGTAATAAATTAATTTTTTCCTAATATGGTGGAGACCTTGAACCATTCTTATCCTCTTACAACATTAACTTTCTTACCATTTTTTATTTATTTTAGAAAAAAATACTATATATTTGTTCAAATATTCAATGCCCACAGTATTCCTCTAATATTTTTACCCCATCTCTCTCCAAAGGTTATCAAGCGGTGTCACTGGTAAGTTTTTTATTGAGTACTAATTCTATGAGAATTTATGGTTTGTTAGCTTTTTGTTTACATAGAATCATTATTTCTTTTGAATTAATTAGAAGTAGCATAAATTTCAACGGTTAGATCAATGCACGAACGCTATAACAAATTAAACGGAAGAAAGCGCCTCATCCTAAGAATGATGGGGCCTACACACTTATCAATGTTGTTTATTAATTAAGCTCGAAGTTTCATCTAAATATGTTTGATATATATATATATAGTATATCACTTTAATACCGTAATATTTATTTATTCCTCGAGAACTACCATCTCATTGTTTTTACAAGTAATTAATTGCCTCCAGAGTTGATTTGCAATTCATGACATAAATATTATAACTGTTTCTTTCTCGCTTATTAGCAAGTTTTAATCTAGCTATTTCATGTTTTTTCCTGTCATCTCCTTGTACTATTTGGTATATAACATATACACATTATGTTAATTTAAAGAGATCAAATGTCTCTCTTCTCAATTAAAATTATCGAAATAATATATGATAGGTAATTTAATAACTGATATATCTATTTTGATATCCGAAACTCATATCTCATACTAAGTGTTCTTGAATCATAATTGATAAAAAAAAAACTTAGTTTTACATTTATTTGGCAAAAATGTTATTTTAACAAAAAATCAAACGAATTGTGATAATTAATGGCATAGATTTTGAAATAATCTTGCTCTAATAAAATAAAAATCCGCGAACATGTAGCACAAAAAAAATGAATATATCGAGTTTTTAGTAGTTCTACTGGAATGACTAATTTAAATCATAGATATCATGAGGAAAAAATTAATGCATCATATGTTTATACTTAAGCATGACAACATAAGGAATTAAAAATTAGATTGTTTATAATTGAAGCGAACGATTTGGGTTAGACTTTAATGATTAATCACAATTATAATAAGATAAGTTATAGTTACCTAATTCACTGAAATTACTAAATTTTATAATTCATTTAAATTACTAAATTAAAGGAAAACTATAATTCTACAAAGTTAACATGGTCGAATGAAAGCCAGTAATGCTATAGAGCCAGACTGCCTTAACCAGACTGAATACCAGACAGTCATTTATGTAATTTTTAGAATTTTTTTGACACCCAACCAAAACAAAAATAAAACCCCAAATATAATATTTATGGAACCCTAGTTGAGACTACCCTAAATTTAAATATTAATTAAAAATATTTAAAATTTTATTGATTTTAATATATTTTATTTGACTATTCAACAAAATAAAACCTCAAATATAATATTTATGAAACCCTAGTTGAAACAACCATAAACTTAAATATTAATTAAAAAAATTTAAAATTTTAATGATTTTAATATATTTTATTTGACGATTTAACAAAATAAAAACCTAAATATAATATTATAGAACCTTATTTGAGACTAACCTAAACTTAAATATTAATTAAAACTATTAAATATATGGCCGAATAGCATACTTTTAAATTTCGGGATGAAAATGAAATTCTAAATTTACATTAAGTACTGGTGTGTTGAGAGTCTGGTTGAGTCTATCTGGTTCATTAGCATTATTCAATGAAAGCACCTATCACTTTGGAAAACACATCTTTTCTAAGGGAACATTGTATTTATTAATGCTGGAAAAACGAATTCTCACCAAGAGACATGCCCCTCTGGACGCGTGAAATAACATCAAATTCCGACAAAAAATTCAGAATAATCAAATAGTATCCCTATAGCAAGGGAACTAATATTGTGACTAAAAGAGGATAAAACTAGTCATCTTCTAATTAACCTCGTTTAAAAGAGCAAATTATTTATATAAAAAAAAACACTATTTTCTCCTTATACTTCTAACCTTATTTCTCACCTTTTAACGTCATCAATGTAAACTTTTGAAATCACATACATACCAATATGTTCCACATTATTATTTTCTTTATTTAGAATGTGTATTATGATTATCGTCGTGCTTCATTAGTTCGTATACTTGGCTAGACTTAAATTCATGCACATATTCATATTGATTCAACTTTTAACATCAATGGCTTTAGTTTTTCACAATTCCTTGTATCAAATACATGATTCAGCCATTTGTTTTTATTTTAAGGTAGGGTTCACCTAACGTGACGGACGATCATGATCCCTACGATGAGCCAACTTAGCTTTGTTGAAACCGATGGTAGAAGGGTGATAGATGGAGATAACAATGGTGTTGGGTTTGGAAACGAACCGGTTGAAAATGTTGACGGCAGCACCAGTCGTGGCACCAGAAAAAAGAAATACCACCGCCATAATAACTACCAAACTCAACAACTCGAGAAGTAAGTACATAGAACTTTTGGAGGAAGACTATTAGTATATATATAAATTACTTAAAATAACCGCACCCAATATTGTTTCATCTTAGAAATCTATTTTGTCATTATAGTTCAACTGAAGTCATAAAAGTAACGAAGTTTTGGATAACCATCATAAAATCTTCACATGAATCAAAATCATTTCCAATTATGAAAATTTACATGGGAGTATCAAAATCATTTCCAACAAGAAAAAAATTATATCCCGTCTTAAGATATTTTCCTACTTATACCAATAAATGTCATTACATGACAAAAAATTTAACTTTGATGCATATATCTTTCTTTATGTAACTATATTTAATGTTTAAAATACTATAGATTTTCTATGTAACCTCTATTTAACCATAACTCGGTTTAGTAATATTTTCTCTTTGTCTCAATGTTACGATTGTAGAGAGATTCTATCGAATAAGTAATTACTCATTTATTTTTATTTGGTGTAGTTTTTTCAAGACTTGCCCAAATCCAAATGACAAGCAGAGGAAATTACTAAGCCGTAACTTGGGATTGGAGCCTCTGCAGGTCCGGTTTTGGTTCCAAAACAAACGCAATCAAATAAAGGTTTAGTTCAACACCTCACTTTTTAATTCTCACTCTATCTAGTCTCTTGTACAGTTTTTTCATTTGTTAAAATACATCTACGCTAATCCAGTTTAAGCTATATATATATAGACTTTGACATCAACAAATAACTTAAAAGGATATTAAACACCTTTCTGGGGCTCCTTTGCTTGTATCCTACAAGTGCTAGAGTATAACTTTTTAGGTGAAAAACATAATTAGGCAATAGACGGATTCACTTTGTAGAAATTAATAAGTACCCGTGTAATCGAAAAGTGAAGCATATATACTTTTGAAAATTATAAATCAAGATATTAAATAAAGAAGGGTTTTATTCTGCCTCCAAAGTATAAACCCGAACCATCGCATAGAATCATTTAGTCTTGTAAAAACGAAGTGTCACGTAGTATTATAGAGTCTGATGCTACAAGAATCTCCCAATCTGTCCTTTTATTTTTCACATTCTTTTTAAAAAAAATTAGTGGCGCCTGTTCTTTTATTATATTAATGTCACTCATGAATTAATTTGTTTTTTTTTTTGGTTTCTTATGAGCTTGAATATAAATTAGAAGTTTTTTAAATTTTGAAATAATTTTAGTTAAGTGGGAGTAGAAAAGGAAGGAGTAACTAATAGAGAAATATTTGGGAGGGGTGGATTTAATTAAAGGGGTATATTGGTAGTGGAGAATTGGATATTTATCTATCTTGTATAAAACACAATTAGGCATTTATTGATATTAACACTCCGTTTGTTTCATAGTAAAAGTTTTACATGAAAAAAATATTTTCATGGAAAAGTTTTACACTGAAAACTTTTGTTTGTTTTTCATTTACACGCGATTGTTGCATAAAAAGTTTTTCACCTAAAATTTTATAGAAACTCTAGTTTTTTACAAATTGTTTTTTTAACAAATAATTAGTAAAAATCTCAACATGTATAGAAAACTTATAGTTAAACACATATTTCATTTCATATATGTCAATAATAATAACTTATAAATTTTCAACCTATAAACTCATAAAATTATAAGTATAAAAGATATTATTGACTTTTTTTAACTTTTTCAAATTTTCTTGAGTTTTTTAGATTTTTCAAAAAAATTTATTTATTTTTTCCATTTTTTGTTATTTTTTTAGATTTTGCGTTTTTTTTTTATAGAAATTTTCTTTTTTCTGTTGGTTAGTAGACGGAATTGAACTAATTATTAAATAATTTTGAAAGAGTAGACCTATAATTAATAATAGTTATAATACTAGTATTAGAAAGAATATAGAGAGAGGCTTTTACAACTTTATTTGCGGGGTAATCGTTTCCCCCAATTTTACTGGATATGTGAAAAAAGTTTTCCAAAAAAATAATATTTTACGGTAAACCAATCACCCGGAAAATCGATTTTACCCGTAAATATTTTTTTACACCCATTTTACAACAAAATAAACAGAGCCTAAGTCATAAAGTATGAAATTAAGTTTTCTTTTTATCTCTCTATATTTGTATGTATAGTTTTATTAAGCTATCTTCTCCATTAATTTTTTTTTTTTTTTTTTTTGTTATGGTGGATGTTTGGGCAAAATATGAGATTTTTTTTTAGATTTGGACACATTAGGTTGAATTATTTATTAGAATAGAGGTTTTGGAGGTTTCTAAATTGATTCGTGAAGTCAAATTGGCCTTTTGAATTTAAACTCTTGTCCCATTCATGTTTCAGAAAAATTAACGTCAACGAAAGTAGGCTTTTGAGAAATCGCATCTGACAAATGGATGTCGTAGATTCTCTTTTTTTCTTTCTATTTTCATTTTTTGCTTTTTGATTATATGTTGATATGTTGGTGACGAATAACATTAAAAAGACTAGGACGTCCATGCAAAACTATGAACCACGGGTACGAGTTCAGGGTACCGTTATAGTATGATAGGAGTAGAACTTACGAGAATATGTTAATTTTGAAATTTACCAATAGTAGTATGGCGCGGCTAGTTAGTGTATTTTGTTATACAAGGTAAGAAAATAATAAAAAACAAATAATAGAAAGAAAAAAAAACTTCAAAATACGCATAACGCATCTCATGATTCTGATTGTTATATATCGGCTTATTGAATCTTTACCTAATAATATATCCTCACTAATCTGTATTATTTTTGTTTCTCAAGAACTTAAAAAAAAAAATGAAGTATGGAAAATAATCGACCCATTTTGTACCCAAGGCACCGGATGCACGCTATATATGTATCCTATATGGGTACGTTTAAATTTCTAAATTATGCTAATGTAAGTCATAACATCCCTTGAGCTTAGCTGACGTTGGATCGATAGGCAAAAAAAAATCATAATTTCAATTATCATATAGAAATTTCAGTAAAAGTTATATATATATATATATATATATAAACATGCTCATTTAATAGCATAGATTAAAGTATGGTTTAATGGTTGATTTATGTGCCTATATTTCTTCCAAAGTCATGCGTTCGACTCTCGCTGTTTTAAAATTTTGCATTAAATTTTATATGCTAAACTAGAAAATTTCTCAATTAATAGGTGAATAAAAGTCAAACTTCTCTCTAAATAACTTAAAACTTCTATTTGTAACATATTTGACAATATAGTAATTTACATATTTGTTATATTTTTAATACCCAACAATATATTTTCTTGTGTCCGAGTTAAGTTAAACAAAATGAGCCCAAATTTATTCTAAACTTAGGTACTGAATTGTTAGGGTCGTCTTGCTTGTGTTTCATAGCTTTGAAATAATGAGAATGAATTGTAACTTATATATTCGGTTAGGAGTTACAAAAATGTATGAGAATTTTAAACATTAGTAGGTATGCACGTACTTGAAAAATAATGTGCATCCGGAAAAAGTAGGCATACTTTGAAAATTCGGGTATAAATTTTGAAAAGATGGGTATGAGTCCGGAAAAGTTGTTTGGACTATGAAAAAGAGGCATGAAATCCTTAAAAAAAACTTATGAAGTATAAAAAAAAAGGCATGAAGGATGAAAGTATGGTTTGAAGTCGGAAAAAATATATGAAGTTGGCAGAGAAATGGTATGGAGTCGGTAAATACGGCATGGACCTTGAAAATTTGGTATGATATTTAAAAGCTTGGGTATGAACTGAAAGATGTTTCGGTGAAAGATCTTCTTTTGGTTGAAAAGGTATTTTTTTTAAAAGGATTGAAAATAACTTTTGAAATAGGTGGGTTTTTTCAAAAAAAAATTCCAAAATTTACTTCTTTTTTGTAGTATATTACGAATATTTATTACCCTTATTATTGTTATGTTTTTTTGTTTATAAAGGGAGAAGGTTGGTATAGGGAGTTCGTTTAAGTATATTTTTAAGGAGTGATAGTTTTTTTGAAAGAAATAATTTATCATATGAATTTTGCAATACCCCTCAGGTACAACATGAGAAGCATGAGAACTTTCAAATTCAACTAGAGCATGAGACGCTTCATGCTCAAAATATGAAGCTAATAGACATACTCACAAACTCCACTTGCCGCGCTTGTGGTGGTCCAAATGTTATTAATGATTTGTCTTTCCACGAACATCATTTGCGAATGGAGAATGTCCGTTTGAAAGATATGGTATGTTGCTTGTTAACTATTTATTTAAATAATGTTCGATCCGTCTCTAAATAAGTGTCCATTATTCCATATTTGACTGTTACAAAATAAGTGTCATCTTTCCTAATTTATTAATGAAAAAATGATAAAAGTACAATAATATCCTCATGTATTGCAATGAATACATTTCAAAAACCACATGTCGTTGTCGGGGATAGTGCCTTGAGGATTAAGATGAAACTATGAAAAATCATTTTGGTGAAATGGTTAAAATATTTGTGTAGTGTATTATTAGTTTTAAGTTAAGAGAACAAATTTAATTGTCTGTTGATCTTTTTATCAATCACATAAATTGACCGAAGCCTTACATATACTAAGACATTTCTACAAATAGATAAAACAGATTCTGTTTTTTCATGCATTAATTGATTAATTCACATGTTTCCGTGTGACTAAAGATTAATTTAAATTCATTTTCAGCTCTTTATTCTATTTATTCTAGTTGAAGACTACCTTTGACAACCGGTTTACGTATGACTATGAGTGGATAACAAAAGGCCATTTAAGAATTTATAAACACACAAATTTGTATGTACCATGAATATTAAATGGTGCAAACCAGAAAATTCTAAATTTATGATTCAGAATGCTGCTTTGGTGATAATCCTTCCTTCAATAAAAGATTTCTTCTTTATGCTTATATATGAAAAGTACCGTTGAATTTGAGTTATGATTTCAATAATGTCATTAATAATATTTAATGAAAATAATTATTTTGCACACCGTCTCTTGCTATCTTTAGTCTGCACGAAGTGTTTTATGTTAATTTAAAAGAATCAGTTTTTTTGTCATAATTTTGTAATATTTGAACTTATAACCATTTCAGATTGATCGGATGACCAATGCATACGCAGGACGCATCGACAAGCCTATAGGGCCCGCATTGGACTTAAAGAAACAAATGGTGGCTAACGTAGCGTGTGCAGCAATGGATGAGTTGGTGTTTATGATCCAAACCCTCGAACCCATGTGGATCCCCATTTCTATTGACGGGTACACTACTTACTTACTCAACGAAGAAGAGTATTCTCGGTCTTTGTTTAGATCTTGGCCAAGGAGACCTGGGTTCAGATCGGAAGCCACTCGTGATTCTGCTATTGTTAAGACAACCCATACTAACATTATCACTGCTCTAATGAATGTTGTAAGTATCTACTTTCAGTTATATAAAATAAATAAATGGTAAAGCTTATCGAAATCATTTTTACGAGAGAATAACTGAAAGCATAAAAAGTTGAGCTTTTTCGTTTAGAAAAGGCTGGTAAGCTTGTCAGCAAAGCGTTTTTATGCTTTAAATCAACCTTTTTGAGGGTTGAAGTGAGCTCTTTGAAAACAAATGATAAACTTGCAACTCATTTAAGGGATTTTTCTGCAATAGAGAAAAGATAACGATGGCGCCGCTTTTTACAAAAGATGAAAATGTTAGATTGATTTATAGTATTTTACAATGCAGTGAACCAAGGCAATCTTTGAGAAAGTACATTGAGTAATTAAAACAACTTTTTCTAGGTCATGAATCATATCCTATTTTCCTTTATGAATATTAGAATCAATGGGCGACTCTCTTTTGTGCAATCGTGGCAAAAGCCATACCGCTTGAGCAGTTGGCGATAGGGCGTGATGGAAGCTATGATGGAGGCTTACAACTGGTAATTATAAGATATAAAAGTGCATGATGTTCTTATAGAAAGTACATATCATTTTCCTGATAATTTTTTACAAGACTTACTTTTTTATTTTCTCAAGGTACATGCAGAGTATCAGATAATAACACCTCTCGTCCCAACTCGGGAGACGACTTTGGTAAGGTATTGCAAGCAGCGGGGTAAGGGAATTTGGGTGGTGGTTGATGTTTCCTTAGACAGGATGAAAGCTGATTCTTTAACGAGATTCCAAAAACGAGCTTCTGGATGTGTAGTTCAGCAATTGCCTGATGGATACTCCGAGGTAAAAGATAACAACCTTGGGTAATTGTTATTTTTCTAATTTATAACTGAAGTAAAAACAACAGTGTTCGGTAATAATGTGGAAGTGGTAACAAGGTGTTATATTCATTTTGGCACAATTTTAGACCTAGATTCTGATTCATCCTAGTGTTTACCAGATTACTTGGATTGAGCACGTTGATGTGGAGGATAAAGGGAACGAAGGTATATACAGATCGGTGATTTCCTCAGGAGCCGGATTTGGGGCTAAGTATTGGCTTTCCATTCTTAATGGGAAAATTGAACGCTTTTCTTGTTGCGGTGCAACGGATCTTCCTACTAATGAAGTGAACAATATCGGTAATTTCGAAATGAGTTACTTTGTTTAAATCATTCGTCAGAATAACCAGACACGCACGCTAAGATTGTCAAATCCTAGAAAGTTAAGAGTAATGACTTGATACAAATCAAATTATAGAAAATTACCATTAAGTGACCAACGAAAGGCTTTATATTCATTTAGCGAAAATAAAAAACTCGTTTCCCAGTTTATGTTACGTTTGGTGTTCATCCATTTGATAACTTGATTTTACATTGATATAGTGTTCAATGAACTGATTTCATTTTTTATCGGCATAAACTGATTTTCAATTGGGCTATTGTTTAATAAACTTGGTTTTGCTTTTAATGGTATAAACATCAACAATTAATTTATGGAGATGCATATTGAGCTGTGTAAAGTTTGTCTCGTAATGGAAACTTCCCCAAGTATATGCATAAAAATGAAAATATGGTTGATATACGACTATTTGTGTATACAGAAGGAAGGAAAATCTTATTGAAGCTCGGAGAAAGGATAATGACGGGGTTTTGTAGTAGGGTGGGAGCTTCTGATGCTAACAATTGGACAACACTGTCTCTTATTGGACATGATGAAGTTAAGGTGATGACTCATAAAAGCGTCAACGAACAAGGTTGTCATAATGGCATTGTCATCAGCGTCGCAACCTCAATCTGCCTTCCTACAGCACCGAGGAAAGTATTCGATTTCTTCTTTGATGGGAACAACCGAGCTAAGGTGATTTTTCTCATTTCTGCATCTTCCTTTAGACCAACTATATGACAAGCTAGGGTCCCATGTTTTACGACCACGTTGGTACTCCTACGAGTTTGACTAAGCTTTTACCACTACTTACAAGTAAGTACATGAAGGTCTTGTTTGGTTACAAGTAAGTCTCAAACTAATAATCCAAACAGATGTTGATCAGTAGGTTTTGAAAATATGGTGGAATTAATAGTCCCGAGGGATGGGCACGGGACGGATTAATCTCAAATCTAACTCAATCCGTAAAATAAATTGCGGGCCCAATTGGGACGGATTCGTAAAATTTAAATCTCAACTCAACCCAACTCAACCCAACCCGTTATAATTAAAACCCCAACACAACTCAATCCAACCCACAAAAAATATTACCAATTGGGGCGGCTTTATTCTTAAATTTTTATTTAGGTCCTTTATTTTTCATAATTTGCCCAATCAGCCTAAATTTTAAAATAAATTGTATGTTTCAAACAGAAATAAAAATTAAAAACAATTATAATACGTTTATAGCATTCACAACAAGTAAGAAAACTAAAATGTAATAATAACAGGAGTTTGTTATCTTTAAATACACACAATGTATATATAAATATATATATTTTTAATTTTTTTATATATATAGCGGGTTGTAATGGGTTGCGGCGAATTAACCCGCGGTTTGATAACCCCAACCCGTAAAATATATAACGGATTAGGGCGGGACGGATTCACTTTTCTTGGACACTCAACTCACCCCAACCTGCCCCAATCCGTGCTGATTGGGTTACGGGTTGGGTTTGCGGATTTTTTAACCAACCCTAGTCCTGAGAGTTTGACTAATAATAATAGAATATCACACCTTCAACGATAATTTGATGTTCGGCCTTCATTTATGGTCACATCCTTCATTAACCAAACAAACATGAGATTTGTGGACCCCGTAGATTTGGTGTAAGTCTCATTACCAAGTACCCAAACCAAACAAAGCGTAATTATTATCCAATGTTATAAATAGTGTTATTGCTATATAGGGTGGGCGAGAGAAACGCTTAAAGCGCAAACAGGGTAGCAACGTAACGCTTTGCAATGTAATTTTTTTTGCCTAAATATATAACAATATAACAGGATAGTCATACAATTTATACGAATTATGTTAACAAAATTAAAAATTAAAAAAATTAGTTATGATTTTTTTGGCTAAGAAAAGGAGGCACATGTTTGGTTAAAAAAATCTGACGTTTTTTTAATTATTTGGGGATAAATGTGTTTTTGATATATTAATTACTATATGGGGAATTTCTGACATGTTATTTACTACAATAGCGAATATGTGACATGTTATTAACTATAGGCACTAATTGTGACATATTATATACTAAATCGGCTAATTGTGACATGTTATATACTGCATGGGGTCAACCCATTATTTACTCTAGCAGTCCATTCTATTCTTTTTTAAAAACTCGTTATTTATGTTACCAGTTTAATAATTTCGTAATTTTTGTGTTTTTAGTCCAAATAGCGGTTTATCGATACGTTTTTTCAACAACAAAAAAAATGCTATTTCGCGCAACATAACGCGTTTTTTAAAACATGGGTATTATCTGATGCCAGTATTGAGAAGGTAGTTTATTAATTTTAATTGACATATTCACGAATTGTGCTTATGTTTCCCTATCTAAGGTTTTCTTTCATGAATAATTTGATATTTTTTACCTGAAAATAGTTCCATTTATTTATTAATCTAGATAAGCGTGCATACTGTTATTAACCTTTTTGAATGTATGGCAAATACAGTGGGACATCCTTATCAATGGTGCAAATATGTATGAAATGGAGAACATCCCTACTGGAGAGTTAGCTGGAAACGCTATTAAGTTGAGCCGCATGAACGTAAGTTGGATAATTTTCACTTACATATCAACACTATCATGTTTAGCGCTAACAAAATTTCACACTTTATTAAGAAACAGTATATTTTTTAGAATATGTACGTATCAATTTGCATCATTGAGTATCAAATGATAATCACAAAGAGGAAAAAGCGTCGATATGATTGAGAACTATTGCGCATCCGCACCAAATTTCAAAAGTGATTTTAACCGTGGATTTTCCAGAATTTGTACTAAACGTCTACTTCTTCCCATAAATTAACCACTTTTTTATCATATCAACTTATCTAGGGTATTCCAGAGAACCCAAACAGTATGTTGATTCTACAAGAGAGTTTTGCTTACCCAACAGGGTTCTTCATTGTGTATTCACCCATTGAGCCCAGTGATATGACCGCAGTGTTAGACAGTGGAGACACAAATAGTGTTCGTTTGCTACCCTCGGGATTTGCCATCCTTCCAGATGGTTCTGGTGGGTCATTGCTCACGCTTTCATTACAGTTTCTGGTCAACTCAGCCATTGATGCCAAGCTCTCCCGTGCAGATTTGACGTCTGCTTTCATCCTCATGTCTGGTACTCTCGATAGGGTCAGGGCTTTTATTGGGATGCCATCGAATAGTGGTAAGTTTAGATTTTCTTAAAAAAGTTAGCAAGAAATAGATGGGAGAGGATCAGTATTAAAACATTTGACACAAAATATCTCACTACAAAAATACGCGTTTAATCCAGGGCTAAGAGACTAAGATAAGCTAGCTTTTGGTATAAATTTCAACCTCATGCTTTCCTTTGATTTAAGGGATGTCAATTGCCGTTTTTTCTGGAAACTGGAAAATAAATTTAAGATTTATGAAACAATATGCTAGCTTGTCCTGTGTATTGGAGATATTTTCGCTACAAAAATTGTGTAAAATTTCTGTTACCAGCAAAATGGAATTCATCGCTTGCTACCGATAACACTCAGGAGACTATTAAAAATGAACTAATATCATTTAGATGATGAGAGTCTATTTCTCTTTCAGGATTTACTCTTATCCCAATTGTCTTTGACTCACTGTTTTAAAAATCGTGCTATATTGCGCAACATTTCGCGATATAACGTTTTTCGAAAAAAAAATTCCTACGCTAAAGAGCTATTTGGGTGAAAAAGCGTTAAATTCGCGCTATTTGGACCAAAAACGCAAAAAGAGCGAAATTTTGGACCAAAAGCGTAAATAGCGAGTTAGGAAAAAAAACAGCGAATCTAAATAATTAATATATATTGTGTAATTTTCACAAAAGATTGTTAGTTCAGATGGTTGTAACATTGCATTCTGTCCCATTGGACCCAATTTTGAAACTCACTAGCATCAACATTTTTTTGATTTTTGCAGAGTAAGGAACAAGGGAGAGTACCTTTGCAACTCTTCTATAGAAGATGCTGATGAGTCCATATTTTGCAGAGTCATTTTTTTTACATGCAGAACTACATACATTTCCTAAGTTTTAAGAACTATTCTACCTTTTTTATTTCCAAATTTGAATTGTTTTGAAGAGGTCTGGAACTTTAGAGTCCAGATTATTGAATTTGTTGACATCGCTGTCTCTTTGATTTCGAAGTTTGAAAATGCTCATAAACTTATTGCAGCCCCCCCTTCTTCATAAAATCCATTTTATAATGATTAAGCTTTTTATGATGTGTAAAGGTGGTCTAGTACAGCACAAAAAAATGTGCTTGAAGGGCCAATGAAATGGCTATATTATGTGGGATTTTGTTGTGGTTCATTTCCAATTGTTTTCTTACTTTAGGGTGATTATATGCTAAATAGTAGCGACATTAGTAGTTTAAGATTCAATACTGGAGACAACACGGGTAGATAGCGAGAACTTTATAAGACAGCGTTTAGCATGTGTTAGTGTGAGATGGGATTAGTATTGAGTAGAAGTACCATAGCTTTTTTAGGCTATGTATGACTCAATTTTGATGTTTTATTGTGTAGGAGGTTAACTTTTGTTTAAAGTGTAATTGGAATGATCAGTACATAGTTTTTTTTAAAGGAGATCGTGATTAACACTTTTGCCGATAAGTGAGTTACATAGTCAGTTATTTAGGAGTATACTTGTTACAAGACCCTTTTTAATTTCATTAGCTTAATTAGTATATGATTTATGATATGCCTGGTCATTCTAGTGATATCTTCTATGATATGCCTGGTCGTATTTTCAATCTAGAAAGTCCTTCCTGGCATCTACTCAAATAGACTAGAACTGATAAATAGTTTCTCGAAAACTGAGAAGAATATAAAACCCTGGAATTTTTTTTAGCAGAATCTGATATCTAGAGTAAAAAAGCAAAAGAAGTATGTAAAATAACTAATAATTATTAGGACTTCAACTCTTCGTACTAATAGTTATAAACCGAGACAGTCTCTACTCTAAACTTGCTAATAGCTTCAACTAATTTATTTTCCCGTACAAATTATTCTATATACTGTTTCAACTAAAACCACAAAAGTAGAGGGGGGAACAGCGGCTCTAAAGCTGGTGAGTTTCAATGCTCAAGTCGATATACGAACATGTTCTCGACTTCAGATTCTCCTGAACTATTTCTCATTTCATATTTGCCTGAGAATAGATAAAAGTTCCAACGATGGCAATGGCAGCTCCAAGTGCATTGACTGGTTGCACCGGAGTACTGAAAATAATGATAGAAGCCACTATGACCGATATCCTCTTCATTGTATTCCCAATGCTAAATGTCAATGGCGATATTTCGTTCAACGACATGTATGAGACTTGGTTGTAAAGATGATAAAATACACTCTGTGCTACCACCCACCTTTACACATACACAAGTAAAACATAAACTGATTTAGCTCACATTTGCATTGTACAAGCTAAAAACGAAAAACTCGTAAAAAGAAAAAAAGAGGATTTTGTTCTTACCATACAAAATTGGGTCCTATTTGAGCGACAGCTTTGTTCCATCCTATGGTCCATACTTGAGGGCCCTCAACCGCGATCGCAAATGGAGTTAAGATTAAAAGAGACATCATAGATAAGCAAGCATAGTAGTTCATTCCTCCAACACATTTGCCCCCTTTCATTCCCTTCTTTGAGAATATGTTTCGAAAAACAAATGCCAAATTCGAGATCATCGCCCCCATGAAACCTGAATCAGGTTATTATTATTATTTTTGTTGAGATCAGGTTTTCTGCTTCTTAGCATTAAGAAAATGAGCAAATCACAATAATTGTTCTTTTGTATTACCAATGAGGTTGAAGTTGAGCTCGGTGACTGCAGCAAGTGCACATCCTCCGATGATAGGCACAAGAGAAAAGTAAACTGGAATCGGAAAACTATCACCTAAAAGAAACCTCGAAACAAGAACGCTAAAAGCGGGCTCACTACTCTTAATTATATGAGTGAATGAAACTGCGACTTTTGACATGCTCACTGTCGCAGCTACATGTCCAATTGTATGCGCCAATGCAACCTGTAAGAACAAAGATATCAAAAATATATCAAAATTCTCACTTCTACCTCCTTTAGATAAATTGATACTACAAATACTACAGTTGTCATATTTCTCCCAAAAAAATCAAGATCATGAATAAGCTCATTTATGTGGTAAGGAAAACTAATTCTGGGTTTGGTTTGGTCCCCAATTTCATATATAAAATGGGTTTTGATTAAAAAAAATGTCGTAAGGAAAACCAAAAGGCAAATTGAAAATTATGAAATAGAAACAAACAGCCAATACAGTTTTGCCAAGTGAATCAACTAGGTGGTAAATTCATCTTATTAACAAGAAAATTGCAAATCCATTTATCCATATGGTTTAACGGTTTAACTTAAAGGCCTTTACCTCTCCAAGTCCCATATATAATAACAAAGAAATAATTTCTAGTGCCGTCATAGGTTACACACAAAATAAGGAATGTATACAAGAAAAGGAAATGCTAAATGTTACCGGGAAAAGAGCTTTCCAGAAGTTCATATCAGTTTCTGGAGCTTCGGCAATTCTCGTGGCCCAAGAAATAAGCATCATGATGGATCCAGCAGCAAGGGACAAAGTTGAAGTGAGCCATGGAAATGGGAAAGCATTGAGAACCATCTTGTTATATATATTGAAGACCACATTAAGTGCCCACCACGTTGCAAAATAAGCACCAATTTTAAGCTTCTGAGCCGCTGCTACCCGTGCCTCGTCATCCAATTCAATACCTATCTTTATAGGCTGCTCACGACTGGCCTCGTAGGCATTACAGGGGACTGAAATATCTTTTTTCTTTGTATCATTAGATTCGTTGAGAAATCCTGAACCTAGAATAGATGAGGATATGTGCAAGGGTCTTTCCAAGAAAATGTTAGTTTTGTTAAATTTTGCTGTCTTAAGTTCATTCCGAAACAAAGGGAACTGAGGTGAACGGAATCGATCGGAAATGGCAAAGGCAGCATAAGATTGTTTTACTGAAAAAACCATTTTGAAACGTTTGAATGTGAAGTAGAGACTAGTGATACGGTTTTGTGCTAAATGAACTGCACAATACTATAGCAAGGTGATGGCAGTATACTAGTATGTGAAATATTGAGATATATAACTACTCTAAGTGTTGCTTGTATTTATAGACTATAGTAATTAGTAATTTCTCCGTCACAATATAAGTGTAGTGTTTCGGAAACGGTGAGATTTAAGTATTTTAACCAATTTATCTTAAAATATAAGTGTTCATTATTTTTTATTGGGTTATTCCAAAATAAGTGTGACTTTTTCAATTTGGTAATTAAAAGGTAACAAACTTACTATTTTACCCTTTAAATAATATTAAAATAAAAAAAGAACATAAAAGGAAATAACTATAATAATATGACAGACTTATCATTCATGAGATATTTAATCACCATAACTAAATTTAATTATGCTTTTAATAAGTGCAATATAGATAGTTTATATATCAAATTTTTAACTTTTAAAAATGCTTAATTTTCAAGAGCTACACTTCAAAATAGACGGAGGTAGTAATAAAAACTATCAAAAAAATTTAAAAAAAACTATTTCTTACTTAATATATTAGATTATAAGTGTATATTTATATGATTTCACTACCATAAAGTCATATTTAGAAAAAAAAATAACAAAAATATAAAAGTTGACACTTATTTTGAAATGAACGATAAATAATAATTGCAAATACTATAGCAAGTTGAAATAATTGGCTTATGGGACATGTGAAAGTTCACGTTAATGTACAGCTATTTGTCTGTAAATGGACCGCAAAGGGCAAGCCAAGTGTTACATTGAACCCATAACATTATGTACCTCCGTTCCCAATTAATTCTCCTTACGAAATTACGTGTAATTTTAATCGGTTTATAATATGTATTGAAATTGTCGAAATAAAAATTTTCAAAAGTAAATCATATAATTTAATGTTTGAAATATATGATAAACTTTTAACATTTTTCATTTCGATAATTTTAATAAAATTATTTACCAGTCAAAATTACATATATTCTCATAATAGATAATTAATTGGGAATGAAGTAAAATCTTTAACTTCCTCAATTCATTTGCACCGTCTATCTAAGGAATGGTTTTGTCCATTTATGGGCCAGTTCTGATCTAGACCTCTCCACGCTTTTTGGCCGTTGGTGATGATTTTAACTGTGAAGTTTTATTGTGTAATGATTTTTTTACATTTGCACACTTTTCTAGGGGATTTTTTGATGGAGATATTTATTGCATTGGTAAAAAAAAATATTATTATTATATAACCATCTTATTCACTTTCAAAAAATATAAAATTATACCCTTCTTATTTAATTATTCGTTATGAAATTATACTTACAATTTTAACCGTCTTAAAACTTGTATCAAAATTGTCCAAATAAATTTTTTTAAATCTAGTCATAAAATTAACATTTGAAGTATACGGTCCACTTTTGAAAATTTTAATTCTGATAATTTTAATACAAGTTCTTAGCCGATCAAAATTGCACGTAGTTTCGTAATGGACAATTAAATAGGAACGGATAGAGTATATCAATATTGTTTGCATGACGGGATTAGTGTGGAATTCGGAAAGTGCACGGAAAAAGAAAATATTGTTCTATGAAAATGTTTGTTTTGTGTATATTGTTAGGAAAGCTAAAGAATAAGAGAAGGAGAGAAAAGATTAATTTATAACATGAAAGAATGCATTCTCCTCACAAAATTGGCTTTAACAGCAAAGTGAATTGGCCTAAACATAAAAAAAAATAAAAAATGACGGTCGTCGATAAATGAATATTTTTATTGCCAGAATACGGAGTTCCACCGTCTCAAGAAATACAGCTAGTGATTAAAAAATTATTACAAACAATACTTTGCCAGCAAATTTATGAGCAGTAGTGTTTTTTTAATTTATGTGATATTTTCCCTAAATTACGCTATAATTAAGTTTTTGTATATATATTTTTTTTCACAAGGCAGTTTATCATTCAAAAAAGATTCGTCATTTAATAAATCCCAGTAGAGAATATTGAGCAATAGCCAATATCCTAATATCATATTTTTCCTAAATCAAGCCATTATATATATTTATTTATATATTTTTGTTACATATATGGCAACTTACCATTCAAAAAATATTCGTCATTTAAATCGATCGATCCAATGCCAGAATTTTTAGCAATATCCTAAAATTGCAACTTTTTGGGACCCACACCACACCACACACATTATTTCCTTTTAAAGAATTTCTGGTTTAGACCTATAATTTAAAAAGTAAATCAGCTTTTATTACCATGACATTGTCTTTTTACTATGAATTAGAAAAGACACTATATTTGAACTTACAATATAATGTGATCGGGAGATTAACATGTGAGGAGCTAAATGTAGACCATCGGGGGCGACGACACCCTATAATTCTAAAATTTATAACTTTTTTTATTTTTTACTATATATTTTCTTTTAAATACGTTAAAAATGATGATTTGACTTCGCACTTTGTGTTTGCTAATATCTCATTTTCCTTTTTCCGTAAGTTCTTCCCCACAAGCTTTCTTGCGATAAATCTTTATTTGATCGTGTCATAAATAAGTTGTCATATTCATGGTGATGGTGCATATATTTTATGAAAAAATAAAAAGTTTGATCAATTAAACCAGTGTGAAAATTGAAAAAAACTAAAAATTTACATGTGTTTTGAGATGCATTATTTGCGTAACTAAATTACCGAAATAACATATTTGAAAACACTATAACATAGTCAAATTTAATTTGAGTATATAAAATATTTTTCAAATTTGTTATTTTAGCAATTTAAATACGATTTTTTTTTCATCTTAAAATGTACGTTTTACGATTATGGACAAGTAAATTGGAACATAGGGAGTAGCATTAGGGCTGGAAAAAGTTTCCGAAATTCCGATCCGACATCAGATCCGGTCCCGACCCGATTTTTTTCCGACCTGATGTTGTCCTGATCTGAAAGATTGGATTTTTATCCTGTCCCGAAATAATTCGGTTCGGGATCGGATTTTATTTCTAATCCCGATAGATTTTCCGACCCGACCCGATAGAATTAATACACATTAAAAAAAATTAAAAAAATCTTATTATAAATAGTATCAGTTTATATTTATTAAAAAAAATGAACTTACTCTCACATATATTCTATTTACTAAATAACACAATTTTATTTCCGTATATGTCTCTTGATGCATATGTTGTGTATTCATCTAATCTTGAATAACTAAAATTATAACATTTGTTTCTACTTTTAATTTTATTATTTTTATTGTTTATTTTTTTAAAAAAATAATTATAATTAGTTATCTTGTTTGATAATAAATCTTATAAACGAAACGAATACAATATCAACACAGTATTGTCTCACTTTTTTATTTTGTTTAAATCTAACGAAGTTTTTAACAAAATTGCGAGTTAACTTTTTAACAAATTTTTTTTAGCAGTATGAAGTATCGGGAAATTCCGTGCCCATCTTTCGGAATCCCGAATTATCGATAATCCATATTATCGGGACCCGAACATTTTCGGATCGGGATGGAAACTTTTCAATAACATCCAAAAACTATTGGATCGAGACACGGGTTTAAGCTTTTCGGGTCGTGTCCCGTCCCGATTCCATCCTAAGTAACAGTGTCCTCTATTGAGTCCATGGCGTTCACCTACGTACATGCATATACGAGCTAGCTTGCTTCTAACAATGACAGTCGTGGTTTTAGTTTTAGATAAAATCTTTATTTAATCCTCAAAATCAAGTTGTAACACACTTAATAGTTAATAGTAAAAACCTTACATAAAAGTTACGTACAAACCTTTACTAAAAGGTATATATTGGTTCCCAAATTATTTTCAAAAAAAGACAGTGCTCATACATACTTAAATATATTACAAACTTTAGTTCCCTGCCATGACACTGCCTCGTCATTTTTTTATTTGACAATTATATAAGTAGAAGACGTTAATTAAATCAAAAATAAATTAAAGTAAATGCATGGAACTAAATCGAAATATACAGAGAATTAAGCATATAAGGAACACTGCATTTGTGAAAAAGTAATTAATAGGATTAAATATGTAGAAGGCTAGGAAGAAGCCTAAGAGCTGGCTTTATTTTGTTTTTTATACGGCTCCGATACCGTTTTAGTATTTGATTTGAACCTTTTCTTTTTCTTTTTACTACTCTTATTCCTCTTCCTAATGAAAACGTACGTCTAACCTCCAAAAAAGACCAAGATAATTTTTCAAAATAAAAGTTAAAGAGTGTTAAAAGATGTTAATTAAGGGTTGAACGGGTTTAAATATGTATAGTTATGATATCCATGCATCATTTCATTAGATTACAGAGTATCTAACTTTCAGAATGCAGTACCAATATATTTGCATGCAAATTTTGTCAATCCATGTATTCAATATTCTTCATAATAAGTCACATGATGAGCAAATTTGTGAAAACAAGTATCAACACAATTATCAACATAAACATAATCTTATTGATTTCAATAAATACCCGAAATAAAACCACCAGAAAAGCAGTTAGACTGAAAAACTTCTAACCACATTAAACTCAAAAGAACCTAAATGAAACCACGTCGATTAGAGTGAAAAACTTCTAACCAAATTGAATCAAAGCCACATAAAAAAAGATTAAAATGAAACTAATAACGGTAACAGAAGAACATATTAATCCAGGACAATTAATCCATTAGCAAACCCTAAAGCTAAAACTTTGTTTTGTTTTTCAAAGCTAGCTTCTTCAACTCCTCAGCAAAATCATCAAGCAAACCTGGATTTTGTGACTTTATTTTCTCATTTAACTCCACCTCCCTCTCTTTCACAAATCCTTTCTTTTTTCCCTCAAATACTTCCTTTATTGCCTTACATATATTTTCCCTATCAAGCTTCCCATCTTTCCTCATAGCTTGAACACCAACACCAACCTCCTCAACAACCCTAGCATTAATCGGTTGATCAAGATGTATAGGAACTGCTATAATCGGTACGTTATAACTTAACCCCTCCAAGACCGAGCCCCAACCACAGTGAGTAATGAAACCGCCAATGTTTTTATGATTCAAAATTTTGGCTTGAGGAGCCCAACCTGGAACAATTAGTCATTTTCCTTCAATTTTGTCAAAAAACTTTTTAGGCAATGCTTCATCAACCCTATTTTTCTCACCAACAGGACACCGAACAACCAAAATGAAATTGACCCCACTACCATCGAGCCCGTATGCCACTTCCTTGATCTCCTCATGAGTTAGAAAATACTCACTACCAAAGGAAACAAAGACAGTGGACTCCACGGCTTTACTGTCTAGCCAAGAGATTATCTCGGTATCATCGTCATTAGTGGGCGCTTGTACAAGAGGACCTACGAGCACGATCTTTTTCTCCTTAATAACAGATGAAAGTAAGTCAATATAAATTTTGGCTCGTAATCTACTCCAGTTCTACATGTAACCTACAAGAGGACCTACGAGCACGGTCGCAACGTACCCTCGTAATCTACTCCAGTTCTACATGTAACCATTTGCGTTAGTTTTGGCTCTTCACACCCGTGTAGATAAATTTTGGAGAAGGGATACTCCAACTCCGGATTATAATAATAAAAAAGCTTCAACGATGACATGGCGGCACTAGATGTTAAAAAAGGGATGGAAGGGATGTTGAATTGGGAAGCGATAGTAGGAGCCCATGGTTGGAAAAAATCATATATAAGAATATCATGTTTAAATTTTTGAAGAATGGACGAAAACTCTGGACGGGACATGTCCAAGGATGTTTTTAGGTTATGCATGAGATGGGGAGGGTTATTTTTTGTAGTGTGATATTCTGGTGGAAACTCGGGAGTGGCTTTAAGACGGAGTTCAACCAACTCTATCGAGTTAGTGTAACCTCCTTTTGATAAACTTTTTTCAAATTTGGCAAGGTTTGCTTTTGTAGAACAAACATAAACCATGAATTTTCTTTCTGTCAAAGCTTTGGCCAACTCCAAAAATGGAGAAAGATGACCATGAGCCAACCAAGGGAACATGAGAACTTTGAGTGACGAATCCATGTATACTATCTCTTTTGTCTTACTATGTATTTGTTGTTAGAGATTTAGGGTATGATAATCCTGGATAACTTCGAAGAATCGTGTTCGTACACTTTCCGAACAAAGTATTTCGACCCTATTATTGCCTGGGTTCACGAAATCTTTGTGGGGATAATTCTTGAAGAACAATCTGTTTCTGGCAAGGAGAATAAATTAGGAATATAGAGAGAATTTTCTTATATGTTTCTGTGACCAAAACCGAGGCCAAATGACTTCTTATATATAGGAGATCAATAACCGAAACTGAAAGCAAGCAACTGTTCCGGAAAGGAAGCAACTGTTCAGGAAAAGAAGCAACTGTTGGGAAAGGGTCCAACTATTCAAAATTTTCCGGAAAGGAAACAACTGTTGGGAAAGGGTCCAACTATTCAAAATTTTCCGGAAAGGAAGCAACTGTTCGGAAAAAATTTCGCTCGGGGCGCTGCCCCGCACCCCGCCCGCTGTCCTGGCAGCGGGACCCCAGCCAGGGGCTCTTGCCCCTTGGACCCCGCCAGGGGCTCTGCCCCTTGGAACCCCGTTTCAATTATTCATATTCAATTATACGTTGGCTCGACGAGCGTGCACTCCGCACTTCCCTAACTCGTTTCCGAGTTTAACGCATTATTGCATCGCCCTATAATAAATCACATTACTACTAAAATACATTGATGATACTAAAATCACCAACAAATCCCCCCCATTTTAGTGTAATCCTTGATTTACTCAGTATATACAATAATATATACAAGGGTATAACACACAGGTATAACAATCAAACAAATGCATAGATGAAAATGTCTTACGATTGAATTTTCATCTTAGTACAAATACACATTCCAAATACTCGAAAATCTGGGTGTCATAACGATTGAACCCGTCAATCCATTTGAATATCTGAAGATATAGTACACATATGTTTCTTACAATACTCTACTATTCATACTTGACACTTTACAAGCCATGTGTCCTTATCCATTAATAAGCATATAGGAAGCCAAGTCCAAGCTTCTTGAAGCGGCAAAACTTCATGCTCACATAGGTGATCCTTTTAATCTTGCACCTGCATTTGCAATTTTCCAAAAGAACCATTAAGAAGATTTACTTCAACCTAGCCATCACTTGCAGGTCTGAGCACATACCTTGGGAAGATAAACACAATTGCTCCAATCTCTAACTATGATCTTTCCACATTGAATTCTGCTTCTAACGTTGTATTCGAAGGGAATTGGGTATACCACAGCTAATAGATTTAAATGGACTTTAATCCCATCCCAATTACCGACTTATTCACTAAGTCTCTAGCTAACCCCTTCGTCAAGTGGTCAGCTAAGTTTTGTTGCGACCGAACAAAATCAATAGATATCACCCCATTCATGATTAATTCCCTAATCATACTATGTCTAACACCCAAATGTCTAGACTTTCCATTGTATATTTGACTATAAGCTTTAGCCAGTGTGGCAGTACTATCACAACGGATAGAAATTGGTGATATCGGTTTAGGCCATATCGGAATCTCATATACCAAGTTCCTGAGCCATTCCGCTTCTTTACCAGCAGCTGCTAATGCTACAAACTCAGATTCCATTGTGGAACCAGTTATACATGTTTGCTTCTTGGAAGCCCATGAGATGGCACCTCCCCCAAGCAAGAACACCCATCCACTTGTAGAGGATGAGTCTTCAGCATTATTTATCCAACTAGCATCCGAATAACCCTCTAACACCAAAGGAAATCCCATATATGCCAATCCATAATTCATAGTACCCTTCAAGTACTTGAATACCCTAGTTATCGCATGCCAATGATGTCTACTAGGATTACTAGTAAATCTGCTCAACTTTCCAACCGCATAAGCAATATCTGGTCTAGTGCTAATCATAGCATACATCAAAGAGCCTATAGCTCTTGAGTATTCAAGTTGATCCACAGGTTTACCTGTATTTGTCATAAGCTTTTCTCCTGGATCCATGGGAGTACTTACTGGAGAACAACTTTCATAATTGAACTTCTTGAGTATTTTCTCAATGTAATGAGATTGCGTAATTACAATCCCCTTATTCTCCCGTTTAATCTTAATACCAAGAATAACGTCCGCTTCTCCCATATCTTTCATGGAGAACTTTGATGACAAGAAATTCTTCGTTTTATCAACTTGATTTTGGTCGGTGCCAAAGATCAACATGTCATCAACATATAGACAAATGAAAACTCCTTTACCGGATGTATTGAATTTGCTATATACACATTTGTCTGCTTGGTTTAGAATGAAACCATTAGACAAAACAACTTCATCAAACTTTTGATGCCACTGCTTCGGAGCTTGTTTCAGCCCATACAGCGACTTAACTAGCTTACACACTTTATGCTCATTACCAGGCATTACAAATCCTTCAGGTTGCTTCATATACACTTCTTCTTCCAAATCACCATTCAGAAATGCTGTTTTGACATCCATTTGATGAATCACTAGATTATGAATAGCCGCCAAGGCAATCAACAATCTAATAGTAGTGATACGGGCAACTGGAGCATAGGTATCGAAATAATCAATCCCTTCCTTTTGTCTGAAGCCTTGGATAACTAATCTAGCTTTAAACTTGTCAATTGTACCATCGACTTTCATCTTCCTTTTGAAGATCCATTTGCAACCCAATGGTTTGCAACCTGGTGGTAAATCAGATAATACCCAAGTATTATTTCCCATGATAGAAACAATCTCTTCATCAATTGCTTCTTTCTAAAAAACAGAATCTCGAGATTTCACAGCTTCATCATACGTTCGTGGATCCTCCTCTATACTATAACAATAATAGTATTGAGTACCAATCTGATCTCTTGATCCCTCAACTAAATATAGTTGAAAATCAGATCCATAAGATCTAGATTTTCTAGCTCTTTTGCTCCTACGGGGTTCAAGTGTCTCACTTGGCACATCAATTGAATGATCATCCCTTAGAGATTCATCTGAATTAGGTATAGAATCCTTTGGTCTAGGTATAGAAGAGAAACAATTCTCATCAAATATGGCATCTCTCGATTCTATAATCGTGTTAATAGAAATCGAGTCATTAGGTTCTATAACATAAAACCTATAGGCCTTGGAGTGCTCAGCATATCCAACAAAGATGCAAGCTATACCCTTTTCACCCAAAGTTTTCCTTTTTGGGTCCGGGAGTCTAACCACGGCCCTACAACCCCAAACACGTAAAAATGTTAAGTTTGGTCGTTTCTTATACCAAAGTTCATATGGGGTAGTCTTGTTCCTTTTATTAGGAACCCTATTTAACAAATAGCAAGCCGTTAACATAGCTTCTCCCCAAAACCCTTCACTTAAACCAGAGTAAGATAACATGGCATTCACCATTTCTTTAAGAACTCTATTTTTCCTTTCAGCCACACCATTTTGTTGAGCTGTATAAGGTGTCGTAGTCTCATGTATGATTCCTACGGATTGGAAAAATACAGGATCATAATATTCACCACCTCTATCTGTACGCAATGTTTTAATCAACACATTCTGTTGCACTTCAACTTCAGTTTTATAAATTTTGAATTTATCTAAGGCTTCGTCCTTAGCGTGCAACAAATAGACATAACAGAATCTAGATGCATCATCTATGAAAGTGATAAAATATTTTTTATGCCCTAATGATGGAGTAGCATGCAAATCACATAAATCACTATGTATTAATTCAAGAATGACAGATTTCCTTGTTATACTTTTAAAAGGTTGCCTAGTGATCTTTGTTAACATGCAAGTTTTACATTTTTCTACATTTTCATTAAAAACAGGAATTAAATCATCTTTAGACATTTCATGCATTCTTTTATAATGTACATGTCCTAGACGAGCATGCCATAACGAGAAATTGATAACATTCGAAGAAGACATAAATACAGAACCAGAATCATTAGGAACTCCATTCAAATTCATCATAAACATACCATTATTATAATATCCAAATCCTACAAACACACCAGACTTCGATAAAACATATTTATCGGATTCACACACTTGCTTGTATCCAAGCTTATTTAATACAGGACCAGAAATTAAATTCTTACGTAATTTAGGAACATACAAAACATTAAACAAAGTAATAGTCTTTCCAGAACTGAATTCTAGCACCACGTTTCCTTTGCCTTCAACGGGAGCAAAGTGATCATCTCCCATGTAGATGACAGAACCATCTTCCACTGGAACAAAATTCTTGAACCAGAAACGATCCTTGCAAACATGTGTTGTGGCGCCAGAATCAATCCACCACGCGATAGCATCATCCTGCACATAAAATGCTTCAGAATTTAGTGAAACCGAATGTTTAATCAAACTATTCAAATCACGAATTGATTTCTGACCTTGGTTTTCGGATTGGTCCTTAGACCCTTTTCCTGAACCACTTGCATTCGCGTTGTCGTGCTTTTTGCCGAAACGGCAATCCCTCTTGAAGTGGCCTGTTTTGCCACACTTCCAGCATTCTAGTTTCGGTTTCTTGTTAGCACCGAAACTGCCCTTATTGTTCTTGAAAGCACGCTTCTTTCCTTTGTTTTTGTTGTTATCGTTCTTACCACCCTCTTCAACCATATTAACCGAGGGTCCAGCAATTTGTTTGCCCTTTCCTTTGTCATCCTCCTGCGCTCTTAGAGATTCTTCTATGCGCAAGTGACTTCCAAGTTGGATCAAAGACAGTTCGTCTTTTCCATGTTTCAGATTGTGTTTGAAATCCTTCCAGGAAGGAGGCAACTTGTCTATGATGCTTGAGACAGATATTGTTTCATCCATCTTCAATCCGTGTTGTGTGAATTGTCTAAGGATTCGGAGGAGTTCATTGAATTGTTCCATGACAGACCTCGATTGAACCATTTTGTAATTGTTGAAATCGGTTACCAGGAACTTTTTACTGGATGAGTCCTCTGCCATGTACTTGGATTTGAGACAATCCCACAATTCCTTTGCAGATTCCACGTTTTGGTAAATATCAAATAAGGGATCAGACATACCGTTGAGAATGTGCCCTCTGCAAATGTAGTCGTCGTTCTCCCACTTTGATCTGCGTCTTAGATTTTCAACCGTGTCATCCTCTACAAATTCTGGAATCGGTGTAGACAGGACGTGCACCACCTTTAACGTTGTCAACATGAAATGCATCTTCTTCTGCCAACGCCTGAAGTCTTGTCCTTGAAACTTGTCCAATTTTCCGAAATTTGTAGTCATCTCCTTGACGGTGCTTCCTCCAGCCATGATTATCAGAAAATACTTTGTTCGTTTGTTAGAAATTTAGGATATGATAATCCTGGATAAATTCGAAGAATCGTGTTCGTACACTTTCCGAACAAAGTATTTCGACCCTATTATTGCCTGGGTTCACGAAATCTTTGTGGGGATAATTCTTGAAGAACAATCTGTTTCTGGCAAGGAGAATAAATTAGGAATATAGAGAGAATTTTCTTATATGTTTCTGTGACCAAAGCCGAGGCCAAATGACTTCTTATATATAGGAGATCAATAACCGAAACTGAAAGCAAGCAACTGTTCCGGAAAGGAAGCAACTGTTCAGGAAAAGAAGCAACTGTTGGGAAAGGGTCCAACTATTCAAAATTTTCCGGAAAGGAAGCAACTGTTGGGAAAGGGTCCAACTATTCAAAATTTTCCGGAAAGGAAGCAACTGTTCGGAAAAAATTTCGCTCGGGGCGCTGCCCCGCACCCCGCCCGCTGTCCTGGCAGCGGGACCCCAGCCAGGGGCTCTTGCCCCTTGGACCCCGCCAGGGGCTCTGCCCCTTGGAACCCCGTTTCAATTATTCATATTCAATTATACGTTGGCTCGACGAGCGTGCACTCCGCACTTCCCTAACTCGTTTCCGAGTTTAACGCATTATTGCATCGCCCTATAATAAATCACATTACTACTAAAATACATTGATGATACTAAAATCACCAACATTTGTGAATGAATGTGTATGCTTTAGAATAACTTGGCAGTGTTAGACCTAAGCGTATATATAGAGGAGTTAGAGATATTTAATTGAAAAGATCAGGCATAAATAAAAAAAGATCTTGCCATTTCTTATATATTTTAGGATATTCATTCCATTATTTTTGTAAACTTTTTGAAAATTTTAAATTATTTATGCCGGATCATATTTATGTAACTACGTGTCACACACGCAATGCGTGGGCTACGATTACTATTATATGAACTATATATATATATATACATTCATTTTATTATAATAAGTCAACTCAAGTCAAATGAGTCTGTCTAATTTAGCCGCATTTTCCAAAGATACCACTACACATTTATATTAATTACAATAATATCATACTCCCATAAAAATATAAAAACTAAAAACTAATAAAATTATTTATCACTCTTTAACAACAAAACATTCTTTTAAATATTAAACTATATTTTTTTTTGTATTATCCACATATTTATATCATAACTATACATATTTTATATATATTTATTGCATTACACGCCGCACACACAACGCGTTTGACACGATTACTTAGTATATATATATATATATATATATATAGGTTAGTGATAGTTAAATGGAAAGATTAGATATAAATAAAAAGCGTTGCCATTTTCAATTATAAGAATATCAATTGAGAAAGATATGCGGGATCAAGATCCTCGACTGTGTACCGAGGAACGCAAATTAAAGGGACCAGTGCACAAGTTTATTTCTGTTTTAGTTATTTAATTAATTTTTAATTAAAATTTACCGTTTTCCTCCTTTCCTCTCATTAGTCTTTACTCTTTACCTTTTCTTTTCTAAGTGCCATAAGAAATGCTGCATGCATGTAGTGAAACTCTACGGAACAATCGTTGATTTTGACTGATATCTAAACCGTCGTCATCTTAATCGTTTGATTAACTTAATTTTAAATATTTAAACATTGACCATCAGACCAACTTAAGTTTCTTTTTAGTTTAATTACACCGAATTACATCATTAAAAGATGAAATGTCGTAATTAACCTTACAATTTAAATTGTATTTTAAAATTTCGCTAAATACAAAATAACCAAAAAGTGAATGAAACTGAAAATGTTACAACTAACACCGTAATTGAATCAAAAGTATTGCAAACCAATTTAGTATTCTTAACAAACCAATTCGTAAATTAAAACCAAATCAATTAAACTCAATCCAATTAATGAAATTGGGGATTTGAATACAAAATAAACAAGCTATTCATTTAAAACAAACACAAACAAGTAGACCCAAACCAACTAATAAGTATGCAAGACAAGACTTAATAAGTATGAAATTTTAACCAAGTAATTATTTTTCAATGCTACCTCGCTTTTTTTCACTCAAATTTTAAAATTTCACAACTTTTTTCGCAAGTTTAAAAGTTTTTATGTTATATATTGTATTCAAATTTTTAAACATTTGGACATAATAATGTTTTAGACAATTTTTCTAAGATTTAATGTTTAATTTACACTAATTTATACATTTATTCCAAAATAAATTGTTTGTGGGTTTTCTTTTAAAAATAATTATTTGAATGTATTGATACATGTGTTATAGTAATTGTTTAATATTTTTCGAGTTTTTTATAACAAATTTTTGCATAAAATACGCAAAATGGCACGAAAGGAGTAGAGAATATGGGTAGAAGATTTGTACTCGAACTTACTATTTTATCACATTTTATCTCAATTCAATTATTTCATTACATATCTTCAAAAGATTTGGACTCTAAATAAGGAGATAGTCAATCTTAATTAATCAATGTATATTTTTTTTCCTTTTTATTGTCAGTGTAAGCCGCTAACTCATGAAAGAAATATTTTTTCTGAAGATGAAATAAAATAGGATTGAATTGAGATATAGATGTGATTCGTACATAAATGTGGCACACGCTATATTGTTGCATAAGAAGAAAATCTTTTTGAAGATATGTAATGAAATAATTGAATTGAGATAAAATGTGATAAAATAGTAAGTTCGAGTACAAATATTATATTCATATTCTCTATCCGTTTCGTGCCCACTTACTTATTTTCACTCAAATTTTAAATTTTCATAACTTATACAGCAAATTTATAAATTTTTATATTATATTGTATTCAAATTTTAAAACATTTGAACATAATATTGTTTTAGACAATTTTTTTAATATTCAATGTTTAATTTACACTAATTTATACATTTATTCCAAAATAAATTTTGTGTAGATTTTCTTTTTAAAATAGTTATTGGAATGTATTGATACACATATTATAGTAATTTTATAATTTTTTTCAAGTTTTTTAGAATTTTTTCAAGTTTTTTAGAATTTTTTTGGTATAAAATAAACAAGTGGGCACGAAAGGGGATAGAGAAATATGATAGAAGATTTGTACTCCCTTATTTATAATATCTATTGAATTTTCATTACTCAAATCTTTGTTTGTTATAGTTTTGTGGATCTTATATGGATTCGTTTTCATTCTCTAGACTTCTGCGTCCGATACAAGAAAATGTACATTTTACAATGAAACGGCTTGTTGCTAGGTAGCTAACTAATAATAAAGGGATTCTCGCTAAATTTAGCAACCTATATAATTTAGGTAGCTAGGTAGCTAACTAATAACAAGTTTATATTACTACCATATTATTAATTTTAGCAACTTAGTAATTTACTATCAGTATAACGTTAACATATATAGGACAAAAGGTAACGTTAAGAGTTATTATACGTACACAGTATGACCTAATTATATGGACAAAAGCTTTGTGAAACTTATTATTTTTAAATGGAACTTAAAGGTAACATATACAGATATATATACTATGTAACATTTTAGCTTAGATATTATATTTTATAATTCTGATGTAAGTATATAGAGCATGTGCGACGTTTATTTAGTTTAGTACTAATTAATCACATTTTATCTTCAAACGATTTTCTTCTCATGCAAGACAAGACGCCTGTGCCAAAAAACGAAATTATTTAAACTTAAACCCAAGTCCAAAACATATTTAAGAAACAAATCATTTTTATCTTACTTATTTAGGTTTTGGACTGTTTGCATAGAATATAAAAGTCCTTCCATGTCTCGTCTTAAAAAGGTTCAGTTTGATCTGAGCTTTATTCATTCCCATCAAGTTATTTTATGAAATTATAAACCATCAAGAACCCTGGAAAAATACAATAGACTGCCTGTAAAATTGAGTCTGAAGACTCTGTACCACAATTGATGCAGAAGAGCATGAGCACCACCACTTGGCTATCTTAGAACTAAACAGACTTCCGAAAGCTCTACATAGCCAGATCAACGATCATTATCGAGAAGACTAATTTTAAGCCAACAACAAATCAATATCAAGGAGGTTTATAAGCCTATATATAATACTTAAATTGCAAACTTGTAACAACAAACAAAGCTTGTTCCTTACACCAACCAACATTCATGTTTTGAGACCAAGTAAATGTTGGAAAAACATGTGAAAAACATGGGTGTTTCCGAATGGTCACTGGACCAACTTCAAGTCATTATTTCATGTGACAGCGCTGATTTATTTATACCGTACTCAACGTGTTTGAGTAGCCCGTCTGACGAGCTTCGTAACGGTATATCACATGACCTAGTCGGAGAATGGGTGTGAATACAAATTGGCTTCAAAGTTGGTGTCTCGAAAGCTCAAATCTGGAAAAACCGAAATGGTAATGGAACCATTTGGTATAATCCCATATTGGAAGATTGAGGGTCAATTTCACAATATATAAAGCATACCAACCCATGTAGTTGTTAAACTAATAAAGTCCACATACCCATGAAGGGTTAGTGTGTACCACACATGCGCGCTCGCTCGTGTCTCGGGTCGCGGGCTTGGGCTTTGGCTTGGGCTTTGTGATTTGGGGAATGTCTCGGGTCTTGAGTCCAAACCCGAATAGAGAGTTTTGTATAAAATACAAAAGCAGTCCCTAGAGTTTCCAGCAACATAAACGCCAGCAATGAATGAGATTAAATGTTGCGGTTTCAGAATTTGATTGAGCGGATTCTGGGGGTGTAACTCTCAGAATTAATGACCAACATTTATGGATGCGGTTTCATTAGAGGCTATAAAAGGCAGCCCTCCCCCTCTCATTTCAACACACCAGAATACACACAACTCACAGCATAAGCATACATATAGAGAGAGAACCGCACCACCAACAGCTCGACCTGTGGTTCGGTGCCGGTTTCCATACGAGCCACTCAGTAACAAGAGTTGTACCTTGGGAACAAAGTCCCGAAACCAGAAACCTCTAAAGGTGGTACGGGAAATATTGTTTAAGGGAAACTGCCCAGCAGTTGCCTCTCTTTTTTATTCTGTTCTTTCATTTCAGTACCTTTAAATTCTGTATTTACATTTCAGTCTTTTACATTCTGTAATTTACTTTTCTGTACTGTTTCTTTTCTGCATTTACTTTTCAGTACTGTTTACTTTCAGTCTTTCTATTCTGTAATTTACATTTCAGTTCTGTAATTTCCAGTATTTACAAAACAGTCCGGCAGTTTGTTTCATTTGTCAAAACAGTCCGACAGTTTGTTTAATTACAAAACCAGTCCGACAGTTTGTTTATTTGTTAAAACAGTACGGCAGTTTGTTTATTTATTAAAACAGTCCATCAGTTTGTTTAATTGTCAAAACAGTCCAGCAGTTTAGTAATTATACTATTCTGTCTTGCAGTTTGTTTAATTGTCAAAACAGTCCAGCAGTTTAGTAATATACTATTCTGTCTGGCAGTTTGTTTTATTGTCAAAACAGTCCATCAGTTTAATAGTTTGTATTAAATCTGTCTGGAATTTAAATTAGTGTAATTTTAATTCTGTTGAGTCAGGAATTGTAATTTATATTCCAATTGTGAGAAATAAAATTGTTTATTTCCATTGCAGTCCTTTGTTCTTTACTTTATTGCTTTTCGATATAGTACCAAATCCAACAATCTTAAACAATATCATTTTTTGGTTTTACTAATTTCGAAAAGAAAAGGACGTTTTCTTTTATTTTATTTTGTTGACGTCTGGGTTTTTATTCTCGCAAAATCATTGCTAGTTTACTAGAAATTGAAATTTGCACATAGAATAAATCCGAATTAGTTTTAATCTTTTTATTCTAGAATACTATAAAGAATTCTTAGTGAAATCAAAAGTGATTTGATTTTCACGCTAGAATATCTTTTATTGTTTTATTCTTTTCAAGCAAACTAATTAAGTTATAATTAGTATTTGCGATTAAGAATTTAGTTTTCTTGCGAGAAACTAAACGGGATAATTTTGTCATTTCAGATGACTAATAAGGATCAAACACTCATCGTTCCTTCAGGAGACGTGTAGGGCGCACTTGTGATTGGCAGTAGCCATAACTATGCGAGCGCTGGGAGTAGTGGGGCTCAGGCTCAGGCTCAGGCCGAAGCTGCTGCGGCAAAGGCTGCGGCCGACGCCGCTGCGGCAAAGGCCGATGCTATGGCTGCAGCTGCGGCCACAGCACAGGCTGCTGCTAAGGCTGCGGCCAAGGCAGAGCTTGTGGCTGTGGCCAGGGCAAAGGGCAAGGCTCCGGCAACGCCGACGATGCCAATGTTGCCAACCTCTCAACTAGACAGACCGAAAAAGTTTAGGGGCAACAACTTCAAACGTTGGCAGCAAAAGATGCTGTTTTATTTAACTGCCCTTAATCTGACCCGGTTTCTTAAGGAGTCTGCACCCGTCCTAAGCGAGGACGATGAGGATGTGCAGACGGTTTCGGCGGTGGAAGCGTGAAAACACGACGACTACCTATGCCGGAACTACATCATGTGCGCTCTGGATGACACTCTCTTCAGTGTATTTGAGCCCAAGGCTTCTGCAAAGGAGCTTTGGGAGTCTCTCGAAAGAAAGTACAAAGTGAATAACGCTGGCGCAAAGAAATTTGTTGTCACAGACTTTCACGAGTACATGATGACTGATGGAAAGAGTGTTATCGAGCAGGTTGAGGAACTCCAACTCATATACCATAGGCTTGAGGTTGAGGGGCTAGTTATCAACGAACCTTTCCAAGTGGCATTAATGATTGAGAAACTGCCACCTTCTTGGAAAGAGTTTCAAAACTACCTGAAACACAAGCGAAAGGCTATGACCTTGGAGGGACTCATTGAAAGGCTCAATGTTGAGCAAAGCAACCGCCGATCCGGAAGGAAAGGCGGTGGCGGAGCAGGAAACGTGGTTGCCAAAGCCCATGTGGTTGGGGACGATGTATCTAAGCAAAAACGCTTTGACATCAGTGTCGGTGCTTCTCTCAAGAAGAAATTCATGGGAGACTACTTTGTGTGCAACAAACCGGGCCATCGTGCCGTGGATTGTAAGATGCGCATCGACAAGCCCAACCCCCCCCCCCAAAGAGGAAGTTTCAAGGAAAAGGGAGGAAGAGGGCACCTGTTCAGGCAAATGTGGCTGAGGGAGGAGATGATGCTGGACAGGACTACATGCTGTGGTTTCTGAAGTGAACCTGGTGGGGAGCAACCCAAAGGAATGGTGGCTGGACACAGGCACCACCAATCACATCTGTGCCAGCAAATGGATGTTCACGACCTATATGGCCGTGGACAATGAGAGCTGCTTCATGGGGAACTCGGCTACTTCCAGGGTGGAAGGAAAAGGAACCGTGATGCTGATGATGACGTCGGGAAAGGAGCTGACACTAAACGGCGTGCTCCATGTGCCGAAAATTCACAAGAATCTGGTTTCCAGGTCTGTTATGGTGAACAAAGGATTTAAACTTGTATTTCAATCTGCTAAAATTGTAATCACCTTAAATGGAATGTATGTAGGTCGTGGCTATATGACCAACGGCATGTTTAAATTAAATGTTGGTACTCCGGCTCCTAAAGCCGAGTCTGCTATTGAGAGTACTAAGGTTGAGGCCAATACCAAGAATAATGTAACCGTTAATGTTGCCCAAGTGGCCAATAAAACTTCTTTTTCTTATTCTTGCGATTCATTTAATTTATGGCATTGTAGATTAGGTCATGTGAATGCTAATTCTATGAAGAAATTAATATCACTGAATCTACGACCTAATTTTGTATTTGATAAACAACATAAATGTGAGGTTTGTGTTGAGGCAAAATTAACCAAGTCTTCGTATCAACATATTGAACGAAGTACTGAACCTCTCGGTCTAATACACACGGATGTATGCGACTTAAAGTTTATACAAACGCGGGGAGGGAAAAAGTATTTCATCACGTTTATAGATGACTGTACTAGATACTGCTATGTCTACTTAATGAGAAGTAAAGACGAAGCGGTAGAGAAATTCGCTCTTTATAAGACCGAAGTAGAAAATAAACTCAATAAAAATATTAAAATGTTGAGGAGTGATAGAGGCGGTGAATACGAAGCACTGTTTGTACAGATATGCGCAGAAAATGGCATTATACATCAAACCACAGCCACATACTCTTCGGAGCAGAATGGGGTTGCCGAGCGTAAGAATAGGACGCTCAAGTAAATGATGAATGCTATGTTAATAAGTTCTGGGTTACCCCAGAACGTGTGGGGGGAAGCGCTACTTTCCGCCAACTATGTATTGAACAAGCTACCGCATAAGAAGCGTGATAAACCACCTTATGAACTATGGAAAGGCCATCGGCCGAGCTATAAATTCTTAAGGGTTTGGGGTTATCTTGCGAAGGCCCTTGTCTCGCTTCCGAAAAGAACGAGAATAGGGCCAAAGACGGTAGACTGTGTGTTCATAGGATATGCACACAACAATAGTGCTTATCGTTTTCTCGTGCACAAGTCGGATAATCCCGATGTGCATGTAGATACTATCATCGCAGCTCGAGAAGCTTCTTTCTTCGAGGAGATCTTTCCCCGCAAGTCTTCCATAACTGTAGAGACTGAGGAGTCAAACAGTGAGGAAAATGTGGGGGCAAGTGAACCGTTGGAGGAAGAAGAAGAAGAGCCTCGACGTAGTAAAAGGCCTAGAAAGGAAATGACTTTCGGTCCAGATTTTGTAACCTTCATGATAGAAGGCGAACCGGCGATATTCAAACAAGCAATGTCATCCCCGAAAGCCCAATATTGGGAGGAAGCGATCAACAATGAGGTTGAATCGATATTACAACATCACACTTGGCAACTAGTGGATCTACCACCCGGGTGTAAGCCACTAGGACACAAGTGGATCTTCAAGAGGAAGAGAAAGCTCGATGGAACAATCGAGAAATACAAGGCAATGCTTGTAGTGAAAGGTTTTAGACAAACCGAAGGTGTCGACTATTTCGACACATATGCTCCTGTCTCCAGAAAGACGTCAATCCGGATAGTCATTGCTCTCGCAGCACTGTTCGATCTGGAAATACATCAAATGGATGTTAAAACGGCGTTCTTGAATGGTAAACTAGAAGATGAGATTTACATGGAACAACCGGATGGGTTTGTTGTTCCAGGTAAAGCGCACAAGGTGTGTAAACTTGTGAAATCCTTATATGGACTTAAATAAGCACCTAAACAATGGCACGAAAAATTTGATAGAGTGATGCTATCAAACAGTTTTCGAATAAACGAATGTGACAAATGCGTCTATGTGAAAGGTAATGAAAAGGACTACGTGGTAGTCTGCCTCTACGTAGATGACATGATTATAATAGGGAGTATTGATAACATCAACTCCACTAAGAAAATATTGTCACAAAAAATTCGAGATGAAAGACTTGGGTGTCGCTGATGTTATACTTGGTATGAAAATTACCAAGAC